>CM034148.1:372133838-373333838 GCA_019776745.2 Taxus chinensis
GAGCGGTGAAAAAAATATGATGTGACACATAGTGAGAATTTTAGACCATCTGCGAAACCTATGAAATAAAATTCTAGACCTTTTGCACAAACTAGGGCCCTTATTCTGTAGAATAGAGAATTCACAGGTGCCACATTCCCTCTCCAGGTGCTCCAATCCAACTAGATAGCTCAATTGTTCTTACTTCCAGATAATTCTTTTTATTCTGCGACACAGTCCCGCGAGCTCCTCAAATCAGCTAAGTCTTTTTTGTACTTCTTTTGCATATGAGGGTTTCTACTTTTATTAGATAAGTTATTTGGGTCATTCTTCATAGTTATTTACTTTATTACATGTCATTCTATATTAGATTAACTACTCTCATTTCCCCATTTTTATTTAATCATTTTGGTGAACCTCACATCTGGACACTTCCTTTTGACCATGTCATCTCCTTATGGAGTTATGGATCAATCTTCTTATCCTACCATTGCACCAACTAAGATCGTAGGCATAGTTACTATTGTTTGTGATTTCATGCGCGTGCACACCCAACATCCTCCTCAATTTTTCACATCTAGGGATGATCCATCCATCAATGTAGTCACTACTCATCACACTCATCCTAATCTACCTTCTTCTCCACCAATGTCTATTCATTTGCCCATTATGTTGGAAACTCCTCCCATTACTTATAAGGGCTATGACATCATTGAATAACTTAAAAATATGCCTGTTAAGATCTCTCTTTATGACTTGTTGCGTAATGCACCATATTTTCGTAACACACTATAATATTCCCTTTGGGCCATTCATATTGAAAGTGATAATCCCACAGTGGCCTTTTCACATCTCATATAGTCTCTTCGTAATTTACCACATGCCATATCTTTCATTGATGATGATATGTCACCTTTTGCTAAAAGTAATATGTGTGTTACTTTTCTTATTACTGTCATTATTAGTATTACATGCTTAAACGAGTCCTCATTGATAATAAATCAGTTATCAATTCATGCACTCATTATCTTTTAAAGCAATAGGGTATTAACAAACATTTAATTTCTAATAATTCTACCCTCATTCACATTTATGATTCTACCACTCGCTCATTCCTAGAGACTATCTCATTACATATTTAGGTTGAGCCTAAGAATATTCTCACCGAGTTCTATATTATCGGCACCTCCTTCCACTTTAATCTATTGTTAGGTAGGTCTTGGATTCACGCAATGTATGCAATTCAATCTATTATTCACCAATGTGTCAAGTTCTTACATGATGGCTATTAACACATTATCACTGTCGATCCAAAGCCATTCAAATAGTGTCATAAGGATCCCATTACTTTGATGTCGATACCACCTTCACAACGTATTCCATATACTAGCCTTGACACCTATGACATTGGTCAGTCTCAAGCTTCACAATATCTTCCTACCAATCTAAATTCTCCAACTATCTCTACTCACACTATAGTTATTATTTGACCTATGGTATTAGCTCCTATTAATGCCCCTTCTCCAACCATTACGGCATCCTCTATTACTAAATCTATGGTGCCACCTACCAACATAATTCATATTTCTATACAACATGATGATGTTCACACTAATGATTATGAATATTATTATGAAAAATTTGACACTATCAAACTTATGGATGAAGCATTAAGACATCTCAATTTTATTCCTCTTGGCATAGACGAATCTTATTTTGAACCAATCCTTGTTTCCGATGACACAGGTGAATATAGGTTCAGGAAACCTCCCTATACTAATTATATGCTACTATATCGAGGGTCTGAAAATAGTGTGGATGATATTTCATCTTCACCAGCATGGGTTGCAGCTCCGCTACCTCCTTTTACTAGCAAAGTATTCAGTAACAGGTCCTTTTGGCAACACATCCCTATCGATTCTACTTGCTTAGACACTATTTTACCATTTGAAAGTTTGGTTAGGTTTAGCATGATGCTTAATGACATATTACCACCTCTTCATTCATTACATATTTATCATGTCTATTTTCACATTAAGGAAGCTTATGGATTATGCGTCTTTCATTTTATGGTCTTTGTTGTGCATACCCATCGTGACTCTCTACTCACACTTTGGCAGTCCTAGCTTTACTATTTTGGCAGTAGAATAGATTCTCATCGCTATTCACTCAAATTTATGATGCCTATTGGAAATATCTCTATTCATAATGATTCTTCTCCCACGTATGATCCAAATATCTCTCATTTACATACTTGTGATTGTCCATTGATCACTATTACTGATGAAGAATATGAAGCCAATGTGTACACAATCCACCGTAATGGGTCTTTGTATCATCCTCCTCACTCTATAGCTTATCATGTTTCCAATGCTACTCCAACAGGTTTCAATCATGATAATGATGATCTCCTAGATGGTGACACATAGTCATCTTCTCTATCATACACTTGGGGGGCATAGCATATAACACACCCCCCACACTCATATTAACATTTACCATCTTTACATTCTTATACAAAAAAATTCTCACATAAGAATACTCATCACACATTTTAGCGTCTTCATTACCCGAAGACAAACTCTTGTGCTTCGGTTCACACTTGAATATTGAGGTATTACTACACATTAAGTCCATAGACTGCACATTAGGCACTACACATCACATCTTGCATCATAAATTCTACATTCATTCTATATCATTTAAATATTTACACATATTTACATCACACATCATACTTTTGTTTATCACACATATACAACACTTTCATGGTCTACGACTCTAGCATTTTACATACTACATCATGGGCATCATACTCATTATTCTACATCGTACATTACATATTGTATTCATCATAAGGTCATCTATTCTCATCATGCATACTACATTGTCTATTACGTGTTTCACTCACTACCCTATGATGCACTTTAGTTCCTTGGTCCATACTTGACTGCTAAGGGTTTACAAATCAAATGGACCTTACATTCATCATGCATTTATCATTCGACCTTTCATCATGTAAAATTTTTAGGATAGTGGCACACATTGTAGGATAAATCATCACTTACTCTATTCCTCTTATAGTGGTATACACTTTAGGCTACATCACCACTCCTTACTATTCATCTTGTAGTGATACACACGTTACGGATGAAAAATCACTCATACATTAATTTTTTCATGATATATGCTTAGGCTATAATTTTTACGAACATCTCTTTTATATGTGACATATCCTCATCACTATGCATACACACTCATTACAACGTGTTAGACACAACAAACACTTCAAGAATTTCTTGATGACACACTCTCCTTTACGGTTCATTCTTAACTTCTGACATGGGAAATTAAATGAAACTCACTGCATAAATTTCCATTAACTTGGGGGGAATGCAGCTCCTATAACTTCATTTTGCATTCCATTCCATCCTTCCACAAAATACTACATATTATGGTTACTTTTACTCTTTCTTAATTTTGTTTATTCATGGTCACTTTATTACACATGCTAGTTAGATTACTTGTATGTCATTTACCTATATCATACACACATGTGCATTCATGCCTTTTTCTAGTTGTGATTGCAAATACAAGTATCTTACACATAACATGAATGCTCTCCTTTTACCCTTCCTACACTGGTCACTATGGGCATCCACCTTCGTTACTCACAGGTGTTATTGTTTTTTTTCTCCTTAGCACTTTACATTACTTTTTTATACAAGCTTTTGTCATACTAGATATCTTTCTCAAATGCTAATGGGTGCTTCATGTGCATCATTTGATATATATGTAATTTTTCTTCCATACTTATTTGTTATATCGTTTGTCTATTATTATCTCTTGTTTGAGGGAAATTCCCTTTGTTTGATGTGTACAGTTGTTTTTTGTATGCAGCCATGATGGCCTTGTATGTCTTGTGATGTTGTGAGTAATGTCCCATGTTTACAGCCCACTTTATGTGGCTGAAATTGTCTTCTTACGTGTTTACATTTCTACTCTGTTTGGTATCCTATACATTGTTTTTCGTAGCTTACACATTGTTTTCTACATGCATGATTTTTCATAAAAACACTTGTCTATAGTTACTCTTATTGTTTATGCATGCCTTGGTTTCTACCAAGAGTATTCCCTTCCCCTATAGGGTAGAGTGACCAAGTTCAACTAGTTGGATCTATTTTGAGGCCACATTCTCCTTTCAACAATGTGGCATGTGCCCCCAAAGAGGGGGGGCATCATTTGGGGTTTTAAATACTACACAGAATTGTTACACTGGTTTAGTTCAGTGCACTTTCCACCTTTGGCATTATGCATTATATACAACAAGTTGGTTCAAACCAGTCTATGAACCTCGTACACAACAAATTTTATAGGACATGGTTTTCATTAGCATTCTAGGGAACAATTTTAGGTTAGAGGATACAACGAAATTCATCCCTATACTTCTTCGGCCAGTGGTGTATAGACATATCTTCACACACATTCAGAGAAGCACTTACAGATTAGAGGATATAACATAATTCCTCCCTACACTTCTTCATCCTACGACGTCAGATCAACCAAAAAACCCTGATAGTACAAGATATCCTTCTACACTCTTTCTCGACATGAATCAAGTGCACATGTTCCATTTACACTTTTTCATTTGTGTATTTTACATTCACATGCATTTTACACTTAATACATATGTCTTTTACATTTCATTTTTACACATACATATATATATTTGAATAATTGACCATTTTCTCCTTGCAGCTCCGGTTGTATGAGAAACAAACAGTCGAATGGGGGAACCAACAACAACAATATTTCGCAGCAACACACACCATACTAACCATGCAGGTACGTCACACACATCAATACCTATAGATGTGTTTCCACCCTAGATTCACTCTCATCACAGTTTTTACTTTGTCATCTTTAGTTACTGTTAGCATAGTCTACATACGCTATTTTATTATTAGACTAGTTGTTATTTATTCCATTATTCTCTCCTTCTTGTTTATGTCTTCTCCATCCATTTAGGGGAATTTTATTTACTCAATATACCAATAAATATGTGTCATGATTCTGATAATAATATAGAATAATAAGAGATATCAATCTCTTATATCTCTCCTCTCTTTCAGCCTCACAATCTAGTATCGGAGCATCAAATAGCCTGACCTATGTGCATGTGTTTGAAATTACATACAAATCAACCTATATGTGAGAGAAGATTGAGGCTACTGCATGGAAGAATTATAGAGGAACTTGACCAGCATTACTTTTGTTGCTGCATAGAGGAGTGGCCTGCAGTAAAATTATTTTCACCTGTATGGAGTTCTGGTATTCCTACGTGGAGAGGTTTGATATACAATCTATTGCGTAGGGAAGACCATTAATTCACCTACCTCCTGGAGTGTGTAACTTGTTGTGTGACGAACTATTAAGCCATGTGTGAAGCAAGATAAATCATGAAGAAAGATAAAACTAGAGAGCAATCTCTTCTTTTTTATTTTACTATCTTATGTTGCATGCATCATCTACATACTGGCATGGAGAAGCAATATAAAACAAGTTGAATAGAAGTAAATTGCGTGTATATTTGCAAGCCTGGGTGGAAGAGATTTACATGGAGAAGATTGTATAGGTTTCTTGATTGTTTGTGTGAAGTGAATTCCCAAAATACTTACATGAAATATGTTTGTTTAGTCCTACTATGTGGTGGAGGAATTACTATACTACGTAGTAATATTGTTCTTGATGAGATCTACGTCGAGACTTATAGCTATGTGAGGTGTTAAGTTCTTTTGTTGCTGCTCCTAGCCATGGGAGAAATTAAATAAAGTATCGGAGGAAAACCTTCATAACAACTGTAAATATCAAAGATAGTTGGAATGAAGTTTGGATGTAGAGACTCCGTTATTGTGTAAAGCCTAAGATCTGGAATGAAAGGTCTCTCAAAGTGACACTGAATGATGAGTGTGACTGACATTATTGAATCTTTTGAAAGCCGCAACATCAACTTGTAAGCCAAATAACACTGTCTAGAAGCTCCTGAGAGCTCTGGGTTCTAATTTACATTTCTCAACGAGCTTCGAAACACTGGCAAGCTAGTCTTAGACAAGTTAGTTTGAAGAGGAATAACTGAATATTTCCTTTTCGATGTCATCTGACAAGAAAAGTGAGTTTAGGAAGAGCTAGAATCTGGGTACAATGTCGAATTTGAAGATGAAGAAGAACACCCTACAAATCATCAATGTTTCTCAGCACGTGATTATCAAGAGCATATACTAGCTAGTACTTCACATCAGTGAGTCATTGTTGTAATATCTCTTTAAATAAATAAATAAATAAATAAATAATTTTATTAAAAATGTCTACTCCAAAGTTCCTTTTCTCCTATTCTAAATTTCTTAAAGGGCTCAATTTTGTAGCCCAAAAAACAAAGATGTGGACAATCCTTAATGCAGCCAAATTAAGAACAGCCAGATAGACTGCAATAAAATGAACTCAAAAAGAAAATAGATCTCCTTCTTCGTTCCAATAATGAATTACAATGTTTCCTAAATAGGAAAATAACTCCCAACTCGAGTTTCCAAGTAAACTCTAGCTAACTCTGACTAAATCTACTCTAGGTGGCGGAAATTACTATTTTTAGCAGTTTACTAGAACCTGCTATTCTTAGTAAGTTTGCATGCTTATTCCTACGGGCACAGAAATTGCCACGCATCTTCTACATCCCTAAATTAGAGGAATTGCCAACTTTCTAACTCAAAATGCAATTAATAGACTAAAATTAACTAATGCTCAAAAATAGGAAAAAACCAAACTATAACTTAAATCCTAATTTTCGGCCTCAAGATGGCGGATTTAGGGCCCGAAAACGTGTCAAAAACTTGCCCCAACCGGTAGGGCTAGTTTCCGCTGCGTTCATCTCATCAAAACACGTGGTTTCAAAAAAAAACGGACTCAAACGGACACCCGAAGCTCAAGTTATGACCTTGTCAAGTTCCTGCTAATTCGGGCGCATCAATCCTTCAGTTTGAAGGATTATGGGGCATCATGACAAGATTTGTGCAAGTTCCCACTACCCTTGATGAATTAATGAAGTATGAGATGGATAGTACCAAATCCTTAATACTGATAATGTTCAGTATCAATGACGATGTGCAAATACATGTTCGTAATGTAAAGAAACCAAAGGAGGCCTGGGATAACTTGGCAATAATTTATGAAACCAAAAATCAGGCTAAGATCCTCCATCTTCAGTCAAAGTTACATAATATCCCTATGGGATCAGATGAGAAAGTTGAGGAGTTCTTACATCATGTGGATAATATACAATCAGATTTATTAGCACTCGGTGAAATGGTGGATGAAAAATTTCTCATACTGATCACCTTAAGAGCACTCCCTTCTCAATTGTGAGTGTTCATTACGACACTGAATGTATCTAAAGTAACATTCTCATTCAAAGAACTTGTGAATTTTCTGCAGTAGGAAGAGACCATCAATTCATCCCAAGAGGAGACTCAGGATAAATCCCTTTTCTCAAAGCCATACTATGTCCAAAAGAATCAGAAGGGTCCCCTAGGGAAGCCAAATCAAGCGCAACCAAAACAACAGCAAAAAGATCAAAACTCAAAGATGTGGTGTCACATTTACAGAACCAACACTCATGACACTGATCACTTTTAGTACAATAGCTTGAAACAAGGGTCTTCAAGTAAGACAAGCACATCAGGGTGTGAATATTTTCAAATTTCCAAATGATGTCCCTACTGGAGAAAGAACAAGGGACATCTCACAGCCCAACAAGATAATGAATCTAATGAGGATACATCAGAAGGAGCCCATTGTGGTAAGAACCTTGTAATCATCTCTCAGACTTCACAGCCCATGAAGATATTTTGGTTGATAGACTTCGGTGTAAGTAAGAACATGTCAGGTGATAAGGAGCTATTTGATTCACTAGATGAATAACCCACTGGTGATCAGGTTCGGATAGCAGATGAAAAAGATTACATTTCAGAAGGAATAGGAAGAGTCACCATTCCTCTAGGACCATTAAAATGTACGCTTACAAAGGTACTATATGTTTGTGTATTGACTAGCAACCTCCTGTCAGTAACTCAGCTATTAAATTTTCACTTGAAGGTAGAATTTCTTGTCCAAAATGGCATCAAATCATGTTTAATTTTGTGACAAGGTAAGATTATTGCTTGAGCATTTCTAAAAGATAAGTTATTTTCTTTAGATATTGTTACATCTTCTATAATAGTTATATCTGTATCAACAATACAAGCTACTACACTCTATCATTTTAGATATGGACACTTGTTGGCTAGTTCTTTACATTAGATGAGTTCAAAATAAATGGTTCATGGACTACCCAAATTATCCAGTTCCTTTCCTCTTTTCCCTGGCTGTCTTGTAGGAAAAAAACATAGGGATCCATTTTAGGTAAGCACTTTTCATGCCAAGAAGCGTCTGGAGGTAGTTCATAACGATCTGAATGGCCCTTTGGCTACTTTTTTTTTGGGATTCAAGTACTTCCAACTGCTCATGGATGATCACTCTCACAAGATTTGGGTGTTTTTCCTAAAGAATAAAAGTGAGGCTCTTCAACATTTCAAAAATTTATATCATCATGTTGTGAAAGATACCAGACAACCACTTCTTCTACTTTGCTCAGATCGAGTGGGGGGGGGGATTCACATTAAAGAAGTTCTTGGCCTTCATGAACCAACAAGGCATTAAGAAGAACCTTACTGTTCCCTACACACCCCAGCAAAACAACATTTTTGAGCGTCGCAATCGCATAGTGATGGAGATGGCTCGATGCATACTAACAACAAAAAATCTATAGGAACGCTATTGGGATGAAGTAGTATAGACAAATGTATATCTTCTCAACTGGGCACCGAAAAATATTCTATAAAATAAAATGCCATAAGAGGTATGGAGTGGTAGAAAGCCATTAATTTCTCATTTGTGAGTATTTTCTTACACAACATATATGCATGTCCTAGCTCAGAAGAGAAAGAAGGTTGAGCCAAAGACACTTCTGTGTATCCTACTTGGCTATAACACTACCTCAAAGGCACATCATCATGGATCCAGAGACAAAAAATATACAAGATTCAGGGCGTGGTTTGTGACAAGTAATCCTGTAACTTTTTAGTGACAATAGAAGAACCATTACCAACCACCTCTCACTCACTAGTCTTTGAATCAGATGATCAGCCAAAGGAGACTACTCAGAGAAAAGAAATGCTGCTAGGAGAGCTATTTTTTGACCTTGGAGAACTAGAGAATGTGACTCCACATCAATCAACATGGAAATGAAACACTTCTTCTCAAAAGCATCGAATTTCTCGTCTAAAATGGGTATAAAGCATCATCAAGGAATCACATTTGCAACTCCCAGATACATCATCTGGAGTCAAAACAAGGATTCAAACAAGAAATGAGGTAAAATTTACACTCATGAGTTCACTTATTAATAGCTCCAAGCCTGATAATGTTCGTGAAGAACTCAATAAAACTCAATGGAAGTAATTCATAGATACATAATATGAATCACTCATGAAAAATAGGACATGGGAACTTTTCGATCTACCTACAACAAAGAAACCCATAGGCTGCAAATGGGTTTTCAAGATAAAATATAAGGTAGACAGATCCATTGAAAAAAATAAAGCACGTCTTGTATCAAAAGGATATGATCAAAAAGAGGGCATTGAATATGAAGAAACCTTTGCACCCACTACGAATATCAAGACCATCAGATTTGTTTGCTCACTGGCAACACAGAAATGGTGGAGACTTCAGTAGATAGATGTCAAGAGTGCTTTCCTAAATGGTGATTTGAAAGAAGAAGTGTACATGACCCAACCTAAAGGATTTTTTGATGAATAACATCCTAAGAAAGTATGTTGTCTCATCAAATCACTGTATGGACTAAAACAAGCTCCAAGGGCATGGTATATCAAGATTGACAATAGCCTTTTGCAGCATGGGATCACTCGTAGCCACTTAGATTCAAATTTGTATATAAAGAAGGTAGGAAAAGAAATTGTCATTCTTGTTTTGTATGTAGATGATCTTGTGATTACTGGTACTTCATAAGATCAGGTTGATATTTTGAAGAATGATTTTAAAAGAACCTTCAACACAACATATTTGGGGCTACTCCATTACTATCTTGGCTTAGAAATATGGAAAAAGGAACATAAATTTTTTTTCTCCCAGATAAAGTACTCCAAGACACTCCTGGAAAAGTACAGAATGTCTTCTTGTAAACCTATATCCACTCCCATGGAGAAAGGCTTATAACTTTCAAGTTTCCTGAATTCACCTCAAGTAGATGGTACTCTCTATAGGAAATTTGTTGGAGGACTCATCCACTTGACATATACCAGTACATATTTATGTTATGTTGTTAGATATATTTTCAGATTCATACAAGAACCAAAGAAATTTCACTAGAATGCAACAAAGCATGTTTTGAGGTTTTTCCAAGGTACAGTTGATTATGGTCTGGAATATAAGAAAAATGATCAATTCTTCTTATAGGGATATGTCGACTCGAACAATGCCAGATCTGTTGATGACATGAAGTCAACTATAGGATACATATTTCATCTCATATTTGGACCTATCTTGTGGATAAGCAAGAAGAAAAAATTTGTTTCTATCTCATCCACAAAGGTTGAATATTACGCCGCACGAGGAGCTATGTGCAAAGCAATATGGTTACGTCACATTTTGAATGACTTGGGAATTCCTGAAAAATAGTTACCTATTCTCTATTGCGATAATCATAGTGTGTTGAAGCTTGTCCAAAATCCATTCTTTCATGAATGAATAAATCATATTTATATTGATTTTCATTTCATTTGAGAGCACATCTTGAACCATCAAACTCAGTTCTAGTATTTTCCTACAGAAGCACAAATAGCTGATATTCTCACCAAATCCTTAGGAAAAGTGAAATTTGAACTTTTTCGAGGTTACATTTGCAATAATAATGTAATAAGGCAGGGAACATTAGCATAGTCTATGTACATTATTTTATTATTAGACTAGTTGTTATCTATTCCATTATTCTCTCCTTCTTGTTTGTATCTTCTCCATCCATTCAGGGGAATATTATTTACTCAATATACCTATAAATATGTTTCATGCTTTTGATAAAAATATAGAATAATAAGAGATATCCATATCTATTCTCTCTCCACTCTTTCAACCTCAAAGTTACCACACTCTATCATCTTTTTGTCATTCCACACTTTGTCTAGTCCTTTAGCATGTTTTCTAATACAATATTAATGATTTATCAGGTACTCGTCTCTATCTACTTTATGTTACTGAGATTTTCATTCACTAACATTAAGTGGGGGAAAATGTAGACAAATAATCATACACTTTAGACATTACTTAATTTTTGTCTCATACTACTATTTAGAAGGTTTTTAGTGAAGAAATTACTAATTAACCCCTATATTTTGGCCATCTTACTTCATTTAATTTTTTCATTTCTAACCTCTTACACCCACATGCCTAGTCATATTTCATTATTTTGTGTCTTTTTAGCTTTTACTTGGGTGCAAAGGCTAGTATTGGGTTGCCCATGGGTGCCCCGATCATTTTGGAACTTTCCCACCACTTTTTGGGCACTTTCTAGTCATTTCAGCTTCTTATCTTGTTGGTGGTTAGCCCTTTCAGGGTTAATTACAAAATTAAATCAGGAAAACCTGATAGATATAAAGTTATGAGACAATACTGAGGGACCAAGCACTAGTCACTACAATTTTCCACCTAGAGTTACATCCATTTGGAGATCATTTGCATTTGTTAACTCCATCAAAAAGGACAATGTTGGTTCAACTACATCACACAAGCATATGAGGGGATTTTATTCTATTCATATACCATTCTATTACATTTTATACATCTAGTTATTTATCGCTACTTTTAAAAGTTTAATTGGAACAAGAGCACCTATGACACATGATGCACACACACACCAGAACTACATTTACGTCTGAAATGTAGTCAGTGCTTAGTTAGTAAGCCCATTGTTTTTCCAGCTGAGGTCAGTCTGACCCATTCATTTACATTCTTTTTTATAGGGTTTTGATACTTCTTGTGGTCTCTCGCAGGTATTTCTTTCATCTTGGATTATCAGTGACACTTGGAGTAGTGAAGTTAATCTGATGCAACACATAGTAAGGGTTTTTGACCATCTTCCAAACCTGTGAAATTTAGTTCCAGACCTTTTTCACATACCAGGGCACCCATTCTGTAGACTGTAACACCCGAAGGCACCCCAGTACCTCTCCACGCACTTTTTCTAGCTAGATATCTTGGATCTATCCTTTTCGGGGCCTTTGCACAATCGTTATTGCTTCTAAATCATTTTGTTTATTCTATGACATAGTCTCACAAGATCCTCAAATCAGTTAAGTCATTTCTATGCTTATCTTACATATTAGGGTTTCTAATTTTATTAGATTAGTTGCTTGGGTTTTTATTCATAGTTATTTACTACATTTATTTATTGTATTTATATGTTGTTCTAGATTAGATTAACTACTCTTATTTCACCATTTTTAGTTAATCACCTTTCTTACACTTTGGACCACAAGTTCACCCTCATTTAATCTCCCCTTCTCCTCTTTCTTGGTGCCATTAAACATTAACTCTAATTATTTATACATTACATTTTGGCATATTTTCATTTATACTAGAGTTTCTCTCTCGAGGATTAACTTAGGTCCTCAATGTACTAATTTTTACTAGAGAGGATATATCTCTTACCTTAAATATAGTCTTTTATAAAAAAAAATCTTATATAGGATTCTCAGTGAAATGAGTTAACCTTTATTATCGAATAGATTAACCCCTAGGTGGTAAATATATTCTCTCCACATAAATTAGTTTGGCGTAAATTTCATGGCTAGTAGGAAAAATTTAAAATAATACCAATAATTAAAATTGAAAATCTAAGGAATTATAAAACCTTTTTGAAATGGGTTATACCATTTACCTTACATTTCACCTTACCAAGACTCTAAATAGATCTCTCAAATATTCCAAACAACACTAGGATCACTTTTTGTAAAGTATTAAATAAAATTTGGGCGAGTTAGAAGTTACAAGATGCTAGTAAGGTAGCCCATTTATAAACCTTTATCCTTATTAATGTTAGCCAATATCATTGGATTTACCAAAAGAAAAAATTTCCTAAACATTATGGGTTATCAGAAATACTAATTTTTAATATTGGGGTTGGAAAATATTAGGCATGACATGTCGTATCCAATAAGAGATTTAAACACTTAAACCTATAGGATAAATTGATATAAATATGGTGTTCTTGTTGGGCATGTGTATAACATGAGTGACATGTTGAGTCTAATTGGTGCATGGTATGGATTTAATGTGTTGTTGTTATGGTCTTCTTAAAATGTTAGGTATAAGGCTCTTTGTGAAGCATGTTGAATATTAGGTTCCATGCTCTTTATTTTGGTCTTGTAATGTACCATACCACATAGAGACCATAATTTTATGGTTTGTTGTTTTCTTGGAGAAACTTATGGAAAATAGTATTATGGGTGACAACTAGAGACATTTATTGAGAAAATTAGGAGATTTATTAGTCACTCTTTAACCCTATTTATTAATGAATATGAAAATTTGGTATGGTCTTTGTTAGAAACATCAAACATTTGACATTATTTAGTACTTGGAAAATTAATTTTACCTCCTTGGAAATGATTTAAATGGCCTAGGAAACTTCTCCACTTTTCTTCTTACCATATTATGGATCCATTATTGACTTATCATGGTGTAATTAATTTACAATGTTAAGGGATCATAAACTTAATCTTGTGTTTATGATATTGTATCTTACCTATAATAATTCCTTAGATGACCATTTTATCTTTTCTAATGGCACTTGATGGTCAAATAACTACCTTGAAATGATATCCCCTAGATCATAAAATTTTCTTTTTTATCAAATCCGGCATCGATGCATTGATCGATTACGGTTTTCCCTTAGATCTTTTAACTATAATCATTTTTGGCCACTGCATAAAAATACTATTGAGTTATCCAAATTACTAAACATGTATCTTGCTAAATGGGAACCTTATTGGGAAACCATTATATTATGGATAAGATGACATTCTATTGGTATGTAATTTCTAGTGGAGTTAAATGTTCATATTTGAGTTACGCAGATGTATTTTGTAACATTCCCATTTTAAGACATTAGAAACAAGGGAAAAAAATTATACATAATGTTCTCTGTTCTAAATAATCATAATTTAGAACACACATTCCATGCCAATCAATCTCATAATAAATAACCATATGTAGCTGTAAATGACTCGGTGAACTACCGATCTCTCATTTCATGACTCGGTTTCTAACTAATCTCTCATGTTAACGTAAAGTATTAAATACTACATGTATACTAAGTATACTTGGTTCTCTTACCATGTTTTGGGTATTGAGTGTTATGTTTAAGAAACCTATCTAAATGTTTATTACCAATATTCATATGAAATCACATTTCTTAAACTAGGCGACATAGGACAACGCAACCAGTAGCTTGCGATACTTAGGCCAAAGATTTCCAACATATTGTTCATGTTACTATTCCTAGATAGACATACTCATCTAACGAAATACATCCTTCACCCCACTCATCTGTTATCTAGAATGGTCTTCACCGACTCTTGTCAGATCACTTGTTCAAGGTTTGGCCCTAACCCAGGTTAGTGATATAATTTGGTATAGGAAACCACTCATGATGGCCTAGGGTATATAGACATACTCAATCAACTTAATTCAATAGGATGTGCCTAGTTACCCGAAGTCATTATGAGTCACTTCCTATGCTCAATCATATCCCTAATCTGACCTAGACAGAAACTAAGTTCAAGTCCAGATTTGTGTAGATCTAGATGAACCAATGCTAAGGGGTGTTGCAAAATGTCAACTGCAACACTGTATCCTCGTGAAGACCCTAACCTTCCCAAAGGTACATTCCTGTAGTTGGCATGTGCCAACATCCGACAGAACTACCCATCTTGATGTACACACCTCGAGAAGAGGTCATTTGCACCCATTTATTTCTTAATTAAGATTCAAATTACAACAACCTTGATTAACCCTAATTCCAACAACCCTTAAGTTTGTCATCCTTAATTGAGTTGTTAATGTAATACATAACTCATAAACTTATGATTACTTTTATGTTTATTAACTTTTGATTAACATATAGTTAATTGAAAATAGAAACAACATCCATCATAAGATTTACTTAATATGACCCAACCATTCATAGCCTGTTCAAGATCCAAAACAGGGTCCATTAAAATAGACTTCATAGAGATGAAGTCTAATTGATTACGATCTCATGTACCAAACATTTTTTTTGAAACCTATCAAGGTATTACTCTAGAGGGAGTGAACCTTCCTTTTTCTAGTTAAGTGATAGGGTTCGTTATAACCTTTCCCATTACACAAGTCATGGTATTGAAGTTATACTTCTATTATCATCTTTTCAATTAATCATGCATGATTATATAAAAGAACATTGATGAATGCCAACTTAATAAGTTGCATTCAAATAAGGGATATTGTAACTAATTCCCATATCCAACCGATTTAGTTACAACAGAAATAAGGATCCATACAGATAAGAATGATAACAATGTAAATAAGATTACCAATTTCCTTCATATAATTCACCAGAAAAATGACATATCAAGTATGAGTAAATCTCAATCTTCTTCAATTCATCATGGTAAAATACATATTTTACAAGACCGTACATTTTAGACATATTCCATGTCAAATAGCATCAAGATCATTAAAGAATACAACATTTCTTCTTTCAATACATTTCAATAATGAATAAGATTACTCTATAAAATATCCATACTTTAAGAAAACAATACATCATATAAGTTATTGCCTTCCTTTATCATTTATGAAGTCCATCTGCAAAAATTGCTAGCACGGGTTAGTTCATTGAACTGAGTATGATAAGCACTAAGCATTAAAATGATGTGTTGTCAACTAACTATTTCATAAAACCAACTCTACTTTTATGAAAGAGTAAGGCCAAGAAAATAAATAAATCATAAGTAATATCAACCACAAAATAAGAACACTTAAACAATCTAAATTAACATTATGAAAAGATCATGCTAAAATCCACACCCTATAGCATTATATCATATAAGTAATATTTCAACCAAATTACTTATCTCCTTTTAATAAAGATACTTACTTTTTATTTCCTATATAATTCAATTTGAATTAGAAATACATAAACTAACTCCATTATTTTTCCAAAATATAGTTACTCTAAGAAACAAGTACTGTCAAACTCAACATTACAAAATTTCATAAAAGGGCATCTATAACCAAGCTACTTCCAGCTTCATGAAAGGCTTTAGGTTGAATCATCAACATCATAAGAATAAGAGATTTCCATTTTAGATGCTATATCCTAATTTCAAGTCCTTGATATAGCATAATTTCTCAAGTTAGGCCACACATTAGATTTAGGAAAGTATACACTCAACAAAAAAGCATTTCACATAAATCAACTATTACAAAGATTGATTCCTTTAGTACAAATCAAGAGAATAAGTAATAAGTATCAACGACTACTCAAATGCATTCATGCAAGTAATGAAACTGATTCTGTTAAATCTATAACAAGATTTAAATAGAAGAGGGAAGGATGACCTAAGAGAAAACAAGTTATAACTTCCCTCCCAATTCGGTAAAATCGACTATCAATCCACAACTCATAAGGGAGAATGCAACACAAAAATCTCCTACAATTTCCAAAGAGGAAAGCGATGAAAACTTAACCTCAGAGAAAAGAAGGGAAAGGAGTCAATCAATCATGTTTACATGAGGATCCCAACATTTTATCTTAAGTAAAGAAGGTCATAAAAGGACTGGTACAAACCCAATCACAACATCGTTTTACTCTTTTTAAAAAAAGACTCGAAATCATGTACTCGAGGATGCTAACCGAGTATACAATTGAAGTATTCAAATCAGTTCTCAAAATAAGGGTCCCCATCATTACATAATTATAGAATCAGTAGAACATTATCCAAAGCAAGAAAGAGAAGAAATAACAAGAATTTTTAAGCATCTACAGGAAAAATAACAGCCTTCAACAGTCATTTTAATTCAATAAATATCAATCAAGAAGCCATAGACTACTCATTCCTTCCAGACGATAGTGCAACAATCAGTAAGAAAGACTCACTCTCGCATCCTCCTAGAGGTGAGAGATAACATCTTTTGAATGAACAGAGAAAGATCCATCCTAATTCAATCTCAAAGAAGATGTAACACACATAATGTCATGACTTAGCTACAGGTGCACAAATCAACTACATAGATGATTAGAATTCCTTCCATTATATTTCCATGGACAGGTTTAACTGCACACATCTACTAAGTCGAAAAGACATTCTAATCCTTCAACATACTCAGAGATCAAAGAACTGGAGTATCTAGAAAACCATTCATACAAAACTGATTAGTTAATTCCAGCTCACGAAACATCAACCAAAAATCTGTATAAACATTCATTAAATCCCCACGATGCCACAACAGTAAGGTTTCAACAACTTACACTAGCAATTTAGCTTATGATGTTTCCCAAATCAAGAACAAGTAACATTAAATAATCATTATCTAACTTTAAGTGAAGAAAAACAACGAGATCGTCATCTTGCAAGCTCGAGAAGAGCTAACATAAATAAAACTAAAGATTATCCCAGACCAATCAATTTAAAAAGTCCTTAAACATAACAGAACCTCCTTTATACAAATTTTAGTTCAGTATTCCAAAGATTCCATGAAAACCCAACAATATTTAAATTTCAGAAGGAGGAAATTCGTACAGTATTATATTCAACAAGATTATTCCAAAATCTAAGTATCTAAGAAACCATTACCACATAGTTTCCATAAGGGAACAAGATTCAACAACAAGTTTTAAATGAAAGGGGTTAAGAGAATAAGTAAAACTTTCATTCTTGTTTCCACACAAGTTCGAACCCACAAATACAAAAAATCCAAACACCCATTATCATTCCAACTTCCATCGAAATACTGGGTTTGAAAAGAATGAAATTTTATACAGTAAATTTCAAGAATAAGTCACTCTTTCATTATTGTTTTTCCATACGAATTCCAGTTCACACAACATTGAATACAAGCATCCATATATATACAGTTTTAAATTAGAAGTAACAATACTTCAACCAATCAAAGATGCGAAAAAGAAGGACATTTTTCTCACCTTCTATCAACCATAATAGACAAACCCAATTCCAAATCTTAAGCAACAACACATTTCCATAAACCCATTTTAGCAGACAGGCAGAGTTCATCAAATTGGCATAACTTAAATATCAAGGTACGATTCATTATTAAAAATCAAATAGGGAACGATCCACGTTCTATATCATCTAACAAAGACTCATTTTAAACGAATACAGATATGTTTCAAGCAAGAAATCAAGGCATTCTTTATAAAGTAAAGACCCATTGATCACAAGATAAAAGTTGTTTTAATGAAGACGATTAGATAAAAGTAGAACAAATTAATGGATAGATGTTATCATGCCTGATAGTGCTTCTGCTGATTCGAAGAAGATTTTTAGTCGAGCCTCCAAAATTCCTTCTTCTCCAACCAAAATCAACAACCCAAAACTTCTTTCTCATATGCCTCTTATACCTCTATTGGATCGAAAATAGTCCAAAGGAGCCAAAAATAGAAACAAATTACAAACAAAACTATTGGTTTGAAGAACTAGATATCTCTATGTAGAGCAAAAATTGAAAAGAATGAAAGACCAAACAACCTCCAAGAATTCCGCTTGCATGGTTTCCTAGGTGGTTTGCTCGCCAAAACCGATGATCATTAATGCCATTGAATTTCACTTTCCTGCCTATATCTCCACGCCACTGCCATCTAAAGTTGGTGAGTCCAATTTCAATGATAGCATGCATCACTTAACTCTAGTGATGATGCCAACTAGGATTCCCTCTAATTTACATGCCTCTACCAAAACTGGCAGTACCATCTCATAAATTTAAAAATAAAATCACATAAATGACTTAGAAACTGTCACCACCACCTTCCACTTGCCATGCGACCCCTTAGATCCCCTTCTATCCTTACATTAGTTTAGATTAGATAAACATTAGTTTAGGATCCGACCTTAGGTTAGATAGAAAGTATTTACCTTAGTTCATTTTAATATTGCCATAGGTAACAAGCCATCATAGATTAAGCCATACCACATAGTAATTTAGTATTAGGTAATAAGTTAAAGATAAACCTATCATTATCTTAGGTTATTTCCAAATCCCACACTTATATAACATACAACTTAGATTAGGATGCAACAGGATCAGTGTAGACATAGATCTAAGGTAGGTCCAGTTTATCTTAGGTTAGAATCCCATTAGGATAGATCTTAAAGATCTAAGACTTCGTTTTTACCTTTAATAGTCCTGAAGTAGACCTCTATCCTTCTTACGCCATTCAGCGTCTTTAAGAAATTAACAAGAACATCTGAGCACACTATTTATAGCAAAATTCCCCAGCAAGGACTTCCAAGAAATATCCATAAACTTGTGTACCTTTAAGGACTCAGTCCCTTATTTCCTTCAATTTTTGAATGTCAGTTTATCATAGAGATTAGATTAGAAGAATTAAAGCATACCTTGGATCAATGGAATTGATCCAGGGTTTTGCTCTTATACATAGATAAATTTGCAAAAAACATTACCAGTTTACAACCTTACCTATCTCAAGCAGAATGGATTCCTTGCAAGCAACAACACTTCAAAAAAATGAATCCAAGAACAAAATAATTTATCCATTACAAGCATGATTTCCAATAGTCAAAAGAATACACCTTCTTAGGACAAATCACATATCAACGCTTGTAGTGCAAAGAGGAAAACGTTTAATAGTTTATCAAAGATGTTACATATTGTGGGAGATATGATTTGGTCATAGATCATGAGAGAGGTCTTATTGGATCCATTATTATGTTTATTTTATGAGACACACACTTGATGTTGTAGTAGCCCAATATGTGGCCATTAAAGATAGAAAAAAAATTCTGATCATGATGTCTAATATTTTTAGGTTTATTAAATTTGTAAACATGACTTTCACAAAAAAAACATTTTGTTTATTTGATTTATTAAGAAGCTTCGAGACTTGTCTTGTTTAATTTTTTATTTTCTTGTGATATTTTTGTGATTTGAATGTAGCTACTTGGCCATTTTGCTTTGGTTTCTCATACTTCTTAGGATTTATTTATTTTTGGTAACTCATAACTTTATGGTTTTTGAGGTCACTTGGCTTAATCTCACCAAGAATGTCATGTTTTTATCTTTCCTATGTGATGAGATTATTCTATATTTTTCATATTATATACACATGTCTTATGGGAGTACACCAAAGGTGTCATGTTTGCATGTTTGATGTTGAATGACATGCCCTTAGTTTTAAGGTGACAAAAAAATGTGTGTGCAGGACCATGGAGTGACCCAACCTTACTTAGATACTTGATACTCAGTCCTCCTATAGTAGAGCGACACTTGTTATATTTGGTCCTCCTATTATGGAGATACATATGTGATATGTAGTCCTTTATGGTTGAGATATTGTTATGATATTTAGTCCTTTGTGATTGAAAAAATCTCATGATGCTCTGTTCTCTTTGGTGAAATGACCTTTATCATATGCAGTAGTGGTTGGTAGATTGGAAAATGATTCTTGTTCCTTTTTTTACATCCTAGGATGATAATCTTCAGCATTGAGATAGATATGACAATTAGTTCAAAACTCATGGATTATGGGATGGTTCACTCTTTAATAATTGAGGTTTAATGGAGAATGATTTAATTTTGTGATATGTGTAACTTTCATTAGACATACATAATTTGCTAACATGGTTTTTTCAGTTTTCTTGGGAAGATATTGACGTACTGGACTACAAAATTCCTATAAAAACTATTTATTTACTTTGGTTCTTTTGGGAATTAAACATAGAGAGATGTGTTATTATTTTTCATGGGGACCCTGATATATATGTGTTTATGTCATACTATGGTAATGTTTATATGTATAACACATTACATCCTATTATTATGTAGTATAAGATTTAGGGACCATGTTTCAGGTGATCTGTTATGATCCCCTCCTAGATAATTGGGTTTCCTTTTGGTGAGGAAGTGTGATATTTTTATGTTAATATAATCATGTGTTCATGGAATCATGCTTGGTTATGGTTTTTTAAAGTGATGGATTTGGTACCCACTCATTGAGTTATCTTATTTTAGGGTTACTCCATACCCACTTTATTCTTCCTACAACTAAATCAAATTTTGTGAAAACTTAAAAATATAAATTATTGTCTCCATAATTTATCTTTCATCAAGTATCGTTTTGTGATTTTGGAAAATTATTTTAGGCTACATTGGTAAGAATTATAATTATTAAGAAACCCTATTAAGCTTGGTGTGTTCAAATTTTTTTAGTGGTCACTTGAGGTGATACAAATCAACTTGTAACAATTAATATGTTGTTCATCAAATCACAGTCATTTAACCATCAAACCAGGGACATCAAATTTAAATAATGGTAGTGTCATATGCACAGTTACAGATAATTTAGGAGAATTGGAAATAATTAATTGTCACTACCATACTTTAAATAAAAATTATTGAAACTAGACAAAACTTGGAACTGAAAGTGAATGATTTCTAAATGTTATGACTAAGACAAAGCTTGTAAATTTAGAATGCAGATACATAAGATAAATTTCTTCCTAGACTAACATGGAAAGAAACAAATAAAAAAAACTAGGGATGGGTTCAACAGACAAAAAGTGGGCCCTACGTTGGACGTTAATCCCTCCTAAATCTTGTAACTAAAGGATAATAAACAGAACTCGGGCCTTTTATTGAATTTTCATGAACATTACATCTAGGAACATAGTAATCTCTTATCATCTATATATCTCTATCTCCTATCTTCATATTTTATGTTATCATTGCCAACATTAATAATTTAATTTTATACCTATCATTTACATCCAGATGCGAGAAGAATATTTCAACTAGGAGTTGAAACAAATTAAGTGAAATATCCTTGATAGAGAAAGTGGAAGATCTCAAACTGAACAACAAGAGATTCAACACAAGAAACGGATCTATTACCAGGTGTTCAGTTAATATTCAATTAATTGACCAGTTCCTTTAGTCACGAGTAACCTCAGTCAATTATTTCTTCATTAATTTACAATGAATAATCAGATCCATGGTTGAGTCATCTCCCAGTTCTACATTTTCTAGTTGTAACTTTTTCTTCAACGTCACGTACAAACTTGACTGTAGTTCTTCACATTCCAAGAGATATTCATAACACATATTATTTTCTATAGTTCATTCCCTTTGGCTATAAATAGGTTGTTGCGGATAGGTCCTTTTCTGTGGACAATTCCTTTTGTACATACGATTTTTTGCATATAACAAATTACTTACAACCAAGAGTGACATCACACGTATCATCAATCAAACAACTTATTGAAATCATAAGAATAAATGCACACACAAAATATCAAAAATTAAAGATAACTAGTTATATCTATATTAATCAATAATTATGCCATAAGTTGTTGTGATGATAATGTTCAGCAGTGTGAGTGGGAAATACATGGACATATCTACAATGGCTTAAACAAATATAGAAGATGATTTGTTTATAAAGGATATTTACACAACTCACCTCACCCTCAGGCTTAATTTATGGAATGTCCTCATTCAAGTGGTTCATATTTCTGCTACTAATAATATAATTTATGCCTGAAATCAATTGGGGTGTATGCCCATTCTTCTAATAGGAAGTAGCCAATGTTTATCATGAACCTGTGCATAAATTCATTCTATATCATTTCATTGAGTGCTTTTTCACCTCTTCATGGAAATATTGGTAGGTTATATCTAATACAAAACCAGTTCTCTACACATTCTGTAGCAATATCAATGTATGTATTCAGTCTTTTCAAAGTTGGCATTATATTAGGGTAAGAGTGCATCTCTTTCCTTTTTAGTTCAGGAGATAGCTCATTCCATCACATCATGCATGCTTGTACCACAATAATCCCATGATCTTTAATCATTTCTCTAACTTTTGTGTGGGATTATTTTATCATTTTCCACACTCTCCTCTTGATCACCTTATTCTTTACATATTTTACACACTTCTCTTCAAATTTGGTTGATTTTGTAGACTCATCCCTAACAATCAATGGTTGGAACTTCTCTAAATTATGATACTCTTCCATTTTCCTTGCTTTATCTAATTTATTTGTAAAGTGAGAACATAGAGATTTAAGTTTAACATCTCTAATGTATATAATTGGAATTAAATCCTTGTCATATTAAAGAGCATAGTTGTGTAAATAAATTTCACATAATAATAGTTGGAATTTAAGAGTGTTATTCTGATATAAAGTAAAGAAGCTCCTAGCTAAGCTGATATCATAAGGCATGTTAGAATTAATGCAAGTAATTTTGAGTCACAACATATTTTTTTTCAATAAGATAACATAAAAGTTTGATGGATGCCTACATTTAAACATCTCATGTGAAACTTGGACAATATATTCTTGCTTCTTCTTCAACCTTTAAATTTCTTTGTCATTATCTTCTAATTATTCCTCATGCTTGGAGATAATCACTTCTTTTTATTTTTCCAATATTCCTTTTAGCCTATTAACATAGGTCTCAAATTGCAACATCAAATAGTTAATATGTAGCAGTATAGTTTGTGTGGCCATCTCCTTACAAGGTGGTTTTACATGTTCCCTTATATTTTCCTTAATAACAATTTTTAGTTGCAAGGTGTTATAATTTATTCCTACACATCATCATGTTGTGTATGTTCCATGACTTTCTCAACTACTTCATCAATTACATGATCAATAACTTCATGAATTTTTGCTTGTCCTAGTGCTTCTTCCTATTGCTCCATCATTTCTTCAACAACCATAGGAATCTGTTCTTGTTTAATTTATTCTCTAACTTCCTCTTCTTCCAGTATCTCTTCCTCTCTCTCTTCTTAACGTTCCACTCAATGAACTACCTTATAATTATCTGTTGGTTTTGTTTTCTCTCCCATGGGTTATTCATGGAATTATATCTCATGAACTATGGCTTCAGTCTTTCCTAGCTCTGCCTCGGACTCAAGGCTTCCCTCACTAGTTTACAAATCATTGTCTAGTGATATGGGTTATGTTTGTATTGAGCTGGAATTTTTTTTATTTTTGGTTCTAAGCATATGAGAACAACTATGAGGTGTAGGAGTAGACTGAGAAGACTTGTGTTTGGTCCTTGAAGTGGATGTTTCAGGAGAGGATAACTATATAAGGTTTTCATCTATTAAAATCCTGTCTAGAGAGATAGGTACACGGATTTCCTCAGCAAATGACAAAATTTCACAATTTATGTTTTTTTAAGGTTGGGAGGTTGATGATGTAGTCTCTCCTATGTGCCCATAGGATCTCTGAGTGCTTATCCTCCTTTTCCCCTTGTTTCTCAAAAAAACATCTATATTATTTTCCCTTGGAAAATATCCCCACTGTATTTGAGGATGATCCTTCTGAAGGGTATTTTTCACTACTATGGTTATAAGGTAATGGTGTGACTATGTGGACCTACCCCTACGTGTTTCCCTATTTATTCTCTTCAAATTTTCATGCAAAAAATTAGGTACATTTACATGCATGTTTTTCTTTATATGATTCAATAAATATAAATGAACTTTATTTATTCTATAATACCTTCCTTCACAAGTAAAGTAATTAATTACAAAATTTGTAACCTGTTATCCCCTAAAATTAACAAGGGCAATTTTACCGATAACCATGCGGAAAATTTTGTTTCGATCCCTCGTTAGGGATCCATCGCATTCGAAACGTTGTAAAATCCCTTCCCGGGAAATCTAGTTTTCGAACTTAGTCTTTCTGAGCCTTTTTTGGCTGGGCGCATGAAATATCCTTGTAAAACTAGCTTTTGATGCACCCCCTTAAAAGCCTTTGGCGCATGGTTTTCAATGTCAACACAACTTTTCATGCACCAAAGAATGTTTAACCTTCCCTGCGTGCGCCAAGGCGCATGCGCTTGTGTTGGTACAACTTTTGTTGCGCCACCCTTTGGTGCGCCAAAGGGCGCACATTATCTTATTGCAACACCACCTTTTGGTGCGCCAAAGGGCACACATAATCCCGTGTCGAAAATAGATTTGGTGCACCAAGGGTGCACTTTACCTCATGTTGGCAGATGCTTTGATGCGCCAAAGGGCGCATCCCTTCGCGTGTCGACAGCAAATCTCATGCGCCTTTGAAAAAGTGGTTGGCACATTTATGTCCAGTTTTTATATATATATGTGGTTTGCGCGCCCAAATGTCATTTTCACTTTTTTCGAGCAGCTGATCGTTCTAAACTTGTCAGCCCCTGCCCATCGTTTTCTTCACCTTGTGGACCCATTGCACACTTTTGCTATTTATCAGGTAAGAGGTTCTTCTCCCCCTTGTGCGTTTGGTGTTTTCGGTTCTTGGTATTTTTGTGGTCTGGTTTTTACGCTTGCTGGTCTGGTCTTTAAAATATATGTTTTAAGTTGGCTGCCCTCCCCCTATGCTATCCTCCCTCTTTCCAAATCTGCTGGAGAAGGACGTTTTCTTGAAACAGTGGTTGTAGCCCTCCTGATCTAAACCGTTTCGTTTACCCAGCTGAGCCTTTCAAATAAGAAGTCAAGGATAAAAGAACCTACATCATAGAGAAACCCCCTTTGTAAAGAAGGTTTGTTCACTGTCTTTTCCCTTTGGCGCATCTGACCGACCTGTAACGTGAGCAAAACCCGCACCAATGGCGCACCCAGCTTCCATGTTACACAAGCTTTATCTGCGCGAATCTGAAGCTATAAAGGCGCTGCCGCATCCCCGATTACAACAACATCATGTTGTGTAAACCCTTCATGCCCCGTCCCATATCCCTTTGGCGCACGAAAAGTCAATGTTACACGATCCATCCACGTGGCAAAAGGCGCACCGAATACCAATGTAACACACAATTTTCATGTGCCCTTCTTTAAAATGCAATCTGCAACATCCATACGCCATGCGCCTTTGGCGCCAGTTTCACCTTTGCAACACCCTCTTCCTGTGTGCCTTATCTATTTAGCCTGCAAGTTAAAATTTTCATGCGCCCTGCGCCCTGAGCCTTAAAATCTCTAACTCTTTCTTCTGCTAGCTTTCCAATGGAAGATCAAATGGCTAATTCAACCTTTTTGGATTGGGTCTCGCTTCTTCTTCATGCAGATTAGCAACTGAGTTCGAAAGAACACATGTCTACATCCAGCAAGAGACCCACCAAACCAAGAGGAAAGGCTAAGCTTACTGAAGAGGAGATGAAGTACAAATATCAAAGGGTCAGGATGCCCGAATCACAGGCTGAATGCAGCATGGATGTCAGAGACTCAGAATTGGGTCACATTGACATGGAAGAATTCTGGGTTAGGACTCAGAAGGTTACAAGAAGTCCATGGATGGACAAGTTAATAGGTAGTGCCCTGCATTTCACCGGAGGAATCCCCGTCAGTGCCGTCAACAATGAATTCATGATGGTGATTGCACAGTCTTACAACAAGGACACAAGATGTGTCAAAACCAGCAAAGGCGAGGTAATCATAAACCTCACTGCCCGTCATTTTGAGATGATACTTGGCATCCCTCACCACCGGCACTTTGTGGCTGTCAGCCAAGAAGAGTGCATCAAGGCCTGGGAAGACAATGAAGACCAATGCATGCAACTGATGAACGAAGTCTACTTGAAGAACAAGAAGGTGATAACCCGGTGGCCCCAGATTATCCATCGCAGTGATTTCTCAGAAGAGCTTAGCGATACTATTACTTTCTTGAGCAGAGTCTTCGGGATTTCTGACGCCCACTACTTCCATAAATGGATGCTGAGGTACTTGGAAACAATGAATAAGAATGTGCCTGAGCAGCGCTTTTGCTGGGGAGAAATAATAAGCAGCACCATCTCCGAGCAGCTACAACAATTCGCCACAACGGGAGTGTTCGATATGAACTCCTACGTAGTCTACGCTGCAGCGTCAGAGAGGGACTATCCAGGGCTAAACTGAAGTGGAATTTGGCCTCAGGTCAAAATATATGAATATTATCCAGAACTGAGGCTGGAGAACAGCATCCCTCAATTCGCCAAAATTAATGATGCTTTCTTCTATCACATCATTTGCATGTTGAGGCCAAATCTAACTCATGGTCGCACAACCAAGAACATTGTGTCAACTATGGAGAAATGGGGGGCCCTGTTCACCCAGTTTCCCACGTTTACCTATCTAAGGGCAGTCAACTTCTTGGGCGAGACAACCAGGCTACTGAGGTATGCTGGACCTAAGCTGATTCTACTAGAGTTATCAAGGCAGCTGGTCACATACCATGAGAAATGCCTCAAAATAAAGAAGGGCGGAACTCCTTTCCCCCTCACAGTGGGCCGGTACACATGCTCCTCCCATCACAAGGCGAAGGAAATGTTCGCAGAGCTGGAGTTGCTCAATTTGAAACATGACTTCCCAGCCAGGCCTACCTTTGACCCAAGGAGCTGCCTGCCAAGGGCTAAGCTTGATCCGATCCATGTTCCTCAGATCGAGGATATTTACATTGACGTCATCCATGAGGTGGAACTCAGAAGAAAGGATCATTCTCGCTTAGCATTGGAGGAAATTATCTAATACGGAGTGGCCATTGTCCCCAAAGGCTTCCAAACTACGGAAGATGAAGTAGAAAAGGTATACAATGACACGGAAGGGGATGATTGGCCCTTCCCAGCCATTGACAGAAGCAAAGCTCCTCAAACATTTGAGGAGAGGGTCAAGGAGACTATGCGCAGAATAGAGCACTGGTGCCGCATGAACGGGCTGATCTACCTCGGGGTAGATTTCACAACCTCCCCATTGGGCAATGCACCTCCAAGGTCCAAGAAGCAGCTAAAAGGCAAAGGTGTAGAAGGTGAACCTAGCACCATTCAGGAAGAAGCCCCTGGAAGTCCTCCTTCCACACCGCCAGAACAAGTAATAATTCTAGATTCGCTAGAGAAAGAAGTAGCGGAGGATAGTCCCATACACCCATCCACTCAGGATGTCGGCATTGCTACAACCACAGAGGTCCCTTCTGTCCCTTCTTCTTCTCTTTCTTCCCCTCCTCGAGTGACTCAAACGACCACCCCTTTGGTCATGTCCTCCGCCCCTTCTTCTACTCTTTCCCCTGCCTCTTCATCTATCTTCTCCTCCCTCGCTGATTTATCTTCTTCCATTTCTTCCCTCATTTCCGGGCTCCCTTCCCTTCCTTTGTCTTCTGCAGTTGCGGTTTCCCTTCCTCCCGTGGACACTTCTTCGGCTATGATTTCAATGCCACTGCCGCGTGTCTCCACGTTTTTCCCCTCTTCTACTGTTGCTCCCTCCTCCTCTATCTCTGGTCCTTCTTCTATGGGACCAGCCTGGATCTCTCAGCAGCTGAGCCAGCAAAAGAGGAAAGTTCCCATCGCTCCGATGGACTTTTCAGTAATTCCAGCCAAAGGGGCAAAGAAGCTGAAGCCTGTTGCACGCTTCTCTAAAAGTGTTGCAGGTGAGAGGATCATGGGAATTGCATACCCCGATCCCCTCAAACAGAAAAAGGATCTGTCTCCGGTAGATTTTACTGTGACCCAAGTCACAATGGGGACATCTTCTGAAAGTCTCCAGGGGGAAGCTCTTTCCGCGGTCGACGCCCTTTGTCAAAAGCTTCAGGAAACAAAAGAAGAGAAAAGGCTACTGAAGGAGCAGAACTAATATCTGCTTCAATCCTTACAGAAGATGGGTAGTGCACCTCCCACGACTGCCACCGAGACTTCTGAGCTTCTCAGCCAGGAGAAAATCAATGAATATTCAAAGATCGGCGAGCAGGGTATGGCCGTTTCTGCTTGGAGGAGCCAGATCCTCAAGGACAGTGAAAGAGTGATCGCCGAATATGTCAATTCATATCTAAACATCAGAAAGGAGAACAAGGAACTCCAAGCATTAGCGGGTCCCATATCAGAAGAGCTAGATCATGCTAGACTCCAACATGAGACCTTTCAACAAATGTTCGACTGTTCAGTCGAGGATCTGGTCAAGTTTGGAGTTTTCAGCCATCCAAGGGCCCTCAACAAAACCATGTCCACTTTGGACTATTGGATAGATCAATTGGAATTTGTTCTGGAAAAGATAGACAAGGTGAAGGAAGAGGCCCTGGATGCGATGCATCAAATGGAGCGAATTGTTCTTAACATGTCTCCAGGGCTGCTCACTCCTTCCTTTACCATGAGATCAGCTGATGAAACTATCCGGATCTTCAAGGAGATTGCTTCTCAAGGAACGGGGCCAGAGGTCACATTTGACACTAAATCTATCAACAACCTACTGGCCTGTAGGGACTTCATCGAGTTCCTCATCGAGGCGGAGAAAGATTATTCTAAACTCCTAAAAAAGCTCATAAGTGAGCGGGAGACTTGCGAAGCAATCAGCGAATGGCACAAGGATCCATCACAGGATCAATTTGGGCCCATGATTAACAAATTTTTGGAATACCGCGCTTAGTTCCACATATCATCTCCTGAGCAGCATCAGAAGCAGGCAACCCCCTTTCGGCCGCAGGATGACGATGACGAGTAGCTGCTTCTTCTTCTTCTTCTTCTTCTTCTTCCTCTCTCTATTCTCTGACTTTCTTGTTGAAATGTCTAAAGTGTGTTGGCACAAATGATGACATCATCCATGTTGCATCATGGGATGATGTCATCCATCAAGTTGTCAAAAGTCAACATGACTTTTAGATATTTTGTAAATATCTTTGTAAATATTTGTTGGCTCCTTTTTGGCTTTTCTTCTCCTCTCCTCTATAAATACTGGAATACTTGTTGTATTCGTGGTGAAAATTTTTTAGATGAAAATAGATGTGAGGAGAGAAAGACTTTGAGCTTTCTTGTAACAGAAGAAAACAGTAACGCAAATATTAAGACTTTGTGCTCAATAGCTGTGTTATGCATTAGATCTTCCTTATGTTAGATCTGTATGTGTTTAATCTGTTGGATTCATATCTACTTTTCTGTCATTTGCTCATCAGTATTGCTTTGTTTATTTATGTAAGTAGGTTTGGCTCTGTTTACTACCAACCCAAAAACATAAATCTTCTGACCTTTCTGCTTTGGAATTCATTTCTTTTCTTCCTTCGGATCTGTTCTTTCTCTTTTCCCTCTTTCATTCCTTTCTTTTCACAGCCTGAAACACTCTACTGGGATGAGATTCCAAACCCCCGAAGGCAGAATCTGTGAGACTTGCATAGATTCCTGCTGGTAGAATAGCAATAAACCAGTTTCGCTTTGCTGACTCAAAGAGGGGCTAAGCCCTACACACTGTTGGCTCGTCTATCCATAGATCTGTCCAGGCAACTGATTTTCGAACCAACAGTTTTTTGGTGACTCCGCTGGGGATCGAATAGATCGGTCGGATCTATGAGGGTAGTAAGATATAAAAATCAGAAAAATCATCAGATTGCTGCCTGTTTGCAAATCTGAACCTTTTGTTAAAAATCCAAAAATTTGCAAAAGTGCTCAAATTGAAAAATTTTCTTCTAAGAGTCATAGATCTGGTCCAGTTAAAGATCTTTAGTTCGCTGAGTTTTTGAAAAAATCAGTATTTTGCCATAGATCTGAGTTTTTGACTGTTTGCAAAAAAGTTTGAAACCCTCTAAAAAAGTTAAAATCAGATCAGAAAATCAGCTTACTAATCTTCCCTGCCATCTTATCCTCGTTGTAATTTGTCATTTAACCGCAATCGGTTTTCTGAAGAGGATAATTTTAAATATTTAGAAAATTATTTGCTGCTAGTTTTTGTCAGAAAGACCAGAAAATCAGCCAGTACAACCAAAAAGAAAGTCTAAATCTACGCCGTAACATTGCAGATCTGGAAGGTACACTAGCGAGTGAACCTTTTACGCGCACCAGGAGAGCCCGTGGAGAAGCTGATCCCACTTTCGATCTGCTTCAAAGGCACAATTTCAGCATAACACCGGTGCATTTTTCAGCACTAAGCTCGGCTAGCTGGTCATCCAGGAGTGTCTCACCTTCATGAAGAAAAAGTATTTTGTAGGGGCCATCCACATCCCTTTGTAGTGCCTTGCTACTCAGTGGAACTACACTTCCAGCTCGTGTTCTCTTTCCGGATTTTCAAATGGCGGTTCCATGGGGAAACGTGATGGGTCCGTTGGCTTTACCACATCCAGTTCATGCTCTCCCTCACGGAAATCGAAAGAATTTTCCCAAATTTGACAGGAGTGAAAATCAAAGCACGGATTCCCACATATCTGCATTCATTATGTCATGCAGTATTTTGGATGTGACCCACGAAGATGTGTCGGTTCACCTTTTTCTTGAAACCCTATAAGGACCTGCAGCTGAATGGTTTCAGCATTTGCCGGCCGGATCTATCACCAGTTGGGCCACCTTACGGGATGCTTTTGAAGATAGGTACAAGCCTTCAGAGGATGCATTTACATTATTATCATGAATCACTCACCTGAAGAAGGAGGCGAATGAGACCATGCGTGATTTTATCACCCGGTTCAATGCACTAATCAACCGTGTCCCGGTTGCCATGCTTCCAACACCGGAAAATCAAAAGAGTTTCTTTGTAAACGCCATGAGCTCAAAAGTTAGTTTCTTGCTCCTTCAAGAGCGAGTTGCCACCTTGATTCTCGCTCAAGCCGCTGCCATTCACATAGAAGATAATCTGATAATATCTGGCGAATTAAAAAAGGAATCAGCAAAGCCTAAATCTTTGGGCCCTTCGCCCACCACTTCGTCTGATCCAGCATTCCAGAAGATGGCGAACGATTTGCTCGCATTAAAGAAGTAGTTGGCCCAGGCCTCTCCCAGTTCCTCATACCGGGATATTCCGCGGAGGAATTTCGTTCCTAACAATGTTTCACAAAGACCGCGCTTACCTACAGCTGCTCCGCGGTTGGCACTTGAGGCCCCTTCGATCAATGCTCTGGCCGAAATTGAAGAAGAAGAGCAGTACTATGAAGAACCTTCATCTCAGGGTGAAGATGATCAAGATGTCGGTGAACCGACTGGTGACTCTACTATCAGGTATATGGAATTTGATGAGGAAGAATCTGATGAAGAAGAGGGTACCCAGGGGTACGCAAGCGGGCAGTCATATGTTGTTTTTACTCACTCACAAGGAAAAGAAGCGGAAGTTGCTGCCCATGTCCAGCAGGAGAAGGCCGTGTCAAACGTGCCTCCGATCATTGCTAAAAGAGGTAATCCTCTTCCTACTCAACTCCCTGGAAAATCTTTTACAAAGAAATCTTTTCCCCCTATCTCTCCTCCAAACCAGTCCTCTCACATTCCTACTAAGACCACCAATCCTATTCCATCATCGCAAGGTGAGGGACTCATTCCTTTACCAACGCAACCCTTGGCCGCATTTTATATTATAGATCATGCAAAAAAGACCAAGATCCAAATGTCTGAAGCTGAGTATCTTTAGTCAAACCCCGAACAGCTTGTAAGATTAACTAAGTATATCCAAAGCCAAGCTGTTATACCTAATCAGGCTTCCCCAAAAGGAATCCTATCCACTCCCCCTGAATCTCATATAAATGTTGCTTCAACATCTGCGTCAGGCAAGATAGAACCTTTCTATCTCTCTCTACTGATCAATGGACACAAGATGAGTAATTGCATAATTGATTCTGGAGCTTCTGATAACGTCATGCCGGCAAAAGTCACCCATGCTTTGGGCCTTACTCTTACCAAGCCTTTCGGCAGGTGTTATTCTTTGGAAACTAAGCAAGTTCTGTTGGTTGGCCGAATCAAGGATGCGCAATTTACATTTGCGGCTTTCCCGGATAAAAGAGTAAAAATGACAGTCCTCGTTGCTGACATTCCGGCAGCCTATGGAATTTTGCTGGGAAGGATTTTTTGCAGCGAAGTTGGTGGAGAAATTCATATGGACTGGTCCAAAGCTAGAATTCCAGTCAAAGGTGTAATGCAGACTTTGGAGCCTGAATCACAAAAGAAATACTTGGTTACCAACTCTGAAGACCCCAAATCTCAAATCCTTTTTGAATCATCAGGGATGGGGAATTACTTCTTATCTACTGAGACGGATAAAACAGGGGTTGTTCTCGTTCAGGAAGGAGATCTTAATAAGATCTGGACATTGCAATTCGATGGGAGCTGTGCAACTAGTGGATGTGGCGCTGGGGTCGTGTTGATATCTCCTGAGGAAGAAGTCATTCCTCTCTCTTTCAAATTGCAGTTTTTCAACACCAACAATACTACTGAGTATGAATCTCTCTTACTCGGTATGCAAGCCGCAAAAGAAAGAGGAATAAAAAATCTAAAAGTGCAAGGTGATGCTGAGCTAGTTGTAAATCAGGTCAAAAGGATTTACCAAGTAAAGAATGAAAGGCTCAGACATTACCGTAATGCAGTATGGGACAACATCGAAGAATTTGATGCCTTTTCAATAGGGGCAATTCCAAGAGCCCAAAATGACATGGCTGATTCATTGGTTGTTTCAGCATCTCTCATGCTCCCACATCTAGGTTTGAAAATGAACAAGTACACCATTGAGGTGGTTTTCCGCCCGAGCGTACCAGAAAATTCTTAGCATTGGCAGGTGTTCAACGATGATAATCAACTCATTGCATTTCTGGAAAAATCAGAAAATTTTAACGAGTTGTATTTCGAAGGATCCACCTCTACATACCGTGAATCAATCAACGGTCAAAACCACAAATCAAAGGAGAACGACGGCATATGCTAGCTCAAAGGAAATAAAATTCCGAAGGGCCTAGTTTCTCTGGAACGCCTGTTTGACAGGCATGACCATTTTGTAAGAAAGAAGAGGCGAGATGATCCTGGCTCGTCCCCAAAAACTGAACCGGTCAATTTAGGTTCGGAGGCACATCCGCAATTTGTGAACATCGGGAAATGTTGCATGCCAGAAGAAAAGTGAAAATTTGTCAAGTTTCTGAAAAAATATATGGATGTATTGGCATGGTCTTATGCCGATTTAAATTCCTTCAAGCCAAAGGACGTTCAGCACGATATTTCGTTGAAAGACAATGCCAAAGCCTTCCGCCAGAAGCAAAGGCACTATAATCCCAAGATTTCAGGCACCATCCAGGTTGAAATTCAGAAGATGCTAAACACAAGAATCATCTTCCCTATCCATCATAGTACTTGGGTAGCAAATATTGTGCCAGTGCGCAAGAAAAACGGTGAAATACGCATTTTCGTAGAATTTCGAAACTTGAATCAAGCTTCGCTGAAAGACAACTACCCTCTTCCGATAATGGATCAAGTTCTGCAAGCAGTAACTGGATCAGCGATGTTGTCCATGCTTGACGGTTTTTCAGGTTACAATCAGATTGAAGTTTCACCTGAAGATCAGTTTAAAACAGCATTCACTACTCCCTGGGGTACATTTGCCTACAACAGGATGCCTTTTGGCCTAACTAATGCTGGTGCTACTTTTCAGCGGGCCATGGACTTTGCATTCAAAGGTATGATGGGGAAGGTCATTGTGGTTTATTTAGATGACCTGAATGTGTTCTCCAAACAATGAAGTGATCACTGTGATCACTTGGAGCAAGTGTTGGCCAGGTGTCGAGAGCATGGGATTTCCTTAAACCCAAAAAAGTCTGTTTTTGGAGTCACGGAAGGGAAGTTGCTAGGCCATGTGGTCAGCAAAGAAGGAAAAAAGATAGATACTGAAAGAGTTAAGGCTATTCAAAGCCTTACTCTGCCTACAAGCAAGACTGGTGTTCATTCTTTCTTTGGAAAGGTGAACTTTCTCAGGCGTTTTGTTCCTGGCTTTGCCGAGAAGACCCGTCACATATTGAACATGATGAAGGGGTCACCAACTTTCAGATGGAGTGAGGAGGGGAAAAGGTCATTTGAAGAAATAAAAGCTTCTGTTGCTCATGCACCAGTCTTGGTATGTCCTGATTTCTCCAAAGACTTCATCATGTATAGTTATGCATCTGAGCATACTGTGTCTGCAATCTTAATGCAAAAGAATTCAGAAGACATTGAGTCCCCGATTGCATTCATGAGTTCTCCCCTCAAGCTTCACGAACTAAAGATGACTCAGCTGGAAAAGCACGCCTTTGCCGTTGTCAAAGCAGTGAAGAATTTCAGGTATTACATTCTAAACTCGCATACGGTGGTGCTGGTCCCTGACACGGCGGTAAAATCAATTCTAACTCAGCAAGAGTTAGGAAGTTTGCGGGGAAATTGGATCGCAAAGGTCCAGGAGTATGACCTGGACATTAAACCAACCAAGGTGGTAAGGGGCAAGGGCCTGTGTCAGCTAATGGCTGAAAACAAAGATTCAGAAAATCCTGATGAGAGGGGTGACTACATCGAAGAAGCGCAGGAACAGCTGGAAGAGCCTGATTCTCTGCCACTGGTTCTATTTGTTGCAACTAGTTATGAGTGGTACTCCGACATCGCTTTCTTCCTTACCTACGGCGAATGCCAAATGCACCTAACTGCAAAGGAGAAGCACGCTATAAAGCTCAGGGTGGCTAAATACGTCATCTGGGATGATGGCTTATATAAACGCGGGATAGATGGCATCTTCCTGTGATGTGTCGACAAGCCCCAGCAAGTAAAACTACTGCAAAGTTTTCACAATTTAGCTTGTGGAGGGAATTTTTCTTCCTCCGTGACGGCACATAAGATCATTCGGGCCAGGTATTATTGGCCGACGCTCTTTCAAGATACAGCCACTTGGGTGGCGAAATGTGAACCCTGTCAACAATTCGTCGGCAAGCCCAAGCTGGCTGCCCTTCCCCTAAGGCCGATCATTATCAATGAACCATTCAGACAATGGGGAATTGATTTTATTGGCGCACTCAATCCTCAATCGAGTGCTGGACATAGCTATGTCCTTACAGCAATGGACTACTTCACCAAGTGGGTGGAAGCCATACCTGTCAAGCATGCCACTTCTGAGGTGGTTTACAATTTCATTAAAGAAAATATCATTGTCAGGTTCAGCGTTCCAAACAAAATCGTTGCTGATAATGCTTCTAACTTCTCCTCACGAGAAGTTATTAGTTTTTGCTATGAATATGGGATAACCTTGGCTCACGCATCCGACTATTATCCTCAGGGAAATGGTCAAGCGGAATCCAGCAACAAGAACTTGGTGGCTATCATACGAAAACTGGTGGAATCAAATCAGCGGATGTGGCACAAGTCTTTGTACGACGCTTTGTGGGCGGACCGCATTACTCCCAAGAGATCTCTCAGCATGTCACCTTTTCAATTGTTATATGCCACTGATGCTGAGCTTCCCATTTCTGCGGAACTTCCTGCTCTGCGCTTGGCACGAGCCATTGAAGATGAAACTTTCCAAAGTTCTCTTGAAAAGAGAATCATGTGTCTGGTAGAACTTGAAGAAAAGAGAGTGAAGGTGGTCAATAGGATCACTGAACATCAGAATCAAGTTAAGAGGATTTTCGATAAGAAGGCCAAGCAGAGAGATTTTCAAGTGGGAGATCTCGTCCTTTTGTGGGACAAGCGAAGAGAGCCAAAGGGCATTCACGGAAAGTTTGATTCCCTATGGAGAGGGCCCTTCAAAATCAAGCAACTCAACGGAGAGAATAGTTTCTATCTCTCGTATCTGGATGGAACTGAGCTCCCGCTTCCCTATAGCGGGCAACATCTGAAGATCTTCAGGAAGTAGATCTTGCTCTCTTCTTTGTACAATTTGTTTTAAGTTGTGTGTTTGCTTTCGTCGTGTGTTTGCTTTCGGTTTGTCGTGTGTTTCTTTTGTTCTCCCTCTGGTCCCCCTTGTTTTTGACTCTGTTACCCAATGAATAGGCACAAGTGATCTGGGATTCTCTACCCCTGATTTTACTCAGGGATAGTCCCCAGAAAGAGCCAGCTGTTATCCCATAAAATTGACAAGGGCAATTTTACCGATAACCATGCAGAAAATTTTGTTTCGATCCCTCGTTAGGGATCCCTCGCATTCGAAACGTTGTAAAATCCCTTCCCGGGAAATCTAGTTTTCGAACTTAGTCTTTCTGAGCCTTTTTTGGCTGGGCGCATGAAATATCCTTGTAAAACTAGCTTTTGATGCGCCCCCTTAAAAGCCTTTGGCGCATGGTTTTCAATGTCAACACAACTTTTCATGCGCCAAAGAATGTTTAACCTTCCCTGCGTGCGCCAAGGAGCATGCGCTTGTGTTGGTACAACTTTTTTTGCGCCACCCTTTGGTGCGCCAAAGGGCGCACATAATCTTATTGCAACACCACCTTTTGGTGCACCAAAGGGTGCACATAATCCCGTGTCGAAAATAGATTTGGTGCGCCAAGGGCGCACTTTACCTCATGTTGGAAGATTCTTTGATGCGCCAAAGGGCGCATCCCTTCCCGTGTCGACAGCAAATCTCATGCGCCTTTGAAAAAGTGGTTGGCACATTTATGTCCAGTTTTTATATATATATGTGGTTTGCGCGCCCAAATGTCATTTTCACTTTTTTCGAGCACCTGATCGTTCTAAACTTGTCAGCCCCTGCCCATCGTTTTCTTCGCCTTGTGGACCCATTGCACACTTTTGCTATTTATCAGGTAAGAGGTTCTTCTCCCCCTTGTGCAGTTGGTGTTTTCTGTTCTTGGTATTTTTTTGGTCTGGTTTTTACGCTTGCTGGTCTGGTCTTTAAAATATATGTTTTAAGTTGGCTGCCCTCCCCCTATGCTATCCTCCCTCTTTCCAAATCTGCTGGAGAAGGACGTTTTCTTGAAACAGTGGTTGTAGCCCTCCTGATCTAAACCGTTTCGTTTACCCAGCTGAGCCTTTCAAATAAGAAGTCAGGGATAAAAGAACCTACATCATAGAGAAACCCCCTTTGTAAAGAAGGTTTGTTCACTGTCTTTTCCCTTTGGCGCATCTGACCGACCTGTAACGTGAGCAAAACCCGCACCAATGGCGCACCCAGCTTCCATGTTACACAAGCTTTATCTACGCGAATCTGAAGCTATAAAGGCGCTGCCGCATCCCCGATTACAACAACATCATGTTGTGTAAACCCTTCATGCCCCGTGCCATATCCCTTTGGCGCACGAAAAGTCAATGTTACACGATCCATCCACGTGGCAAAGGGCGCACCGAATACCAATGTAACACACAATTTTCATGTGCCCTTCTTTAAAATGCAATCTGCAACATCCATGCACCATGCGCCTTTGGCGCCAGTTTCACCTTTGCAACACCCTCTTCCTGTGTGCCTTATCTATTTAGCCTGCAAGTTACAATTTTCATGCACCCTGTGCCCTGAGCCTTAAAATCTCTAACTCTTTCTTCTGCTAGCTTTCCAATGGAAGATCAAATGGCTAATTCAACCTTTTTGGATTGGGTATCGCTTCTTCTTCATGCGAATTAGCAACTGAGTTCGAAAGATCACATGTCTACATCTAGCAAGAGACCCACCAAACCAAGAGGAAAGGCTAAGCTTACTGAAGAGGAGATGAAGTACAAATATCAAAGGGTCAGGATGCCCGAATCACAGGCTGAATGCAGCATGGATGTCAGAGACTCAGAATTGGGTCACATTAACATGGAAGAATTCTGGGTTAGGACTCAGAAGGTTACAAGAAGTCCATGGATGGACAAGTTAATAGGCAGTGCCCTGCATTTCACCGGAGGAATCCCCGTCAGTGCCGTCAACAATGAATTCATGATGGTGATTGCACAGTCTTACAACAAGGACACAAGATGTGTCAAAAACATCAAAGGCGAGGTAATCATAAACCTCACTGCCCGTCATTTTGAGATGATACTTGGCATCCCTCACCACCGGCACTTTGTGGCCGTCAGCCAAGAAGAGTGCATCAAGGCCCTGGGAAGACAATGAAGACCAATGCATGCAACTGATGAATGAAGTCTACTTGAAGAACAAGAAGGTGATAACCCGGTGGCCCCAGATTATCCACCGCAGTGATTTCTCAGAAGAGCTTAGCGATACTATTACTTTCCTGAGCAGAGTCTTCGGGCTTTCTGATGCCCACTACTTCCATAAATGGATGCTGAGGTACTTGGAAACAATGAATAAGAATGTGCCTTAGCAGCGCTTTTGCTGGGGAGAAATAATAAGCAACACCATCTCCGAGCAGCTACAACAATTCGCGACAACGGGAGTGTTCCATATGAACTCCTACGTAGTCTACGCTGCAGCGTCGAAGAGGGACTATCTAGGGCTAAACCGAAGTGGAATTTGGCCTCAGGTCAAAATATATGAATATTATCCAGAACTGAGGCTGGAGAACAGCATCCCTCAATTCGCCAAAATTAATGATGCTTTCTTCTATCACATCATTTGCCTGTTGAGGCCAAATCTAACTCATGGTCGCACAACCAAGAACATTGTGTCAACTGTGGAGAAATGGGGGGCCCTGTTCACCCAGTTTCCCACGTTTACCTATCTGAGGGTGGTCAACTTCTTGGGCGAGCCAACCAGGCTACCGAGGTATGCTGGACCTAAGCTGATTCTACTAGAGTTATCAAGGAAGCTGGTCACATACCATGAGAAATGCCTCAAAAGAAAGAAGGGCGGAACTCCTTTCCCCCTCACAGTGGGCCGGTACACATGCTCCTCCCATCACAAGGCAAAGGAAATGTTCGCAGAGCTGGAGTTGCTCAATTTGAAACATGACTTCCCAGCCAGGCCTACCTTTGACCCAAGGAGCTTCCTGCCAAGGGCTAAGCTTGATCCGATCCATGTTCCTCAGATTGAGGATATTTACATTGACGTCATCCACGAGGTGGAACTCAGAAGAAAGGATCATTCTTGCTTAGCATTGGAGGAAATTATCCAATACGGAGTGGCCATTGTCCCCAAAGGCTTCCAAACTACGGAAGATGAAGTAGACAAGGTATACAATGACACGGAAGGGGATGATTGGCCCTTCCCAGCCATTGACAGAAGCAAAGATCCTCAAACAATTGAGGAGAGGGTCAAGGAGACTATGCGTAGAACAGAGCACTGGTGCCGCATGAACGGGCTGATCTACCTCGGGGTAGATTTCACAACCTCCCCATTGGGCAATGCACCTCCAAGGTCCAAGAAGCAGCTAAAAGGCAAAGGTGTAGAAGGTGAACCTAGCACCATTCAGGAAGAAGCCCCTGGAAGTCCTCCTTCCATAGCGCTAGAACAGGTAATAACTCTGGATTCGCCAGAGAAAGAAGCAGCGGAGGATAGTCCCATACGCCCATCCACTCAGGATGTCGGCATTGCTACAACCACAGAGGTCCCTTCTGTCCCTTCTTCTTCTCTTTCTTCCCCTCCTCGAGTGACTCAAACGACCACCCCTTTGGTCGTGTCCTCCGCCCCTTCTTCTACTCTTTCCCCTGCCTCTTCATCTATCTTCTCCTCCCTCGCTGATTTATCTTATTCCATTTATTCCCTCATTTCCGGGCTCCCTTCCCTTCCTTTGTCTTCTGCTGTTGCGGTTTCCCTTCCTCCTGTGGACACTTATTCGGCTATGATTTCAATGCCACCGCCATGTGTCTCCACATTTTTCCCCTCTTCTACTGTTTCTCCCTCCTCCTCTCTCTCTGGTCCTTCTTCTATGGGACTAGCCTGGATCTCTCAGCAGCTGAGCCAACAAAAGAGGAAAGTTCCCATTGCTCCGATGGACTTTTCAGTAATTCCAGCCAAAGGGGCAAAGAAGCTAAAGCCTGTTGCACGCTTCTCTAAAAGTGTTTCAGGTGAGAGGATCATGGAAATTGCATACCCCGATCCCCTCAAAGAGAAAAAGGATTTGTCTCCGGTAGATTTTACTGTGACCCAAGTCACAATGGGGACATCTTCTGAAAGTCTCCAGGGGGAAGCTCTTTCCGCAGTCGACGCCCTTTATCAAAAGCTTCAGGAAACAAAAGAAGAGGAAAGGCTACTGAAGGAGTAGAACAAATATCTGCTTCAAGCCTTACAGAAGATGGGTAGTGCACCTCCCACGACTGCCACCGAGACTTCTGAGCTTCTCAGCCAGGAGAAAATCAATGAATATTCAAAGATCGGCGAGCAGGGTATGGCCATTTCTGCTTGGAGGAGCCAGATCCTCAAGGACAATGAAAGAAGTGATCGCTGAATATGTCAATTCATATCTAAACATCAGAAAGGAGAAACAAGGAACTCCAAGCATTAGCGGGGGTCCCATATCAGAAGAGCTAGATCATGCTAGACTCCAACATGAGACCTTTCAACAAATGTTCGACTGTTCAGTCGAGGATCTGGTCAAGTTTGGAGTTTTCGGCCATCCAAGGGCCCTCAATAAAACCATGTCCACTTTGGACTATCGGATAGATCAGCTGGAATTTGTTCTAGAAAAGATAGACAAGGTGAAGGAAGAGACCCTGGATGTGATGCATCAAATGGAGTAAATTGTTCTTAACATGTCTCCAGGGCTGCTCACTCCTTCCTTTACCATGAGATCAGCTGATGAAACTATCCGAATCTTCAAGGAGATCGCTTCTCAAGGAACGGGGCCAGAGGTCACATTTGACACTGAATCTATCAACAACCTGCTGGCCTGTAGGGACTTCATCAGGTTCCTCATCGCGGCGAAGAAAGATTATTCTAAACTCCCAGAAAATCTCATAAGTGAGTGGGAGACTTGCGAAGCAATCAGCGAACGGCACAAGGATCCATCACAGGATCAATTTGGGCCCATGATTAACAAATTTTTGGAATACCGCGCTTAGTTCCACATATCATCTCCTGAGCAGCATCAGAAGCAGGCAACCCCCTTTCATCTGTAGGATGACGATGACAAGTAGCTGCTTCTTCTTCTTCTTCTTCTTCCTCTCTCTATTCTCTGACTTTCTTGTTGAAATGTCTAAAGTGTGTTGGCACAAATGATGACATCATCCATGTTGCATCATGGGATGATGTCATCCATCAAGTTGTCAAAAGTCAACATGACTTTTAGATATTTTGTAAATATCTTTGTAAATATTTGTTGGCTCCTTTTTGGATTTTCTTCTCCTCTCCTCTATAAATACTGGAATACTTGTTGTATTCGTGGTGAAAATTTTTTAAATGAAAATAGAAGTGAGGAGAGAAAGACTTTGAGCTTTCTTGTAACAGAAGAAAATAGTAACGCAAATATTAAGACTTTGTGCTCAATAGCTGTGTTATGCATTAGATCTTCCTTATGTTAGATCTGTATGTGTTTAATCTGTTGGATTCATATCTACTTTTCTGTCATTTGCTCATCAGTATTGCTTTGTTTACTTATGTAAGTAGGTTTGGCTCTGTTTACTACCAACCCAAAAACATAAATCTTCTGACCTTTCTGCTTTGGAATTCATTTCTTTTCTTCCTTCGGATTTGTTCTTTCTCTTTTCCCTCTTTCATTCCTTTCTTTTCACAGCCTGAAACACTCTACTGGGATGAGATCCCAAACCCCCGAAGGCAGAATCTGTGAGACTTGCATAGATTCCTGCTGGTAGAATAGCAATAAACCAGTTTCGCTTTGCTGACTCAAAGAGGGGCTAAGCCCTGCACACTGTTGGCTCGTCTATCCATAGATCTGTCCAGGTGACAGATTTTCGGACCAACATAGCCTCAGTCCATAAAAGTTTAAGGGATATTATTTTTGTACCTTTCTTATCGTTCATGAATTCATCATCATCTGTGAATTCTCTTTTGGTTGTTTCTGGGTTTTCCTTTTCTGGGAATTGTTCTCATTGGGCTACTAGGCCAATTACGTCTACAAAAATGTCATCACTGAGTCTAAATTATAATTCCTTCACCTTTACCTCCCCATTACTAAATTTTTTATAAAATGCTTTGACAATTTATTCATTAAAACCCTGAAAGCTTTTGATGTAGTCTAACCAACCATTATCTTCAAAATACTACATTATTTGAGGATGGTTCAAAAGTTGAGAATGCTCAATTGGTTCATGCCTTATCAAATCTCCTCCCATGGTGGATATGCAACCTACTCAATATTAAATACACAATAATACAACTCTACTTGAAGGAATGTTGCAAAATTGATTTATGTTAAGTTGTTTTAAACTTTTCAAACTTTGGGACTGAGAGGACATGCAGGAAGGCTACGAGAGAGAAATCATTAATTGATGTGACTATGTTAAGTATGTAAAGTGAAGTCGTTTTACAGCATTGTATTATGTGGAGGGACACATCATAGCTTAAAAGGTAGCGGTCTTTAAATGAAGCACATGTATGATGACTTGGCATAAATGCTAATTAATTTTAGTTATTATTATTATATTTTATTGAAGTGATAGTTGACTGCACTTATCTCAATATTCGTTTGAAATGATGATTGTGCAAGCTTATTTGAACTTCTGTCTTGTTTGTATGCAATCTTCTTACGATGTTGGTTTCTCCTTATTAAAACTAGATTACTCCCGGAGAGGAAATTCCAGTCTTTTTGGGTTTCAATTGTATCTTTGTCCACCTCCCACATGTGCATGCATCCTTGATATTTTTTTCATATAATCATGAGGTTTGACAAATGTAAAATACAAAACAGGGGTTCACTTTATGTTGCTACAAGTGGAACCTTCAGTCATTGCACTTTCTCCTTGTGATGGAGATCACGCACTCTTGTAACCACATGAAATAAAACCCTGCAAATTAAAAATCTATGAAATAAATTTTAGAAAAGTGTTGAGGATCACCCAAAAGGTAGATCACAACACTTTTATTTATCCTAGGAATATTTAGCAAGTTGAATATACCAAGGTCACCAAAATATTTTAATCCTCTGAAATATCAGAAGATGGGCCATAAGGCTCAACCTCTTATGCTAGCTTTTATGTCCTTCCATTCTTTTTTGAACTCTCCAAAATAGTTACATGAATGAATCTATGTCAACTGGCTTCTTTTACAATCTTAACTTTTGACCATTTACCAATAGCTTGAATATCACAGGATCTATGGTAGTGAGTTTTACAGCTCCATTAAGGGAATATATTTTCAATTTCATATGGACCTAACAACATTTTCCTGAGCTTTCCTATATGATCCTTATATTTTGAATCAAAAAATATTTCCTAGTAATCTTCCTAGAATTGTCTTGTCTTAATGTACTGGTCATGCCATTTGACTCTTTACTTATGCACCACTTTTGTGTTATGTGCTTCTTATTGTCTCAATTCATCTAACTCATTGAGTTGGGGGATATTCTATCTTTGAGCTTATGATAAATCTACGCCCAACTCGATTGCATTCCTCAATGTTTTTTATTAAAAATCTATTGGAAAAAGAATGATACTTCCATATAGGATTTTAAATGGTTTAAAGCCATTTGTTTTATTTCATGTTGTGTCTAATTCCCATACTGCCTCTGGAAGCCTTTTTGTTTGTTATTTTATGTGGAGTGCAATGATCTTTGTCAATATGGCTTATATTTCTCTTTTTGTTACCTCTACTTGGTTATTACACTAAGGGTGATCAGGTTTGGACTTCTTATGCCTTATTTCATTTTCTTTAAGCATACTAGAAATTAATTTAGAAATGAAATGTGTAATTTTATTTGTGACAATTTCCCTTCGAGATCCATACCTATTGAAGATGTGATCATATAGGAACTTGGATACTTTCTAAATTTTTCTGATTTGGAAATGCCTTCACCTCTATCCACTTGGTTAGATAATATGTACATACCGAGATTTATACTTTTTGGTGAGATGGAGGGTATATTGGGATCATAAAATATAAGCCCCATTTTTCAAAAGTATGCCAGACCAATTAAGGTTGTAATGGAATCTCACAAGATCTAGTTAGCTTTCCCATTCTCTGGAATCTACCACATCTCTTAGTGTACAAGGTTACATCCTTATGTAATGTTGGAAAATAATAGATAGTATTCAACTCCTTCTACGTTTATATTTTTGTAGAAAAATTTCCTCCCGAAGTTTCATTATAACAGGATCTGAGGACATCATATATTTCCTCAAAATCTATACACCTTCTCCTAATTTTATCTTAACCTGTATAAAATATAAATCCATCTATCAAAGAAAAATATAAACTATTTCTTCTTAGAGTATAAATAATTTGGAGGTGTCTTACCTGAGACCAAGTAGTTAGCTATGTCTCCATACCAAGGTGTTTTTATAGAGATAGAAAATAATTTCTCATCTAGAAAGGAGTCATCAACTACTTACTCTTCATTATTTATTTCCATTATGGAGAGGAAATCTACTACCACATTATCCTTTCATAGCTTTACCACTATGTTGACATCAAATTCTTGTAAGATCAGCCACCTTATGATTATGTTGCTTATTACTAGTTTGTTTATAAAATATTTTATTGCAACATGATTAGTATGAAAGAACACTCAATAACCTATGATGTAGTGTATGAATTTATTGATAACATATACAACTGATAAGAACTCCTTTTCTATTACTATGTAATTTAATTCTAAATGTTGCAATTTCTTTCTAACATAACAAATTGCATAATTCAAAACACCATATTTTTGTCCTAAGATAGCTCCAATAGCATGATCTGATGCATTTATGTAGATGTGGAAAGGAAAGTTCCAATTAGGTCCTCTTAATATAGAAGAATTAAAAATCATCTTCAGAAAATTTAATCCAAACAAACTTAACACCCTTTCCTAGAAATGCAAAAAGTGGCGATGCTTAAAAATATCCTAACATTTTTTTTTTGTGTTGGCAGGTTGATTATAAGAGATACCTTTGTTGAGTCAAATTTAATTCCTTCATAGGATAGGTAGTGCCCCATAAATATAACTTTAGACATCATCATGTAACAATTCTCATTACTCAAATACAAGTTGTGCTCTTTCCTTCTTTTCAATACTTTATCAAGATTTTTCATGGCTTCTTCAATAATGTTTCCATGTACAGTGAAGTCATCCAGGTAGACTTCCACGTAGTTGTTTGTTAAATATGAAGAGATACTCAAGAATTCCCTCTAGAATGTAGTAGGTGTGTTGCACAAGACAAATAGAATAACTAAATAGGAAAATGTTCCTCATGGGCACGTGAAGGTAGTTTTGTCTTGATCTTCTAGTACTATCTAAATATGATTATAGCTACAATATCCATGAATGAAATATAAGTATTTCTTACCATCCAAAGTATCAAACACCTGGCCAATGAAGGGAAATGGAAAGTTATATTTATTTGTGGCTGAGTTCACCTTTATGTAATATACATGTATCCTCAATTTTCCATTCTTCTTTGGCACAATGACAAGAGGTGATACCCATTGACTGTCTGATATGGGGTATTGTTGGTCTAAAAATCTGTCGGTTGGATATATCTATGGATAGATGAGCCAACAGTGTGTAGGGAATAGCCCCTCTTTGAGACAACAAAGTGAAACTGGTTTATTGCTATTCTACCAGCATGAATCTTTGCAAGTCCTACAGTATTCTTCCTTCAGGGGTTTGGGATCTCATCCCAGTTGGGGTATTTCTGACTCTGAAAGGAAGGGAATGAAGCAGGGAGAGGAGATAGGATAGATCTGAAGGGAGAAAAGAAATGAATTCCAAAGCAAAAAAGTCAGAGGGTTTATGTTTTGGGCTGGTAGTAAACAGAGCCAAACCTACTTGCATAAACGAACAAAGAAATACTGAAGAACAAATGACAAAAAAGTAGAGATAGATCCAACAGAATAAATGCATAGATCTGACATAAGAAAGATCAGATGCCCATAACACACATATTCAGCACAAAGTCTTAATATTTGTATTAATGTTTTCTTCTGTTACAAAAAGTACAAAGCCTTTTCTTCTCACTTCTATTTTTTATCTAAAAAGTGTCCACCACCTGAATACAACAAGTATTCAAGTATATATAGAAGGAAAAGGAGAGAGAAGGCAAAAAGAAACCAACCACTAATTACAAAATATTTACAAAATATCTAAAAGTCAACTATTGACTTTGAGCAACTTGGTGGATAACAACATTCCATGGTGCAACATGGATGATGTCATCATTTGTGCCAACATACTTTTAAATATTATAAAAAGAAAGCCAAGAAGAAGAAGATTATTCATTTTTGTCTCGCAGCTGTAAGGGATTATCTTGCTTCTACTCAAGAGAGGTAATGTGGAATTGGTCCCGGTACTCCATGAATTTGTTGATCATTGTCTAGAGTTGATTATGTGCAGGACCTTGGTGTGATCTTCAATGACTTCACAAGTCTCACATTCATCTCTAAGTTTTTCTGGGAGTTTGAAGTATTCATTACCTTTCTCCATCAGGTATCCCACAAAGTCACAGTAGGCTAGAAGGTTATTGATGGATTCAGTGTCAAAAGTATCTTCTTGCCGCAACCCTTGCAAGACAATCTCTTTAAACATCTAAATGGTTTCATCTGCCTTCCTCAAGGTGAATGATGGAGTGACCAAGCCCTGAGACATTCTTAGGACAATTTTATCCAACTGATGCATTGCATCCAAGGCTTCCTCTTTGACCTTGTCAATCTTTTCCAGGAAAAACTCCATTTGATCGACCCGGTAGTCCAAAGTAGTAAGGACTTTGTTGGGTGCTCTGGGGTGATCAAAGATGCCGAATCTAACTAAATCATTGACTGAGCAGTCAAGCATCTTCTGGAGTGTCTCATGTTGTAACCTAGCATGGTCCAAATCTTCAGAGATAGGTCTTGCAATCACCTGGAATTCCTTGTTCACCTGACCAATATTCTGATATAGCTCGGTGAACTTGACAATTACTTCCTCACTATATTTGAGGATCTGGTCTCTCCGGGTAGATACTGCCATGCCTTGTTCATCAATTTTGGCATATTCGTTTATCTTCTCCTGGATAAGGGCCTCAGGAGTTTCCGTGGCAGTTGTAGGAGGTGCACTGCCCATTTTCTACAGGGCTTGGAGAAGATGTTTATTTTTCTCTTTTAGTATCATCTTCTCTTCCTTTTCTTCCTGAAGCTTCTTGCAAAGGGCATCCACTGCAGATAGGGCCTCCCCTTGTAGGCTCTCAGAGGATGTTCCCATTGTGACCCGCGTCACTGTATAATCTGTAGGAGAAAAATCTTTTTTATCCTTTGTGGGATCGGGATACGCAATATCCATTGCTCTTTCACCTAAGGCACTCTGAGAGAAGCGGGTTATTGGTTTTTGATTCTTAGCCCTTTTGATAGAATGATGAAGAAGTCCATAGGTGCAATGGTGATTTTCCTCTTGTGCTAGCTCAGGTGTTGGGAGATCCATGCTAGACTTAAGGGAGTGGGACCAGAGGGGGAAGAGGGAATAACAGTGGAGGAGGGAGCAGCTGCAGTGCATGAGGGGAAATGTGTCAAGAAACTTGGTGGCAGAATTGAGAGAGAAGATATCAAAGTGCTCATAGGGGGAGGAGACACTGCAGGAGAGGAAACCATGGGGGTGGAAGGAAACTGAGAGATGAGAGAAGAAATGTTGGGGGACAGCTCGGCGAGGGAAGAGAAGATGGAGGAAGAAGAAGGGGGAACAGTAGAAGATGGGGGTAGAAGACACCACCAAAGGAATGGTTGCTTGAGTGACCTGAGGAGGGGAAGGAGGACCGAGAGAAGGGACAGTGAGAACCTCAATGGTTGTAGCAGTGGCAACATCTTGAGTGGATGTGCCCATTGAAATGCTTACCACCTGATCTTTCTCTGGAGATATCAGGGTTTCAACCTGTTCCTGGGTGGCGGAAGGAGGAATCTCGGGAGCTTGCTCCTGAGTAGAACTTGATTCCCCTTCCTTGTCTTTTCCTTTTCCCTTTGGAAAATGCTTCAGCCTGGTAGGTGCATTACCTAAGGGAGACATGGTGAAGTCTACCCCAAGGTAGATGAGACCATTAAACCTGCACCAGTATTCTGTGCACTGCAAGGTGCCTTTTACCCTCTCCTCAATAGTCTGAGGTGCCTTTGTTCTGTCTATCTCAACAAATGGCTAGTTTTCCCCATCCGTATTTAGATATACCTGATCAACTTCTTGATCAGTCATTTGGAAACCTTTCTGAACAATGGCCACACCATACTAGATGATCTCTGCTAAGGCCAGGTGGGAGTGATCCTTTCTTCTAAGCTCAACCTCGTGATAGAGATCGATATAGATATCCTCGATCTGTGGGACGTGGATCGGATCGAGCTTTGCCTTTGGGAGGCAATTTCATGGATTGAAGGTCGACCTTGCTGGGAAATTGTGCTTCAGGTTGACCAACTCTAATTCTACAAACATTTCCTTGGATTTAGTGTGAGAAGTGCATGTGTACCTACCCACCATGAGGGGGAATGGAGTTCCACCCTTCTTTCTCTTTAGGCACTTCTCATGATACATGATGAGCTATCTAGACAGCTCTAATAGAATTAACTTCGACCCTGCATATCTTGGCAACTTGGTGGGCTCCCCCAAGAAGTTAGCAGCTCTGAGATAAGTAAAAGTGGGGAATTACGTAAATAACGCTCCCCACTTCTCTGTTACAGTCATTATGCTCTTGGTCATCTGACCGTGAGTCATATTTGGCATCAATAGGTAGATGATGCCATAGAAGAAGGAATCGTTGATCTTGCTGAACTATGGAATGATGTTCTCCAGTTTCAATTCTAGATAATATTCATATATTTTCACCTGGGGCCATACCCCGCATCGGCTCAGTGCCAGATAATCTCTCTTAGAGGCAGTAGCGTAGACCACGTAGGAGTTCATGTAGAACCTCCCCGTTGTTGAGAGTTGTTGGAGCTGCTCAGAGATGGTGCTGCTGATGATTTCTTCCCATGCAAAACGTTGATCAGGCACATTTTAATCATCATTTCCATATACCTGAGCATCCATTTGTGGAAGTAATGGGCATCAGGAAGCCCAAAAACCCTACTTAGGAAGGTAATGGTGTCACTCAGCTCCTCCAAAAAGTCGTTACGATGAATAACCTGGGGCCACCTAGTTATTACCTTCTTATTCTTTAGATAAACCTCAATCATGAGCTGCATACATTTGTCCTCATTTTCATCACATGATTTAATGTAGTCTTCCTAACTCACAGCCACAAAGTGTCGGTGGTGGGGGATACCCAACATGATCTCGAAGTGTCGGGCAATGAGGTTGATTATAACCTCGCCCTTCTCATTCTCGACACACCTTGTGTCTTTATTATAGCAACGGGCCACCACCATCATGAATTCATTATTTATTGTGCTTACGGGAATTCCCCAGTGAAGTGTAGACCACTACCAACCAATTTAGCCATCCAAGGATTTTTTGTGACCCTTCTGGTTCTGGCCCAAAAATCTTCCATGTCAATGTGGCCAAGTTTGGCATCTCTGATGTCCAAGTCACATTCTACATCGGACTCGGGCATCCTGACCCTTTGATACTTATATTTCATTTCTTCCTTTGTGAGTTTGGCCTTACCCTTTGACATGGTTGGCCTCTTACTTCATGTAGACATATGTGTTTCTGAGTTCAGCTGTTGATCTGTAAGGAGTGAAGTCCAATGCAGAAGAGCCATATTAACCATTAGATTGTTCATCAAATCTTTACAGAATGAAGAGTTAGCAATTTAAAAGCTTTTGGGTGTAGGGCGTAGCTATACAACAAGTTGCAGGGTCAGAAAAGTAAGGCACACTGATGAAGAGTGTTGCAAGGAAGAAAATAGTGCCAAAGGGCGCAGGGCGCAAGAATATTACACATAACATTCAGTGTTAGTGTCAAAGGATGTGCGCCTGTGCCATGATAAAGGATTTTAGAAAGGGCGTAGATAATTCCTATGTAACAAAGATGTAGGATGCGCCATTGGCGCAGGTATTGAACATGTTGCAGAACTTTTTAATAATCTAAAGGGGTGCAATTTTCAATGATGCATCATTAAGTTGAGGTGCGCCTTGCTTTTAGCTTTGGCGTGGAAAAAGCTTACATGTCATATATGTTGGTGTATCCGGAGTTGTGCCCATGCCTTGTTTTGGATTTTAAGGGTTTTTAAAGGGCGCGATAAGATTGCATGCTACAGGTAGGGATAGTGTGCCCTTTTGCGTGACTGTGTTTTATGTAACAATGATGGCATTTACGCCAAGGGAGAACCACGGCTATGGATTGTGATATCTTCGGATTTCTTCTTTTTCAATTGGTTTATGTGGTTTTTAGGAATCTTTCAACATGGATTTGACAGTAAGGGGAACAGAGTGAAGAGGATCTTGGGTCCATTTCTGAGACAAAGCCCTCCAGGCTAGTAGATCTAGAAGGAGGGTAAAACTAGTTTGGGAGAGAGAGAAGATTACAAAACAGGCTAGAGGGGTTTATGGTTTCTTCAGATTCATTTTATTATTATTCCACAAACAACCAAACCAAAAAAAAAAGGACCACTTACCCGGGATATATAGACTAGAAGAAATGATGCGGGGCCCATGAATGCAATGTAAAGTGACACGGGGATGACTGGAGCACTGACAGGTGCAGAGGAATAAACTTTTCACGTGTTTTTCAATCGTGAAAATGACAGGTCAGATGCACCTATTTATATCAAAAGGCACAATAAATGTGCCACCAACCTTTTTCAAAGGGCACACAAAATGGAATTCCAACATGAAAATACTTGTTCCTTTGGCACGGTTATGCGTCTGTCAGCAAGAAATTACTTGTGCCTTTGGCATGAATTTAGGACTATCAACATGGGGTTTTGAGTGCTTTGGCACACCGCTTAAGGGTGCAACATTTTTGGTGTCAACAGATTGGCACATGTGCCTCGGTGCAGGTTAGAAGGGTGCAACATGGGGAGGTGCAACATTTTTGTTGTTGACACAACAGAGAGTGTGCCAAAGGCACATAAGAGGGCACATATACATTTGATGTTGCATGAACAAAATCTGTGCCCAGCCAAAAAAAAGGACCGAAATGACTAAGCTTGAAAAACTAGATTCTCCAGAAAGGGATTTTAGGCCATTTCAAATGCTAAGGGACCTTGGCAGTGAACCAAGACAAAATTTTGGTATGGTTACCTGCAAAATTTCCCTTGTCAATTTTACAGGATAACAGTTGGCTCTTTCTGGGTACTATCTTTGAGAAAAGCTTAATGGTAGAGAACCCCAGATCAAAATGTGCCTAGCCAATGGGTTACAAAGTCAAAAACAAGGGCGAAGACAAAAGGAAAACACACAACCGACAAAATCAAACACACAACATAAAGAAAACTATACAAAGAAGAGAGCAAGCTCTACTTCCTGAATATTTTGAGATGTTGCCCATTATAGGGAAGCGGGAGCTCGGTTCCATCTAGATACGAGAGATAGAAGTTATTCTCTCTGTTGAGCTACTTGATCTTGAAAGGACCTCTCCATAGAGAGTCAAATTTCCCGTGCATGCCTTTTGGCTCTCTTTGCTTGTCCCATAAAAGGATGAGATCTCCCACCTGAAAATCTCTCTGCTTGGTCTTTTTATCAAATAGTCTCTTGACTTGATTCTGATGTTCAGTGATCCTGTCGACCACTCTCACTCTTTTTTCTTCAAGAAATGCTAGATACATGACCCTCTTTTCAAGAGAATTCTGAAAAGTTTCATCTTCGATCACTCATGCCAAGCCTAGATCAGGAAGTTCTGTGGAAATGGGAAGTTTGGTGTCGATTCCATATAATACCTAAAAATGTGACATACCAATAGACCTCTTTGAGGTAATGCGGTCTGCCCACAAAGCATCATTTAGTGATTTGTGCCACGACTTCTGATTCTCATCAACTAGCTTCCGTATGATGGTCACTAAGTTCTTATTACTGGATTTATCCTAACCATTTCCCTAGGGGTAATAATCCAAGGCATGGACTAGGGTTATCCCATATTCATATCAAAAACTGATAACTTCTCGTGAGGATAAGTTGGAAGCATTATCAACAATGATCTTGTGTGGAACACCAAACCTCACAATGATATTTTCTTTGATGAAGTTGCAAACAATCTATGAGGTGGCATTCTTAACAGGTATGGCCTCCACCCACTTGGTGAAGTAATCTTTTACTATTAGGACATAACTATGCCCTGCACTTGATTGGGGATGTAGTGCTCTGATAAAGTCAATTCCCCATTGCTTAAATGGCTCGTCAATAATGACCAGCCTGAGGGGAAAAGCATCTAATTTTGGTTTGCCAACAAATTTTTGGCAGCACTCACATTTTGCTACCCTAGTGGTTGTATCCCGAAATAGCATTGGCCAATAGTACCTGGCACGGATGATCTTGTTTGTTGTTACGGAAGAGGAAAAATGACCACCGCAGATTGAGTCATGAAAAATTTCTAGCAATTTTACCTGTTGTGGTTTGTTGACACATCGCAAGAAGATGCCATCAATTCCACGCTTGTATAAACCATCATCCCAGATGACATACTTGGCTACTCTAAGATTTACATTACACTTCTCTTTTGAAGTTAGATGAGCTGTACACTCACCGTAAGTGAGAAAGAAAGTGATATCAGAATACCACTCATCGCTAGTTACAACAAATAGAGCCATAGGTAGAGAATTATCTTTCATCAGTTGATCCTACATTCCATCGATCTAGTCATCCTTTTCTTCAAGAACCTCTAAATCTTTGTTTTCAGCCATAAGCTGACATAGGCCCTTTCCTCTTACCAGCTTGGTTGGCTTTATATATAGATCATACTCTTGGACCTTTGCGATCCAATTCCCTTGCAAGATTCCTAACTCCTGTTGAGTTAAGATTGACTTGACAACCATGTCAGGAACTAACACTATTATATGAGAGTTTAGGATATAATACCAGAAGTTCTTGACTGCTTTGACAATGGAAAAAGTGTGCTTTTCCAACTGAGACATCTTCAATTCGTGAGGCTTGAGGGGAGAAATCATGAACGCAATCATAGATTCAACATCCTCATAATTATTTTGCATTAGGATGGCCGATATAGTATGCTCAGATGTATAGCTATACATGATAAAATCCTTACAGAAATCGGGACATACCAAAACTGGTACATGGGCCACGGAGGCTTTTATATCCTCAAATGACGTCTTTCCTTCTTCATTCCATCAGAAATTTTATGACCCTTTCATCATATTTGATATGTCATGAGCCTTTTTCAGTGAAGTCAGGAACAAAGCGCCTGAGAAAAATCACTTCAAAGAAGGAGTGAACACCAATTTTGCTTATGGGTAAAGTAAGGCTCTGAATAGCTTTAACCCTTTCGACATCTATCTTTGTCCCTTCCTTGCTTATAATGTGCCCTAGAAAATTTCCTTAAGTGACCCTGAAAATAGACTTTTTTGGGTTTAGAGAGATCTCGTGTTCTTACCATCTAATCAGTACTTGCTCCAAATGATCATAATGATCACTTCACTGTTTAGAGAACACATTTAAGTCATCTAGATAAACCATAATAACCTTCCCCATCATACCTTTGAATTTGAATTCCATTGCTCGTTGAAAGGTGGCACCATCGTTGGTCAAGCCAAAAGGCATCCTGCTATAGGCAAATGTGCCCCAGGGAGTAGTGAATGCTATTTTGAATCGATCTCCAGGTGATACTTCAATTTGATTGTAGCCTGAAAAACCATCAAGCATAGACAACTTTTCTGAACCAGTTACTACCTACAGAACCTGATCCATTATGTGAAGTGGGTAGTTATCCTTCAAGGACATCTGGTTAAGGTTGCGAAAATCTACGCATATGCGTATCTCACCATTTTTCTTATGTACTGGTACAATGTTTGTGACCCGGGTACTGTGATGGATAGGAAAAATGATCCTTGCATCCAGCATCTTTTGTATTTTTTTTTGAATGGTACCTGAGATCTTGGGATTGTAATGCCTTTGTTTTTGGCGAAAAGGTTTGACATCTTCTTTCAATGGGATATCATGTTGAACATCCCTTAGCTTGAAAGACTTTAGATTGGCATAAGACCATGCCAATACATCCATATATTTCTTCAGCAATTTGAAAAACTTTCACTTTTCCTCGGATGTGTAATATTTTTTGATGTTCACAAGTGGATGTTCTATAGTACCTAGATTGACTGGGTCGGTCTCTAGAGAGGAGTTAGGATCATCCTGTTGCTTCTTCCTAACAAAATGGTCATGTCTATCAAATAATAATTCCAGAGAAACTAAACCTTTTGGGATTTTATTTCCTTTGAGATGACATATGTTATCACCTCCTTTTGATTCATTTGTTTGACCAGTGACAGATTCATGGCATGCAGAAGTAGATCCTTCAAAATTAAGGTCACTAAATTTTTTCACCTTCTCCAAAAAGGCAATAAGTTGATTGTCATCATTGAATACCTGCCAGTGCTGATAATTGTCCAAGATGCTTGGGTAGAAAACTATCTCAATGGTATATGTGTCTGTCTTCAATCATGGGTGAGGGAGCATGAGGGATGCTGAGATGACCAATGAATCGGCCATATCATTCTGATCTCTTCAAATGAATTTTATTGAGAAGGCATCTATTTCCTCAATGTTGTCCCATACTACATTGTGGTAATTCCTGAGCCTTTCATTCTTCACTTGGTATATCCTTTTTACTTGATTCATGACCAGCTTGGCATCACCTTGCACTTTTAGGTTCTTGATTCCCCTTTATTTTGCGGGTTGCATGCCAAGTAGAAAAGATTCATATTCAGCAGTATTATTCATGTTGAAAAACTGTAACTTGAAAGAGAGAGGAAAAATCTCTTCCTCAGGAGATATTAGCACAGCTCCAGCACCGCATCCGATAGTTGCACAACTTCCATCAAACTGCAATGTCCAAACCTTGTTAAGGTCTTCTTCCTGGATGAGGATGTCCATTTTTTCAGACTCAGTAGATAAGAAGTAATTCCCCATCCCTAATGCTTTGAAGAGAATTTTGGCTTTGGGTCGTCAGAATTGGTGACCAAGTACTTCTTTTGTGATTCAAGCTCTAATGTCTGCATTACACCTTTGACGGTGATTCTGGCTTTGGACCAGTCCATATAAATCTCTCCACCAACCTCTTTACAAAAGCTCCTTCCTAGTAGAATTCCATATGCTACAGGGATATCAGCAATGAGGATGGTCATCTTTACTCTTTTCTCTGGGAACACCGCAAAGGTGAACTGAGCATCTTTGATTTGACCAATCAATGGCACATGTTTGGTTTCCATGGAGTAACATCTACCGAAAGGCTTGGTAAGAGTGAGGCCTAAAGCATGAGTGACCTTTTCCAGCATGACATTATTGGAAGCCCCAGAATCAATTATGCAGTTTCTTAGCTTGTGACCATTGATTAGGAGGGAGAGATAAAAAGGTTCAACTTTTCCTGACACAGAAGTCGAGGCAACATTTATACAAGATGCAGGAGGAGTGGAAAGGATTCCTTTAGGGGAAACATGGGAAATTACAGAAGCTTGGTTTTGGATATACTTATTCAATCTTACAAGTTGCTCAGGATTAGAATGAAGATATTCAGCCTTAGACATTTGAATCTTGGTCTTCTTAGCATGATCAATTATGTTGAATGTGACCAAGGGTTGCATTGATGAGGGAATGAGTCCTTCATTTCATGACAGAGGGGTAGGATTACTAGTTGTTGTGGGAATAGGAGGTGGTTGATTTGGAGGAGAGATAGGGGGAATTTTTTTTTTCAAAATACTTAATAGGAGGTTGATCAGGAAGAGGATTACCTCTTTTAGCAATGGTTAGAGGCGTGTTTGACACAACTTTCTCTTTTTGTATCCTGGAAGCAACATCTACTTCTTTTCCTTGAGAGCGGGTGAAAATAGCATATGACTGCCTGCTTGCATACCCTTACATACCCTCTTCTTCATCAGATTCCTCTTCAAATTCCATGTACCTAATTGTAGAGTCACCAGTTGGTTCACCGACATCTTGATAATCTTCACCTTGAGATGAAGGTTCTTCATAGTTTTGTTCCTCTTCTTCAATCTCAACTAGGGCATTGACCGGAGGAGCTTCAAGTGCCAGCTGCGGAGTAGTTACAGATAAACACGGCCTTTGGGGGGCGTTGTTGGAAGTGAAATTTCTCTATGGGATATCCCAGTATGAAGTGCTAGGGGAAGCTTGAGCTAACTGCTTCTTTAACGCAAGTAAGTCATTTGCCATCTTCTGGAATGTCAGATCTGATGAAGTGGCTTGAGAAGGAGTTGAAAATTTGGGCTTGGATGGATCTCATTTTAATTCGCTACATATAAGTAGGTTGTCTTCTATCTGAATGGTAGTAGCTTGAGCGAGAACCAAGGTGGTAATTTGTTCTTGTAAGAGCAAGAAACTTACTTTTGAGCTCATGGCATTCATAAAGAAACACTTTTGATTTTCTGGCATTAGCAGCATGGTAGGCAGCACACGGTTAATAAGTGAATTAAATCATGCGATAAAATCATGCATGGTTTCATTGACTTCCTTCTTTAGGTGAGTGATCTTTGACAATAATGTAAACGTGTCTTCTGAAGGCTTATACCTTTCCTCAAATGAAATTCATAACGTGGCCCAACTAGTGATAGATCCGACCGTCAAATGTTGGAAACACTCTGCCGCGGGTCCTTGCAAGGTCCCTAGAAAGAGGTGAACTGACACATCTTCGTGGGTGACATCTAGGATGTTGCATGACATGATGAATGTAGATATATGCAATTCCATGCTTTGATTTCCACTTCCATCAAATTTGGGAAAATTATTTTAGTTTCCATGAGGGAGCGTGTGAACCATATGTGGCAAAGCAAGAGGGCCCATAGCATTTCCCCATGGTATTGCCATCTAAAAATATAGAAAAAGGAAATGATTCAGAAGCATGGTTCCACTAAGCAACAAAGCACTGTAAAGGGAGGAAAATGCTCCTTGTGAAAAATGGCTCCTTCGTGGGGACAAGATGCTCCTAGCTAACCGATCAGCTTAACTCAGCGATGAGAAGTGTGTTGGTGTAATACTGAAGTTGTGCCTTTGAAGTAGATCAAAAGTAGGATCAAATTCTCCATGAGCTCTCCTGCTATGAGTAAATGCTTCACCTACCAGTGTATCTTTCAGATCTGCAATATTTTGGAGCAGAATTAAAAACTCTTTTTTGGTTGTACCTACTGATTTTCTGACTTTTCTGACAAAAATAAGCAGCATGCACTTTTTTAAATATTTAATTTTATCCCCTTTTGAAAACTGGGTGTGGTTTAATGACAAAGAACAATGAGGATAAAACGATGGTTAACTTAGCAATCTGATTTTTAGATCTTAGAGTTGACTTTTACAAGGGTTTGAATTTTTTTGTAAACTGTTAGAATCTCAAATCTATGGAAAAATATAGGTTTTTGTAAAAAATCAGTGAACTAAAGATCTCTAACTAGTCCAGATCTATGGATCTCTGAAGAAAATTTTTAGTTTGGAGCACTTTTGCAAAAAATTTAGATTTTAAGCAAAAAGTTAAAATTTGCAAACAGGTAGTGGTTTCTATGGTTTTATTGATTTTCTGACAAACCACAAACATAAATCTATTTCGATTCCCCAGTAGATTCTCTAAAAATATTTGGCTCGTCTATCCATAGATCTGTCCAACTGACAGATTTTTAGACCAATAGGTATATAAAGAATGCATATAATAACTTCTTCAATTATCCTTTTATAATCTATCTTACTTTAGGGTTCATCCTCCTTTGTGTTTTTTTTATTGGTTTACAATTTTCTTTGATAGAAATTTCACGCATGGAAAGTCTAGGATGAATTCCATGCACATCACTTTAATCTCAAGAAAATTTTGCTTTATGTTTTTTCAAAAGAGAAATAAAAATTGATCTTGTTTTCTACTCATCATCTTAATTATGTTGACTAGTCTTCCTATAATATCCATGGTTCTTTTATGTGGTTGAGCTTGATTAAAAGGACAACTTAATCACCTTAATCTATCATCTACTTTTTCATTTCTTCCATATTTTTTTACAGGACATTAGAGAGAATAACATCTTCTTCATATCCTTCAATTATAAAAGACTTCTTCTGCATCATGAGATGTTGTACAGAGCTTTGATCAGCTTCTTGTTCTTTAACCTAAATTTTATAATGTTCATCATTCAACAGTTGGGTAGGAGGGTAGAGCATAATATTATTGGTTCCATTTCCATTTGAGATAATCATGTTTTCATACCTGTAACCTATGAATGCATCAGCAGTGGAAAACCTTGGTCTTCCTAGAATAATAGGATAGCCTCCTAAACTTGCTTTTAGTTGAAGGGAAATAAGTTTAGCAGGGTATTCCCAAGATTCTACCACCACACCTATGTCCTCAAGGACTCTTCAGGAATCACCATTGATCTATCTGCAAGCTGTAAGACTATAGATGTTGGCTTTAGTCCTTCTAATTATAGGTCATCCATAATGTTTTTGGTCATGATGTTAATGGCTTCCCCTAACTCAATCATATTCTTCTTTATCATCATTCCATTAATTGTAATGTTTACCAAAGGACTCCCTAGATCTATATACTTGGGTAAAACTAAATTTCCAAGCATGATATCAGCCAACTATCTAATGACTTATACATTGCATGGATCCTTCCATTTCATGCCTGGTGTTTTTTATGTATATATCCTTAACCAACTTATTATAAATGGGCACATCCTTGATGGCTTGAATAAGTGACATATTGGCACAAATATCCTTAAACAAGTTGAAAAAATCAGAATCGTGATCTTATTTATGATTTGGTTTCTTTTCTTGTAATCTCTCATGAAATGTTGGTTCATTGGTTTGAATTTTTCCCTCATTGGAAATTTTTTCACATTATTGTGGATCATCTTGTAGCGTCTTCTGTATTTTTTTCAAATCAATCTCTAACAACGGTGGTTCATTTTCAATCTCAATGATGGTGGTTTTACATGGTGGGTGAAGTGCTCTTCCTTAGCGGAGATGGATATCATTGACATTAACTGAATAGGTAGAGTATTTTATTGATTAAGTGGTGTAGGCTGGGTAATCATATTTATTATTGGGTTTAGGTGTTGGTTGAGAATCAGGTAGGGGGTTTGGCATCAAGGCTTGTTGTTCTGGGTAAAGAGGTTAATAGTAGGAATGTTAGGTAGTTAAGAGGTGGGTTTTTCTACTGATTCCCTCCTCTCTACGGATTCTGCCATGAAAAAGGGGGTTGTTTCCATTATTTTCCTAAAAATTGAGGTTGGTATTTTTTTAGTATTGGCTAGGGTATAGATGTTGGTTGTGGAGCCTGATAGCGATGGGGGTTACAAGGGGGACTTCGCCCCCTTTGCAGGGTCTAGGGGTCACGTGCCCCGGCGGGGGGCTCGAGGGCAACTCTCTCCGTAAGCCACATTTAATATGTATTTATGCATTGTGAAATCTGGACCATTCCTTATTAGGTCACAAATCTAACGAGTGGTTTTTTATGTTTCCCCAAAATGATAAAAAACCCTAATATCTTTAAAGGGTCATATGTATGAGAATCACTGTAGTAGTTGATGCACTGTAACTGATTTTTCCTGACTGAATAAAAGGATTGGCTATTTCTGGTGGACATAGCCCATTTTGGGTGAACCATGTTAAATCTGTGTCTTTTTTTATTGCATTTTATTTTTAATTTACATTTCCCACATTATTCATTGTTTGCTTGTTTACCTAGACAACTGGTATAATCCTAACAACTAGTATCAGAGCACGTTTGAGATTTATTTGTTGGCAGTATACTCATAGAGGGAATTCTGTTTGAGTGGGAGAAGTAGAAATTGTAGAGGAGAGTAAGTTTAGAGTTCAGAATTTTGACGGCTGAAATTACCAGCTATGGAAAATGGAGGTGGAAGATTACCTGTATCAAAAGGATCTATACCAATCGTTGTGAGGTCTAGAAGTAAATCCCCTATTCATGTCTAATGATGAGTGGAAGGTTTTGGACATGAAGGCTCTCGGTGTGATTTTATTGAGTTTGGCATCATTCATAGCTTCAAATATCTCACATGTGAAGAGTACGCTAGATTTGATGAAAACCCTAGCTAACTTATATGAAAAACCTAGTGCATCCAATAAATTTTATTTCATTAAAATTTTGTTTAATCTACAAATGCAAGAAGATGGATCTATATATAACCATCTTAATGATTTCAACACTATTGTAAATCAGTTAGATTCAGTTAATATCCCATTTGATGAGGAGGTTGGAGCATAATTATTCCTACGTTCTTTTCCAGAAATTTGGGACAACTTAGTAATGGAAGTTAGTAATACATCATATACTTCTCTTAAATTTGAAGATGTAGTAAGTTTCATTTTAAATTAGGAAATGTGCAAGAAAAGTACAGGGGAAAATTTTTCTTCTGGAAATGTGTTGAATATGAAGAGTAGAGGGAGGAGCAAGGAGAAATCAAAGAGTAAGGCTCGTGGGAGATTTAAATCGAATATGGGCAGATCCAAATATAGGAGTAGAGGCATTACTTGTTGGAACTGTGGAAAGAGAGGACATGCTAAAAAGGATTATTGGTTCAAAGGAAATAAAGAAAACCATCTTGAAGGTATTAAAGAGGAAAATCCAATAGGTAATATTGTTCAGGATGCTCTTATACTTTATCTTGATACTAGAGTAGAATCTTGTGTAATAGATTCAGGTGCCTCTTTCCATGCAACCCCTGATAAGGGTCATTTTAAAGAGTATGTCTAGGGAAATTTTGAACAAGTTTATTTAGGTGATGATGAGCCATAAAACATTGTCAAGAAGGGAAATGTACACCTAAAATTATAGAATGGAACTACATGGATATTGAGAGACGTGAGGCATGTACCTACTCTTAGGAGAAATATCATCTCTACAAGACAGTTGGGTGGTGAAGGTTACACAGTCACATTCACTTCAGATGTTTGGAAGGTTTCCAAGGGTGCCCTGGTAGTGGCACGGGGTAAGAAAGTAGGAACTCTTTATTTATCTACTTGTATATCTAATTCTTCTACCATATTGTCTACTTTAGATGAGGATGCCAACATGTGGCATAGTAGGTTGGGATATATGAGTGAGAAGGGCATGAAAACTCTATAGGAAAAAGTTAAGCTTTCAAGTTTGGGGCAATTGGACTTAGAGTTTTGTGAGCATTGCATTTTTGGGAAACATAAAAGAGTTAGATTTCTCAAAGCATGTAATACCAAGAAAGAGCAAAAGTTAGAGCTAGTTCATACAGATGTGTGGGGGCTGGCCCATGTTGCATCCCATAGTGGTTCTCTGTACTATGTCACATTCATAGATGATGCCACAAGGAAGGTATGGGTATATTGCATTAAGCGTGAGTCTGATTTCTTTTATAAATTTAAGAAATGGAAAGCACTTGTTGAGAATGAATGTGGTTTTAGATTGAAATGTTTCAGATCTTATAATGGCAGTGAGTATTACAGTAAGAAATTTGATGATTATTTTTCCTTGAACGGGATTCATAGAGAGAAAATAGTTCCCAAGACTCCGCAACAAAATGGTGTTAGTAAGAGGATGAATAGCACAATAATGGAGCATTCACAGTCAATGAGATTGCATGTGGGGCTACCTCTTCAGTTTTAGGAAGAGGCCATAGATATTGTTGTGAACTTAATCAACTTTGGGCCTTCAAGTACATTAGATGGAGGAATTTCTAAAGAATACTAGACCGGGAAAGAGGTATACCTTTCATTTTGAAGAGTATTTGGTTTATAGGCATTTGTGCATGTTAATAACGAAAACAAGAAGAAATTGGACTCAAAATCCAAACTTTGCACATTCATAGGCTATGGCTCCAATGGTAATTATGGATTTTGGTTTTTGGATCTAGATGAATCTAAGATAATTCGGAGTCGTGATGTTGTTTGGCATTGAAATAGAATGTACAGGGATCAGGTACAGGATGACAAAAAGCCCAAGGAATATTTGGTTGAGGATATAGCTCCTAAAAATGAACTCTCGGTTGGAAAATATCCACCTACAAGTATTGAGGTTGACATAAATGTAGGTCAAGCATGACAGCCAGCATCAGTATTAGCACCTCTGTCAGAAATTCAAGAAAAAGAGTAGTAATAAAATAATGATCCTGAGACACCCCCATCTTTGGTAAGAAGGTCACAATGTATTACTAGACCTCCAGAAATATTTTCTCTTTCTCTAAATCATTTATTACAAACAGATAGTGGTGAGCCAGAGAGCTTTGACGAGGCAATGTAGGTGGAGTCCACTAAGGAGTGGGAGCATGACATGAAGGAGAAACTGGACTCCCTGGAGAAGTACCAAACATGGAATTTAGTCAAATTGCTGGTTGGGAAGAGAGTACTACAAAAAAATGGGTCTACCATGTGAAAGAATAAGAAGGTGGATGCAAAAGGTACAAAGCAAGGCTTGTAGTGAAGGGGTATGAACAAACTAAAGGTATCAATTTTGATGAAATTTTCTCCCGTGTTGTAAAGATGTCTTCCATTCGTACTGTATTAATTTTAGTTGTTGGTGAAGATTTACACTTAGAGAAACTTGATGTTAAGATGACAATTATCCATGGTGACTTGGAGGAGGAGATTTATATGCAACAACCACTTGGATATGAGTTGAATGGTAATGATAAATTGATGTGCAGGTTGAAGAAGAGCCTATACGGGCTCAAGAAAGCTCCCCGGAAATGGTATCTAAAGTTTGATAGTTTTATTCATGAGAATGGTTTTACTAGATGTAAATAAGATCATTATGTATACTTTAAATTGTTGGATAGTGGGAGCTACATTATTATTCTATTGTATGTAGATGATATGCTTGTAGAAGGGTCTAATATGCAAGAAATTGTAAAGCTTAAGGAAAATCTTGCACAAAAAATTGAAATGAAGGATCTGGGTGCAACAAAGAAATTCCTTGGTATGCAAATCAAGAGGGATAGAATAAATAAGAAATTGGTGTTTCCTCAAGAGGACTATGTAGAAAAGGTATTAGAAAGGTTTCAAATGCAGAATGTGAAACCAGTTAGTACACCATTGGCTGGGCATTCTGGATTAAGTAAAGAGCAATGCCCAACAACACAAGAGGAAAAAGATTATATGGCATGGGTTCCTTATTCTTAAGAAGTTGGGAGCCTTATGTATGCCATGATTTGTACCAGGACAGACATTGCCCAAGCAGTGGGAGTTGTTAGCAGGTATATGGTGAATCTAGGTAAAGCACACTGGAAGGTAATCCATTGGATTCTTAGGTACTTGATAGGGACCACTAGTAGGAACTTATGCTTTAGAGGCTCAGATTATACTTTATAGGGATTTTTTTATTCAGATATGGAAGGAGATGTGGATAATAGGAGGAGAACTATTGGATACATGTTTACAGTTTGTGGTGTGGTAGTGAGTTGGATCTCAAAGTTGTAGAAGGTCATTGCCCTATCTACTATAGAGGCAAAATATGTTGCAGCAACTGCGGAAAGTAAGTAAATGTTATGGATGAGTAGGTTCATGGAGTAATTGGGTAAGAAGCAAGGGGATTGTAAGTTACACAGTGATAGTCAAAGTGTAATTCACTTGGAAAACAACTCAGCCTTCCATTCAAGAACAAAACACATTCAGCTAAGATATCACTTCATACGACAAGTGTTGGAGGATGGGCAACTTGAGTTAGTGAAGATTCATATAGATGATAATCATGTTGATATGTTTACTAAGCCAACGACAAAGGAGAAGTTCGATTTGCATTCAACTTATGTGGGTCATCAAAATTGATCTTGAAGTGGGAAAAACAAGCAAGGAAGAAAATTCAAAGAAGGCATTGTAGTGGCGGAGTTATAACAATCAGTCTCCAAGTGGGATATTGTCAGTTGTGGAGCCTAATAGTGATAGGGGTTGCAAGGGGGACTTCGGCCCCTTTACGGGGTCCAGGGGCTGTGCGCCCCAGTAGGGGGCTTGAGGGAAACGCCCCCGTAAGCCACATTTAATATGTATTTATGCATTATGAAATCTAGACCGATCATTAATAGGTCATAGATCTAACGGGTGGTTTTCTATGTTTCCCCTAAATGATAGAAATCCTAATATATTTAAAGGGTCATATGTATGAGGTTCACTGTAGTAGTTGATGCACTGTAAGAGAATTTCGCTAGACTAAATAAAAGGATTGGCTATTTCTAATGGACGTAGCCCATTTTGGGTGAACCACGTTAAATCTGTGTCTCTATTTTATTGCATTTTATTTCTAATTTATGTTTCCTGAATTACTCATTACTTTCTTGTTTACCTGTACAACTGGTATAATCCTAACAATAGAGGCCAACCTTATTAAGTATTAGCCCAAGGTGGGAGTTGTATATATGAATTACTAGCCCAATTTTTAAAATATCACATTGGATCTGGTGACATACCTCCTTATTTTGGTGACCATGGTTTCCTATGAACAACGTAGAAGACTTTCCCATCCTATGTTTATATCATCTTGAATTCTTATGTTGCCTCCTTTTCTTGTGTAATGTTGGCCAATCCTCTACATATGCAATCAATTTTCTTTCTTATGCATACATGGAAGAACTTTGTAAGTGTTACCTCTTCATATTCTCTTTTCTTCTTTGCATGGAGAGCATCAAGTTGAGTGGCCATGTCATTAACAATTTTTTTCTTCATGTTGTTGAACATGTTTAAAATCTCTTATTTAGATATTTCTCCAATTCCTTTGGTAGTTGACCCACCCCTTGATCTCATATTTATTTTTTTCTTCTTGGTTTCTCTAGATTATTTCCTTCATGCTTCAAAAATATCATCAAAGGTAGATTTTGAAACATCTCCAGCTCCTATCATATATAAATCATCCATATCCCCCTCACTGAGTCCTGTAAAGAAGAGTAATTTGAGAGATTCAGGAGGTAATCTTGTTTTCCTTGACTTCTGAATGTAAAATAACAATCTCTCTAGATATTATTTTAGTGGATCATCCTCCATCTATTCCATCTTGAATATTTCATCTTTTCCTCTTCTACTTGGCTTACAGTAGTCTTGGTAATTTATGAGAAACATTTACTTCATATTTTTTCACGTAGTTAAATTATCTCTTCCTAGGCCCATAAACCATCTAAAGGTTACATCCATGAGTGTAGCAGGAAATAGCTTCAGCTTGTGTGCATCATTTGTATAATAATAGATTTTGCATAAAACATCAAGCTCAAATAAGAATTTTTTTGGGTCTTCAGCTATAGATCCATGAAAATTACGAAGGGCTGAGGAAGAAATGTTATTCATTATACTAGGTTGATTTTCATTGAAGATTGGAAACTCAAATTTATTTTCCCCTTCTTAAACATTTTGAATCACTTCTTCTTCCATTATGGGATGTTTAGGAACACCCTCACATGTCTCACTTGGAGGAGGGTCTTCTACTACCAAACATTGTACAAAGGAATATTTTTCTTCTTCAGAATCAAATGAAGCAACATGTGTTATTTGAGGATTGAGTAAGAATATAACATGGGCATATCTTTGAAGATGCATGCATCAACTATCTCAACTCAATCAACATAAATTATTGGGGGGTTTGAGGTGCATTTTATAAAATCTAACATGTTTCTAAGGAATGAAAATTCTTTCAAAAACCTTATAACTTAGTATTTTACCAGGTAATTATGCCAAAAATGGTGGTGCAAATCAACTTGCAGCAGTTAATATGTTGTTCATTAAATCACAATCAGTTAATCATCAAACTAGGGGACATAAACTTTAAATAATGTCAGTGTTGTATGTACAATTACATAGAATTTAGGAGGTACGGAAAGAAACAACTATCACTACCATACTTGAAAGAACAATTCCTAAAAGTAGACAAAACTTAGAAATGAAAGAAAATTGTTTCTAATCGCTATGACTAAGATGAAGATTGTAAATTCAAAATACAGATAAAGAAGATAAATTACTTCCTAGGCTAACATGCAATGAAAAAAAGACAAAAAAATTAGGGAGGGGTTTATCAAACCATAAGTGTGCCCTTCTTTTGGTGTTAATCCCTCCTAAATCTTGTAACTAAAGGATAATAAAAAGAGCTCAAAATGTTTATTGAATTTTCATGAACATTAAATCCAAGTATAAAGAAATATACTCTTCTCTTTATATCTATATCTCATATATTATTATTATATGTTATCGTTTCCAACATTAATCCTTTTCTTTTATACCTCTCAATTACATCCAGACGTGAGAATAATAGTTCAAGTAGGAGTTCAAAAAAGTTAAGTGAAAGGTCCTCGATATAACAAGTTGAAGATCTCAAATAGAAAAAAAGAAATTCAACACATGCAAAATAGCTAATAACAGGTGTTCAGTTAATATTCAATTAATAAACCAATTTCTCTAGTCACATGTCACCTCAATCAATCAGTTATTCAATAGTTTGCAATGAATAATCAAATCCATGGTTGAGTTATCTCCCAGTTCTACATTCTCAAGTTGTAATTGTTCCTTCAATGATAAATACAAACTTTAATGTTGTTCTTCACATTCTAATATATCTTCATAACACAGATTATTTGTTGTAAGTGATTCCCTTTAGCTGCAGATAGGTTATTACAGATAGGTTCTTTGTTACAGACGAGTTACTGCAAATGGTTCCTTTGCTACATACGAGTTGCTACATATAGCAATTTTATTAAACCAAGAGTGGAATAAAACATATCACCATTCAAAAAACTTCTTGAAATCATAAGAATAAATGCACATACAAAATACCACAAAATAAAGATAACTATATTAATCAATAATTATGCCATGAGTTCAAGTTGTGATGCTAATGTTCAGCAGTGTGACTGGGAAATACAAGGACATAACTATAGTGGCTTAACAAAAATAGATAAGATGAGTTGTTTATAAAGGAGATTACACAACTCATCAATTTTTGTAACCTTTTAACTTTAAAAATTGTAATATAAGTTGATTGGACCTTATTACTCATTACAAGTTAAATTATGAATGTAATAAACATCAATCTACAATAATGTGAATCAAGAGACATAATTTTCACAACTTAATTAATAAAATGTGAGCATTATGAAATTGGTTCTTCACTCTAACCTTATTTCTTAGAAGGAGAAATGGTGATTATGTTAAAATAGAAAATTATTATCTCGCCCTCATTCTCACTCCACTCTAGAAGTCAAATATTATTATTCGGTCTCTCACTTGAGGGGTTTCATGCCAATCTTGTAGTCCTTGATGCCACACAATTATGGGATGCTAAAAATGAAAAATGCAATAACTGAAAAACTAAAATAATTGTGTTGATAAATGTACTTCTAATTTATGTCAAACAATTGTGATGAAAATTGGGACGATTCATGTATTTAAGAACATGCAAAAAGTAATAATAAAAAACTTTGCTTATAGGGGAAATTTATTTTTTATACCCATAAAATATAAAAATATGTGATCTATATGGTTGAAGCAATTGAAATGTAATTTTTTATTACATTGTGTTCTTTCTATCACAGTTACATGGTAGGTTTTGGTTGTAATTTTAATAAGTACATTTCCCATGTCTTATTTCGATATAGAAAAATAATAAACATATATAATGTGTGTAATATAATTACATGTTGGCTTATATTTGGATCTTCCAATTGTTATTATGGGATTAAAATACTTATGTATAACATTTTAAATACCTTGATAGACCCTATAACTTATTAATAAAGAAATTATTTGACTCTACATGTTACAACATGATAGAAGTAACAAATACTTAATTATTATAGCTAGCATGGATGATTGCATCCTTTGATAATGTTATTTCCTCTTTTTATGTAATTCCCCCTTGGTGTTGTGTTTTGAGTGGTACTTTTTGATATATTCATTCTTGACCATAGTAACCCTATTGTTTTATGACTCAATCAGATAGTATTTTTTTTTCCTTTTTGAAAACAAGCATATATATCTAGTTTTGAGGGAAATGTTCTCCCTTTTGACTTAGTGGTTCTATTTGAGCTAGGTTAATTGGAAATTTTAAACATATGATGTTAAGGATATGGAAAAAATATTGTAATCTTCATTTCCATTTGAAGATAATGTACTTTTGTTTCCACTTGACCTCTATAGAAAATGTGAAAGGGAGATTTATTTTCGTTTTTTCCTTGGAAACATATTAGGATTAGATCTAGTAATTTGTGGTAGTGTTGGGACCTTTTTAAACCCCTACTCTACCTAGCCCATTCTATTTTCATTAAGGCTATAATAGTAAATCTTGGGATCATTTTTAACTTCTAATTTTCCATGATGAGTTCAAAACGAAATAATTATTTTCAATAGATGATGGTGGAATGTTTCGAGATGTGGAAGTATGGAATTTGTATTAACATGATAGGACTTCGATTAACTTTGGATAAAAATATAATTGTAATATACATTCTTTGTTTCTAAACTAAAATACTTGGGTATATGATATATGGGTAAAGGATCAAGCTATGGAAACTCCAAGAAAAAGCTAGTAATTAATTTAACTATGTGGTTTTACGGAAGAAAAATCTATGCTATATTGAGTACTTTAGTTGTGTTCTATACAAACTTGTAGAATTTTTTGTCAAATATATTTATCCCCCTTTTCATCAAGTTTTGTGTTGCATGGCTTGATATTATTGGCATTTATCAGAAAGTGCCAATTCTAGTCCAAATTTGAGGGTCATGTAGGCAGTTCACCATTTTTTCAGGAAGGACAAATTTTGAAGTGGAATTTGATGTAAGAGATGTGAATTTTTTGTCCATCCAACCAATCGACATCATTGCATGTCACTTCCAAACAAGGAGGACCTTTTATCCTCCTTTTAATCCTATGGGAAAGAGAGGAATCATGCCTCCAAGATGCACATGAAGAGTGAAGGAAAATAAAACACCAAATATAAACTCAAGCATACAAGTTTAAATCCATTTACACACACATTAGAAGATCAATAATTTTGAAGAGGGAGAAAGGGGGTTGGGTTGAAAATAGACCCATGGTATCCACATTTCCATTTAACTAAATGAGTCTCAAAACCTTTCCGAATGACTCCAAGTCACCAAGATCCCCTCAACCATCCCAAATTTTTTTCTCTACTTTCCTTCCAATTGGAAAAGAATGGAGAAAAAAAGAAATACAAACAACCAAATAATTTATTGCAAAACCATTCAATAATTCAAACAAAATCAATAAAATAAACATATATTCCATGTTAGGACAACAAAAAGTTGTGAGACTTACCTCACAAGTAATAATATCCAAATTCTAAACCGAAATCCCCAACATCCTAAGGTTTCTCTTCCTTTTCAAGCTCTACATAAGCTCTAAGTAAAAAATTGAATCCAAAAATCCCCCCTTTCCTCCAAAATGGAGGATTAAGTAAGAAAAAGATAAGAAATACCAACCTATGGGATGGTGACAAGTGTCACTCATCCCCTTCTCCAAACCATGTCACCCCAGGTCTAATTAATAAATAAGAAAATGGCATGAATGGATAAGAATCTAAAAAAAATATAATTAAAACAAATTAAAAGTTCTCCGAATCCCTAAGTGGCTCAAAAACAAATTCATATTAAGGATGTGGAAAAGAGACGTTCAAATGGGAGGGAAAATAGATTTTCAGACTTGAAAGGGGGCCCCCTACCTGTAGGTAGAGTCCAAGGAGTCTATTTTGGTGTATGTTTGACCGCCAATAAACAACGCACCTCTTGCAAATTCCATTTTTAGCCAAAATTCAGGTTTTTGAAAAGTGACACACTTTGAGAGGTGGTGGGGCCCACCTAGTCCATGATTAGGTGGCCCTAAAACTCCTTAAACAAGGTTACACTAATTAAATCATCTCTAATATAAGTTAGAACCATTAAACCTATAAAATTTATTTAAAAATGAGATTACGATAATTTATACCAAAATGAATCAAAAGGAGATAAAAATGTAAGGTGACAAGCGAAAATACTAACACCAAAGCATGATGATAGGTTTACCATTTCCATCCTAACCAACGACTAAAAAAAAGACCAAACAAACAACAAAAGAGGATTTGGCCTGAATGGATAATTGCGTAATCTTGGAGGTGCAACCACTAAGTCCAATGTTCTCCTATGGCTTAAACCTGTCATGGACACACTTAATTGAAAAAATAATACCCTATCAATAAAATACGATAAATTAAATTATCCTAAACATTTCAAAAAATCAATCCATTCCTAAAAAAACCAAATAATTACAATTTCATTTGTTTGTTATACAAGATGTTAGAGATTACGAAAATCAACCATTGTACATTTCACAATTCTCATACAAGCTTCAAGTTATTGTACAATCCATCAATATCCATTAACAACACATCAAGATTGGAATTTGATAATAATACCCTTGAATTATCTTCATGGTAAAACACAACAACCAGCCAAGTCAAGTTATCCTAAGATAAAGAAACGACAAAATAATTTTTATCCAAATCAACTAACCATTATAAAAACTATCCATAATATTATTGAAATATATTTCATATAAATATTAGATCAATAATATATATAACATTGTATATAAACTAAGTGATAATGATCAAATCAATTAATTGTCATCATATTCCTCATACATCATCCCACCAAGGGCAAGTTAGCAGTAACTGTGAATATGACAAAAAATTATCAATTTATTCAAATCAAATGGTCATGATAATATATATTCAAATGTCTCAATCATTAATAAAACATGGATTCAATGTCATACAAAGGGAGAAAAAGTAGAGGGAACTAAATTTGCATAATATAACATATGTGTTTGATCTTTATATGACTTCCATCAATCAATTTGATTCATTACCGAGTCAATTTATCCTTGAAAGGTTTGTAAGGAGATCACCAGAGAAATACAATGATGGTTTGTTGATCAAGGGTCTTTCAATGTCTGTATCGACTCTCCATGAAGTTTTTTTCTAACCATTTTATCCAGAAAATATTTATGGATTTTAATTGGGTATTATGGAATTGGATTGTTATGAGGAAGTTATTTAGAAGGATGTTTGGGAGTGATTTGAGGAGGATATTTGGGTTATTTTTTAGGAGGATTTGTATGAGGGTTTTGAGAAGATCAGAAATATACAAAATCTATGTTTTGAAATGTAAATTTTAAAATTTAATTTAATGGAATAAAAAATTCATAAATTAAATCCATTTATACATATTCTTTAACTTTCCATCAATGATGATTACAAAATAGGTGCGACGGGTTGATGAAGAATTTGATATTTGGCATTTAGCATAAAGCAAAACTATGTTCCTTGAATTAAAACTATAGATTTGGAGGAGGAATGTGGAAAAATGGCGGATCTATGTTTTATTTTAACATATTCCAATAACACATATACATTATGTAATACATTTTCATTATATAACACATACACATTATAGGTTTGGTAATTCAAATCCTAGTAAAAAAAACATGTACACATTACTAGAAAAAATGTGTACACATCATTGTTATTATAAATATGTGTCCATAATATTGTAAACCATCAAAATGTATTATCTGTATACACTCCCAATATTATAAATGAAACATTTGTATGTCACTTATAACTAGTAAATCAACATGTCACTCCCATATTAGCTTCTTGAGTTGTGGAATAGCTAAGTAAACCTACCTTATTGGATATTCTTCTATTGATAAATTATTTCAATTGATATATCTTAAACATTTTCTATACAAGTATATAATTATCCATGGTCAATATTAAATTTCTTAATCTAAATAAGTATCCTATTTCTAACCATAATCTGAAATTGAACTAAGTAAAGGAATTAGTCACCCTTTTCCACACTTAAATCAATTTTAAGTGTAATATGTAATCATGATGAAGCCTTTAAGAAATGATGAGTTAAAAATAATACACAGTATTGGGTTTCAATATGTGGAATTGTATTTGATCCATGCATGGTAAGCTTTACTCTTGAGTGATAATGTATGTACTTTTTTGCAAAGCATCAACAATATGGATGAGGGATACAAATTCTTTTGTGGGTATAATCAGGGTTCATTTTAAGAATCCCCTGTGAAAAATTATCATAGAATGGGTGGAGAATCTATGAAATGGAATTTTGAAACAACGGATAATATCCATAAAACCATTTTTGTGGCAAAGGTGATTTGGAAGCCATCTATTTTCCATGGTCTCACATATTTTGATGGATTTTTGATGACCATTTATCTATTGGTAAAAGTAAAATAATATCTTTTTGTACTTCTATCTCTTCCCAATTGCATAGGTAAGGTTAGACATTTGTCTCTTCCCTATTGGACATTCGTATCTTTGCTATTAGATGTCCATCTCCTCCATATTATATGGGTGTATATTTTTAATTGGATGCCCTTATCCTCCCTATTCAATGGCCATCTCTTCCCTATTGGATGATCATCTCTTCCATGCCAAGTTATATGGTCATCTCTCCTTTATCAGATGATCATCTCTTTTCTATTGGATGGTCATATTTTGACTATTGGATGGTCATCCCTCTCCTATGAGATAGGTTAGGTTGGATGATCGTCTCTTCTTTTTTGGATGGTTCGATATATGTGGAAGTCTTTTCCTATTGGATGAAAAATGAGTGATGGTCACCCACTACACATTGGACATACTATCTTGCACATGAGTCCCTAGACAAGTGTTACCTTAAAAATATTCACCTATCATTTGTCTCCACGTGTCCTCTTCATGAACCTGAGCCCTATATATAGCCCTATGAAGTTCATTTTTATAATTTTTTCCATAAAATTTCACCAATCTATAGTGTTCTATCTAATGTTTTTACCAAAACAATGTTCACCTACAATCTTTCCCCTCCCTCTCCTACAACTTTACACCAATTTCCAAATCTTTTAATAATTTCTAGCTCCATAGTTACTCATGCCTCTAAATTCCAATACACAAATCTCATGTTCCCTCAGATTATGACACTCATTAAATTGAAAGATACACCTAAAGACTAGATGCACAAAACATAATTCACAAGGCTTGTCAACATGCCCCAATTTGAAATAGATATTATTCTCCTCGATTACTTAATAAACTCTTACAACCACAAATATGGAAGTTTTCCATTCCCCCTGATGGATAATACATTTTTATTCCATGTGGGGCTCATAAACGTCCATCGATTAACTGGCTCACCTTTTCAAAAACAGATGCTCATGACTACAAAGGTTCTCTTAACTGATGTAGACAAAAAAAATTGGATTCTCATTATAATGTGCAGGTTGATTGTAAGTTCAATTTTATTTTTTCAATTTTATTTTTCTTAATTTTAATTGACTACACAAGTATCTTACTTTTATTGTTTCATATTGCAGCTGAAATTAATTGTTCCAAATGAGGCCTTGTTATACAAGGTGTTACAAATAAATTATTTCTTGCAATGATATATCTCTTTCAATACAAGATTTTACTACAGGTAAGATCTGTGGAAATTCCATTTGGGGTTGCATTCAGTATTTATTATGGACACGACAAGGGAAACAATTTTATTGGTGAAAATATTTGTCCAATCAAATTAAAAAATATGTCAACAACACTCTTTCTATATTCAATTCACTGATAAATTGAATATTGTTTTAATTTGTACTAATTATCTACTTTCTTTCTATCAAGAAGCTTTCCACCAATTATAGAACATAAAAATATAAACTGAAATAAATTATAAATTACTAATGATAGTGTTGGTTTTTGTTTTAAATCACCCCTTTTCAATTCAAATTACGCCTCCAAAAAAAAAAATCTTACTAACTGAGGTAATTCCCATATGAGAAAACACTATAAAGTTGTGTCAATCCCTGCAAAGAGCCCCTAATGTTCCTCTTTTTTTATAAACCTTGTGTTAACTACACATTATTTCCCGATGTCCAAAAATTAACGGTGAAATATCAGTTTTCTTTGATATATTGGACTTAATTTGGAAGTCTTTAAATGGAAATGTAAATATGCAAGGCACAAGTTATTTCTTGAAGATCCAATAACGTACCCCGATGAGTATTAATGTGAAGTAAAATGAAGAGAATGTGTAATCATCCCCATTCCCTAAAGGAAAACACGCATAAGGATATTATCAGAATGGGGAGATGGGCCTATGCTTTCCCAAGTACTCTACACTTGGTAAAGTGCAAGATGAAGTTAAAGGTTTGAATCTCAAAGGATAATGTGTGTCATCTCGATGGTCAAAGATAGTAAGTAAAAGGAAATTATTATGCAGAGAGTTAGGTTGGGAAGCCAGAAAAAATGTGACCAAAGTCTCATGGTTCCTCAGGGTATGCAATTAGTAAAAAAGTTTGGAGATTCGAGATCCCTAAGAACATGGTCTAAGTCTATAGTATGCACAAGGATGTGAAAATAAATACACCTCTCATATTTTATTAATAGTGCATAGATCACTTTGTAAAACTTTCCCCAAGCCCGTTGGTGGAAAAGGAGGAGGTTCATTAATTCACTGGCCATACAGGATTAATGGAGTTAATACAAAATACTCATGTAAGGTAGATACATGGGATATATGACATGAAAAGATTACAATGGTTGTAATGATTAAAGAGGCTGAGAATTACAAAAAACTCCCCATGAGCACAATCTTTGGCATTAATGCATAAAATTTTCAGCCATTAATAATGTGATTTGTTTTAAAGACACATATCGACACCCCACAAAAAAATAATATTCCTAAAGCGATGGTATTGAAAGATAGTTTAAGTGAGAACTAAACTTAGGGCATAGTTTTTAGTTGAAAATATTTTCCAAACAAATTCCAAAGAGTTGTCAAAAAGGTGAGTTCATTAGTTCCCCTATTTCTTGTGATATTTTGAAAATCGATCTAGGAATTCCAAAGAGGTGTGATAGAATTAAGACTAGATTATGAAGATTCTCATAGTGCCCTCAAAAATAAGTTCCTTTCTTAGTTCTTCTCTGGATATAATCATAGACTTTGATATTGCATCTGTAGAATTAGAGGATTTTAAATATAGGTTACATTCCCCTTAAATAAGTGATGTCATGACCAAAATGGTTAATAGTTGCATCAACCTCTTTGTTTCTTTCCCTCCCGCTATGTCATGCCTAGAACTTGTATGGTTATGTGCCCAGAATTACAATCCTGAAACTAAATAAGTTCGGGATGAAAGAGGAGAGTTGGTCTTGTCTTTTGAGGAACATGATTTTGATAGAATGTTGGGTTTTCCTCCTACGAGGGAAGAGGAGCTATTACTAAGGATTCATCATAGGAATCTTGGAACATTCATTCAAAGAAATGGATGAAATATATGAATGACCATTGGTTAAATAGTCCTTGAACCACTACCCTTAGAATGACAAAAAAATTGAATAGGGCTAAATTTATTGAACAAGTAGGGGATGTAATCACCCTGTTTAACGCATTAATGGGTATGGAATCTAGTTTTTTCCTTCAATAATGGATGTTCTAATTCATACAAGTCAAACTTTCCAAAAAAAAGACTCTTCCTTGAGCCAAGATTATAAGTGCCCATATTCATGAGCATATGATGAGAGTGGCCCATATATCAAAAGGAGAATATTAGGGATTGGGGGAATTCTTCATGACCTCATACCTTTTCAATAATATTTATTTTCATAGGAATTTACCTGAATTAATAACGGATGGAGAACTTGATATTTCAAAAGTGTATCATGTGTTCGATCAGTTAAAATCTATAAATTTAGAAGCACATTCCCCTTGTGATTCTAATACTGATGATATTACTAATAAAGATGAATTTGGTGATGTTTTCATGCTAGAATTTTATGATACCACACAAATAGGAGTTAATTCTACTTAATTACTAAGTACCAGAGCTGCCAAATCATTTTGGAGTTGTTTGCAATGGGTATATTTTCCTCTTATTACTACAAGTGTTGATATAGAAATGGTTCAGACTTCTTTGTAGTTTCCTAACCATGAATTTAAGTATGTAATGGATTTAATGATAAATAAATATGATGGAGGTACTCCTTCTGAGGAAGATAGACAACTATACATGAATGTGGTTTTTTCTCAAGCTAAGGATTATAACCTCTATAATAGATTGGTCAAAGGAACTGTTGTCTTCCAAAAACAATTACATGTGCTAACCAATTTCCCTAAGAATTTTCCCATGAAACCAAAATGCCATGCACTTTCAAGTAATCCAAATACCACTGATGTTTCCCAAGTAGCAAAGAATTTTATCCCATCATAAATCATCATTACTCTATCTCCCAATACAGTTTTTCCCAAGTATCTCAATTGCAACATGGCTCAAATTTTGAGCCAAACTAAAATTAGGGTGACTATTTTTGAATTTCTTAGGATTCTTGAGAAGAGAAGGAGAGATTTTGATTACTTGGGATTCAAAGAAGAGACAATGGTTGTGAACAAAGAAGTAAATAATGTGGATGTATCATCTACCATAACTAAAGTGGAAGTTCCTCAGGAACAAGAAATAATGGGGGAGTCCTTGGAGATATATTTGGGTACTTCCTTAGTGGAATCTCAATCAGATGTTGATCCAATTTTCACCAATTCATGTATTGGTGATATACTTGTTCACAATTGTATGTTTGATTCGTGAGCTTCATGAAATATCATTCCATTAGAAGTTATGAATGAATTGGACATAAAAATAATTGCAGCATTTGGAAAGTGTCACACTATGGATTCAAAAGAGGTGCCAATTATTGGATATGTGAAAGGGCTACTTGTTTAATTGGCTGCCTATCCAGGTAAGTATTTGACCATGAACATAGTTATTCTGGATTGCCTTGCTAACTGGGGTATGTTATTATCAATAAAATGGGCCACACGTGTGGGTTGCAGTGTACATATGGATATGTCATATGCCACCATACCTATAGAGGGAAAATTTGTGAAATCACATGAAGAGAAAAAGATGCTCCATATCATTGAATATCCTATGAATGCCTCTTATGAGGTATTATTTTTGGACATTGATTTGGATAATTTTATAGGATTTGATGATTTTGAAGATCAATGCATAAGTATTGTTTCTCATTTACAAGATCCCCATTTTCCTTGGACTATGATATTTAATGGAGCATGTTCTACAACGAGGAATGGAGCTGGAATAGTTCTCACATCCCTAGAAAAAAATATCATAATTTTTCATTCAAATTAAATTTTGAATGTACCAAAAATATTGCAGAGTACAAGGCATTGCTCCTAGGATTTAGAGTTGCTTAGAAACATTGAATTAAAGACTTCATTGTTAAAGGATATTTTGAGTTAATTATAAAGCAAGCAAGAAAATCATATGCCACTAAAAATCAATGGATGAAATGGTATAAGCATGAATCTTGGGATCTTATTGATATGTTTGATTCATTTAATATCTCGTATCATGAAAGTTCTCAGAATGCAACATCAGATAAATTGGTTTTGATTGCATCACACTTATCAAAACTATACTATATATCCATTTTGTAACTATGATGTTGAAGTGTTAGCCAGATCCTTCGTGCTTGATAATGTCAAAAACTGGTAGTTATTTTAATATGATTATCAAATACAAAGATTCATTGAAAGTAAAAATGAGTTCAAAAACCAGCACATTGATTTAGAACCTATGGTTGAACTTTGTGATGGGAAAGAAACTCTCTTTGGGAAATAATTGGTCCAATTGAAAACACATACAATTCTCAGAGGATTGGTTTCCCTTAAATCCAATTTTCACAATGCTAAAGGATAATCAACAAGCCCATTTTTGTGTCTATAGATGTTGTAGAATGCAACTTGGGGACTCAAGAAAACCCTAGGAAGGTGTGGCTAGATTGCAATATGTTGGTGCTCAATTTAATCTCACTCTGTTTGTTCAAAATTTCTCAACCCACATGGTTTGAAGTATTCTCTATCTCCTTGTATAGATGTGTGAAAGCTTTCTCCTTAATTTGTTTGCCATTGTCAGTTCTTTCCTTGGGTCACGGATCACATTGAGTCTTGGTTTTACTTAAAGTATTCATCTCCATGGGGAAAAAATTTGTTGTTGGGAATCTTCCACGACTGTTTCTCCTTTGTAAATCCTATCCCAACATCCGTGGATATGTGATATTTTCTAATTGGACATGACATGACGGGTCTTTTTGGTGAACTTGTCACTTTTGTTACATTTGTAAAAAATGCCAAATTTTTCCCGCAGCCCTGATAGTATCTAATTGGCTATTCAACAATATGAAGCGGCAAGGCAAATTTATTACTTTGACCCTGAATATAGACACGTGATAGTTTGAAAATTCAATGGTGGAGAGGTGGATCGTCAAAGAATTTGTAATATTTTTATGTTATTGTGAAAAGGAAAAGTTATAAAATGATCTGTGACTCCGTGGGGCACAAATTAATTTCACATGTTTGAGTCAGCATTGAAAATTCAAAGTGGGGAGGTGGATTTCCAGAGAACATTGGATTTTTTAAGCTCTATTTTGAAATGAAGTAAAAGTATAAAAGTGAGTTGTGAATCCATTGGGGCCCACATCAAAAGTTAAAAGTGGAGAGGCGGGTCGTCAGGGCATTTTGAGATTCTCAAGCCCACTCCATATCAAATATTTTCCACTTGGAGGGCCTACACTCATTTGAGGATTTGCCTCTTAGTTTGACCTTTAGAGTTGTGCTAAGGAGACACGTGGAGTTTTCTGCTGGATCTTCCCATACTTATACTTTTCAAGTGTCTGGTGTAACTTTATTAGACCCTAGACATGTGGAAGGTGCACGCTTATTTGGGAGTCCTTATTTTGAGCTTCATACCAAAAATGTGCCGAAGAGACATGTGAAAGATTCCATTGGCCCTGCCCATACTTAGAATTTCCAACAGCCAAGGAAACTTTCTCGGACCCTAGGCATGTGACACCTTTCGCTAGTTCTTAAACCTTTTCAACAAATTTTTCGGGCCGAGACACGTGGAGAGTCCTTGCTTGTTTGGGGTCTCCATTTTTTGGAACAATATCAAAAGTGTGCTAAAGAGACACATGGAGGATTTTGGTGGCTCCTCTTTATACTGAGACTTTTTCAAAGGCTGAGGCATATTTCTTGGGGCCAAGGCATGTGGAGAGCCTGTGCTCATTTTAGGTCCCACCTCTAGACTTCATCTTTAAAGTTACACCCAAAAAACACATGGAAGCTTCTGCTGGACCTTCCCATATTCTAAATTTTTAGCAACTGGTGCAACTCTCTAGGGTTCTAAACACGTGGAGGGCCTGCACTCATTTGGGAACCTACCTCTGTACTTCACCTTTGTAGTGGTGCCAAGAGAAACATGGATTTTTCCGCTGGCTCCAATTTCCACTTAGCTGACTCAGACTCACAACGTAAATATGTGGTATAATCCATGTGAGGACACTCATTTCTAAGAGGCACAGATGTAGGTATCCATGTGAGGGAACTCATTTCTCAAGGTGTATTCTTGAGGGTGAAAAGGATTGCTTGTCAGATCCAGCCATATGGAGCCACCTGAGAATTATTAAAAAGGAGATTTCTAGCATCACAGAATAAAAGAATGATTAATAAGACTATCAAAAATTATGATATGGTATCCCAATCATAGTTTACGGTTTGAGAAACATGATCAGTTCATGATTTATCCACCTAAGAGCTTTTGGGTGTAAATTTGTTAAACATCACTTTCTGGAAAAAACTTGTAACAAACAAATGATTCCTCAAATATTCTTATTTTGGGGGAAAATTTGGGATGAGTGAGAGAATGAAATTGTATAAATGTAACAAGAATACTCTTGCATAGTGGGGGAGTTAACTTTTCTGAGAAAGTTTGAGAAAGACCATTTCCTAGAGAGACTTCCTGAGAAACTTGTTTATCTCTTGTGTTTTATATTTTATCGTGTCAATATGGCTGCAAGTGTAGAAAAATTGATAATATCTAAGATTGTTCAAGAAACTTTTGCCTGTTGATGAATCTAATGAAACTTGAATGACTATGTGTTGATCATGAGCATAATTGTGTCTACTTTTTATTTCAGAATGTTTTCAGATAATTTTTCTTGTTCTTATTGCAATCTTATGTTAAAATCTCTCTAAGTCACACAAGATCTCATCTATGTGTTAGTATTGTGGAATTTTCAATTTCATTATGAGAAGAGCCTTCATCTGGTAATGAAATAAACAATTTAAAATCACTTTACTTTCACTATGTTGATAAAGATTGTTTGTAAGCCTATGAGTGTATCTTAGGCATGATAAACCAGGGATTTCTAATGTTTAATTGAGTCTTTAACATGATCCTTTGTGTTGAATTCTTTAAGAATGTGTGAAACCATGCATCTTTGGGCCTCCATTGATACACACCTTCTGGTTGAAGGAATATTTTGGTTGTTTTGAAGTATGTTGTCTACGAGTTTTCCAATTTTTGTAAAGCCCCTCAAATATATGGTATAATCAACTCTATCTTACTTAACTTCCCACCAAAAACTTCTCAAATGATGAATCCTACATGAACCACCCCTCTTTGTACTGTGTATCCAAGAATGAAAAAATTCCATTGCCAAAGTATGCAGGAACAATCATGATTAAATTATTGTCTTTAGTAACCTGAACCTTTTCCAGGAAACATCTCCACTCTCTAGTGTGACAACTCATGAGTGTTAGATTGTATTTTATTGATCATATTTTCCCAAGGCTCTCATGAAAATTCTGTAAAGAAGGATCTCTTGATATCTTTCACTAACACAGGTTACAGGAATAGGTCCTCTCACCCTAGTTGAAGGCACAACCTAAAGTAGTGAGGGTAGATCAAACCCTCAATAAGGTGCTATCCATTTCTCTAACACCTAAATGACAAAGGTTAAGTTGAATCCCCTCCCCAGCTATAAAACAACTCATATCATGATTCGTCTTTCTCTAAGTGTCTTGCTAGTTTTGTGATGTTGCTCAGCCCTCGTAGGAGAATCAATTTGGATACCAACACCGAACTGGCACCATTTCCTGGGACTATTTAAACATCGAGACCTATTTTTGTGGCAATAACACCAAAGTGGGGCCGTTACCAGGGATTATTTTAACATCGGGGCCTATTTGTACGACAACAACATAGAAGTGGTGTCGTTGCTGGGGATTATTTGAACATCAGGACCTATTTGTGTAGAAACAACGCAAAAGTGGCACCATTACCAAGGATCATTTCTACAAATGTGTACACATAACGACCTGGGTAATCTTTCTTACATGATTTAAATGCAAATGCATTGTTTAAACGTCATCCTTTGTTAAGATCTATAATATTTGTGCAAGATTACAAGTTCATTGTGCATTATTTCATGTTTCTAGTTGTCATTGCACTAAATTTGCATCAATAGTGATAAATGTGGGTAAAGGAAGGTCGGATCTATTAAGCTTTGCATAAAATAAGCATTGATAAACACTTAGCAAGTTAATTATAGTGCATCTACACAACTAAGGTGAAAATCCTTAATGGCAACTCTGTGTTAAATTGAAATTTTGATGATTACCAGTGCCTTAACCTGTATCAAGTGAGTTTTTTCATTAATCTATGAAAATCTGGAGGGAATAATATCTCTCTTCACCAAGGATCCTACTAAAAGGTTATTTCTAGAACTAGGAAAAGCAAATTAATAAGGAAGACAAATCTGGAAAGTAGTAGGAGATCAAGAATAAAAAAATGAAATATCATTCCTGAAGGGTGATCAATCTTTGGTTGAATATTACCATACGACTTCAAGTGACTATGAACCAGGTAATCTTTATATAAATTTGAGTTCTCCATCAGGAGAGGGGCCATCATTTGTGTCTGAAAAGTGTGCTTCTTAGTTTTCCCCTGTTTCTTCCAAGGTTGGTAGGGTTTTCCATGAAACTGAATCATTAGAGAATATCTATTTTGAAAGCCATACTCCTATGCTCCAAAGACCCCTCATTCCCTATTTTTTTGTTTCTCCTGTAAATTCAATGCCTCAAGGAAATATGGCCCAACCTCCACCTAGACCTACTTTTGTTGTCAACACTTTTCGACCTATAGATTTTTAGAGGTATGGATGGATATCCTAATATGGTGTCACAAGATGTCAGAAATAGGTTGCCAAAATTTCAACGAAATAATGCCATCACTGGTGACCACCATTTGAAACTCTTTTTAAACATGATGGAAGTTTTTGAAATTGATTTTGAAGATGTGTATGTAAATTTATTTATTCATACTCTTGAGGAGGATGCACATTATGGGTACAAGTCTTTACCAAATAATTCAATAGATTCATAGACCGAGATGAAAAATGCCTTTAGATTGCAATATGGGGATAAGATAGATCCCAGGTTCCTTTTATCTGAATTTGAAAATATAAAGAAAAATCCAAATGAATCTGTCCATGATTTCAATACTCGGTTCAATAAGACCTTGAATAGGCTACCTGTTATCCTAAGGCTAAGTGATGTGTCTTGTTTGATAAAATATTCTGACACTTTTTATAAAAATTATACTTATTACTTGAGAGGTAAGAATCTAGGAACATTGAGTCAAGATTTCACCATGTCCTTATAAATAGAAAATAACATAAAAGAACTTAGAAAGCCTCCTAAGAGAGAGGGTGTTAAGTTGATCAATCCTGAAAGGCCTCAATCAAAAAAATCTATGGATCTGGAAGAGGTTGTAAAAACTTTGGCTGGAGCATTTTAAGAGATATCTTATAAACTGGCCAGAGCAGAAAAAGGGATAGGAAAAAGATCCTAGTGTCATCACAAGCCACAAGGTCAGGAGAGATCAGTAAATCATCCCAGAGGTGATCACAAACCAGATGACAGAGGGAAAGGGCTCATGCAATAAGGAAATAAATAGCCTCAACCCAGGGAGAATAGATTGGTTCCTGATCCTTTGACTGCCAAGGTTGCTACTGTGGAGGAGGCCAGTGTTATTGAATGGTGTGATAGGTGTTTCTTACCACACTCCCCATATGATGTAGATTAGGAATTTGAGGAAGCAAATGATGATGAGATGTATGATGATGTGTGCATGATGGAGAGCCCTGCGAACTCACAGCAAGGGGCAACCTCAACTGAATTGGTAAGTGCCAAAACTACTAAAGATTTATTGGATTGTGTCAACCAAGTATTTCCTCTTCCTCCCATTAATGCTTTTAAAATTGATATTGTTAAATCATTTGATCTACCTAATTATTATTTTGAATACTTAATGGCTTTGATGATTAAAAAGTATGATGGAGGGATCACTTCCAAAGAGGACAGGAAAATGTTAATGAATACATTAGTTGCTCAGGAGAAAGAATATAACACTAGAATTAAGGTTGTTAAATGGGTAGGGCCACGAGCCAAGACAAAATTTCCAATCCTTACCAGTATCCCTAAAGAGATCCCTAAGAAATTTACATCTAGCAAAGGCCTAATTACCCCAAATAAAACATGTGATCCTCCCCATGCCCAAACTTTGAAAACTCCTATACTATCAGATGAAACTATGAATCCCCCTCCTAATACTTCCCTACCCAAATATATTCCTTGTGACATAGCCAAAATATTGAGTCAGATCAAGGTCACTGTTACCCTTGTTGAATTACTCGAGATCCCTAAGCATAGGAAAAGGGCATTTGCATATTTGGGATTTAAGGAAGAAAAGATTACTCAGGTAAAAAGTGTTAATAATATAGAGGTTCCTCCCATTATTACAGAATCAAAAATACCACAAGCATTAGAGGAACTGGGTGAATCATCTGAGGTATATTTGGGAACTTCTATGGTTGAAATTTAACTTAATGTTGATCCATTTTTTACCAATTTTATTATTAAAGATAGGTTGGTACATAACTGCATGTTTGATTCGGGAGCCTCATGTAACGTAATGCCTCTTGAGTTTATGAATGAATTAAATATCAAGGTAACAATTTTTTTTGGAAATGTATAGCTATGGATTCAAGAGAAGTGTCAGTAATTGGATATTTCAAAGGATTAGTAGTGCAATTGGAAGCTTTTCTAGGACAATTCTTAACCATGAATGTGGTTATTGTGGACTATCCTACCAAATGGTGGATTTTATTATTCAAAAAATGGAAAGATAGTGTTGGTGGAAGTATACAAATGGACAAGTCATACGCCCCCATACCAATTGAAGTAAACCATGTGAATTTTTATGGTGAGAAGAAAATGTTGCATATTATTAAGGACCCTAACAATGATTCTTATGAATTATTGTACATAGATGTCGATGTCGGTAAATTTTTGGGCTATGCTAATTGTAAGGAGCATAAAATTGGTGAGTGTGAGTATCCTGAGTAGGTTGGTTCTCCTTAGACCTTGATGTTTGATAGGGCTTCTTCTAGATCTGGTAATGGCGCTAGTGTTGTCTTGATATCTCTAAGAAAAGACGAGTTTAATTTTTCTTTTAAACTCAATTTTGAGTGCACAAACAATAATGTTGAGTATGAAGCACTACTCTTGGGTCTAAGGATTACATGGAAATATGGTTTCAAGGATATTATTTTTAAAGGGGATTCAGAGCTGATAGTCAAACAAGTTAGAAATTTGTATGCTACAAAGAATCAAAGAATGAAACAATATAAGCATGCGGTTTGGGACTTAATTGAAATTATTGATTCTGTCCAAATAATACATCATGATAGGAGCTAGAATATTGTAGTAGAGAAATTGACAGTATTAGGATCTAGGTTTCAAAATTGTACAATGTCTCCCTATTGTGAATATGATATTGAAATATTGACCAGGTCATTTGTCCCTGACAATATCAAGCACTGGCAAGTGTATGAAGATGATGGTCAGGTTTAAAGGTTTCTATAGAATAAAGGGGAATTTTATAATCAAATTATGGAATGGGAACCAATGGTTTGTGTAAATGATGGAAAAGAGACCCTATTTGGTAAATACATTATCCAATTGAAAACCAATACTATTCCTAGAGGTTTGGTTGCATTGGGATAAAATTTTAATAATGTTGATTGCATTATTAATAGACACATGTCAGCGTTAAGGGGTGTTGAATAATATAACCTGGGCATAAAGGATGAGCCAAGGAGAATATGGCTAGGCAAAAACTTGGACAGAGATGAAAAGCAGTCATATGTCCAATTATTAAAAAAGTACCAGGATTGCTTGGATTGGTCATATTAAGAACTGAAAGCATACTGGGAAGACCTTTTTCAAAATGAAATATCCCTGGAAGCTAACATCAAGACTTTTAGGTAGAAACAAAGACCAATTAATCTCCTCCTTTCCTCAAAAATTCAAGAAGAGTTGAAAAAGTTAAGGGATGGAGGAATTATATAGCCTACAAGATACTAATCATGGGTAGAAAACCTACTACCTGCTCGAAAGAAAAATGGGACATAAGATTGTGTGTTGACTTCAAAAATTTAAATAAGGCATAAATTAAAGACAACTATCCCTTTACAAATATTGATAACATGTTGCAATTGGTTATAGGTTCAGAATTGTTATCTACTCTGGATGGTTTTTCTGGGTATAACCAAGTGGTTGTGAAGTAATCAAAGAGGATAAAAACCACTTACACCACTCCATGGGGAACCTATCTGTATGATATAATGTCATTTGGCCTGATGATTGTTGGATCTACATTTCAGAGAGAAATGGATGTAGCCTTCTCAGGATATATAAATGACTTCATTGTTGTGTATCAAGATGATGTGATATTATTTTCAAGGAAAATAAATGATCACCTGCAACATTTGGAAAAGATGTTGATAAGATGCACGGAATATGGTATATCACTAAATCCCAAGAAGTGCCATTTTGGGGTTCAAAAGGCAAATTTTCTTGGACATATTGTATCAAAAGGAATCATGATCGATCTTGAGAGAGTGGATGCCATTAGAAAAGTTCTTATTCCAAAAACCAAAATGGGAATTCGGTTTTTTTTTAGGAAAATAAATTTTATTAGGATATTTATTTAAAACTTTGTTGAATTAACTATCCCAATCACCAATCTATTGAAGAAGGATTAGAGTATCAGATGGGAAGAATAAACTATTCAAGCCTTTACTTGGATTAAGGAAGCATTGAAGAATGCCCCTATTTTAGTAGCTCCTCATTATAAAAAGGCTTTCTAAATGTTTTCCTTTTCTTCAGAGAATACTATTGCATCTGTATTGTTACAAAAGGATGATGAAGGATCTGAAAGGCCAATTGCTTTATTTATTAAATCATTACAACGGGAAGAGTTGAAGTATACTATCATGGAGAAATAGGCCTTTTCTTTGGTCAAAGCCACAAAAATATTTAGGCCATATAATCTGATCTCTAAAGTCATAGCTTATGTTCAACATACCATGGTTAAGAATATCCTATTAGAGATGGAAATTTCAAGTAACAGATGTTGATGGGAAAATAAATTACAAGAATATGATATGGACATCCAAACTACAAAATTGGTCAGACGATTGGGCCTAGAAAAACTAATGGCAAAAAGAAACTTACAAACAGTTGAGATAAATGAACTTGAAGAAGAAAGATTGAATATTCTTGAGAAAGTGACAAATTTTGAATGGTATAAGGATATTATTTTTTATCTCAAACATTTATAGTTCCTTGAGTATTTAAGCAAGAATAAAAAGAGAGAACTTAAATTAGCCTCCCATAAGTACATCATCACTGATTATAGGTTCACTTGGAAGAAACCTGAGGGAGTTATTTTGAGATGTATCATTGAGGATGAAGCCCAGAAAACAATTGATAATTTCCACAGAGGAGTTTGTGGAGATCATTTTTCTCAAAGAGTCACATCTCATAAAATCTTAAGGGTTGGTTTCTAGTGGCTAACTCTTTTTAAAGATACAACTTTGCTGGTAAGAAAGTGTGAGATTTTTGAACATTTTTCAGGAATATTGAAAGCTTCAGGCTCCCTCCCTTTACAGCTTGTATCAATTGAAGCCCCATTTAAACAATGGGGAATGGAATTCATTGGTGAGATTTCAGATTCTTCAAGTGTAGGCCACAATTGGATATTAGTTTCCACTGATTACTTCCCCAAGTGGTTGGAGGAAATCCCTACCAATAAAGCTACCCACCAACTTGTTATGGACTTCATTTAGAATCATATAATTTGGAGGTTTGGAGTGCCTACTAAGATAGTTGCTGATAGTGGTATGATTTTTCAAGCCAAACCTTTGGTAGCCATGTGTCATGAGTATGTGATCAATTTAGCATATGCTTCAAACTATAATCCCCAAGGTAATGGACAAGAAGAATCAAGAAACAAGAATATGTTGATGATAATTAGAAGTACCTTGGAATTAAACAAATGGAAGTGGGGTGAAAAGTTGAAGTTTTTTTATTTGGGATGATAGAATTATTGTTAAAAAAGCTACTAGAAAGAGCCCATTTGAATTGGTGTATGGAACTCAAGCTCTACTTCCCTTGCATATGCAATTGTCTTCTTACAAATTTATCCAATAATTGGGGGACTAGGAGGTCAATCCCTATGATGCTTTTATTAATCAAATTGTTAAATTAGATGAAGAGACAAGATAATCCCACTAAAGACATGTGAAGTTTAGGGATAAATTGAAGAAACTATTTGATAAAAAGGTGAATCCAAGAGCTTTCATTGTGGGAGATCTGGTGCTACTATGGGATAGTACACATGAGGATAAGGGAAAATATCGAAAGTTTGATGAATTATAGATGGGCCCTTATTATATTGATATTAGGATTGACAAGCACACCTTCTTCCTAAATGATTTAGATGGGGAGTTTCTTGAGTTTCTTGTTAATGGTAGGAATTTGAAACATTTCCTTGATTGATTTCTTAGAATTAAGTCACACATTATTGTACATTGTATAGTCTTTTGTTTTTGTTCTGTTTTCACATTTTTATGTTTAGGTTTCTCCTGATCCCACATGACCAATTTTTGTTGGTTTCTTGATTCGATCTTGGGAGCATTGGTAGTTGTTTTTCTGCTTTCCAAGATTGTTCTTGACTTCGTTTCCCAATGGAGTTTTTGGCACATGGTCTTTTTTTCTTGTAGTAATTGCAGGGAGTTCCCATCCTCAAGTCGGAGCCGATGTTGGTTCTCAATTTAATCTCACCCTCTTCATTCAAAATGTCTCAGTCTGCATGGTTTGAAGTATTCTCTATCTCCCTGTATGGGTGCATTAAAGTTGTATCCTTCATTTGGTTTCCATTTTCAGTCCTTTACTTGGGTCGTGGATCACATTGAGTCTTTATTTTACTTACAGTCTTCATCTCTGTAGGGAAAAATTTATTGTTGGGCGTCTTCCATGACTGTGTCTCCTTTCTAAATCTTGTCCAAATATCCGTGGATACGTGGTGTTTTCTAATTGGATTGGTGTATGGAACTCAAGCTCTACTTCCCTTGCATATGCAATTATCTTCTTACCAATTTATCCAATAATTGGGGGACCAGGAGGTCAATCCCTATGATGCTCGTATTAATCAAATTCCTAAATTAGATGAAGAGAGAAGAGAATCCCACTAAAGACATGTGAAGTTCAGGGAGAAATTGAAGAAACTATTTGTTAAAAAGGTGAATCCAAGAGCTTTCATTGTGGGAGATCTGGTGCTACTATGGGATAGCAGACGTGAGGATAAGGGAAAATATCAAAAGTTTGACACATTATAGATGGGCCCTTATTATATTGATATTAGGATCGGTAACCACACCTTCTTCCTAAATGATTTAGATGGGGAGTTTCTTGAGTTTCCTATTAATGACAGGAACTTGAAACATTTCCTTGATTGATTTCTCAGAATCAAGGCACACATCATTATACATTGTATAGTCTTTTGTTTTTTGTTCTATTTTCACATTTTTCTGTTTAGGTTTTTCCTGATCTCAAGTGACTAGTTTTTGTTGGTTTCTTGGTTCGATATTGGGAGGATTGGTAGTTTTTTTTCTATTTTCTAATCTTTTTCTTGACTCCATTTCCGAATGGATTTTTTGGCACATGTTCTGTTGTTCTTACGGTAATCGCAGGGAGTTCCCATCCTCAAGTCGGAGCCGATGTTGGTGCTCAATTTAATCTCACCCTCTTCATTCAAAATGTCTCAGTCTGCATGCTTTGAATTATTCTCTATCTCCCTATATGGGTGTGTTAAAGCTTTCTCCTTCATTTCGTTGCCATTTTCAATCCTTTCCTTGGGTCATGGATCACATCAAGTATTTTTTTACTTACAGTCTTCATTTTTGCGGCGAAAAACTTTATTGTTGGGTGTCTTCCATGATTGTGTCTCCTTTCTAAATATTTTCCAAACATCTATGGATATGTGGTGTTTTCTAATTGGATGCGGCACAGCAGGTCTTTTTGGTGAACTTGTCACTTTTTTTACATTTGTAAAATATGCCAAATTGGTCCCGCGGAACCAATAGTTTCTAATTGGCTATTCAAAAATATGAAGTGGTAAGTAAAATTTCTTACTTTGGCCCCGAAGATGGACACGTGGCGGTTTGAAAAATAAATGGTGGAGGGGTGGATTGTTGGAGCATTTTGAAGATTTTTGTGTTTTTGTGAAAAGGATAAAAGTTATAAAATGATCTGCAACTCCGCGGGGGAAAAATTAATGTTACATGTTTGAGTCAACATTGAAAATTCAAAGCAAGGAGGTGGGTCGCTGGTGAACTTTGGAGTTTTTAAGCTCTGTTTTGAAATGAAGTAAAAGTATCAGAGTATCAAAGTATCAAATGGGAAGAAGAAATTATTCAATCCTTTTCTGGGATTAATGACACATTGAAGGATGCCCTTGTTTTAGTAGCTCCTGATTATAAAAAGGATTTCCAAATGTTTTCCTCTACTTCAGAGAATACTATTGCATATGTGTTGTTACAAAATGATGATGAAAGAGGTGAAAGGCCAATTTATTTCTTTAGTAAAGCATTACAAGGGGAAGATTTGAAGTATACTATCATGGAGAAACAAGCCTTTTCTTTGGTCAAAGACACAAAAATATTTAGGCCATATATTTTGAACTCTAAAGTCATAGCTTATGTTCCCCATACCATGGTGGAGGATATCCTATTAGAGATGGAAATTTCAATTAAAAGATGTCGATGGGAAAATAAATTTCTGAAATATGATATGGACATCCAAACTACAAAATTGGTTAGAGGATTGGGCCTAGCAAATCTAATGGCAGAAAGCAACCTATAAATAGTTGAGATAAACAAGGTTGAAGAATAAAGATTGAATATTCTTGAGAAGTGAAAAATTCTAAATGGTAAAAGGATATTATTTTTTATCTCAAACATCTACAGTGCCCTGAGTATTTAAGCAAGAATCAAAAGGGAGAACTTAAGTTAGCCTCCAAGAAGTACATCATCAATGATTATGGGTTAGCTTGGAAGAACCCTAAGGGAGTTCTTTTAAGATGTATCACTGAAGATGAAGCCCCAAAAATAATTGATGATTTCCATGAAGGAGTTTGTGGAGGGAATTTTGTTGGAAGAGTCACAACTCATAAAATATTAAGGGCTGGTTACTGGTGGCCAACTCTTTTTAAAGATACAACTCTACTGGTAAGAAAGTGTGAGAGTTGTCAACATTTTTTGGGAAGATTGAAAGCTTTAGGTTCCCTCCCTTTGCAGCCTGTATCAATTGAAGCCTCATTTAAATAGTGGGGAATGGACTTCATTGGTGAGATTTCAAATTCTTCAAGTGTAGGCAACAAGTGGATATTAGTGACCACTGATTAATTCACCAAGTGGGTGGAGGAAATCCATACCAAGAAATATACCCACCAAATTGTTATGGACTTCATTTTCAATCATATAATCTAGAGGTTTGGAGTGCCTACTAAGATAGTTGATGAAAATGCTATGATTTTTCGATCCAAACCTTTGGTAGCCATGTGTCATGAGTATGGGATCAATTTAGTATATTCTTCAAATCATAATCCCCAAGGTAATGGACAAGAAGAATAAAGCAACAATAATTTGTTGAAGATAATCAAAAGGACCTTGGAATTAAACAAATGGAAGTGCGGTGAGCAGTTGAAGTTTGTTGTTTGGACTGTTAGAATTACTGTTAAAAGAGATATTGGAAAGATCCCATTTGAATTGGTGTATGGATCTCAAGCTCTACTTCCCCTTCATATGTAATTATCTTCTTACCATTTTATCCAGAAATTAGAGGACTAGGAGGTCAATCCCTATGATGCTCGTATTAATCAAATTGTTAAATTAGATGAAGAAACAATAGAATCCCACTAAAGACATTTGAAGTTCAGGGACAAATTGAATAAACTATTTGATAAAAAGGTGAATCCAAGAGCTATCATTGTGGGATATTTGGTGCTACTATGGGATAGCAGACATGAGGATAAGGTAAAACATGGAAATTTTGACGCATTATGGATGGGCCCTTATTCTATATATATTTGGATCAGCAAGCATGCCTTTTTCCTAAACAATTTAGATGGGGAATTACTTGAGTTTCCAGTTAATGGAAGGCAATTGAAACATTTCCTTGATTGATTTCTCATAATCAAGGCACACATCATTGTATATTGTATAGTCTTTTGTTTTTGTTCTGTTTTCAATTTTTTCTGTTTCAGTTATTCCTTGTCCCTGGTGACCGGTTTTTGTTGGTTTCTTGGTTCAATCTTTTGAAGACTGGTAGTTGTTTTTCTACTTTGCAAGATTATTCTTGACTCCATTTCCCAATGGAATTTTTGGCACATGGTTTTTTGTTCTTACGGCACTCGCAGGGAGTTTCCATCCTCGAGTCGGAAGCCGATGTTGGTGCTCAATTTAATCTCACCCTTTTTGTTCAAAATTTCTCAGTCTGAATTGTTTGAAGTATTCTCTATCTCCCTCTATGGATTCTTGAAATATTTATCCTTCATTTGGTTTCCATTTTCAGTCCTTTCCTTGGGTCGTGGATCACATTGAGTATTTATTTTACTTACAGTCTTCATCTCTACGGGGAAAAACTTTGTTGTTGGGTGTCTTCCACGACTGTGTCTCCTTTGTAAATCCTGTCCCAACATCCATGGATACGTGGTATTTTATAATTGGACATGACACAGAGGGTATTTTTGGTGAACTTGTCACTTTTGTTACATTTGTAAAAAATGCCAAATTAGTCCCATGACCCCAATAGTATCTAATTGGCTATTCAACAATATGAAGAGACAAGGAAAATTTCTTACTTTGACCCCAAAGATGGACATGGGGTGGTTTGAAAAGTAAATGTGGAGAGGCAGATCGTTGGAGCATTTTGAAGATTTTTTCCTTTTTGTGAAAAGGAACAAAGTTATAAAATGATCCGCAATTCCACGGGGGACAAATTAATGTCACATGTTTTAGTCAGCATTGAAAAATAAAAGCGGGGAGGCAAGTCACTGAAGCACTTTGGATTTGTTAAGATCTATTTTTAAATGAAGTAAAAGTATAGAAGTGAGCCATGACTCTATTGGGGCCCACATCAAAAGTTAAAAGTGGAGAGATGGGTCGCCAGGAAATTTTGAGATTCTCAGGCCCACTTCAAATCAAATATTTTCCACGTGGAGGGCCTGCGCTCATTTGAGGATTCAAAAATCAGTTTGACCTTTGGAGTTACTCCAAGGAGACATGTGGAGGTTTCCGTTTGATCTTCCCATAACTATACTTTTCAAGTGTTTGGTCTAACTTTGTTAGATGCTAGATATGTGGAAGGCCCACACTTATTTGGGAGTCCTTTTGATCTTCATACCCAAAAAATGCTGAAGAGACACGTCGGATATTCCACTGGCCCTTCCCATACTTAGAATTTTTAACAGTAGAGGAAACATTCTCAGACTCTAGGCACATGGCACCTTCTGCTGGTTCTTAAACATTTTCAACAACTTTTTCGGGCCGAAACACATGGAGAGCCCACGCTTGTTTGGGGTCTCTACTTTTGGGAACCATATCAAAAGTTTTTTGAAGAGACACATGGAGGCTTCCACTGGCTCCTCTTTATACTGAGATTTTTTCAAAGGCCGAGGTAACTTTCTTGGACCCAGGGCACGTGGAGAGTCTGTGCTCATTTGAGGTCCACCTCTAGACTTCATCTTTGAAATTGCGCTAAATAGACACATGGAATATTCTACTAGACCTTCCCATACTCTTACTTTTTAGCAACCGGTGTAACTCTCTAGGGTTCTGAACATTTGGAGGGCCCACACTTGTTTGGGAACCTGCCTCTGGACTACACCTTTGTAGTTGCGCCAAGGAGACATGTGGAGGTTTCCACTGGCTCCTCTTTGCACTTGGCTGACTTGGATTCACAGTGCAGGTATGTGGTATAATCCATGCAAGGAAAATCATTTTTAAGAGGCACAAATGTAGCTCTCCATGTGAGGGGACTCATCTCTCAAGGTGTATTCTTGAGGGTGAAAAGGATTGCTTGTCAGATCCAACGATATGGAGCCACCTGAGAGATATTAAAAAGTGGATTTCTTGCAGGAAAAAATAAAAAAATGTTTAATAAGACTGTCAAAAATTATGATATGACATCCCATTCATAGTTGAGGGTTTGAGAAACATGATCAGTTCATGATTTTTCCACTTGGCAGCTATTGGGTGTAAATTTGTTAATCATCACTTTCTAGAAAAAACTTGTAACAAACAAAGGATTCCTAAAATATTCTTCTTTTGGGGGAAAATTTGGGATGAGTGAGTGAATTAAATTGTATAAATGCAATGAGAATACTCTTGCATAGTGGGGGGTTAACTTTTCTGAGAAATTTTGAGAAAGACAATTTCCCAGAGAGACCGTTTGAGAAACTTGTTTATCTCCTATGTTTTAGATTTAATCACATCAAGATGGTTGTAAGTGTAAAACCATTGACAAGCCCTAAGATTGCTCAAGAAAAATTCCCCTTTCGATGAATCTAATGAACCTTGAATGACTCTGTGTTGATCATGAGCACAATTGTGTCTGCTTTTATTTCAGAATGTGTTCAAATAGTTTTTTTTGTTCCTGTTGCAATCTTATGTTAAAATTTCTATGAGTCACACAAGATCTCATCCATGTGTTATTATTGTGGCATTTTCAATATCGTTATGAGAAGAGCATTCATCTGGTAATGAAATGAACAATTTAAAATCACTTTACTTTCACTATGTTTACAAAGACAACCCACTGGTTCTCTTTGTCACCACTACCTATGATTGTTACGCTGATATTGCCTACTACTTGAATTATGGAGAAATCCCTCCTCATCTTGATTACAAAAAAAGAAGAACACTCAAGCTAAAGGTAGCCAAGTTTGTGATCTAGAATCATGCACTTTACAAAAGAGGCCTGCATGGCTATTTCCTCAGGTGTGTAGATAAAGAGCAACAAGAAAAGTTGCTTATAGCATACCATGACCAAGCATGTCGTGGACATTTTTCAGCAATGGTCACTACACACAAGATCCTCTGAGGAAGGTATTATTGGCCCACCATCTTTACAGATACTCAAGATTGGGTTTCTAAATGCAAAGCATGCCAATAGTTTGTTGGAAGACCACAACTCATTGCATTACCACTCAGGCCTGTGGTTATTGAAGAACCATTTCAACAGTGGGGGCTCGACTTCATTAGTGTTTTAAACCCTCACTCAAGTGCGGGGCACACCTATGTACTCATAGCAACAGAATACTTCACCAAATGGGTGGAATCCATTCCGGTCAAACAAGCCAACAATGAAAAAATATGCAACTTCATCAAGGATAATATCATTGTCCATTTTGCAGTGCCACAAAATATTATAGTACATAATGCTACTTATTTCTCTTCAAGAGAGCTGACTGATTTTTTCTATAGCTACGGAATCTCTCTATTTCATTCTTCTGACTACTATCCACAAGGAAACGGACAAGCCGAATCAAGAAACAAGAACATTATGACCATTGTCTACAAGCCTGTAGACAAGAATCAAAGTAATTGGCACAAAAGGTTGTATGACACATTATGGTCAGATAGGATCACTCCCAAGAAGGTGTGTTGTCATGCAAATGTACAACAGGGAAATTAGAAATTTCCAAGCATGACAACTATACCCCTATGCCGAAATTTTCATGCTTTATCATTCCTAGGCAACCCCAGCTCTATCTAGTCAGTCCAAATTACCTCCCAACCAATGTTATATCATCCCCCTAGGTGATTTAGGAAATTTCATTCATTCCCCTAGGTGATTTTAGGACTTCATTGAAAATGCAAATTTTGGGGAGTCACAGGAAGGGCTGTCACTAGCCTTCCCAAGACTGGATCAACCCCCTGAAGTAGACCAGAAGGGAAAAATTCAACATGGAAGAGATTATAGGACCTTATGACATCATGGAAATGATACTGGAAGGTTTGGGGAAGTTTTGTAAGACTTGGAGCAGTTTAAATTAAAAACATGGTTCACAAGCCTAGGTGGCACACATGCCTAAAATAGTTGTTGGGCTTCAGAAGAAGATTTCGAGAGTTCCATATGGATTTGGAAGTAAAAAAACCATATTCAAAAAGAGTATTACAATACCTACATGATGGTAAAATAATATTTTTCACAACACCTTGGCGCATATGATTGAAAGGTAGTTTTTCTCAGGCACAAGTGGAGTACAAGATCAAAAATCTGATTTTTCAGGGATCACATGGCCGAATAAAGTCATTAAACCCCCTATAATTGGATTCAAAATGAAATTTCCAGTCAGGATCATATATAATTTCACCACGAAATTCCACCGGGAGCTCATGTTATCTTCGTTCTAAGTTACCCTCTCAAACACAATTCAGGACTTAGTCATTTTTTCGAGAGGACACGTGTCAGCACTAGGAGCTTGGCAGAATTTCATGTCCCTGACGTCCCTGAGGTCACATACATAAGACCTTGGAAAATTCACCCAGCCCCCATGTGACCTGTGGGGCCCTCATATGACCTCCAGACTTGACAGATCATCCCCCAGGTGCTTATTTGGAGCATGCCTTCCCTGTCGTTGGATCGGGCACCACGTGTCAGCTCCAGGACCACCATGGAAACTGATGTCCCTTATACACCTGAGGTGGGGACATCAGGCCTTTAAAAATTCACCCATCCCCCATATGGAGTCTTCTGGACACTCACGCGACTGGAGTTCAACCCCCATGTGCTTATTTGGAACGTGCATTCCCTGCCGTCGGATCGGGTGCCACGTGTCATGCTCTCAACCATCATGGAATTTGATGTCCCTTATGCACCTAAGGTGGGGGAAATAAGACCTTGAAAAATGTTCCCAACCCCCATAGAGATTCATTTGGACACCCATGTGACCTCCTTTCAGTTCCCAGTGCTTTAAATTAGCTTTTTCCTCCTTCATTCCCTTTCGTTGGATCTAGTGCCATGTGTTGCCGTCTTACTCATTGTGGAAATTGATGTCCCTCACATCCCTAAGTTCAAGGACATAAATCATAGAAAAATTCACCCAAGCCCTACCTGTGCATATCTTTTTGAAATTTTTCCAAGTGTCGCTTTTTCCCGCTTCTAACTTCTAACAGTTATATGTGCACTTCATTCTTCCATACTTCCTCTGCAACATTCTTCCATCACTCCACCATTAAAAATTCTCAAACCTGCTCAAAAAAATAACTGAAACACATTCCCAACAGTGATGTGTAGGTCTCATAAGGAATCCTCATCAAACATAGAAGGAGAAGCACGGAGCACAAAAGGAGAAAACAGAGAAAACTCCATAGCCATGAAATGAGAAGTTGAAGAAATATCCCAAACATATACATGAAACAACAAGATATATTTTTCTACTCATTCCTCTACCCAAGGCCATCAATAAGACACCTTCAAATTCCCCCCATGTGCGACAGAGCATCCATAATGAAGAAATCTCCTTTCCAGCTCAACGAAGAAAGAAGTGGGATTTCCCATCAAACCGGTTGTCAAATCGAAGTGAGATTGCACGTGAAGCACCAAAAGAAAAAACCCACATCAAAAATATAATTTTATTCACAAACGGAGGAGAAAAATAGACCTACAAGTTTGATGTCCATTAATGGTTGTCGTACCTAGAAGCACTACCAGGTATGAAAATTAAATATTTAAAATCTTCAGGATTATTAAGTGAGTGGGCCCGAAATTTCAATGGGATGATATTGGGAAAAAACCCATATCAAAAAAAAATTCTCCATGTCAATTTGACTCCTAGAGGCCAAATTTCTAAAAATAGTAGGTCTACTACATAGGAACTATTATTTCAAGAAAGTCATTAATAGAAGAACCTGCAAAGGAGACGAAGATATCAGAGGTGCACTATAGCTGAGAATTCACTAGAATGGAAATTTTGGGCACTTACTAAAAATAGTAAGTGGTCCCTCGAGCATCTACTAAAAATATAAATTTGATCCAAAGAAGTGAGGAATGCAGGGACAAAGGGGAATCAAGGTCATAACACTCAGCTAAGGATCGAGGGAGTTACTTATTTCACACTTACTAAAAATAGTAAGTTGCACTCAAAGAGAAGTTTTGGCACAATGGGATGTACAAGGCTAATCATTCAGGGGGACATCATTGTTCGGTAGCATCCTAGCCATTTTCACAGGGAATTCAAGATCCACCTTAGTTCATTCAACTCGGTGAGCGTTTGGGAGCTAATTTGGATGAGTTTCATAGTGTGCAAGGAGTTTGAAGATTCAGAGTTTCACTGTATTTGGAGCTTTCCATCAAAGAGGATCAACAGAATTCATCGGGTGACATCTACTCTTTTTCTTCTCTCTCTCTCTCTATCCTCTTCCCCCAAACTTTCTCTCACTTTCAAATGTTCTAATTCTTTGTTGGGGTTTGCACTTTTTGATATGCCTTTAAGTCACTTAAAAGTGACTTTAGAAACATAATGTAAATTTAGTTGCCTTTTTATTATAAAAGGGACTTAAATATTTAAAGTGGAATATGAACAACCTTAAGTCATATTAAGGCATATGGAGGGTCATGAGGAATATGATAAGTCACCTCTCATTCTATAAATTGTAACGTAATTCCCATTGCAAAGGGTTGGTGATTGATCTTGTAAACTCAAGAGTATATTGCACCTTAAGAGAACAAAGGAGATAGCCATTTTATTATATTCCCCCCCTTCTCAATTTCTTCCATTTCTCCACTATGTACAACTTTTGTCTAAGCAATCAATACAAGAAGGAGTTTCTAGCTTTCTTTGACTAAGGGGATTCATGATACTTTGTGTTCATCAAATTCTATTTGGTTTTGTTGTTATTTGCAGGGTTGTTTCTTCTCATGAATGCATGTGTTGAAGTTTCTAACTAGTGCATGAAGGAATCTGATTTTCTAACTGCAGCATTAGTTCTCTTACCTCTTTTCTCACTCCCCTTTCTTGTTCTATAGACAAAGACTTCCCTAGCAAGAGATTGCTAGATTTTCCACATGGTCAGTGGAGTGCCCTTGTTGGATCCTCGGTTGATAGGCCACCAAAGAAATCCACCTTTTCACGCACATGCACATACAGAAGCTACACCGATTAAGTAGAGGTACTTAGATTCCCAGAGTGTTGATAAGAAATCCATAAGTTTTTCCACACGAAAAATTTTCTCGCCATAAAGGTGATAGGTGTGTCTCCATTCCAAATTTTGTATGGAGTTGAATAACATATTCCCCTCACAATTGAGATGCCAACTCTCAAGTTACTATAGGAAATAGAAGATGGTCAATACAAAGATTCCTTAGACAAAAGGATCTTATTTTTAGAGAAGATGGAAGAAAATAGATTCTAGATGGTGGATCAAATCAAAGAACACCAATTGAAAGTGAATAAGATATTTGAAAAGAGGCTAAGGCAAGAGAATTCAAGGTTGGAGACTTTTTCCTACTATGGGACAAGAGAAGAGAACCAAAGGGTAGCCGTGGAAATTTTGATTCATTATGGCACAACCCATTCCAAATTCATGGAGCTTATGGTGAGAATGTTTTTCTCCTCTCATACTTGGATGGAATGTCATTGTAATTACCTTGAAGTAGACAATAATTGAAAATGTATCTTCAGTGAAAGCGGGTTGTCCCCCGCCTTATACCATAGATGATTTCTTGGTGTGTTTCCCATTCTGTTATGTAGTTTTGTTTCCCCTTATGTTGCATGCCATGTGTTTCCTTCCTTTTGTGTTCTTGTGTGCTTCCTTCTTCTAATCTTTCTTTCTTAGAATTGTACATGACTCTGTAAGGCCCAATGGATAAGGCACTAGTCAACGTTATATGTTTTAAAAATTGAGATTCTGGATCCTCATACCACGTCTTCACCATGCTCAATCCATGTCATGTCCCCAAGCTAGAGCCAGTTGTTGTCCCCTAAAAATTTCTTTTCATTTTCCAAGTTAAATTTGAAATTTCCAGCTCTCACCCTCCTAAATTATTTAAGCCAAGTTGAAAGTTTGTTGAGATAGAAAATCCATGCCCTAGAGTTGTTTCAAATCCTCAGTCTGCTTACTTTGATAAATTTTTCGTTTTGCTATCTAGACGCATGAAAATTTTACTGTTGTCCTCATTTGAATGAAATTGTCAATCTTTTTATGCCCCTGGATTGCCGAGCCTTGTATTTTTTTCAATTCCTCATCTCGCGAAAGAAATTTGAATATCAGGTGCGAAATGGTTGAGTTTCCTTCTTCTCTGCATTTTTTCCATAGTCGGGAATGATGAGTGTTTTCTTCCACGTCAAATTTTGGCCCCATCATCCATGGGTACGTGGAAATACCTAATTGGAAGTGGTTCAGTGGAGAAATTTGATATTTTGAGCCTCTTTGAATAAAAGGTGAAAAGTTAAAAAGTAACCCGTAGCCCCGATTAGGCTATCAGGGAAAAAGTCAAATTTTGAGCCCGTAGTCAAATGAATCAAAGTAGAGAGGTGGACTGTTAGGGGGATTTGAGATTTTGAGCCTCTTTGTAAAAAGGTGAAAAGTTAAAAAGTGACCTGCAGCCCCGATTAGGCTATCAGGGAAAAAGTCAAAAGTGGAGCCCGCAAGGAAAAATTCAAAGGTGAAGCCCACCATTGAAAATTCAAAGTAGACAAGTGGGCCATCGGGGAAATTTTGAAAATTTAACTGAATTTCCAAAAGTGAAGTAAAATTTCTAGAATGCTTTGTAGCTCCACCAAGGTCTCGGGCCTGCCATTGAAAAGTCAAAGCGGGAGAGCGAAGTGTTGGAGAACTTTGAATTTTTGAGCATTTTTCTAAAAAAGGTTAAAATAAAAAAATTGATCCACGATTCCTTCACCACTCAAATAAAGCCACGTGTCAAGCCTATGGCGGAGAGACGGAAGGGAGGACCAAAATGTCAAAAAATGCCAATTTTCTACGAAGGCATAAAATGCAAAAGGCATCCTCCACACCCGCTCCAAAAAATTACTCCCACGTGGATGGCTCTGATTTAAATTTTTGAAGGAAATATGAACGGTTCAAATTCAAAGTTACAAAACGAATGTAACGGCTGCATTATAAAAAGTCTAGTTTTTCCCCATTGGCATTTCTTCATGAATCAAGAAACTAAACGGACGCAAAATATTGAAAAGAAATTGTAAACTGTTTCTTGCTAACAAAGAAGAAGTTGTAACCATTTATTAGAGGATATTTAATTTTGTCTTCATGTCATTGTCAAGGGTTGGCAATTGATCTAGTAAACTCACGAGTGCATTGTACATGGAGAAAACAAAGGAGATAGCCATTTTTCTTCCATTTTCCCCCCTTTTCTCATTTTCCTCCATTTCTCCACTATGTACAACTTCTAATTAAGCATCAATACAAGAAGAAGGAATTTTTAACCTCTTTTAAGAGGAGATTTTAGAAACTTTGAGTTTGCAATCTAATCTCATCTTGTTGTCATTTGTAGGGTTATTTCTTCCCATGAATGCATGTGATGAATTCTCTAATTAGTGTGTGCAGGAACCTGATTTCCTACATACAACATTAGTTCTCCTACCTCTTTTCTCACTCTCTTTCCCACCTTCATAGAAAATTCCCCACCTTGTAGCTAGCTGTAAGAATTTTCCACAGGGTCAGTGGAGTGCCCTTGTAGGATCCCTATTCGAAAGGCCACCACAGAAATCCATGCTTTTTTCAGATGCATACATGAAAGCTACGCTAGTTAAGTAGAGAGACTTAGATTCCCAGAGCATTGGAAAGGAATTCACAAATTTTTCCACCCGAAAAATTACCTCACCAATAATTTTTTGTGCCCACCATGGGGAAGATTTACCAACATCTCCAACTGAATATGACCAGAAGGTCTAAAAAATAACAAAAAAAATTCAGGAAATTCAAAATTCAAAAGAGAAAATTTCTGGAATTCGAATAGCTATATGAGCCACATTTCTATGAACCATTTCTATTCCGAGAAATACTCCTATTGAAATACCTGAATTTCTCTTCCACATCCAAAAATATATCACTTTAGATTTGAGAGAAGTTATTTGGCATAACAAACAAAGTGTCAACCACTACTTCATTACCACAAAAATCCTGGACCTTGAAGAAGAACGTGCTACTGATTTGGAGAGGCAAAGACAAATTCCAGCACCACAAAGGCAAACATATATTTCCAAGCTATCAGATCAAAGATACACTTGACAACAGAGGCAAGGAGGGAAAACCAACCCCATTTTTGAATAACTTCATAGAAAACAAGAGATTCTTAGAATTCAAAGGCCTCCCCTTTATCAAGAAACCAGTCACGTTGGGAACCTGAGTGTTGCTAATCCTATATATGGTGAATTTCCATACATCAACAATAACCTTGAATATTTCACTGATGCAGAAATCAAAGAAGAAGCTAGAGAAAGAGAGGTGAGAGCTGACAAAGAAATAAGATCTCAACTCGAAGAAATCGAGAGACTTCAAGCCAAGGAAGATGAAAGAACATCATTAGAAGCCGCAACCTTAGAAAGGTTTGAAGATAGAAACATAAATAGAGTGTGGGATCAGGATCGTGAGCATGAACAGGATCATGAAGCCCATAGGCATAATGTACCATGGGGAGGAAACACTGGTCCACTGGCTCTTACTCAACCACTCCGTGAGCTACCAAGAGGCTCAAGAAAAAACTTCCCAAAATTTAGAGGGGATGGTTATCAACTCCCTAAAGAGCATGTAGCAGCATTTATCACTACTTGTGGTGTGTTGGGTCTTGAGGAGGAAGATGTGTTAGTCTGACTCTTTGTAGAGTCAATTCAAGAAAAGGCTACTGAACGGTTCTACATGCTATCCCTGAGGGCTGTCACTTGTTGATAAGATATAAGAAGTGCATTCGAACATAGGTTCAAGACCACGGAATATTGTCAGGTTCTTCTCGTCCAATTGGTAGAAATGAAGAAAGAAACCTCTGAGTTAATGAGGGAATTTGTAGCAAGATATGATAGAGTGATAAGAAGGATCCCTGAAGATGTGGTGCCTCCTAAAAATAATTTGAAGAGGGTTTTCATCAGTGCGCTGCCATTAGAAGTAGGTTTCTTCCTCATAAGAGCCCAACCATGAACATTTAGGCAAGCCCAAGACTTTGCAATAGAAACTGATGATGATCTAATCCTATTTGGAAAGGTGAAAGGCCTCAATGGGAAACAAAAGGGTCAGAATTCAAACTCTGTCACCAAAGATCCGATGAACCAAAAAATGGCAAATGACTTGGTTTCCTTGAAAAAGTAGCTATCTCATATCACAATGCGGAATGCTTTAAGAAAACCAAAACCTACAGATAGGCCAAGGATATGTCCACCTCCTCGTCATCTTTATATTGAATCACCACACGTCAATGCCATCTACGACACCAAAGATCCAGAGGAGGAAGCATAAATTGATGAAAATGAAGAAGAAAACATGGAAGATTATGAAAACTATCTTGAAATTGAGGAAATTGATATGCACAATGGCCTAATTGAGTATGTTGATGATGAAGATGAAGGTGGTGAAGAATTTCCAAGTTTCTCATGTGTTGTTTTCACTCGTGCTCAATCTAAGAAAGGGATTTCTACCCCAGTAACTGTAGCAAAGGATAAGAAGAAGAATAAAGAAGATTTTCCTCGAGAGGTTACACAGAATAAAATAATCAATAGAGGATCATCATTACCACCTTCCATGGAATCAGCCAAATAAAAAATAGACTCATTGGTTGCCAAAAAGCACGCTACTATACCAAGTAAGTCATTTGATTCTTCTTCCAACTCAAAATTTTCTATGAATAATTCTCTTCTAAATGCTAGTCCTACAAAAACATCTAAAGTTCAATCAAAGGCTACACCCTCACCCCCTTCCAAGCCAATTATTACATTTGAAAAAGAGGACCTAATACCAAAAGTAGAAAAGTCTCTACCATGTAGATCTTCCTCTATTTTAGGAGCCTCTTCCTCACCCACCATTTCCCCATTTGAGTTTGTGGAACATGCAATCAAAACAAAAGTATCACTCTCAGAAATAGAATACCTACAAACACACCTAGCCCAGTTTGACAGATTCATCAATGCATTTCGTGGTGGTAACCTTATCTCTTAAAGCCCAAATTCTAAAGGCTTACTCCTCACACCATCCACACCACCTTCTCAAAACATGCTAGCACTCAGTGCCTCCAACATCAATGGAGTCTAACCTTTCTACCTATCACTCCTCATTAAAGGCTTCCATTTGAATAATTACATCATAGATTTTGGAGCCTCATATAATGTGATGCCAGCCAAAGTTGTGAATTCTCTAGGCCTCACTTTGACCTGGGTAAATGGCACATGATACTCAATGGAATGCAAAAAAATTCCATTGGTAGGAAGAATCAAGGATACATAGGTGGCACTAGATGATTTTCCATAAAATAAGGTACTCTTGACCATACTGGTAGCAGACATCCCAAAATATTTTGGTATGCTTTTTAGTAGAAGTTTTTGCAGAGACCTAGGTGGAGAAATAAAAATGGATTGGTCATCTACAACTATCCCAGTAAAATGTGAGATGAAGAATTTACTACTAGTAATAAAAATGAGGTTCATAATACGAAAGTCTAATGATCTGAAATCAAACATTCTCTTTCAAGATTGCGGACTAGGAAACTACTTCCTTGCATCCGAAATAGAGGAGAACTTGCCACTTCTCATGGAGGAAGAGAAAGATAAAATTTGGACAATGGAATTTGATGTAGTCATTCTAGAGCATGTTCAGGAGCTGGTGTAGTATTGTACTCTCCTCCCAATGAGGTGTACCCTTTTGCCTACAAGCTACAATTTGATAATACAAAAAATACTGCAGAGTATGAAGCATTTATCTTAGGAATGAATGCAGCAGAAGACATGTGAATCAAGAAGCTAAGATGCAAAGATGATGTAGAGATTGTGGTGAAGCAAATCCACCAACAATATCAAGTGAAAAATCCAAAGCTCGGGCATTACAGAAAAACAGTGTGGGATTGCATTGAATCTTTTGATGCATTTTCCATTGAAGCTATTCCAAGGGAGTAGAATGAAAAGGATGATTCCCTTGCAATGTAAGCTTCCCTAGTGATACCTCATCCTTCTTTTGGTAAAGACAAAGTGACCATTGAAATGGTATTCCGGCCTAGTGTACCAAAAAATGAAAATCACTGGAAATTCTTCAATGATGATAACCAAATCCTATACTTTTTGGAGCAAAGGGATAATTTCAATAATCTCTTCTTTGAAGGAGGTGAAAATCCACACCAAGAAGTAGTCCCCGAAGAAGAGAAAGAAGGAATTGAAGGGATATATGATGAGGGAGTAATCAAATTGAAAGGGAACAAAATTATCAAAGGCCTAGTCTCTTTATAAGACCTCTTTGACAAACATGACAGATTCATTCAACAGAAAGAAAAGCAATCTTCTCTGTGCCTAGCTGATTTTGATAAAGAAAAAATTGGTACCCTAGAGGAGCCAATGATGGTCAATATTGGAAAATGTTTCTCGCCTGAAGAAAAAAGAAGGTTTGTTGCATTACTCAAGAAATACTCAGATGTATTTTCCTACTCTTATGATGAAAACAAATCCTTCCAGCCAAAGGAAATGCATCACTCAATTCCTTTGAAGAAGGGTGTTAATCCCTTTAGAAAGAAACAAAGGCCATACAACCTAAAGATTTCTAATGTCATCAAGGAGGAGGTAATGAATATGCTTAATGCAAGGATCATCTTTCCCATCCACCATTCAATGTGGGTAGCTAACATTTTGCCAGTGCGGAAGAAGAATGGTGAAATAAGGATATGTGTAGATTTTCACAACCTGAACTAGGCATCACTCAAGGACAATTATCCCCTTCCTATCATGCAACATATCTTGTAAGCAGTCACCAGATTTGAAATGCTTTCATTACTTGATGGATACTTAGGATATAATCAAATCAAAGTGGTAAAGGAGGAACGTATAAAGACATCCTTTACAACACCTTGGGGCACTTTTACCTACAGTAGAATACCTTTTGGCATAATCAATGCAGGAGATACATTCTAAAGGGTGATGTATTTGGCCTTTAAAGATCTGAAGCATTACATTTTCATATATCTTGATGATCTCACAGTATCTTCGAAGGAGAGGAGAGATCATGTCTATCACTTGGAACAAGTTCTTGCAAGGTGTAGGAAACATGGCATATCACTAAATCCAAAAAAAAGCATTTTTGGAGTCACAAAAGGCAAGTTATTGGGGCACATTGTGAACAAACATAGAGCACACATTTATCTTGAGAGGATTAGAGCCATTCAAGCATTATCCCTACCCAAAAGCAAGAATGGAGTTCATTCATTCTTTGGAAAGGTAAATTTTCTTAATCGTTTTGTGCCTAAGTTTGCTGAATTGACAAAGCACATCACTTCCATGATGAAACCTCAAGCAAGTTTCAAATGGAATAATGAAGGGAAGGAAACATTTGAAGATATCTATAAATCCATTGTTAAGGCTCCAACCATGGTGTCTCCTTATTTTAACAAAGAGTTCATAATGTATTGTTATGCATCAGAGTATACACTCTTTGTTTTTCTTATTCAGAAAAATGATGAAAATGTTAAAGCACCTATTGCTTTCATGAGTTGTCCTTTGAAGAAGAATGAGCTAAAGTACATCCAATAAGAGAAGCATGCCTATGCAATGGTCAAGGATGTAAAAAAATTTAGGTTTTACATTCTCAATTCTCATACAGTGGCAATGGTTTCTGATAGTGCAATCAAATTCATCTTGACACATCAGGATCCCTGAGCTAAAAGAGGAAATTGGATTACAAAGATTCAAGAATATGACTTAGAGATTCTAACCTCCAATCTAGTAAGGGGTAATGTCTTGTGTAAGTTGATTTCTAAAGATGAAACTCTCAAAGTTCAACATGGCGAAGAAACACGTACTTGCTCAAATTATTCAGAAGACAACCCACTAGTTCTCTTTGTCACCACTACCAATGAGTGGTACATTGATATTTCCTACTACTTGACTTATGGAGAATGCCCTCCTCATCTTAATTACAAAAAATAAGAACACTCAAGCTGAAGGCAGCCAGGTTTGTGATCTGGAATCATGCACTTTAAAAAAGAGGCCTGGATGACTATTTCCTCAGGTGCGTAGATAAAGAGCAAAAATAAACGTTGCTTATTACATACCATGACCAAGCATGTGGTGGAAATTTTTCAACAATGGTCACTGCACACAAGATCCTTCGAGGAAGGTGTTACTGGCCCACCATATTTGCAGATACCCAAGATTGGGTTTCTAAATGCAAATCATAAAAACATTTCATTGGAATACCACAACTTGTTGCATTACCACTCAGACCTATAGTTATTGAAGAACCATTTCAACAGTGGGGGCTGGAATTCATTGGTGTTCTAAACCCTCACTCAAGTTTGGGGAACACCTATGTACTCACATCAATAGACTACTTCACTAAATGGGTGGAAGTCATTCTGGTCAAACAAGCCAACACTTAAACAATATAAAATTTCATCAAGGAGAATATCATAGTCCGTTTCAAAGTGCCACAGAAGATTGTCGCAGATAATGCTAGTTATTTTCTCTTCAAGAGAGATGACTGAGTTTTTTGATAGCTATGGAATCTTTGTAGCTCATTATTGTGACTATTATCCAAAAGGAAATGGACAGGCCGAATCAAGAAACAAAAAAATTGTGACCATTGTATGCAAGCTTGTAGACGAGAATCAAAGGAATTGGCACAAAAGGTTATACGATGCATTGTTGGTGGATATGATCAGTCCCAAGAAGTTGATAGGTATGTCTCCATTCTAACTGCTACATAGAGTTGAAGAAGAGATTCCCCTCACAATTGAGATGCCAGTTGTTAAGTTACTACAAGAAATAGAATATGGTCAATACAAAGATTCCTTTGACAAAAGGATCCTATTTCTTGAGAAGATGGAAGAAAATAGATTCTAGGTGGTGGATCAAATCAAATAACACCAATTGAAAGTGAAGAAGATATTTAACAAGAGGGCTAAGGAAAGATAATTCAATGTTGGAGACTTTTTCCTGCTATGGGACAAGAGAAGAGAACCAAAGGGCAGCCATGGAAAGTTTGGTTCATTATGGCTCCACCCATTCCAAATTCATGGATCGTGTAGTGAGAATGTTTTTCTCCTCTCATACTTGGATGGAATGCCATTGGGATTGCATCGAAGTGGAAAATAATTTAAATTGTATCATCAGTGAAAGTGGGTTTTCCCCCACCTTGTACCATAGGTTATTTCTTGGTGTGTTTCACTTTTCATTGTGTGGTTTTGTTTCCCCTTCTATTGCATGACGTGTGTTTCCTTCCTTTTTTGTACTTGTGTGTTTCCTTCTTCTTATCTATCTTTCTCATAATTTTACATGACTCTGCAAGACCCAATGGATAAGGCACTGGTCAATGTTATATGTTTTAAAAATTGAGATTCTGGATCCTCATACCATGTCTTCGCCATGCTTGGTCCATGTCATGTCCCCAAGCTAGAGCCAGTTGTTGTCCCCCAAAAAACCACTTTTTGTTTTCCAAGTTAAATTTTAAATTTCTAGTTCTCACCCTCATAAAGTATTTAATCCAAGTTGAAAGTTTGACGAGATAGAAAATTCATGCCCTATAGTTGTTTCAAATCCTCAGTCTACTTGTTTTGATAAATTTTTCATTTTCCTATCTACACGCGTGAAAATTTTATTGTTTTCCTCATTTGAATGAAATTTTCAATATTTCTATGCCCTTGGATTTTCGAGCCTTGCATTTTTTTCAATTCCTCAACTTGTGAAAGAAATTTGAAAATCAGGCGCGAAATGGTGGAGTTTCCTTCTTCTCTGCATTTTTTCCATAGTCGAGAACGATGGGTATTTTCTTCCCCATAAAATTGTTCTCCCATCATCCATGGGTACATGGACATACCTAATTGGAAGTGGGTCGATGGAGAAATTTGAGATTTTGATCCTCTTTGTATAAAAGGAGAAAAGTTAAAAAGTAACTCGCAACCCTGATCAGGCTATCAGGGAAAAAGTCAAATCTTCAGCCCGTAGTCAAAGGATTCAAAGTAGAGAGGTGGACCATTAGGGGGATTTGAGATTTTGAGCCTCTTTGTAAAAAAGGCAAAAAGTTAAAAAGTGACCCGCAGCCCTGATCAGGATATCAGGGAAAAAGTCAAAAGTGAATCCCGTAGGTAAAAAGTCAAAAGTGGAGCCCACAGGGAAAAAGTCAAAGGTGAAGCCCACTGTTGAAAATTCAAAGTGAATAAGTGGGCCATTGGGGAACTTTTAGAAATTTAACCAAATTTCCAAAATCAAAGTAAAAGTTTTAGAATGCTCCGCGGCTCCACCAAGGTCTGGGGCCCACCGTTGAAAATTCAAAGCAGAAGAGCGAAGCGGCAGAGAACTTTGAATTTTTGTGAATTTTTCTAAAATAGGTTAAAATAAAAAATCCAAGCCATGATTCCTTCACCAATAAAATAAATCTACGTGTTAGGCCTATGGCGGAGAGGCAGAAGGGCGGACAAAATATCAAAAAATGCTAATTTTCTACAAACGGGTAAAATGTAAAAGGCATCCTCCATGCCCGCTCCAATAAATTACTCCTATGTGGATGGTTCTATTTTAAAGTTTTGAAGGCAAGATGAATGGTTCAAATTCAAAGTTACAAAATGAATGTAACAGCTACATTATGAAAAGTTTGGTTTTTCCCTGTTGACGTTTCTTCATGAATCAAGAATTCGAATGGATGCAAATGATTAAAAGGAAATTATTAACCGTTTCTTGCTAATAAATAAGAAGTTGTAACCATTTATTAGAGGAGATTTAATGGCTTCTTCACACCATTTTCAAGTGTTGGAGATTGATCTTATAAACTCACAAGTGCATTGTACTTTGAGAAAACAAAGGAGATAGCCATTTTTCTTCCATCTTCCCCCCTTTTCTCAATTACCTCCATTTCTCAACTATGTACAATTTCAGATTAAGCATCAATACAAGAAGAAGAAATTTTGTAGCCGCTTCGATGAGGATATTTTAGAAACTTTGAGTTCACAATCTTATCTCATCTTGTTTCCATTTGTAGGGTTGTTTCTTCCCATAAATTCATGTGATGAATTCTCTAACTAGTGTGTGTAGGAATTTGATTTCCTACCTACAAAATTAGTTCTCCTACCTCTTTTCTCACTCCCTTTCCCACCTTCATAGAAAATTACCCCCTCCTTGTAGATAACTACAAGCATTTATCGTAGGGTAAGTGGAGTGCCCTTGTTTGATCCCTGACTGAAAGACCACCACAAAAATCCACATTTTTTTGTGCATGCATACACGGCAACTGCACTGGTTAAGTAGAGGGACTTAAATTCCTAGAGTGTTAGCAAGGAATTCACAAATTTGTCCACCTAAAAAATTCCCTCGCCAACACTAAGAAAAGAGCTGACCATTTTGAACACCTAGAGAGAATGTTTCTCAGATGCAAACAATATGGGATTTCATTGAATGCTAAGCAATTTCATTTTGTAGTTCAAAAGGATAAACTATTGGGACATATTGTGTCAAGGGAAGGGGTCATGATTGATCTTGAAAGAGTGGAAGTGATTGGTAAGGTACCTATCCCTAGGTCTTAAAAGGGAATTCAATATTTTTTCATCCAAATAAATTTTATCAGAAGATTTAACTCTAATTTTGTTGAGATAGCAATCCCTATAACAAGAATGTTGAAAAAATACGAGGTTGTTAAATGGGAAGAAGGAGTTATTCAAGATTTCATATAAATTAAATAAGCATTAAATAATTCCCCAGTAGTCGCAAGCTCTGACTATAAAAAGGTTTTTCAGATATTTTTTTTCCTCTGAAAATATTATTACATAAGTATTGTTGCAAAAGTATAGAGATGGAAATGAAAGGCCTATTGATTTTTTAAGTAAGGCCCTACAAGGTGCTGAATTAAAGTACACTATCACGGAAAAATAAGATTTTGCTATGGTGAGAGCCACTAAAACTTTTAGGCCTTATATCTTAAGCTATAGGATAGTAGCCTATGTTCCCCGTATGATTGTTAAAGATATATTGATAGAAATGGAAGTCTCCAGAAAAACGTGTTGCTGGATGAATAAATTATAAGAATATGATATGGAGATACAGACCACCAAATTGGTAAGAGGTATGGGACTGGTGAATTTGATGGTTGAAAGTAATTTTCAGGTTATGGAGGTGAATGTTGTTGTAGAGGATGGTATGAATCCTCATGAAAAAGTGAATAAATCAGTTTGGTATAAGGATGTAATTTATTATTCGAGGAATTTGGAGTTCCCTGGAAACCTAGACAAAAAAAAATAAGAACACTCAAGTTTCCATCCCATAAATTTTTCATGAGTGATTTTGGTCTAGCATGGAAAAATCCAGTGGGTGTATTACTCAGATGTATAACTGAAGAGGAAATCCCCACAATAATTTCATAATTCCATGGAGGACTGTGTGGAGGGAAATTTACTTGGAGAGTAACTATACATAATATTTTGAGATCAAGATATTGATGGCCCACATTATTCAAGGATCCATGTACACTAGTCAAGAGATGTGAAAGTTGTCAATGTTTCTCTGGGAGATTGAAGGTTGTGGGTTCTCTACCATTACAACTAGTATAAGTTAAAAATCCAAGAAATCGGGAATGAATTTCATTGGAGAAATTTCAGATCCCTCAATTTCTTGGCATAAATGGATCCTATTTGTTACTGATTATTTCACTAAATGGGTTGAAGATATTCCCACCAAAAAGGCCACTCACCAAGTAGTTGTGGATTTCATCTTAAACAATATAATCTATAGATTTGGAGTTCATGTCAAAATAGTTGCTGAAAATGCCATGAGTTTTAGGGTGAAACAATCAGTAGCTATGTGCAAATAATATGGGATTAATTTGGCTTATGCATCAAACTACAATCCACAGGGAAACAACCATGCTAAATCCAGCAATAAAAATGTACTTAAGATACTAAGAAGGAACCTAGAAGTTAATAAAAGAAATTGGGGTGAACAACTCAAGTTTTCTTTATGTGAAAAATAAATTACCATTAAAAGAGCAACTGTTAAAATTCCTTTTGAGTTGGTTTATCAGGTTAAGTCTTTTTTTCCCTTGCATACACAGTTGTCTTTGCATCAGTTCATGAAAAAAATTCGAGACGAAGGTGAAGTGAACCCTTATGAAGTAAGGATGAATAAAATTATTAAATTGGATGAAGAGAGAATATAATCTCATCAGAAGAACTTAGTTTCAAGGAAAGGATCGAAATAATTTTTTATAAGAAAGTAACCCCAAGAGAGTTTAACATTGGATACTTAGTGCTATTGTGGGATAGTAGAAATGAAGAAAAGGGAAAACATAGAAAATTTGATGCTCTATGGATGGGGTCATGCTCTATTGATATCATAATTGGGGAGCATACATTTTTCTTGAAGGAATTAAAAGGATATCTATTTGAATTTCCTGTCAACATTAGGCATCTCAAACACTTCTTGGATTGAGCTTGCAAAGTCAAGTATGATTTTTTGTACAGTGTACAATTTTTATTTGTTTGTTTTTTTTTACCTTTCTGTGTTTCTAGTCTACAGTGACCAGTTTTTCCAATATTTGAATTGTTTGTGGTGTGTATTTTATCATAAATACATGTGTGTTTCTCTATTATGACTCCGTTTAACCAATGAATCAAGGCACTTGGTCTATTTGTAGAGTTTGTATGTTTTGTTCTTGTGGCAGCCGTAGGGGGTGCCCATCCTTGATTCAGAGCTGATGTTGGTGCTTGTTTTAACTTGCCCCATTTCAATTCAAAATGATCCTCCAAAAAAATTATGTCTTACTAACTGAGGTAATTTCCATATGAAAATCCATTATAAAGTTGTGTCAATCCCTGCAAGGAGCCCCTAATGTGGCTCCTTTTGTCAAAACCTTGTGTAAACTACACCATATTTCTCAATGTCTGAAAAATAATTGTGAAACATTGGTTTTCTTTAATAAATCAAACTTAATTTGGAAGTATGCAAATGACAATGTAAATATGCAATGCACAATTAATTTTACAATGATCCAATAAAGTGCCCTGATGAGAATTCATGTGAAGTACAATAAAGAGCACACATAATATTCCCAATTCCCCAAAGGAATACACACATAAGGATATTATCAGAATGGGGAGATGGGCCTCTGCTTTCCCCAGAACTGTACACTTGGTAAAGTGCAAGATGAATTTAAATGTATGAAACCCAAAGGATAGTGCGCGCCATCTCGGTGGTCAGAGCCAGTAAGTAAAAGGAAAGAAGTATGCAGAGAGTAATGTATGGAAGCCAAAGAAAAAGTGAAAAAAGTATCATAGTTTTTTGGGGTGTGAAATTGGTAAAAATAAGTCCGAGATCCAAGATCCCCAAGAATATGGACCAAGTCTATAGTATGCATGAGGGAGGGAAAATAAATAAACCACTCATAGTTCAGTAAAAGTGTATAGATCACCATGTAAAATTTTCCCAAAGCCCGTTGACAGAAAAGGAGGAGGTTCATTAATACACTTTCCATATGGAAGTAAATAATTTAATGCAAAAGAATCATGTAAGGTAGATATGTAGGTGATATGATGTGAAAATATTGCAACAGTTGTAAGGATTAAAGAGGATAAGAATTAAAAAACTCCCAATGAGCGTAATCTTTGAAATTAATGCATAAATCAATGAGTCATTAATAAGGTGATTGGTTTTAAATCCACATACAGACACCCCAACAAAAAATGATATTATTGAAATGAAATTAATAAAAGATAGTTGAAGCCAGAACTTAACTCAGGGCATAGTTTTCAGTTGCAGATATTTTCCATAAAAACTCCAAAGAGTTATCAAAAATGTGAGTTCATTAGTTACCCCTATTTCCTATGATTTTTTTAAATTTTATATAGGAAGTCCAAAGAGGTCTGATATAACTAAGTTGAGATTATGAAGAGTCTCGTAGCACCCTAAAAAAAATTCCATTCTTAGTTCCCCTATGGATAGAATCACAAACTCTGATATTGCATCTACAAACTTAGAATATTTTACACACAAGTTACATTCCCCTGAAAGAAGTGATGTGTAGTCATTTATTTACCCTTAAAACCTTTACTAACCCCAAGCGCATCATCCTATCACCCATAAGGAATTGGGTGTTTACCCAAGGCACACACATGTGCAAATCCCCTACTTTATGTTAGCTTTGTGATATGGTTCCACCATTAATAAAGGATGATTTGCAGAAGTAAAAATACATTTATTTGATGAGGTAGAAGATGCAACTAATATGTATAAAATTAGTGCATCAAAAAAGATAGATAACATTGTAAGAAGCATAATAAACTAGATCTGAACCATGATAAGTCATATAACATGAGGGTTTACACCATTAAACAAAATATACAGAACAAACCCATAGATATATTGATTTAACATAGTTCAGGTAGCCACATTACATTCAAAAGGGTTGTCTTTGATAATAAACAATAAATGATTTGGACTTATCTCCCGTGAATCCTACCCCATATGAGACCCTATCTATACCTTTCCCATTTTAACCCTTGTTGTAGATCCTAGTGCCATACAGATGCTTATAACATCCCTCACAACCCTTATCACTAAGTGTTCTAAGCCCTAGCATTACTGTTATCTCTGAATCACAGCACCCTGCAATTTTCACAAGTGTATATGCTTGCACTCACAGTGTGATTAGATAACATGGGTACTATCTCCAAGTTGTGGGACTTGATACTTGAGATAGACCTCCAGAGAAAGCTATTTCTTGCTCCTAAACTACCTTCCACAATCTACTCTAATGCAGGTAAAACTATATATCCTAATATAACTTTCCAAGGGACCAAGGAGAGAGAGAGCATAAAAAAATCCTACACTAACAAGGTGATACACCAGAAAAGGAGGATGTAAGAGTAGTTTTCCAATGTGTGGAAAGTAGAAGCAAAGTGCATACTAGAAGGGGTGATAACAGTTATCCACAATCTATAAAATGCACTCACAACAATATTCCATGCATGCATAGTAAAAATGAATCCCTGCAAGAGTATAAAATAGACACAATATATATGCAATGGGATTAAAGGGGCAAGAGGAATGCAAACAAACACAGTAGGGGAAGAGAAGTCCACAAACTTGTATCTATTACTTTCATTGATATGCACAATTCAATCTATTACAAAATAAGGGCATGTATCACCATGTAAGGAGTCCACTACAAGGGCCTCTAGAACACTGACTTCGTAAATAAAATTTGACAAAGTTTTTCTACTCAAAAACTATCTTCATTTTTAAAGAGCCCAACATTCCAATTTATAGAAATCAGAGAAGATAGAGAGAGAGGGAAAATGAAAATCCCAAAATTTGTTCTTCAACCACTTGCAAAAAGTAGTAAATGGAGTGAAATTATGTTTTGTTTCTTGTAAAATGCCCCCCATAATGTCCCATAACTTGTTGTAGTAAGAAATGTCAACCCATGCTCCATTGAATGCATCGCAACTACCAAATAAAACATTATTCTAAACCTGGGAACATTTTCCTAAAAATCACCATCTATTCTTCATCAAATTCCTGATTTCTTGATTTATGTGCATTGGGGTCAGAACTATGATTCCAACGGTAACACTTTTGTGCATTATTGTTAAGAAATGCAAATTTTATGGCCTCCTGAGTACGGGAAGCTATTTTGGGTCTTCAAGCATTTTTGTCATTTAACGGGACTGAGCATTTACTTTATTGGAGCTGAAGATGTTTCTTTCATTTTTATATATCTACCTTCATCAAAATTAAGAAACCTAGTTTCTATGGCATAGTAGACGTCGTGCTCATTTCAGAAAGTCACATTTTGTGAAAATCGGAGCCCGGGGTCAAACATTATGGCCATTTGAAATTTGGTGTCTGATTTGCACTATTTTTCCTTGCATATGGCTATATCAGTTATTTTGGGTCCTTGTCTCCTGGATGTCCCGGAAAAAAATCTCCACTCCACTTGTAATTCTCCTTCCTGTTGGAATTTTCAAAAAAATCGGGTCCTCGATGAACTCATGTCCCACGTGTACTATCGTTTCTCAAACCGTCGAGGTCGTTGGCCGCCACTTCACCCACATCCCTTTGTGATCAGCTATTTCGGCATTTTGGGTTCCATATGTCCTGCATGTTCTTGTGTGTCCTGGGCCTAAGAACCCTGACTTTTGTAATTCCTTTGCAAATCGGTGATTTTGGCGAAGTGGGTCCCGTGCGTCCCAATGTCTCGCAGACCACACGGGACAAAAATAGCCACCTTTGCTGATTTACACTGCCTATGGTCATTTTAGAATTTTGGGTCTCATATGTCCTGTGTGTACCTGTGTGGCCTGGGCCAAAAAAAGTTGACTTTTCCGCAATACACAAGTTGAAGCCAATTTTTTCCAAAACCTAAATTTTTCCCTTGAGCCATTTCTACTTGTTCAGCCTGAAGAAATCATGAGAGTTATCCAATTTACCTCAATGGGTGAATTTGGGATAACAATTTGGAAACTCAACGGGGTTTATCTACTTTTCAGATGAAGTATGACTAGCTTCCTGTAACAATTCATTGGGCATGAAGTCTATTTGGTAGTATTGTGTCTGATTTGGAACTTGAAGAGTTGCATCCTTGAGTCACTAAAACACTGCTTATAAACTCTAGACTTCCTTCTACTACTTGCACTCTCAATATGATAAGAGAATACTGAAAATAAGATTTGTGAGAGTAGAAAATTACTTGATAACCAGATCTCACCCATTCATGTAATTGTGATTCATGGGGCTGAATGATGAGTATTTATGAACGTTGCCTCAACATCTAATTTTAGTTTCTCTACATTTGTTTAAATTTGAACTTTACAACTATTACAGGCAGCCATGATCTTTCCACTGTAGCAGTCACCTTTGTAGGCTTGATGAACTGCATACAAACTATATACTAGAAGCAATAGAGCATGTGTACCAACACTTAGGGAAATGAAAACTATTCTAACAATAGTGAAAATGTGCACAAGCACTTGGAGGAATTGTAAGTCCTAGATTAATAAGTACAAAGGTGAGAAATTCTCTTTTTAGTAGCAATGTTTGAGATAGATTCCATTGACTGGAATTTATAATTATTCACCATCCAATTTAGCCATCCGGAAGAGCATTGCTACCTTTGCATTCGGTGATCATGTAAGGGCCACTCCGTATGGCATCAAACTTGGAATGCTTGCCTGACCTAGAATGATCAACATCCCACTTCAGTACCAAGTCTCCAACTTGGAATGTCCTATGGCCTTAACTTTCTTATGAAAGCTCTTTTTGATCAATGCTTGATCCTCCTCCATAGTCTGCATTGCATGTTCTCTTGCTTCTTCTAGTTCAATTAGCTCTGCATACCATGGTTTCCATGGGTCTCAAATTCTATCTAGTTCCAATTGTTTCATGAGTTCTAATGCCAAAAACTCAAGTGATAAAGATAGAACTACTTCTTTTCCATATACAAGCTTGAATGGAGAGTTGTCCTGTAGACCTCTTGGGTGTGATCCTATCAGCCCATATAGTTGATTAGAGCTTTGTGTGCCAAGTTTTCTAATTCTCATCAAGAGTCCTTCTAATGATTCTTAGTAAGTTTTTGTTTGTGGACTCTGCTTGACCATTACATTGAGGGTAATAGTTTGAAGAGGTGTTGAGGTATACACCATTCTTGATAGCCCATTCAGTGATCTTTGTGCTAATAAATGTCAATTCATTATCTGATACGATAGTGGTAGGGACTCCAAACCTAGTGACTACCCCTTCATAAAAATCCAAGATATTAGATTCATTTGCACCTCCTTAAGTGCCATTGCTTCAGTCCACTTGGTGAAATGGTCTGTTGCTGTAAGTATCCACTTGTGGCCTTGACTTGAATTTGGGTTGATCACTCCAATGAAGTCTAATTCCCATTACATGAATGATTGATCTACTGAAATTGGATGAAGGGGGAGGGTTGCTAACCTTTCTTTCCCTATGAAGAATGCACACTTCTTGCATTTCTTGATTCATGAGTAGCAATTGTTAGTGCAGAATCACAACACCCCCAAATGGCCCGGGTGTGAAGTGGGACATTCAATGTGATTGCACAACATAGGACCATCTCTCAAGCTGTGGGACTTGCAAAACTTGAGATGGACCTCTGGAGAAAATCGGTTTCTTGCTTCCTAATCTATCTGCCACAAGCTACTCTAGCGCAAACAGAACCTATTCTATCCTAATCTAAGCATTCCAAGGGGACAGAGAGAGAGAGGGTGAAAGAGCCTACACTAAGCGGTGATACACTAGAAAAGGAAGTGGTTAAATCACATATCCGACTACCTGAAGTGGAGAGAGGTGAGCATAGGAGAGGGTGGACAAGATGCACCATAGACCAAAGATAGATTTCACACAGACACCACTTCGAAACCCATTAAGCGTAGCTCCTAGGACCTGCAACGAACATTAGAGTATGCACATAATACTCTTGCAACAATGAGAGGTAAGAAGAGACAACAAAATAAGCCAAGGATGGACAGATGCATCACGAAATAGATTCTATTGCTCCAAAATGTTACATAGTACATCATTAGTGGGCAAGAGGCAAGAAAACGCCATTAGAGAGCCATGGGAGGCTTCGACTCCACGTTCTACCCTAAGGAAGAAAGAGAGAGGGGGGCAGCGGAGAAACAACGACCAACCTTTTGAATATGCCCCTCTGTTACAATATATATGAAGAATAAGGAGAGAGAGGAGGGAAAAATTTGAATCTTGCTTCAACCACCTAGAGATACGCATTGAATCCTTCTTTGAAAGCTCGACCACTATCAATCAATGCCTTTCTCAAATCCGCCCCAAATATGTCATTTTTGGTTCCCCATCAGATCAAATCAAATCAGATCTGGTAGTTGAAGAAATCAGGCTCTGTATTAATGGCCTAAAAGGCGTTTTCCCCATTTTCACCCCACTGAATCCTGTTAAGAATGATATTTTATGTTTCTATGGTGTAGAGGGTGTCGAGATGTTTCCAAAAAGTCTTCTCCCCGCCCAAATCTGAGTCTTCAGTCAAAAGATATGGCCATTTGAATATTTGGATTGCTGACGCGTAATATTTTAAAGAGTTTTTCGTACCGAGTCTATGTGGCAGCCTCGCGTACCTTGGAGATTCAGCCCCAAATTTTACCTATGAAATAGCGTTGTGTTGACACTTGGCACCCTCCACTGGCCTATCTTAATGCTTTGACTATTCAACTCCTGAATCTGTCCCTTTTTGGACTCTGAGACACGTAGAAGGCTCGCGCTCATTTGAAAACCCGCACAGGATTTTACCTTTGAAGGAGCATCGTTAAGACACGTGGCGCCTTCTGCCTGCATCCTCAATACTTAGTCGTTTTGGGCCCACTCTCCTGACCTCTTTGACCTATGTGGAGGGATGGCGCAAGTTTGTCTCTGGCCTAGCTATTTCTAATGTGGAGGAAATGGCGCAAGTTTGAGTAATCTGGCCTAGATCCCACTTTTGAATGTGCATCGTCAAGAAACTTGGCACCTTCCGCTGAGTCGAAGACTTTTTAATGGCCGGTGCAACTTTTTGGGGCTCTGGATGCGTGGAAGCTTGGCGTTTGTTTGGGTCTGCCCCTTTGGATTTAATCTTTGGAGGTACGCCGTTAAGACACTTGGAACCCTCCGCTAAGTCGAAGACTTTTCAACGGCTAGTGCAACTTTTTGGGGCTCTGTACGCATGGAAGCTTGGTGCTTATTTGGGTCTGCCCCTTTGGATTTAATCTTTGGAGGTGTGTCGTTTGAACACTTAGTAGCTTCCGTTGTATCCTCCATACTTAGTCATTTTTTGGGCCCGTTTTAAAACCATTTACGAAGCTCGAAGACTTTGAATCTTCGTCGTTTCTTTTTCCTTTAAGCCTCTGATTCTTTGACACAGCTCAATTTCCTACCCTGACCCTGCTATTCCATTTTCAAGCCCTTGTGTAATCTATTTGCTGGATTTGAAGCACAAGTTCGCTCGAAGGGGCCGTCTTTGCCATGCACGGGGTCATTTGATCTTTCGCAGGCCCCGCCACTCATTATAGAGCCCCTTTATTGCCTGCTTGTAGGATCCGAACGTGATTTCTGTGGTTTCTTCTGTCCGGGGGCATGGTTGACCAATTTTACCTGTGGGCAAAATATGGATAACAACAATCACTAAACACCGTAGGCCAATTGTAACCAACCTTCATGATTTTGAGAGTTGTTACTCGAGGAGCCAAGTGGCCTCCTACTTCTTCGTCATGGAACTCATGTAATATCTTCCTAACTTGACATGTTTCAATGCATCTCAACAGAACACTATTGATGTCTTTCTTAAACAAGACACCATCAATAAGCACATATGGGATGGATTGCAATCTGAAGTATCTCCTCTTTGCTTTACTCATTTCTGGAGGGCAGAAACCTGTTTGGAGATAATGCACTAAGTCTTAAGTCCAACATGGAATGAGTGCATCATTAGCTATTTGTTCCTGATCATTCTGCAGCAATAGGACAACCTCTTCTTCTCCTTTTGATTCATTATGTTGTTTGGAAGGGAGCTGCTCACAAAAACATTTGTCATGAACCAGCTTGGTCACATTGATTTCAATATCATTCTCCATTACACGGGTGATCCAGCCTGCTCTCTTCTCCTTCAAGTCCTTGTTTAGGAGAAATTCCTTGACACCAGCATGAGACACTAGTAGTTGAATCTTGTTATTCGAGACCAAGTGTCTGAACTTCTTCAAACTCCTAATGACAAAAAGGATATGCTTTTTAATAAAAGAATACCTTACTTTGTAATCTTAGAGGCTCTAACTGAAGAATGTTATTGGGTTGTTCTGAGCCTTCTCTATTCAGTTGTACCAAGATAGCTGAGATTGTGTCTGATCTTCTAAAAGCATACATCATGAAGTCCCTTTGAGAAGTTTGGCCCCTTCCACTGAGTTGAAGAATTATCCATATTGCAGTGTAACTTTTGGAGCTTATGATATTGCTCTTGATAGCCTCAAAACTCTCTTTCCTTTTTGTTGTCCATTTAAATGCAAGACTCTTCTTCAACATCATTGTTAAAAGCTTCACAAGAGTGGCAAAATTAGGCACAAATCTTTGGATAAAATTTATGCTTCCCAAGAAGCTGTGGAGAGATTTCTTGTGGTGTGGCAATAGAAGCGCTCGGATGGCTTCAACTCTTTCAGGATCAATTGTTAACCCTTCTTTTGAGACAATATGGCCCAACAATTTTCCCTCGTGTGCCAATAATACACACTTCTTTGGATTCAATGACACTCTGAATCTTCTACATCTTTGAAATATTTGTCAGAGGTAAAAGAGGTGGTCTGCAACATTCTTTGAGAAGACGGTGATATCATCTAGATACACCAACACTATCTTGTTGATTAAGCCTTTGAATGCCATATCCATGGCTTGTTAAAATGTTGCCCCGGCATTTGACAATCTAAATGGCATCTTGTTGTAAGCATATGTACCCCATTTCGTAGTGAAGGCTGTCTTGAACTGATCTTCTTCTTTCACCATTATCTTATTATAGCCTGAGTAGCCATCTAACAATGAAAACCTTTCAGAACCAGCTACAACATGCAAGATTTGTTCAATTGAAGGAAATGGGTAGTGATCCTTGAGTGATGCTCTTTTTAGATCATGAAACAATCTGATTTCTCCATTTATTTTCCTCACCGGGCACCAAGTTTGCAACCCAACTTGAATGTTTGATAGGGAAGATGATGCTAGCCTTAATCAGCTTGTTCAACTCCTTCCTCATGAGAGGTTCAATGTGAGGATTCACTGGCCTTTGTTTCTGTCCGATAGGCTTGGATTCATGATTTAATTCAATTGTATGCTCAACTAATCTTGGGTTGAAACCTCTTAAATCCTTATAAGTCCATGCAAAAACATCTAGAAATTCTTGACGAAGTTGAACAAATTTAGATTTCTCTTGTGGGGTACTCACTTTGTCAAGTTGCAATGTCTTACCTTCATCTACTGAAATGGGCTCTGAATCTTCACCATTTACCTGGATTTCTTCCTTCTCCTTCCGGAATTGATCATTTGGGTTGAAGATTGACTCCAAAGTTACAAGACCTTTTGGTAATTTGTTATTTCTTAGCTGCACCACTTGGTCACCATATCGCTGCTCTAATTTGTCTTGGTTTCTGGCGGAGAACTCAGCTTCTTCTTATAAAAAGTTGACAATTTGCTTATCATTATCAAAAACTTGCCAACTTGTGTTGTTATTTGGGACAGCTGGCCTCATAACCACTTTAATATGGGGCTGAGATTTCTCACTCTTGATACTTCTACAACATCAAATATGGCCCTAATTGCTGCCTCATTCTTCTTTTTTCGGATGGAATTGATACCAAAAGCTTCAAAATATTCAATAAAATCCCATACCCGATTCTTGTAGTTCTTCAACAAATCATTCTTGGCAGCATTTTGTCCTTTGACTTGGTTCACAATCAACTAACTATCACCAAATACTTGCAAATTCTTAATACCTTCTTTTTCTTGCCTAGTGCAATCTGTGAATCAAGGCTTCATACTCAGATGTGTTGTTTGAGCAAGCAAACTGAAAACAAAAAGTTGAATAATATTTTGTACGTTGAGGTGAAATAAGCATAGCTCCTCCTCGTGCACTTTGTCTACTCCTTGAGCCATCAAAAAATAACTATCATACCTCATTATCATCCTTGTGGTCTGGTTTGGTGATGCTACGGAGAGGATGACTCTCCTCATGTAAACAATAGACTCTTAACTCAGATTCTTCTATTTCTTTGTAAGGGTCAAAATCATGTCTCTTGTTTGCCCCACTCATCAAGAGTCGGGTCGGGGATGCATTCAACTTTAGTATCTGCCTCATAGGTGCTTGGAAGATCCTCTTGATCAAAAGTTGAACAATTCACATTGATTGGACTCAGTGTGTGAGGCTGTATGTGAAAGTTTGCAATGGGCTCAGATCTGATTGTAGCCTTAGCTCCATACCTTGTTCTGAATAACATGTGTGACCAATCAGCAGACACATAGCCTCCAATTTTGGCAGTGAAGTCTCTTGACAAGCACAATGCAAAGAGCGGGTGGCAAGTCTATGATTGATACATCTTGCAAAACGGTCACATTGGGACGTGCATGTAATGTGAGGCTCAAATATTTGATTACTCCAACTGTTGTTACTGTTGTCCCGTGCAATTGCACCACAACTTTAGATATGACTTCATATTGAAGGCCCAATTGATCAGCTGTCTGTTTTGGCGTGACTGAGCTACTTTCTCCCGAATTAATCATGCAATTATGTACCAACTTATATCTTATGATCAATGAGATATAGAATGGTGGTGGCTTCAAATTCTTACCTTGGCAGCTTCATTGATTTTCTCTTTGCTGAGTTGCATTGGTAAGCACCTTTTCTTGATTATCGTGGTTGGTTTGATGCTGACCAATTTTCCATAGCAGCTTGCAATAGGTCTCGTTGTCCTAGAATAGCCAATGATTCCCACATTGAGATGTTTACATCTAGTTTCTTCATCTGCTTAATGATGTTGAATGGAGATGAGCTATCTCTCTGATTCCCCTTGTCTTGCACATTCTTCTCTTGCACATGGGCTGTTACGACGGGCACTTGAGTTGATCTAGAAGGGGGCTTGGGCTAACCTTGCACATTGAGAGCTGCACTTTGATTATTAATAACTTGTGGAGTGATGGAGGGTTGTGGATCACTTAAATTTGATGATTGTTTGTCTCTAATGTTCATTTTGTTGGACCGTGTATTGTCTACTACACTTTGAAAAGGTGTTGGATTTATACCATAGAAATCTTTAGCCTACCAATTGACAAGTGTGGTATCATTTGGAGGTGCATCTTGTTGAGTTGCTCCCTGCTGTTGATTTCCTTCTTGGTTTGTCTCTTGTTCCGCACTCATTGTTGTCACCATAAGAGCTTGATTCAAAGCACCATTAAAATACATTGACTGGTTATGAGGTTGATTGCATGCGAAACACTAGTCATTTTCCTGAGCCATGTTATTTTGCACTGGTACCAAAGCTCTAGATGTGGATGTAGCATTAGGATTGTAAGGTTTGAATGGTCTATTAGTAGGATGCCTGACTTGGTTCTGATTTGCAGCTTGAAAGGGTGGCCTGTTAGGCTGATATGTAGGTCTATTAGGCGTTGAGTTTGAGGCTGATATGGAGGTTTAAAATTTTGAGCTTGCTACCTCTTAAGTGTCACCAACTCATTACCCAAATTTTACAGTTGCTTCATGACTTCTTGGAGCTCATTTGAGCTAGTAGAAGATGAAGTAGAAGCTTCAGTTGAATTCTGATTTCTTAGAGCAGGAATGAGAGCTAATGAGGGTGTTTGACTAGTTCTTGGAGCTCCTAGTTCTTGATAAAGAGGCATAGGTGGCCTAGGTGCAAGTTTACTAGCTTGAATCAAGCAATTTTCAGATCTAATAGCAATGTTATAGGTTGTGGGTGAAGTTATACCTCCCATAGATTGAATTATCATGGTAATATTAGAATTTAAAGCTTTAATGAAGTATAGAAAATCACCTTCAGTTATTGGTCTCACAGCCAATGGAATCCTATCCCATGTCTACTAAAATATGAGGTTGAAGTCGTTCAACTTTTCATTAGGATCCCTCTTAATAGTTGTCAATTGTTCCAATAAGAATAGATTATCTACCTTCTCCCTAAATTGATTATGGAGAGCTGTGTACAAATGGTCCCAATTCTGGATAGACCCTACTGTTAGACTTTTGATCCATTGCAAAGCTTTACCTTTAAAGGAGGATGCTAATAACTTAACAAAAATATCCCTTTCAGTAATCTCATGAATAGCATAGACATTTGCAATTTCCTTAATATGGTCAATCGGAGTTATTTGGTTCTCTCCAGTGAAATATAGAATATTTTTTAATGTTACGAATGGAACTAGATTTTGTGCATTGAGAGCAAGCGGGTTGTTTCCAATGAAGTTGATGTAGGGATTAGGTTGTGCCATACTGATTGGTTAGAGAACTCTAGTTGACTAAATAAAGGGCCTTCCATGTGGAGGTGTTGATAAGGTTCTATTCGGTGGAGATGGAGATTGACTCCTTTGAGCTCTTCTTCCTCTTCTTGCTCTATCATGGCTCAAAGGTCTCCATCTCCATCTCCATGGAAAATTTAGATTTTTTTGGCCCAAATACACGTGGGACATCTAGGAACCCAAATACTGAAATGGCCATAGGCAGTTCAAATCGACAAAGTCAGGTATTTTTGTCCTGCGCGGTCCGCGGGACGTCAGGACACATGGGACCCGCATCACTGAAATCGACGATTTGCCGAAACCCAGTTAAATGCGGAAAACTTAGTGGATTTCCATGTCCCAGACACATAGGTACTGTGGGATGTCGACACATCCAGGATGTGCAAACCCATGAAATCAGCCGCACCATAGAGAAAATGCGGGAAAAGCGTGCGAGATTGGACGACCCCGACGGCTTGGTCAAAGGTGGTGCACGTAGGACACGGGTTCCCCAAAAACCCGCTTTTGCACTGAAAATAGACCACAAGAAGGGAGAATGCTTTCGGGTGGATGCGGAGGTCAAAAAACCTCACGGACGTGGTCAACGGTAGTACATATGGGACATTAAAATACCCAAAATAGCCACGTAGGAAAAGGAAAACAATGCAAATCAACCCCCGAACTTCAAATGACCATAACTTTTGACCCCGAGCTTCGATTTTCACAAAATTAGACTTTTCAAAACTGGCACAACATCCTATGCACTAAAAAAAATGGATTTGTTAATTTTGATGAAGGTAGATATATAAAAATAAAAGAAACATCTCTCAGCTCTAATAAATTAGATGCTAATTCCCGTCAAATGACAGAAATGCTCTGTAGACCCAAAATAGCTGCCCGCACTCAGAAGGCCATAAATTTTTGCAATTCTAAACAAAAAACGTGCAAAACTGGTACCAGTTGGAATCATGGTTCCTATCTTGATGACCAACAAACATAATCAATAAATTCAAGTATTTGATGAGGAATTGATGGATGATTTTACTAGAAAATGCAGCACAGGTTCAAAATACTATTTTATTTGGTACTTGGAATGCATTCAATAAAGCACAGACTGACATATTCTCACTGCTACAAGTTATGGGACAGTATAGGGGGGCATTTTTCAAGCAATCATACCATCATTTAAATCTAGTTACTGACCTTCTTGAAAGTGGTTGAAGGTTAGATATTTCAGGATTTCCATTTTCCCCCCTCTCTCTCTTCTCCATTTTTTCTATAAATTGGAGTGTAGGGCTCATTGTAGAGGGGAGATAGTTTTTGAGTAAAAAAACATCTGCCAAAATTGTTTTGTGAAGCCAATGTGCTATAGGCCCTTGTAGTGGACTCCTTGCATGGTGATCCAGGCCCTTATCTCTGTAATAAACTGAACTGTGCATATCAATGAAAGCAATAAAATACAAGTTTGTGGATTGCATCTTCCCCTTGCTGTGTTTGTTCTGCATTCTTCTTGCCCCTTCAATCCTTAATTACAAGTGTATTGTGTCTATCTTGTGCTCTTGCAAGGATTAATTACCATTTTGTATGTATGAAATATTGTTGCGAATGCATTTTCTAGATTGTGGAGAACTGTTATCACCCCTTCTAGTATGCACTTTGCCTCCGTACTTTTTACACATTGGAAAAGCTATCTCTCACACCCTCCTTTTCTAGTTTATCACCACTTTAGTGTAGGCTTTGTTTTTATGCTCTCTCTCTCCTTGGTCTCTTAGAAAGTTAGATTAGGATAAATATTTTTTCCTACATTACTATTGATCAGAGAAAACTTGATAGAATTCACACAAGAAGTCTGCATGGGAAAACAAGTCAGGTTTAAGGGCGCGAATGGATAGGAAGACCCTACATGCGCAGGGAAAGTTTAGCTTTTGGGACATAGCCATTTTTTAGCATGAAGACCTATTTTTAAAATATGGCGTGTAGAGCACATAAAAAAGGTAGAGACATGGATGCCACACATTATCTATCTTTATAGGATTTGATCAAATTGTTTTGCTTGGAGACGAGATAAGAATAGGATTGTCACTTCGATTAATTGTAAGAAGTCTATAGATAGCGAACTTGCATGTGTGGCTATGCATTTAAATGGAGCATGGCTATTAGTAGCATGTGGCCTATTTTTTGAATACATAAGTGGTGAAGGGTAAGTCCCCACCCTATATATATGATGTGAATCACATATTAGTACAAAGATATATAGGTATATGCAGAGCGTAAGAGGTAAGCATAAAGAGATATATGCATATGACTGGATTACTATATCAGATCCATGCACACATTGGTATAGATTTCCATTATTATAGGGAACTTATATGTTTATTAATAGATGGAAGATATTAGATGAATCTAAGTGCCACTCCTATGTGTAATTGAGTACTGTATGTTATTGATTTAATCATGATTATTGTTTAAGCTTGTTCTTTTCTAGATCTGAATATGGCATGCATTATAGAATGATGCATTAGTTATGGATCTATATGTTTCTTCCTTCATCATGCTAACATCCTACTATAGAAACCCTAAAGAGGAACCTGATACCTTTGTGTGCTTTGGGTGAGCACTCAGTCTAGGCTGAATGATGTGCCAGCGTGTCTAGGGTGTTATATAGTAAATTCTAGGATGCATCATTGGTTCCATTTCCGAGACCTCTTTTTTAGTTATTTTTCAGGATGGTTCACAATGAAGACGTGTCGGTTAACTCTAGCAAGTATTGAGGAGTGGATACAAAATCTGGAGGAAGAATATGTATGACGGTTCAGCATTGGATCTGAGTTTAACACACACACTTGAGTAGAACAAAAATTGTATGGTAGTTTATATGAGATCATTTTCACTATATTTCCAGTAGAGTTATACGAGTGGCTGATTGCTTATGCATATAAGTAGAATTGGAGATATCGCGCACTTGTGTGGACACATGAAGAATTTCAGGACCTTTATGATGTTGATCTGATCTAGACTCTCATTGTGAATACGTGGTTTCATGGTGTTATAAACAGTTTTATTCTGGAATATTCAATTTTGACATATTCTTTCCCAGAGGTAGCTGAATTCTAGTTTTTGTGGTATCCTAGAGGATCATATTGGTAAGGTATTCCACTGGCGATCAAGATATTTATGGTAACTTTGAATCTGGAGAAAAAATGATGGCTAACTAAACCTCACCACGCGCGAGGGTAGGAAAACATTTGGTAAAAGATGGAAGACCTAGCGGAAAAAAGGCAGAGAGAGGAAAGGTGGATTAAGTATAATGAGGCACACAAGAGGGAGATAGAGAAGTAACGTACCATTGCAAAAATTACGGAATTGAGGAGGGACATGGCTCATGAAGGATTTGTAGTTCAAGTAGAAGATGTGGATCCATAGCATCAGGAACTCCCCCATCTTGAAAAACATGACAGAGATCCCCCCTAGCTTCACACAGAAGTGCACAAACAAATACTACCTAGGCCATGGGCGCACATCTTATTCCACCTGGTGACCTAGCCCTTGATCTTTTTTTTCTTACATCTAGTACAACAAGTAACCAGCAAGATAACTTGGGAAATAGGAGATCAGGAGTAAGTTAGGAAGAAAGCACATTAATGGTAGATCAGATGGATTCATTATTTGGAGGAACATTTTTAGGCACATAATCCACACAGAATGTGAGTGCGCAGAATGTTGGATTCACCTCTCAAAGTGGAACTACCTCACAAACTATAAGGGTTCACTATAGTACTACTACCAGAGCATAGGGGAGTACCTCTGTAGGTCCTATTCTAGCTACAGGTGGAGGATCAGGAGGTATAGGTGGTTCTAGTTTTGGTGGATCTGGTCATTCTAGAGGTAGAGGAAACACGGGAGGTTTTGGATCAAGTGGTCAAGGCTCGCAACAACCACAGAATATCTATATGGAGATGTCTCTTCATCTTACAGAGTATAGAGGCTTAGAGGATGTTGTTGAGCATGTGCACATGTGTGAAATATTGTGGTGCACAAAAGGGATCATGGCTTTTGAGTGTAAGGAAAGTTAATTTTCTACAACCTTACAAGGATATGCACACAGCTGGTATATGAATTTTGACCTTGATCAAACTTGTGTGGATTATGCAGCACTGAAGGATGCTTTATTGAAAGAGTTCCATATCCTTGAGTTTGAGAAGAAGAGTATAAGTGTGCTCAAGGATATTAAGAAAGGCACTACTATGAGTGTACGTGAGTATGATGTCCATTTTAAAACACTCATATATAATCTTTCTTATGATATTCATGCAAACCAATATGCATAATGGTTTGTTGGCAGATTGATTACACATTTAGAAGATCACTGTCACATAAGACATACACTGATCCACGTGAAGCACTGGAAGAATATTTGTGTACTGAGGTAGTTGGGAGCATTGACACTGGCATTATTCCATTCTTAGAGGCACAAATTGCAACTATGGAAAAATAGTTACAGAAGCTATCAACGAATTCAGCCCATGAAATTCACTCAAGGATTTGGTGCATATATTCTGAGGGGGAAGGTCACACCAAGGATAGTTTTCCTCACAGATCTATACATTCCTTGCTGTTAGACTGTGAAATCTATCATTTGAATCATGATGCTATCCATTTTCCTTTGTTACATCATGTGATAAGGAAGAATGTATCATGCTTTTGCATTATTTATAGGTCTATGACCCATGATACTGAGGATTGTCGATTGATTGGTCAGATCCATGATGCTATAGACATTGGGGTATGATAGACAAGTGTAACGGATAACTCTAAGAACAAGAATGAGCACCAGGATTGGGACCATAACCAACCACACTATGACAAGAATGAGGGTTGTTTTGAAAGAGGTTATGGAAGAGGATGTGGTTATCGAGGTGGATATGGAGGACAATTCCATGATGGAGGAAGAAGTGAGTTTCCTCACGGAACGTGCTATACATGCGGATCCCCTGATCATTATAGGTGTGAATGTCCCTAGAATATTACATGTTCTTTATGCAGGAAGAATCATAGTTATGAGGAGTTCCTGGACTTATATGAGCATCTCAGTAAATAGCATAAGTAGGAAAATAAAGGCATAGGGATGGTTAGGATCCAACACGCGGATGAAAATCAGTGGATGCCCAAGATATCACCAGAACCTGAGGCCTTAACTATAAATATTACCACACGTGCTGAAGTGGCACACATAAGAGAGGCATAGTAGCATAAGCCTACAATCACTAAGGAGGAGGTTATGCATGCAAGGTACCCAAATCCTACCCATCAGAAGGAATTCTATCAAGAGACCATGGAGGCCCTCAAGAATCTTCAAGTTGAATACAATGTTTAAAAGAGTAGTCCAAAAAGATGGAATAGAAGAAAGAAGAAAGGAAGGTCACCTCTGATATTGATGACATCAGAGAGGTGTGTAAATTGATGCACCAGGAGAATATTATTCCATTATTAGGGAATTGGTTGAAGGGGAAAACTCTATGTGAAAGCTATGAGAATGAACAGTGGATCCTACATGAAAATATTCCCCCTGGTAGCATTGACTATAAATAAGAGATCACTCTGAATTTTTTTGTAGATGGATGGTTGTTGAGTAATATTTTGATTGATATAGGTGCAGAAGTCAATGTGCTAACTTTAGATGCATGGGTACAAATGGGGAGACCTCCATTACAGCCATCATCTAATGTGTTTTTTATGGAAAATGGGACTAAGGCCACTCCCATAGGATTTTTGAGGGATGCATCTATAACAACATAAGGAGCCAAATTCACTGGGGATTTTGAGGTATTAGCACTTGAAGAAGTAGACAGTTTTCCAGCCTTGCTTGGCTGCCCTTGGTGTTATACAAATAATGCTGACTTGAGATTCAATAAGGGGTATATCAACTTTGAGAACAAAGAGGAAAGGGTTGTGATACCTTTGATAGATGGGAAGTCTATGCCATATGTTAAGACTCTAAGTGAGGATGACTTAAACAAAATCTATGTACGTGTTATTCAAGATCTAGAGGTCAATGAGCCATCAAAGGAAGGCATCCTATAGTGCGAGGATTCTCACTCTATTAGTGATACTATGAGTATTTCTTGTGATAACTGAGCTCATGGGACATATGAGTTAGTAAGGCGTGAGGTAAAAAGCATGGTTACTTGCAAGAATGGACTTCATTCTGTTCGACGGATAGGTGGCGCAATACCTTGGTATACAGGAGCAGAAGATCTCCTTGTACTCTTACAAGCCATGGAGGCACAGTGGATAGACTAGTTTAGGAGAAGAGACATGTTAGCATATATCTTGCGTGGGACAACATCGCACTGGTGGGTAGTTCATAGAGATAATCTTATGGAGTGGAAGGAGATCAGAATCTCCCTATCTACCAGTTTTGTAAGAAGCAATGTACCTACGTAGATTTTCACTTATAATGGTGATCAACCTTTTCAGCACCATATTCAGCAGTGTGACAGACTCTAGATAGTAGGATAGGAAGTATTATCACCTTCACTCTGGGTGCATAAATTATTTTCCACTCTACAAGGGTGCGTACACACTTGGTATGTATACGCAAAACTACATCAAGAGAATGGAAACTAGAAAAATTTGACTGTGGGAATGATCCAGACCTTTGACTACTTTTGTTTCCAACCTCCAATAGAAGAGGCATTAAAATTTGTCAAGCGGTTAACCATGGGAGATAATGCAAAGGTAGAGGAGCTCATATAGGAATTATTTGGTGCGACAGAATCGGGTGCACGTTTTGAAGAAGGAGAAGACTCCACATTACTTGAATGTGCTTTCCTTGAGAAATTAAAAGGAAAGATGGTGTACATTGTGGATGATGAGGAAGTTGAAAACCTAGTTATTAACCATTCACAGGGGTCACTCAAGGTCTTGGATAGTGCAGATAAGGATACGCGTGCATACCATGAACTAATGAAGACAAAGAAGGTCAATATAGGATCGCAGGCTGAGCCTAAGGAGGCCATAATTGGATACTACTGGTTAGACTCGGAGGTGGAAATGATTATTGAGTTAATACAAGATTACCATGACTTATTTCCTCGAGGGTATCATGAACTTAAAGGCGTGCATGCATCACTTGGGGAAATGAAGATAAAGCATAAGGAAGGTGCACGACTAGTTAGAAAGTGACCTTATAGAATGAACCCCAATTTGTGTAAAAAGGTCAAAGAAGAGATTGATAACATGTTGAAATCTAGAATTATCAAGCCCCTTGATGAGTCATAATGGGTTATTCCAATGGTGATCAGTATCAAGAAGGATGGACGAATCAAAATATGTGTGGACTATAGGGAGCTTAATGTTGCATGTGTAACAGATCCATTCCCTATGTCATTTGCTGAGGAAATACTAGGAGTTACAGGGTGTGAAATATATTCCTTCACATATGGGTTTTCTGGGTATCATTAGGTTAGGATTGCTCCAGAGGATCAAGAAAAGACAATTTTTACTACTGAATGTGGCAGTTTTTCCTATATTGTGACTCCTTTTAGATTAAAAATGCACATGCTTTATTCTCACACATAGTTGTTTAGGCATTCAAATATTTTATTCACAACTTCTTACATATCTACCTCGATGATTGGATAGTATATGGGCTTTTTAAGGATCACTGTGACAATCTGCACTTAATGTTTGAATGGTGCAGATAATTGAGTATCTCTTTGAACATCAAGAAGTGCATATTTACTACACCTTCTGGAATACTATTGGGACACATAATCTGTAAGGAATGATTGCTTGTTGATCTAGCTAAGGTTACAGTGATTTGAGGGTTGGAATCACCTTCCAATCAGAGTGAGGTGTATGGATTTTTAGGTCATATAAGATATTATATAAAATTCATCAAGCGATATGAAAAAATTTCCGCACCTATGGAGGAGTTACTGAAAGGAAAAGGTACATTCTATTGGGGAGAATCGCAACAACGTGCGTTTGAAACATTGAAAGAGAAAATTACTACCGCGCCTATCCTACATTTTCCTTCATGGGAAAAACCATTTCATGTACACTTGGACACTTCTGGAATGACCATTGGCACAATATTACCTCAACCTAGAGAAGGTATTATCGATCATCCTATTTTCTTTGCTAGTAAGAATCTGACGCCTTCTAAACAAAATTATACAACTACACAGAGAAATTTTTTTTCAATGATCTATGCATTGCACAAGTTTCAACAATACTTGTTAGCAACCCCATTTGTGTTTTATATAGATCACATCAAAATGAATTATTTGGTAAAAAACCCATCTTACAAGGGCACATATGCAGGTGGGTATTCCTATTTCAAGAGTTTGATTTCACATTTGTGGTGAAGCTAGGGAAAAGTAACTCTGGACTAAACCACTTGTCTAGAATTAATTCAGGAGAGGAAGAACAGACAATTGAAGAAACCATGCCAGATGCCCATTTATATGGGTTATAACACATGCCATCAGAATTAGAAAACATTTTTGTCTTTCTACAGAATGGTGTGGCACCAGAAGGAATGAAGACATTAGAAAAGAAACAACTTGCTATACACGCAACACCATTTATGTTGATTAGTTGTGACCTATACATGTTAGGTAGAGATGAAGTATTACATTGTTTTGTATTAGAGCATGAGCACAAGGATATTATTGAATAATCCCAAGGTGGTATTGGTAGGTGATGTAACTACCCAGAAGATCCTACTTGTTGGATTATGATGGGAGACACTGTATAAATATTATAACGTGTATTGCAAAGCGTGTGACCATTGTCAGCATCTAGGTAAACTAGGGAAAAGAGATGAGATGCCTTTGAGACCAATTACCAGTGCTGAACCATTTGAGAAATGGGGCATCAAATTTTTAGGACCTATTTTTCCAGCCATCTGTACGACTAGATTACGCTATATCATTACTTGCACAAATTCTCTCACACGGTGGGTAGAAGAAGCACCTATGAAGGACTATACAATAGCTACAGTAGCTAGATTTCTATGGGAGAATGTTCTTATAAGATATGGATGTCCTTTAAGTTTGACAAGTGATAGGGGTACACACTTTTTAAATGAAACCATAAGGATCCTATTAGATGAGTTTATGGTTTCCCAACATAAGACTACACATTACCACCCTCAGGAAAATGCAAATACTAAGGCTTTCAACAATATTTTGAGCTAGACATTGACTAAAATTTGTGATGTTGAAAGAAAGGATTGGGATGATAAAGTGTATGTTATTCTTTGGGCATATAGAACCACTTATAAGAGATTGAATAAGGGCACACCATTTCCGTTTGTGTTTGGCATCAAATCCATTCTTCCTATAGAATTCATGTTACCTTCTTTGTGCATTGCGCACATTGGAGGTCTAGGTGATGAGCAAGATTTAGGAGAACAGGTTGAAAAGATGATTCAATTTGATGAGTGATGAGCCATAGCACATTGGAGTTAGAAGCAAGAAAATGCCAGGAATAAATCATGGCATGATAGAAATATAAAGGATAAGAATTCAGCAGTTGGAAAAATGGTACTTCTTTATGACTCTAAGTTCTTGTGTCATTCAGGAAAGCTCAAAGTACATTGGTTGGGGCCGTATGTCATCACTCACATACTTGAATCAAGTGATTTCTAATTAGAAGCACTTAATGGAACATAGCTACCCAGTTACTTTAACGGAAGTAGGATGAATCCCTACTATAAATAAGTCTTCTTGGTGTTTGTAATAAGGTAGTATTGCCATTTAGATTAGGTTTTCAATTCATTATTTCTTTAATGTATTTCCTTCATTGTCATTATACTTTGTCAATTTAGTTTTTTCTATTGTGTAATAAGTGTGATTGCGCTCATGAAGATAATTACTATGTGAAGAATGTTTATGCGTAGAGGACTGCACATAATTTTAGTGTGGGGTGGTTATAGTTATCTAAGTAAAAGACTATGGGAATTGAAAGGTGAAAAGAATAACCTGCTACGGGTGTGCTTGAAGTCAAAAGAAGATTGCTTCTCAAAAGTGACCAACGATGGAGATGAATGAAAGGACAGTATAACGCGAGGTAAGAAGAGGCCATTATAACTACCAGAAGAAGGTACAGTGATGAGGTAATTGAGAGCAAGGTCATGTGCTGAAGAGAAGTCTATGACCAGAGGGTAGAAAGTCATGTTAGAAGGTTATAGCTGGGGCCCGAAGATGTACCATGCGGAATGAACAAATTTGGTCAATGAATGAGAGGATATTTGGTAGGTGAAAGAGCAATAAATGCATCAAAATTTGAAAAATAATATATGCGATGCGAATTCATTTTTACCTTTGCGACTAAGAGTATTTAAGGAAAGAGCTAAGTGTGAAGAGCCGAGTGATTAGGTTAAGGTGCAAAGGGTGTGAAACCAAGCATTACAAACAGATCTATGCCAAAAGAAGCTTGCATCCCCAGTGGTGAAGGTTTTGAGTGAAGCAAGATGATAGAAAGGAGTTAGGGAATGAAGTTTCCACCAAAGGAACGATTGAATTCAGCTATGGTTTGATTCACAAATTGGAAAGTTAAAGAAAAGATGATTGCAAGGTAAAAATGGCACCCAAGAAGGTAGCTGTAGTAGGAGAAAAAGGAAAGAATAAGGTGGTCATCGAGGAGGAAGAGATGGCACCCAAAAGTAATTTTTTAGAAATACAATATCTAGAAGGAGTCATCATTGGCCAGGAATGAGATTCACACATCAAAAAGAGAAAAGTAAGTGAATACAATCACAGGAACTCAGAGAACAAGAAGGAGGTTTATTCCTTTCTCACTATGAGGATGAACAAACGTATGGTAGATTACATGTTGGTTTATCATGATGTAGGAGAGAAGCTTCTAAAAAGAATTGGGGTCTACCAATTATATGAGCTTCCATATTTCAGGAAGTATGAGGCCTTGTACGAGTGGCTCATGAGCAAAATGCATGAGGACTTCTTATACTTTGTAGGACGTATATTTAGAATCTCATTCACACTTATCTCAATGGTGATAGGTTTGAAGGCAATAGGAGAGGATATAAATAATGATCTAATAGATAATGCCATGATATTTAAAGAACAGACAGGAGTTGGGGTACCTGAAGGGTCGACGCAGTATGGATATAGACAAGTTGAATAACTATCTGGTTGTGCAAGCAGCAACATACCTTGTTACAAAGCTGAAGGACCAAGAGCGGTGGTCACAGGTAAATACTATGTGGTTACACATTACGCGTAATATGTTAGAAGGATTCGTCTACAATATTGTAGGCTACATTGTAGAGAATATACTTGAGGAAGTGCACACAAGAGGGAAGATCAGCTTTGGGGCTGTTCTATTATCATTGGTATTCATGGAAATTGGAGTACCAAGCAGACCAAAGGAAAAGGTATGGGAATACCCCATTGAAAATAAGTCACCAGCTGAAAGGTTCAGCAAGTACCTATGTAAAGGTTCTATGATAGATGACATCAAGAAAATGGTGGAGAAATGGTACAACAGGCTCTGTGTGACATTTTAAGAAGAGTGGTGCATCCTGAAGGACCTACCATCAGTAGTGGGGAAACAAGTCCAGTTTGTTGTATATCAGCATTTCTACATCATGCACTTCCCTATGAGAGATGGATTCTGAAGCCCTTGGTGTAAATTACCTTACGCATTCACTGTAAGGTATTTCCAAGCATTTGTCCACAAATTCATAGACACGCACCGAGTTGTATTCAATGCAGATAAGGTAGAATGCAACTACCACACATTGATAAATAATTATGTGTATCCAGGAAGAAATACCTATGTCAAGAGGCTCATTTCGAAGGTATTGAATACCAAGCCAATAAGTCTAGCTATAGCAGATATAGGTGCAACATTAGTGTATCTTTAGTTGAAGCCCAAAATGGAGAACAATAAGTATGTTGAGAATGAATTGGCGCTCTTAGGGCCATCAAAGGGTAGAAAACACAATGGAAAACATACCAGCACAAAGGCCCACAGAAACTGTTGAAGTAGAGGATGAAGAAGAGGATCATGAAGATAGTGGAGGCTTGGAGAAAAAAATAAAGCAACCATATGATAGAGAAGAGTCACAGTGCGTGACCACTCCACCTCAAGAACAAGAAAAAGAGGAAGTTACGGAGGTTGAGTAGGGGGAGAACAAATTTAAGAAAGTATTCAGATGCACAAGGACTCAAGGTGGAACCCCACAAATTCTCTCCACACAAGGAGATCGCTGAGCCAAAGAGGAGAATAAAATTAAATTTGGATGAATAAGTGGAGGAATCATAGGAGAATGAGTGTGCATATCCTACCCCACTCAAGAAAGAATACGAGTCATAGAATGAGGAAGCAAAAAAAGATGAAGAGATGAAGGAAAGGGATGAAAGAGAGAAGGAAACCTCCAGATCTACACATGTGACTGCTCGCGGTGTAACGAGACATACTCCTAATCTTGAATCTACAATTCCCAAGGGTCTTATATCAAAGAGGATAAGTGGATAACATAGTAGAATAAAAGGATTTATTTAGCTAGGAATTAATGGATGGGTATATGGTGACCATTTTTACTAGAAAGTAATTCTCATGGTCAATGCATACCACATGGATGAGCTTGAGTTTGATGTATGTGAAGAGTCATGCATTTCGAGATGGCTGAAGAAGGCACCCCAAGCTAGACATATGACAATAAAGCCTACTGTCATGTCAAATGAGTAGGTCAGCAATGCATTGGTGAAGGTTTCTACTAAATTTACAAGAAGAAACATGGACAAAGCTGCAATGATAAGAGTGTTGCACTAGGAGATAAAGACAAAGGATGCAGAGATAGCGTGCAAAACGTAAGAGAGGGACTTAGCGCAGAAGAAGAACAAAGTATTTATCAGCATCGCAAAGGAGATTGGAGACAATGTCATAAGAGCTAGGCCACACTTGGAGACCAAGGTACCACAAATTTTTCCCTCAGGGATACATTATGTAGGAAATTTGGTTGACTTGGTACTTGAAGATGAACCTCTGTGCATGACAGCGCCAAGTAATCCAGAAGAAGAGGTAGAATGATAGAAATATTCAGTGATGCGAAATATTACATCCTATTAAGGGTTTTTGTAAGTGCTATAAGAAGAATTGAAGAAATTAGACCAGGCTTTAAACATTTGCACAGCTCTACAGGCACTTATCAACATAAAGACCCTGGAAGAAAACAATGAGGTCCAGAGATCAATGAAGGATGAAACATTGGGCTGCACAAAAATATTGTCAATGGTTAAGAAGAGGCACTAGGACCTGGTAGTAGCACAAGAGCTGCACAAGACTCAGCTGGAAGAGCTTGGGAAGCTCATTGTGCAGAAGATGGATCTTCTAGAAGGAAGAATGACCTCAATGTCCAGCATTGTGTTGGTTTTGCAAAATGAAAAAGGGGAGATTGTGAGGAATGAATTGGAGTCCATTGTTTTGGAAATTCCAGAAAAATTAGAACAAGCCCTCACTGAATGGAAGACCTCGGAGGCTGAAAAAAATCACGAATATCCTAAATTAGTTGTTTAGGTTGAAGAAGAGACTGCAGGGTAAAACATTCTTACATAAATTCATTCATTCTTTCCATTCTCTCCATTCTTCTATTATTTACTTCATTTTCTAGATATACCCATTATCGGGGTGATAATGAGATTAGTGTGGGGTAACGTTGATCAGAGAACACTTGACAGAACTCACACGAGAAGTTTTTGTGGGAAAATAGGCCAGGTTTAAGGGCATGAATGGAAAGGAAGAACCCATGTGCTAAGGGTAAGTTCAGCTTTCAGGACTTAGCCATTTTTTAGCATGAAGACCTATTTTTAGAAGATGGCGTGTAGATCACATAAACGAGGTAGAGACATGTGCACCATGCATTTTCTATCTTTAGAAGATAAAATCGAAGCATTTTTCATGGAGACAACCTAAGAATAGGTTTGTCACTTCAGTTAATTATAAGAGGTCTATAGATATCACACTTGCATGTGTGGATATGCCTATAAACAACATGTGGCTATTAGTAGCATGTGACATATTTTTGGAATAGATAAGCGATGAAAGGAAAGTCCTCACCCTATATATATGATGTGAATCACATAGTAGTAGATATATATATATATATATATATATATATATATATATATATATATATATATATATATATATATATATATATAGGTGTATGTAGAGTGTAAGAGGTAAGCATAAAGAGATATGTGCATATGACTAGATTACTGTATCAGATGCATTCACACATTAGTATAGATTGCCATTATTATAATGAGCTTATATGTTTATTAATAGATGGAAGATATTAAATGAATCTAAGTGTCATTACTATGTGTAATTGAGTAGTGCATGTTCTTGATTCAATCATGATTATTGTTTAACCTTTATCTTTTCTAGATCTGAATATGGCATGCATTGTGGAATGATGGATTAGTTATGGATCTATATTTTTCTTCATTCATCATGCTAACATCCAGCTATAGTAACCCTAAAGAGGGACCTGGTACCTTTTTACACTGCGGGTGAGTGCTCAGTCTAGGATGAGTGATGTGCTAGCACATCTAGGGTGTTATCTAGTAAATTCTAGGCTCCATAAGTTATAGTATATTGTGGCAAGTAGTTTAGGAGCAAGAACTAGATTTATCTAGAGTTCTATCTCAGGTAGCAAGTCCCACAACTTAGAGATAGTACCCATGTTATCCAATCACATTGTGAGCTCAAGCATACACACTTGTGCAAACCATAGGGTGCTGTGATTCGGAGATAATAATTACTGCAACATACTTTTACTCTCTTTCTTATTATTTTTGCATTCTCTATTTCTATCTCTTGCCCCCCTTTTCATTCCTCTTCTATATTATCTCTGCCTCTATCCCAAGCATCTCTTTTTATAGGATCAGCACCCACCATCATGTCATCTCTCCTGAATAGATCATGTGCTAAGTGTCAACATGGTCCTCTAATGGTGAATCCTTATCACTTTGCAAACCCTCCACTCTCTATAATGACATCTTCTAGGAATATTCCTTGTGTGGAATATCCTTTTCTAGACCTCCAAGGTTCAAGGTTGACACCTTATCCACTCATCATGCCTATTTAGGTTCTTAGGTTTTTCCTCAAGTTCCTCTAGAATGCCAAAATATGGCTAAGTCCTTTCAACCCATGTTCCATCTCCCGCACGTGCCCTGGTTTCACTTAAACCCTTCATAAACCCCTTTGTCCTATGCACTTTCCCCTGAACACCCTTCTTCTAACTGCTCTTTCATGTGCATGCCCTTAGGTACTTAGCTAATATTTCAAGGCCCAACATTACCCCACACTAAGTTTTTTCTTCATCCTCGAAAACATCCTGCTTCTTCAAAGAATAAAGAATAGTGGGATAGGGACAGTCTGAATGAATAATAAAAGAATGGAAGAATTTTCTACTGTTGTAGGAGGAGTGGGAATTATTTCTTTACTGTTGCTTCAATATTTTCCCAGGAATCCACCTCACCCAGTGCTTACTGTAGTAGGTCACCCACTAAACTGCTCACCTCATAAAAACTCAATTCTTTGCTCTTAGAATTCAACATGTCTACAATTCCTTCTAGATGCTTGCGAAGATCATCCAATGCATCCATTATGAGAGTGACCTTGGGATATATTTCCTTAAGACAATTCTTAATCGAACCCCTCAAGATCTTAATTGCAAGCAATGTTTTCTTATCCTTGGCTAGGATATTATCCTTCTCTTCCATATTTCCTTTGTTCTCCTTTTGAAAATCCTTCAAATCCACCTCATGTGTAGCAACCAGTATTCTTGTTACCCTGTCTCTATTAGTGTAATTTTCATGAATAGCCTCATCCATTTGTGTGATGGCATTCACAGTGCCAAAGAGCTTAGAATACCAAGTAACTATCTCCCCGATATTAATTTTTTATCCCTCCTTTCGGCATGCCAATTCCCCTCCTGTTGATTCAAATGTGATCGATCACCTCTCCATGGTGAGGATGTGGGTTAGATATTCCAAGCATTACATGGTTGACTCATATTTTTGCTTAGGTAGGGCCAGGTCTGAGTGCTTCAAGATTATGGAATCTAAAATAGTTTCTATCTTCTTATGGATCTCTCATACCTTTTCATTTTCTCCCCTTAATTTGACCCTTAATTTTGCATTGATCATCTCCTCCTACTTTAGCCCCTTGTACATTTCAATTATCTCTTCATTTTTCTTTTCAAGATCTTCCTCCAAGAGCCTTACTCTGTAATTTTTCCTGAATATCCTCACCCCAACGTCCAACGACACTTTATTGACTACATTACAAATTTTCTCATCTGATAGTCATTGATCATTCACCAGAGGGTTTACTCCCTTGCTATCAGGTATCTTCATTAACGCCTCATGGTTGTCCTTGAATTCAAGCTCATCATCGTGGGACTCAAAATCCCAAGACAACATATTCATTGTGCATGTATAAACACCATCTTCATCGAAAGAAGAACATGCAAGGATTTGGTTTAAAGGCATGGTACTTTGCAAATGTGCATGCAATACCTTATTTGGATCATTTATGTAGGTTATCCCTTATTCTTGCACTACTACCATACCCTTACCTCATGTGCACGCTACCTTTGAGAAGCTTACCGCCAGGTTGGGATCTCTACCCATACTTCCATACTTATTTTCTACTCTCTAACTTCCCTCCATCTCCTTGATAACTTCTTCGGTGTTGCACTCGACCTCTTGATCCACAAACTCTTTTATGATTCCTGCTACCTCTCTTTATGCAGCATCCTCTATCTACTCCTTGTTCAAGCTTGGAGTCCTTCAAATTTTCATGTTGACTTCCTCACTTCCCCCCCTATCGTGAGCACCTCCTATGTCCTCATCTTTCTCTTCATTATCCTCCTCCTCTGACTCATGTACATTGTACAGAAGATGGTTCTAAGCATCTTTGTGTTCTTCATCATCTTCTTCACCCTTTTTAGCCTATATGATCTTTGTTTCTTCTAAGTTCTCCTTTTCTATTACTCTTTGCTTATTCCTAATTGGTGATTCCAATATAAGAGACTCTTCTTTTTCTTCCTCACTAGGTGACTCCTTTCTTTCCGGTGACTCTTATTTTTCATGAGGATTTTATTTCTCTAGCACCCCATCCATACATGTCTTCTCTCTCTCTCTCTCTCTCTCTCTCTCTCTCTCTCTCTCTCTCTCTCTCTCTCTCTCTCTCTCTCTCTCTCTCTCTCTCTCTCTCTCTCTTCTTTGAGGGACTTCTTCCTTTGTGCATAGGTGCTTAGTTTTACACCTGAATCCTACATGCCTATAGACTGATTTTTTTGTATATTTGTCACCTTTTTCTCAGGGGCCTCCCCTCTCTCAATTTTCCTTGGTTTTGCCTTCTTCCTTATGGTGCGGTCTTCTAGGATAGAGACATCATTTTCAATGTGATCTCCCTTCTCATACTTTGGCCTTACGCATAGGTATACCCTTGTTGTGGTCCTCCTAGCCACATGCAATGTTACTGGCTTCAACATGTGTACATCATGGGAGACATACTTATCCACATAGGTGTGCTTCTTTGGATATATCAATGTATTGTGAAGCTCGCAGTAATCATGGTTTATTATTTTGAGGTTAAACCATAGCTTCTTTTCCTCCTTGAATATATTACTTCTGGACTGGAAGTATTGTGTTGTGAAGGAGAATGGAAATTTACACAAGGGACCCTTGGCACCGTTTGCTAGAGTAAACTTGCCAATGCAAAAATGTTGGTATACAGAGAATGCAATTTTTCCTTGTAGTAAAATAGGTAACTCCTCATGTATCCTCTACTTTGCATCGAATGTGTCACATATCCACTTATACCATTTTTAAAGGAGTGCCTTGTGGGTGGATGTCATGGTGTCACTAGTGTACTTCTCAAATATTTTGGCAGGGGAGGGGTTCTCATCTGAGTACTCCCACATAAATTTATCTTTCCCATTAAGCACTCCAATCTCTGAAAAGAAAATGATGAGGAGGACATTACCAAACATGATATTTTATCCATCATGTGCATCACTAATGATTTCTTCTACTATGAACTTCGAGAGGTTATACATGGTCCCCTCCAAGATCTTACGGAAAACATTCAACCAAGCTTTGTTGATCTTTATCCATCTCTCCTACCCATTTAGTTTTGTGACTAAGTGCATGTCCATCCTCACTAAAGGGTTAGAAATCATAGAGATGTCTCAGTATTGCAAACCCTTATTGTATTTATAAGCTTTAATAGTCTTCTTGATGGCCTCGTTATCTTCCAAGTCATCATCAAAAGATTCCACCTTGCAAAAAAGACCAGTAAATTTAGAGACCAGTTGGGGAGTTATCCACATCCTATGACCTACGAATTATAAATGGTCTACATGAACGCGAAACAATTACCATAGGTATAGTCTCTCAGGTTTTCCAAAATAGGGCAACTCATAGAGTTGTAATAACCCAACCTTCTCCATCTTCATCTTCACCTTATCATCGTAGATAGGCATTCCATCTGGTATCCTTTTGTTTGTAGGGTGAACAAGTTCCAATACCATCTTGCTCTATATGGTGCTCTTTTAATGGTTGTAGTCACTTACAGCCATCTTTCTAACATGAGACACCCATTCTTTTCTAAGAAATGTGTCATCTGGATATTACATCTCCACGTACCATTATTCGTTGAAACTGGTGGAAATAGCTTGTTTCCCTTTTCCCTTTGCCTTCTTTGGTGAAATGGTTGTTTCTTTCATTGCTGTCATTTCTCTATTAGGTCACTAAAATTTATTTCTTTCTCCTAATCTTTTATTTTCTCAATTCTACGACTCTACCCTTCGCTAAAATCCCTTCAATCATGTGTCTTAGCTGCGGAACCCTAACCTAGAAAAACCTTCTTTCCACAAGATGAAGTATTCACTTGTGGGATTCAAAAACTTCTATGACCTTCTCCCTCACTCCCATCTACTCTTTTTCCACTTCAATTTCCTGATAAAACTAGTTTTGTACTCAAATCTTCACAACCCTTTTTCACATAACTTTTCTTCAAGGATGCCCTAGTTCACAAGAGCTCTTCGATATCACAAATGCAAGGTAAACAATAATGTACCCTGACCTTTTACTTATAGATTTTGATTTTTTTCCCACTATAAATGCCATGCCACCTACCAATGTACCTTTGTAATAAAGGAAACTTTTTCTTCTAAATCTAACCTTCAACACTTTTACCCCCATGCCCAATCTTGCGCAAAAACTTCTACAATTTTATGGCATGCAAAAACCCTTATTGACTGAATATCCTTACGCACGTGCTTGTAGCATCGAAGGAAATTATTTTGTCCTTACCTTGATTTTGACATCACCTACCTCATGTATTTCCTCTATTTCTCACCCTTGTACGTGGTTTTTGTAAATCCATCTTGACACCAAACTCCTTATGTTCACCTTTTCCACACATACTCTTCCAAACAACATGATTTTGGTCCTTCAAACTAGTCAATCAAAACACATCTTCCACTACTAGCTTCCAATGCTTTTTTCATCACTCCACCCATACAAAAAAATATGTGTGATCCTCTATACATAGAAAACTTTTTAAATTGTAAGTGGCTACAAGCACACAATGCGCACACAACAACAAAAATAAAAATGAGCAAGAAACAATAAAGGGAAACACAAAGAAAGGAAAAATCATTAAGGGAAATACTAGGATAAGAGGAATATTGCCTTATTTAAAAACTCAAGGAAGACTTAATTATAGTAGGGATTCATCCTAATCCCATTGAAATGGCCTGGTAATTGTGTTCCATCCATTTTTTATAACTAACAAGAACCTGAATCAATTATTTAGGATACAATGTACGGGCCCATCCAATGGACTTTGAATTTCCTAGGATGGCTCAAAAACTTGGAATCATACAATATAACCATTTTCCTAATCTCAAATGCTTTTTTCTTGATGTGCTTATCATGACATGGCTTCTGCCTAGATTTTTCTATCTTCTTACTCCAGCGAGCAATGGCCTGCCTCTAATCTAAATGCATTAAATTATCAATCCTCTCCTCAAGCACTTGTTCATCAACTAATCCTCCTTCGTGTCCTATATGTTGTGATGGTTATATGAATTTAATGGGCAACACTTTTTCTACACCAAACACTAGTTGGAAAGTTGTGGCTTTATTCAATGTCTTATAAGTATTCGAGTATGAGCATAAAACAACAACTTTATCATCCCAATCGTTTCTTCCCACATCACAAATTTTAGTCAGTGTGTGATTCAATATCTTGTTAAATGCCTTAGTGGTTCCATTAGCTTTTGGGTGATAGGGGTAGTATTATGGTGGGCTACCATGAATTCCGCCAACAAAATCCTGTCTCATTCAAGAAATGTGCTCCTCTGTCACTAGTCAGGCTTAACGGACACCCATACCTACTGATTATGTTTTCCCTCAGGAACCTAGTTTTTTTTTCGTTGTGCAATCCCTTGTAAGTTCTTCCTCTACCCACCATGTTAAGTAGTTAGTATAAGTAAGGATATAGTGCAAACCATTCCTTCGCATGGTAGGTGAAATCAGTCCTTAAAAATCAATGGCCCACTTATCAAATGGTTTTGTGTTATCTATCAATATCAATGGCATCTCATCGCTTCTCCTTGGTTTTACAAGGTGATGGAAATGGTCATAGGCCTTGCAAAACTCAATACGGTACTATTAGATGTTTTCCCACCAAATCCCTGCAAGAAGGATCTTTCGTGCAGATGCATTTTCTACATAGTGTCCTCCTGTAACTCCACCATGTGTTTCCTCCATGATTAGAACATGTTCATGCTCTAACACACATACACACAAAACCTCATCGTGGTCTAGCGTGTATAACTCTCCACCAATTAACATATAGGGTATGACATGTATGGCTAACTAATTATTTTCAGAAGTCTTTATTTATTTTTGTGTCACACCTGTCTTGAGAAATATAGTAATATCTTCCAATTCAGAGGGCATGCGCCGCAATCTAAAGAGTTACGCATATGTAATTGTATCCTCAATGCTCTGTGCATCCTCCCCTCAATCAATCCTTAATAAATGGCCATGTCCCAAATTAATCTTACCTCATTTCACGATAACTGTAAAGTAAAACTCTTGAAAGAACAGGACCCAACGGCATATCCACCCTTGTAAAATGTGTTTGCTTACCAAGTATTTTAATGTCATGTGGTCTGTGTAGAATATAAAGGGTGTTTCCAATAGATACTTCCTAAATTTTTGTGATGCGTAGATCATGGAGAATGCTTAATGCTCAGTATTAGTATAGTTCTGCTCTATTGGTGTCAACTTCCTACTAGAAAAACACAAGGGGTGGTCAACAATTCCTTCTCTAGGTTATGCTTAGATTTCCCCAATCATCATTCCATAATCATCAACATGTACATGGAATGGCTTATCCTAAGAGGGAAAGCATAATATGGGCGTAGTGATAAGATTATTATTTAATGTGTCAAAAGTCATCTATTGCACCTCTCCCCAGTGGAATGTACATGCACGCTTCAACAATTCCTCTAGTGGCCCGGTGACTTTGGTATACCCCTTAATAAATTTTTGGTAATATCTTGTATGCTTAAGGAATCCATGCATTTCACTCTGGCTCGTAGGTTCCCCCAATCCCACAATAATGATAACTTTGGCAGGATCCACTAGCAAACCTTCCTTATATATAATATGCCCCAATAGGGTTCCAAATGGAGTAACGAAGAGAAATTTCTTGATGTTGAGGGATATGTGAAACTACCGGCATCTCTCGAACATCAACCACAAATTTTCACAATGATCTTTCATTGTTCCATACATTGTCTAGTCATCAAGGTAGACCTGAAGGAACTTATGGATAAAATCTTAAAATTCCTAGAACACTATGCGTGAAAACACGGGAGCCATGTTCTTCAGTCCAAAATCCATGACTCTGTAGGAAAAGCTTCCCCACTCAGTGGAGATATTTGTCTTTTCTTTTTCTTCCTTTACAATTCTAACCTGATGATATCCTGAGAATCTGTCTGTAAAAGAATAGATCTCACACCTGGCTACTCATTACAGAATCTCCTTAGTGAAGGGGGTTATAAAGGGATCAATGACACATGCTACATTCAAATCCCTATAATCAACAAAAATCCTTATCCTCCCATCCTTTTTAATGCTAATGACTATTGGGATTATCCATTTTGATTCCCCAATGGCCTCAATGATGCCTGATGTGATCATCTTTTCTATCTCTTCCTTGACTAAGACACATAAATTTGGGTTCATTCGGTAAGGTCACTTTTGAATAGGTCATGCTCCCTCTTTTAGTTTGATCCACATATCTCCTAAAGAGTGGTGAACTTCCATAAGCTCATGGTACCCACACATAAATAAATCATGAAGCACACGTAATAAATCAGTGATCTTTGAAACATCCTTTTTTGACCAATAGTTCCCAATAGAAGCATCCTTAGGTTCCATTTCTGAGCCAATGCTAACCTTATTTGTTTTGAGGGATTCATGGTATGTGCATTCTTTCTCATCATCACTATGTGTTACTTTACGTGTACCTATAATATGGTTAAAATCCAATTTCTCCACTTCCTCACCATCTATCACATAGACCATATTTCCCTTCTCTTTCTCCATGAAAGCGCACTCAAGTTGTATCTCATCTAATTCTCCCTCATCAAAGTGAATTTCTATGCCAGGTTCACCCAATAATTCCAATATCCTATACTCTTCCATGGCACTATCTCCCATTGTCAGGCACTTAACAACCTGCAATGCTGCATCCACCGATGGCTTGGTGCTCCGATATTCAAAATCTTGACAGAGGTCATTCGTCAACTCCTACCAATTTCCTATCTAACAACACATATTTTAATGAATTTACCATGCGTGTGCGTAACCTTGTAAGGTGGAGCATAAATTATGCACCCATAAAGAAGGTGGTAAGGCTTCTACACCTTCCATCCAGGCCTTCTCACATGCTTGGATGTGAAACAATGTGGGTTCCTTCCCATGATAATCTTGTACGATAGTAGATGCATTACTTTGGACAAACCTATTAGAGAAAATGATTCTCACCTCGTACCACTCTAGAAGGTTATCATGATGGGTCACCCATCAACGTGTTGCGGTCCCAAGCAAGGTATACTTGAGCACCCTTCTCCTCTCGATATCACTTCTCCACTAGGTCTCCATTTCTCATAGGAAAAAATTAGAGTTGGATCCTCTAGAATAACTTGGAAACTTCTTTCATCCTAGGCACTTGATTGAGTACACCTTTGTTACCCTTGTCACAGAGCATCTTAACTACCTTTTGACTAACTCATATGTCTTGGGTGCCCAATTATCACATGCCACACTAGTTTTATCACTTATAGATTGAGTGTCTTCCCACTGAATAACGTCCTCCTTTGTTGGTTACACAACTTTAGGATCCCAGATAGTGCGTAAGTAAATTCTATTTAGGTCTTCTTCTCCTAAAGGCTCAATATAGGCTGTTGATGTCATATTTGTCAAAATAATGACAACATATTCATCTTTGTTCTCAAATATGACATATCCCTTATTAAAACGTAAGTCAACATTGTTCTTATAGTACTAGGTGAGCCCAAGTAATGCTGGAAAGTTGTCAGAGCTAGAAAGGGATAAGACTTAAAATTCCCCAGTGAATTTCACTCCTTGGATAGTTATAACAACATATTTTCAAACACCAAGGGGCATTGCCTTTGTCTTATTGGCCATATACATCACATTTTAAGTGGCTATAATGGGGGACTTCCCATTTGATTCTAATCATATAGGGTGATAACATTGACTTCCACACCCGTGCCAAATAGAATGTTACTTAGGAGCCATCCATCAACAACTGCATTCAAGGTAATCTCCTTATCATAGTCAAGGCTGTGGGGAGGAAGGTTAGCATGTAAAACCTACCTCACGTGCCCTCCTCCATCACTTGGTATCTTATTCCTCAACCATTCTCCTAATAAAGGAATGATATTCTCTTGCCTTAACATCTTGCATACATCTTTGACATTGTATAGATCCTTCTGTGGAGCCTCAGTGCTCTTCTTCTACAACTTTTGGAATTGCTCCTTTAGACATTAAATTTCCCCATGAAGACTCCTGATTACATCCATGGTCTCTTGATAGACTTCCTTCTAATGAGTAGGATATGGATACTTCCCATACACCACATCTTCTCTTATAATCAGCAGTCTCTATTTTTTATCTCCCTGGCACGTGCAACCTCAACTTGTATTATCACAAGTACACATTCTAACTCTGCCTCATGCGCCACTCTTGGAATCTACTGCGAGTCTACATTCTTAACTCTTACCATCTTGGTTCCTTTATCTTTCCATTATTTTCGTCTCATGTGTTCAAAGAAAACTTGGAAATCCTCATACTTTTTCTTCTTTCCACACTAAGAGCATTATAACAGATCAAGGAATTCACACTTATAGTGCTCTATAGACCCACAGTTGTAACAAGTTCCACATGGGAACTCACTTCTTCCACCTCCGCGGTTTACTCAACCTCAAAATCCTCCATAGAAGTTTCTACTGTGGGATCCTCCATCCATGCACCCTTCATAGTGATGACCATCATCCTTGGAATTGTTTGCAATGCTGGTCTAGCACACACCAATATCAATGGCATCACGTATCTGTTCAATCAATCTACAATCCTTGGTGTCATGAGTAGTGGAGGTAAAATTTTTACTATAACATGACACATTCTTATATATCACACACTACAGTAGAGGAAAACTACTTCCATCATGATCTCCATGGAAAATCTCACAGTCTACTGTCATGGTGCGTACCAATCTCCAAGGAAAACCATCTTTTGTATGCCCCTCTATCTTACAATTTGTGCACCATAGGCCACAGCAATTCTCATGCATTGAGTTTGAAGATAGGTTTTCCAAAAAAAAATCCATTGTAGCAATATGAGATTCAAGAAATGGGCTTACACTGGTATTTATACATCCTACAGCCTCAACACATAGTGAATCCTCCAAGACCTCATGCGGGTCTGTGAAAGTCTTGTCCAAAATCGCCCTTTTGATAGGTGTTATTAGTCCTCCAACAAACCACTGAACATGCTAAGAATGATGAATATCATAAGATGATTTTGATAAGAGAGTCTTAAAATGTGTATCATATTCTTGCACACTCTCTCTCATACCTTGTTGAATCTCCTTCAGCATGTTAATACTCTTCTGTTCAAACTCAGGGATATGAAATTCAACTAAGAAGGAATTTCACATCATAGTGTAATCTACCACTGTCCGGTGGGGGTCATACTTTCAGTACCAACTATGTGTGCATCCTTACAACATTGTTACAAAATGACTTGCCTTCCATTTTGGGGTAGTGATGCCCTTCACACGCCATAGCATATCAAATTTGTGTACATGCTCTGCACCAGCCTCAACACCTTTTTCATCTGGTAGGTGCAAAGAAAATTCAAAAAATACTTGTTGAGGTGGTTGAGCATCTTATCCATGTGATCTAGAACCTTGATTCCCTCTGGTGTTACCTCTACCGACAGATCCACCAATGCCTGACCCTTCTAATCCACAAAATCCTCTAGATCCTCTGTGTCCACCAGGTCCACTATTTCTTATGCCACCAGATCCACCTTCTGTAGCTGAAAAGAGTCTTGAAGTTGTCGTGCCTTGTGTCCCCATTGTCACGCTGAACTACACGCTAATAGTCTGTGATATTGCACCAATACCATATGTGTGTCCCACATCACTTCTAGATGTGATACCCAAGCTTTGTGCACCTATTTACGTGCATTAAAATCAGATGCGGTAGATGTGATACACATATGGTATTGGTAGATGTGATACCAATACCTATTTATGTGCATTAATATTAGATCCGGTACCAAATATCTTGGAAAACTCATCCTCCATGCTTTTAAGCCATGCTTCAACACTGTCTAAGGTCAAGTGCTTTGTCATCATGCATCATTATCACAACAACTTTGAAAAGATGTCCCGGCAACGGAACCAAGATGTAGTCATTTATTTACCCTTAATACCTTTACTAACCCTAAGTGTTCCAGCCTATCATCCAACAAGAATTAGGCATTCACCCTAGGTAAACCCAGCCACTGAGCCCCTCCTTTATGTGAGCTTTGTGAGATGGTTCCTCCATTAATGGAGGATGATTTACAGAAGCGGAAGTACATTTGTTTAAAGATGTAGAAGATGAAAATAACATGTCTAACATTAATGCATCGCAAAAAATTTATAACATTGCAAGAAACATAATCATAAACTAGATCTGAGCCATGATAAGTCATAGGACATGAGGGTTTACACCCTTAATCAAAATATACAGAACGAACCCATAGATATATTGATTGAACATAGTTTAGGTAGCCACATTACAGTCAAAAGGGTCGTCTCAGACCATATACAATAAATGACAAGGACTTAGCTCTCATGAATCCTTCCCCATATGAGACCCTATCTATACCTTTCCCATTTTAACTATTGTCATAGATTCTAGTGCTATACATAGGCTTATAGCATCCCTCACAACCCTTAGCACTAAGTTCTCTAAACCCTAGCATTACTGCAACACATTGTTACTCTGATTCTTCTTTTTCACATTCTCTATGTCTATCTTGTGCCCACCTTTTCGTTCCTCCTCTATTATTTCCATCTCTAGCCCAAACATCCTTTTTTATAGGATCAACACCCACCACCATGACTTTTCTCTTAAACAAATCGCATGTTAGGTGTCCACATGGTCCTCCAATGGTGAATTTTTATCCCTTTGCAAACCCTCCACTCTCTACAATGATGTCTTCTAGGAATATTTCCTACATGGAATATCCTTTACTTGACCTCCAAGGTTCTAGGATGGCAACTTATCCACTCATCACACCTAGTTGGGTCCTCAGGTTTTTCCTCAAGTGCCTCTAGAATGCCAAATATGGATAAGTCCTTTAAACCCGTGTTTTGTCTCCCACGTGCACCCATGTTTCACTTAAACCCTTTTTCCCTACACGCTTTCCCCTGAGTGCCTTTCTTCTCACTTGTCTTGTGCATGCATGCCCTTCGGTACTTAGCCAATATTTTAGGGCCCAACATGATGTTATGACTAAAATATCTAATAGTTACATCAACCTCACTACTTTTTTCCCTCCCCCTATGTCATGCCCATAACTTATATGGTTATTTTCCCAAAATTACAATCATGAAACTAAAGAAGTCTGGGATGGAAGAGGAGAGTTTTTCATGTCCTTTCAAGAACATTCTTTTGACCAAATTTTGGGTTTTCCTCCTATGAGGGAAGAGGGATCTATCACTAAGGATTCAACAACAAAATCTTGGAGCATTCATTTAAATAAATGGATGAAAAATATGAATGACCATTGGTTGAATAATCCTCGAACCTCTTCCCCTAGAATGAAAAATAATTGAATAGGGCTGAATTTATTGAAGAAGTAGGGGATGTGATCACCCTGTTAAACCGAGTAATGGGTATGGAATATACTACTTTCTTTCAAGAATGGATGTTTGAATTCATCCAAGTCATACTTGCCAACAAAAATCCTCTTCCCTCAGGTGAGATTATAACTACCCGTATTCATGATCAAATAATAGGAGTGGCCAAGATAGCAAGAGAAGAAAATTCAGGAATGGGGGAATTCTTCATGACCTCATACCTTTTTTATAATATTGTTTTTCATAGGAAATTTACTGAATTACTAATGGATGGATAACTTGATAGTTCAAAAGAGTATCATGTGTTTTATCATTTAAAATTGGAAATTTTGGAAGCACATTACATAAATATTTCCAATCACTTCTTTGCACCTACATTTTTTTTGAACCATCTAGATTGGGAAAATAAAATATTCCCCCTTGATGCTAAGATAATCATTACTCAATATGGGTTTTATTTAATTCAATTCAGAACTTATTCATATATCATGGTTAGTGGTTTTTATGGGAAAACTTATATGCTTCCCAGATGTGTTAATGATAAGTGGGCATTAATGGAACTAGTTAGAAAATTGTTATCAGTACACCAGATCAGTGCTCAGAAATATGTAATGTCTGCAATAAAATTCCCTATAGTCATAGGGAATTATACTTGACCTAATATCCAAAAAGAAAAAATGTTGGAAGGGGACATGAACAGGTGTATGATAGATAGGTTTGAGGACATAAAATAGTATGATATCAAACACATTTTCCATAGTATTTCACACACTCAAGTAGAGCACAAGCCTCATTATGATGATTTTTTGATGAATTGTGAAGATGAGAGGGGGGCCATATGAAGAGAATATTCAAGGATGAATTTAGTTCAAATGTTTTATTTTGGGATTATCGAAACTTCTGAAGGGTTAGCGAAGGATGACAATATAGTCAGTGAAGAATACATCCAGGAAAATACTACTTCTCAACCCTTGCCACCAATAAAGTGGAGTGTCACTGAGAAGAAGTATAATCAACAGAACCCAACTCACCCTATCTAAATTTCCATAATGTGGTTATTTTCAAAATGAGTGGATATAAGCTACCACCAGACCCCAATATTAAGATAATATAGAAATAATCAACTCATTGATGATATTCCCCTTGTATTTAAGAGGGTTTATGCCACAAGAGATTTTTCATGGAGGAAAAAATTTAAGAAGTTGGATTCATTACCAATAACAAAAGGTGTAGGTGCCCAGGATAAATTCAAAATTCTCCCTCCTCAAACATCAATAAGAACTAGTGCAACACTACAGGAAGGTAAATTTGTAAGTCATGTTTTTCATGCTACTCCTTTATTGACTATTCTAACATGTGCCTCAGGATCCAAAGGAAAAGAGAAACTAATGGAAACTGGTCTCAAGAAGGCCAAGGAAGAAAAATTGGTTGATTTTATCCATACTTTCATACAAGAAATAGAAGAGGAGAGACAACTTCAGTTCTGAAAGAGGAAAAGAACTAAAACTGTTGAATGGGTGGATATGGAAGTGATGGAGACTCCTGAATAGGTAGAGAAGCTTGAGGTTCCTAGTGTCTTATTTACTATTGCTCATTATGTTGAATTTTTTCCCAGTAAAAAATCTACATCTATGATAACAACCATTTTCATACCAACAACTACAATTACTTCACCCACTAGAGAAAAAATCCTCATACAAGATTTTATACTTGATGTTGCAACTACACCACAATAACATGTTGAGGGCACCTTGGAATCAACTCTAACTATGTAGCTTCATCCTAAAGGGATTCCAATTCAAGTAATACAGGAAGAAATTACAAATGTTATAGTTGTAGGAATGCCACAAGATATTGAAACAGATGCAAGAATCTCAGAACTTCACATTCCCGTGGAATAAGCTACCCCTGAAGAACTTGGTGATATTATTCTCGTTCCTCGTAAAATGATGAGAAAAATTTTAATGCAAATAGAAAAGAAAGACAAGGATTAAAAACCCATGGAAAAACCCATGGATATTGAAATAATAGAAGATCAATCTAAGCCTATAGAAGGAATTAAAATCCAGGATGGTCTTGTAGAACAAAGTTCTCAGAAGGAACCTATGCTCACAATTTCAGAAGGTAAATCAATACCTTCATCTTCTTCTAAGGCCCTTATAATTATACCTGAGAACCCTATTTTACAATCAATTGATGAACATGAGTCTCCTCTAAGAGAATGGATCAGTAGGACTCTTCACAAGAAGAATAAGGTAGAGATACACCTTGATGATGATGATTTACAAAGACTAACTCTTCGTAATCCAGTAATACCAACTAAAAAGATGAAGTTCATATCTAGGGAAACCTTGAATAGAAAAGGAGGAAGGTTAATAGACATTGAAACTCCAAAAGCTGATGTTCCTTGAGAATAATCATCTCCATCAAATTTCTAGGTTTCCATGGTCTCTTCAGGTAAGCCCTCTACTGAAGAAATGAAATATGATTTTTCTGTGGTAGTAGGAGTGTTCTAGAAAATTGATGAGTTCAAAGAAACAAAGAAACAGTTAAATGTTAAGACTAAGTCATTGTCCAACTTAGTCAAAAAATTGACTAGAACACATCACAAAATCAGACCCTGAAGATTGTTGGTGAATATATCAAGAGGGTAAGTGATTTGAGTGAAAGAGGGGAAGCTACCATTCAATGGGATAATCATCTAGTCGCTAGAGGTGAGATATTAATCATAGAATTTGTAAAAGGGTACTCCCGAATCTTTGAGAAGGTAGAATTTGTCCAAGAATTACTGGATAAATGTGATCCTGAGAAAATAATGTGGCACAATATGCTACCAAAAATGCATATCATTAGGAATTTATACGATGACATAATCACTAAGGATGGAATTGTATCCCCTGGTTCTATAGGTAGTCAACATGAGTATTATAACATGAAAAAGGTAAGAGTGGAGGTCATGGAGAGTTTTATTAGAATCCTTGAGAAGGAGAGACATAAAACAACATATTACATCAATCGCCTTCATGATCCGATATATAGAATGATTGGAAGAGACATTGGAAAGAAAATCATTGAGGAAAGTATTGAAAATATGACAAGACTTTTCAGGGAACATATCATGGGTAAACCAAGAAAATCCAAAAATTTTGAAATAAATATCAGGAATGACTGGGAAAGTGCTAAAATAACAATTGATAAAGTAGCAAGAAATTTAACAAGGGAAAGAGCAGTCTTCAATGAGATTGATGAAATAATTACAAAATATCAAGTGATTTTCAACTACCACTCAGGACCTGATGAAGAATTTATGCCTCAAGTGTTTGAAAAGTATGATGCTTATAAAAATAGGGTAGGAGAAAGCTCAAGCCAAGTCCCTAGAAAGTGAAAAATGAAATGGTTTTTTGGGAATCATATAATATCCTTTTTGTTTCCTCTAGATTTCACTGTATGCTCTTACTCAACCCAATCAGAAGCAAAAGGGAATCTTTTCATTTAAATGTTTTTTCTTTGCAAATTTTGAACTACATGTATTGAGGATTGAAAGGCTATATTGGAGTACATTTTGTTCTGGGGGGAATCAAATAGGACAAAAGTATAAGTATGAGGGGTTTGTCCTCATACTAAAAGAGGGGTTTTTTTCTAAAAACTCTTTGGCAAAGAACAAGGATTCATTTTTTTATCAAATACTGCTTATTTATTTCCTAGAAGTATATTTTGAGTTTTAATCTTTCAAATTCAAGTGATAAGACGATTACAAAGTAAATTCATTAGCAGGCATTAGTATTTATTATTACCTTTTTCCCTTGTCAATAATTTCATGAATTTTAAAATGAGATCTGTCTAACTATGGGTTCAATTTTTATGTCCTGAACTTTAAATGTTGAACACTTTGTTGATTAATTGCATTTCCACTTGAAATCTTGTGTTTCTTGCTTTCTCTAAAGTACATTGGGCATATCCTTAGTGATTAAGTTTTGGTTATTAGCTCAGTATTTTATTGTGAGACTTAACTTTACAATGTTGAATGCGGTTATAAATGTTACCAAAATATTGTGTAACATTATTAAATAAAATGTTATATTATTAATAATGAGTTTATATAACTCATATTAATAATATTGTTGTAATAGTTTTATTATTGGTGAGTTGTGAGAACAACTCATGTAACTATTTTAGTGTGAGAGATATCTTAGGTATAATTTTGAGAGATTGTAGGGATTGGAGAGTGATATGTGGGTTGTTTAGGATTGATGTTGACTCCTTATATTAAGGAGAACATCCTCCTATATGATTTAAACTCTATCGATGTAATTGATATCCTGAATGATTTCTAAATTCAATACAATTATATTCGGTATTTTTTATATTATTGTGTAGTTTTTATCTATAAAATACTTACTAAAATCATTTTGTTGATGGACCTTTGTAAAATTTTGAGTGTATCTTGAGCGTATGATATTTGGAGCAATAAACACTTCATTGGAATGCTTACATGATATTTTTTGCTAATTATTTTTTGGATTGTGTCAAATATTTGTCTTAATTAAGTATCAATGAATGAAAATCTTTCTTTGAGTAAGAAATTTGATAAATTGATGAATTTATTTATGTTGTTTGGAATGAAATATGTATTTGGAAAGGAACTATGACTAGTGTTGTCTAGAGATATATTAGTTTCTTCAATCCCCCGTCATTGTAAAATAATATTTTAGCCTCATCGCAAACCATAAATATCTTGTTATTCATTCTGCCATAACATGTATAAATACTATTGAAAGAAGACCTAGAATTCATTTTAACCTTTCATAACTATGCAAGAACCAGCAGAAAAACCCATCGTCTAGAGTATCCTAAATCCTACTCAAGTGACATTTGCACTATTTAGTGTGACAACTTGTAGGAGTAAAATTGTGCATATATTGACCATGTTCATTCAGGTTTGATAGCAAAGATCTTAAGGAAAAACTATGAATCCTTTATTATGCTTATCCTCTATCAAATTCAGGTTACAAAATGGGTTCTCTCACCCTGGTCAAAGGCAGTGCCAAAATCAGTAGGGGAACATCATCCCCTTTGCATGTGTCACCCGATCCCATCAAAGTTAGGTTAAAATAGGTTTTTCAGATATCCTCCGTAGCCAAAAATGACATACACTTATAGTCTTCCATTCTTAAATTTCATCAACTCATCTGTTGATATTTCCTGACCCCAAGGGAGTGTAATTTGAGGTGCCAACAGATAGGTATTTCAGTTGAAGAAAAATAGGTAACAATTTTTTTAAAGAGTATAATGATTAATTATTTTTGAATGAAATAATAACATTAATTTATATTCTACAGAGAAGAATGGTGGATGTAATATAACATAAGGAGGATATTGCTCAGGGTAAAGCCCCTCAAGAGGCCTCTTGTGATTCTAATATGGATTCAGTGGAATTGACCCCTGTTCGATTTCCCCAACAAAAAATACCTAGGAGTATATAGCTCCACCATTACCACCACCTTTACCACTATAATTTTCTACATGTATTAATATTACTGTAAATAACTAAGCTACTAGCAGGAATTATTGACATGTTTCCTATTCTCTAAGAAGTTAAATATTCTAATATTTCTACATTGTTTGTTTATATAAAATTTCAATTTTGATGATCTAGATCAAACTTAGTCTCAGTCACAAGGTCGAATGGTCACAACTCTAAGAATGCAAGGTAGTTTATAATGTTTATCTTTTGTTGTTTACTTGAAAATATTTTATTTATTATTTACAAGGGTATAATGTATAATTTTTTAATTATTTTCTTCTTGCAATTTGTATACAACCACAAAATATTCCAAAAAAGGCCTTAGATACTTCCATCAGGAAGTGTACAAACCAAAATAAAATTTACACAGAAGAATATTATGTTTCTTTTTAATTATGTATGAACGGTTCACCTTGTAGCCTCATAATTTTCAATTTTTTCACTAGGTGGTGTCTTGATTGCAATGGGTACCCAAATTTTGAACCATAGTGATTTTAATGATGATTTTTTGGGGTTTTATATTGGTGACATTGATATGGGTAACTAATTTCACACCCATGATATGATACAAAGTACTCCATCTCCTCAGCCACAAGTGCATTAATATACCCATAAAATCATATACTCTCCTCCTTTACCAAGTCAAATTCCACTCACGATGATCAACAGTTAGATTTTATAAATGGAAATATTGTATCAGACAGTATGGGAGCCATAATTTAGGAATTGGTTATGTACAGTGTGGAATTAGTGCACACTTGGGTGAAAAGGGAAAAAAAAATTATTAACGAAATAAATACATGATATCATAATCATGCTCAAAGGAATTCATTATTCACTATTGTAGAGAGCCATGCGACAAGGATAGACATTTTGCTAAATAAATATTAGTTTGGCACAATTTTGAATAATAATTATTATGATTATGAAGTTTTAGATATAATGTTAAACACGTTGGAGAATATTAATGTTGAAGCCCTAGAGTACCACAACAAATGGTCTAGAGGAAAAATCCATGTTTTAATTGAAAATGCATAAAAAGATAAAGTTGTGGTAGGCCATATTTTATGGGTGAAAATTTCTAAAATTATTAGCATTGCAATAAATTATTTACAATTTATCTAATACATTTATATTTTGTAGGAAAATTATGAATATTTAAAGAAAGAAGTAGTTGTATTTGATGCACATTTGAAGAATCCTTGTAAAATCTTTAATGCATTTATACAGTTTAAGGAAAAACTGTTATTATTAAATAAAAAAAATAATACATAGAGGAGAATAATCAAGGAGCATAAGATGGATCCAAATATCTTATTGAAATAAAACATAGATGTTGATCCATCAATTTTGTCAGCAAGAGATGTTGCAAGGGAGGAGAAAAATATTCTTCAAAATATCAATATTGCAATGTAGGATTTATAGGTGTTAGGAGTATTTAATAGAGGGAACTATACAAATTGAATAAACTCCTCATCTTTTGCAAGAAAAAGATCATGTTGGCCCTGCAAAATAATTTTTAAAAAAAATAGTTTCACCATGTGATAAGTATGTTGTCACCACCCCGACACTGGTGTGGGAATTAAAATATAGTGGATAGCAAATTTTTACTTTTTTTACTTTTTTATACCATGTGGTAGACATAAGAAAAATTATGATTCAGAATCATATGAAGAAAAGAGGATTCCCTTGTAATGTGTTCTTATATGAAAAAAAAAATTTAGAAGAATTGAAAATAAATTGATAAACGATAATTTTGTAATTGTATTGGCCAACAATGCTTTATGAAAACATGTACGTCTTCATAAAGTAATACACCTTTTGTTATAATGAATACAAGTTTAATTATGAATTAGAACTATATTTAGTGTTGTATCTCATTTATTAAAAAATTTCAACATTTTATAATGTAAACTTGTAATCGGATTTCTTCTTATTGTGAATATTTTTTATGTTACTACTTGGAGATGTAAAATTTGAAGCATGGTTTTAGATGTTTTGTGTGTGTTTTTTTTTAGTATAGAGAGTATTTATGTTTCATGCAAAGATTAAATATTAATCATACAGATGGATCAAAATAAATCAATCAATATCTTTATTTCAATAAATAAAACAAAACATAAAAAATTAATTTGTTACAAGCAAAACAACATAATCTATTAAGATCAGTTGATAGTCATTAATCATAATGAAATATATACATATATAAAATAATTTTATAATTATTCTCAAGAATATATACAAGAAATTACGACTTTGGAAATTGAAACATTCTTTGAGAAACCTCTTCATAAGTGTCCTCAATTTCTATATAATTGGTAGCATGTTCGGTGGATGTGTTCAGATCCCCCGAATCAATTAGAATTTTACCTACTCCTCTTATTTCTATGAGTGAATTCCATAATGCAAGTTATCTCTCATAAGGAAAATTATCCATAGAATAACTAGATACATACAATCTCAGAAAACTTTCCAAATTTCTATCTATCCTATTACAAACATTGTATTTTATGAAGGATAATGCATTGAATACCCTCTCATCTTCAACATATCCCAAGATCATAGTTTGACATAGCTCATACATTTGAAAATAATAACTCAAACTATGTCACAAAATACTACTGGAATAAAGCTTCTTCCAAAGTCTTCTAATGGAAGCATTTTCATTTGGCTCGTCTAGAAATCAAAATTGCTCTAGCATATTCGTGGTAAAATGGTGTGACTAAGAACTGAATAACTTATTTTATAAATTAACTTCAATAACAACACCTTTTATCTCCTCACACTTACGTAAATGTTCCACTATATTATTCATCTATTTTTTAAATATATTATCGATGTACATTTCTATAACGCCTCCAACTATATTCTAAAATAGTGAATTGAGAACTCCCATCACTTCAAGAAATTTATCCTTTTTGAATTGTTCACAAATCTCTTTAGAGAAAGACCGAGAAAAAAATTTCAGTTTATGTTGTGTGTCATGTAATACTTTTTCATATAAATTGTATGTCATTATTATTTCTTCCAACTTTGACCCAACCAAATCTACTCTTCTCTTATAAGTTTGAAGTGGTATCTCTTTCCCATGAGATTTTATACACAGTTGATTATTTATTTTAAATTTTAAGTAGCAATTTCAATTCTTAAGTTTTGTTAATGTATTCCAAGATTCAAAAACAAGTCTTCAAAAACTACCATTTGCCAAATATAAACTATCTATAGTCATGCACACATTTTTTCTCCGTTGTATGAAGTATTTTATGTACATGAAAAGATCTTGTGCATGCCTCGTCAAAACATTTAGATCATTCAACACTGGAAAAATACAACATAATGTAAGTAAAGTTTCAATATCTATTAGACTTTACAACAAATCTTTAGCTTTATTTACTTCCCTGCGGTAATTATACATAAAGCCTATTAATGAAGGATATTGTTTAAATATTCCACAAGTAGGCTCATACATTGAAATCCATCTGGTATCTACATATTTAAGAATATTTTTCCCATCTGTCAATCCAATCGAAATTTATGAAATTCTAAAAATATTTTTGGACTGCTTGAATAATAAGCATGCAATTCACGGATCAGCTCCTCCACTCTGGCAACACTTTCAAATGTGCTCACAAGTTTATACGCAAAATTCATTTTGTGAGCCATTCAATGAATTGCAATCATATAGAGAACAAAAAAAAATTGTAGTTTGACACAGATACCATTTCTAGCCCCCTGCATTACAGTTGCAACGTCAGTTCTAACACAAACTATTTTTTTTTGCAATTGAAAAATCATCCATACCTCCTATATCTTTCAAACTTGACACCACCAATTTGTAAATGTTTTCAAAATTACAATTTTTACTCATTTTATGAATAGATAAGAGATGGAGATTTTTTTTATTAGCAAAAGTGTATACATGAATACAAACCCATGAAGTATTTTCCACTGTTGTCACCTCATCAAAAGAAAGAGAAATAAAATTTACATTTTTAACAACATCTATCAAATCCTCTATTTCCACCAGAGGAAGACATTTTGGAATTTCCCAACAACTTCTATCTGACCAATGTGATTGTGGAACATTCAGTAAGCTAATAGCCTGATACAAAATTCTATTATTAGAGAAATTTGAAATGGTTATTCCCTTTTTCAATATATGGAATATTGTAGTAACTTGAATACTTTTGGCATGAATTTCAATCTCCATAGCTTTGCCTAATTTTATACAACTGTGCCACCTTTTTCATTTAGATTTTTAAATGATTTTTTTTCTTTTTCATACTCTTCTACATACTTTACATGCAAACAGTCTTTTGCATTTTTCCATTTATGATATCTTCTATGCACCCATCCTTTTACTTTTGGGAAATATATATTTTCCAAAAGTGTTTTTTCAATGGTGTCTAGTTTGAGTTGCATTGTATGGGATTTCCCTTGTTTCTAGTTCTACATATTTTACATCATCATTGAGTTGGAATATCATTACCATTTTTTGGCTCAACAGGTTTAATAAAAGGATAGTTCACTGCCTATTTGAACCTAGAAGTCCTTACTATTGTCCAATTTTTACTCTTTATTCTCAAATATTTTTTATTACTTTCTTTGAATTCAACTTGTGCATCTATTTTCTCAGCAGGAATATCTTGATCGTCGCATCTCATTTTTTGGAAACAAATATTGGAGTAAAATCTTCCCACGATGTTGTTGTTGGATGAGAATTTGATGAATATTCTCCTAGTTTGATGTCATCAAGAGAATGAATGTTCTCATCAATAGTAGCATCTCAAAAAGTATTAGTTTTTGAATTTTTTTAAGATATGTCTTCATATAAAAATGTTATAAAAATAAAAAATAGTACAAAGAGAAAATACTCAATTTAATAAAGGGTATAACTATACAAGAAACATATAGTATGGAAAACATAACTATAATATTTTGTAAATTAGTAGATAGTACATACCTATATTTTTTGTAAATCTCGACACAATATTCATTTTCTGTGAGTGGTAAAAATATACAAATAATGTCTTGTTACTATTTTCAAACTGGCAGTAACCTTCTTACCTTGTATTTCAGAATCCATGGGTGTTTCACAGATACTCATTATTGAAATACAGCTAAAGGGATGGATGGTATGACTCAGACGAACAGGGTAGGAGGGTCAATAGGTTAGATGAACATGGGTAGGATGAGCTAAGCGTTGGGAAAATAGGACTAGGATGGGATAAGGGTTAGATAAATACGTTGGATGACAAAGGTTGGGTGGATTTAGGTTAGATGGATTGAAGTTGGATGGATTGATGTTGGTCAGTTTGAATTTTGATGGTTTGAGGTTGGACAGATTGAGGTTAGACAACTTAAGGTTAGACGGATTTACTTTGGATTACTTGGAATTGGATGGATTGAGGTTCAACGGTTTGAGGTTGGATGGATCAAGGTTGTACAACATAGGTTGGATGAAAGAGGTTGGATGGAAGAGGTTAGACGACAGAGGTTGAATGATGTTGAGCCCCTAGGAAGACTAAGTACTTAAGGTGAGGAGGTTTTTATTGTGGACTAGCAAGGAGAAAATCCTCATGCGTAAGTAACTTCGAAGAAAGCATAGAGGCTCATGCCTAGGAAAAATTATTAGGACTTAGCCGTATTATGGACCAAATTTGGAATTACAATGAGGGACACATGGAGATGTGGCTAGATCTGATTACAGATAAGGCTAGGAAATGGAGAGTTGCAGCCCAAGGAAACAATATTCTATGGAATGGTTATCATGACATGATTAAGAGAAGTAAATTGGAGTTAGCTATGGTTTAGCTTGCACTTTCATACTTATGATACTTGAGTATGGCGAGGCATGATGACATTTTACATTTGGTTCACTCTTGAGTGATGAGTAGGTAGTGGAGAGAAGACTCCCAAGAGCCCCTTGATATGTATTGATATACATGGAAATAAGATAGGAGAGGAAGCATGATGGTGAGAGTGGTGTGGATGGTGTGAGAGGTGTATGAAAGGAGGTAGAGAGAATTTTGTTGTAAATTATTGGGTAGAGCCATTGTTTTAGAACTAGAACTAGGTTGATCTATCTAGTCCATTTATGGATATCTTGGTGTATTTGGCTACTGTGATAATGGTGAAATAATATAATGGGGTTGTCTTAAATATCATTGTTTAATGGATATAAGTTTTTGTGTTCTTTATTGTGTTCATGGTTCATATTTGGTTCTTGTGTGTTCTTTCTAATATTCAGAAACGTAATATGGATCACTTAAGCTCATATCTAGTCTCATTATCTATGTCATAAGATGTATGTGTTTATGTCTATATATTTTTATGATTTAATGATTAATATTCTTGCAAGGCTCACATAAAAGAGGGTATCTTCATATTTTTGCACCTTGGGTGAGCGTCCAATTCAAGCTTGGTGATATGTTGGTGCGCCTAGGAATTAAAGGGTTAGGAAAAGTGACTACATCTTGGTTCTGTTATGGGGACCTCTTTTGAATTTATTGTAAGAATGGTGTGTGATTGAAAAATTCTTGAATTTGGAAAATGTGGAGACTTGGCTTAAGAACACGGAGGATGGGTTTCAACAGAGATTCAACACTACACCTGAGTTTGATGCAAGTACATGAGTAAAGGAGCATTTGTATCATGAGCTCTATGAAACATTGTTTTGTTGTTTTCCAATAGAAATGTATGAATGGATATCGGTGTATGCATCGAGGAGTATTTGGTACTATCGACCTCGTATATGGACCCAATAATATTATCAGTAGCTTCATGATGCCAATCTGATTTAGACTCATGTTGTTGATTGTATGTGGGGTGGTGTGTTGACTAGCTACATGTTAAACTACATAGTTTCTACTTATTATTTCCTAGAATTTTTTGAGTTCAAGTTCTTGAGAGAACCAAGGGGATATTTCTTGCACACTAGCCATAAAGATCCTGATAATCACTCTAAGTTTTGAAGCATTTCCTATTTCTAGGTAAACTCCCACTAGGTGCAGGGCACGGAAGTGGGTGTGGCGAGAAATGGTGGATCCTACAGCATAAGTGGAGAGAGAAGAGATGCAAATCAATCATAATGAAGCTCGAGAGATGGAATTGGCGAGATGATGTGAGATTGTAGATTGATGGATGTTTGGAGGTAGACATTGCTGGAAGGATTTTAGGTTCATATGGAGGACATGGAACCTGAGTAGTATGTACTACCCCATATTGGCAGATGCAAAAGGAGAACCCCCTCATATTTTGATGAGATATCGTCAGACAAATAAAGGAGATGGATCGTGGGCACTCATTTGAACCCACCTAGCGAAAAAGCTCTTGCACTTACTTTTTTCAATTTTTGAGAAAATTATTGCTAGTATGGTTGGCATTGGTAAGTAAGTGGAATCAAGAAGATAGAATTTTAAATTAAATTCATCTATGAACATGCAAAAAATTCCCATTTTTGGTGGTATCCTATCAGATTCATCATTTAGAAAAGGTATGGGCTCGCAAAACATGGGTATCACATATGGAATTAGTTCAACTTTGTAGACTGTTAGATCTCATATCAATATAATTGTGGGAACATAGAGTAACACTACTCCAGGCCTTATACCTTCTATGGGAAGAGGATCTGGAGGATGTGGTGGATCTTGAGGGTCAGGGGTTAGTGGCACTAGTGGATCTAGCGGCGAAGGAAACACAAGAGGAAATCAAGGTTCTAAATCTATTGGAAAAGGACCAGAACCCCATCAGAAGGTATTTTATGATATGTCTGTTCTTTTTTCTGATTATAAAGGTGTCAAGAATGTCATTAAACATGCACAAAAGTGTTAATTTCTATGAAGCACTTAGAGGATCACTATCTAAGAGTGGAAGGAAAGCCACTTTAGAACTACATTGTAGGGGTATGCACATAGTTGGTATCAAAAATATGACCCACACCAGATGGCAGTGGATTATACTATTATGCATGATGCCTTCTTGGTGGAATTTCATATTCTTGAATTTACACAAAAAATCATCAGTGTGCTTAAAGAGATTCAATAGGGTGTTACAGAGAGTGTGTAGGAGTATGATGCACATTTGAAGACTCTTTTTTCAAAGTTATCTTATGATGTCCATCCTTCTCAACATGCTCAGTGGTTCATTAGAGACCTGATAACACCTTTCAAATGAGAGATTTCACATAAGACTTTCATGGATCCACACGAGGCCTTAGAGTCTACTTTGCTCACTGAGGTCATTGGAAGTGTTGATACTAGAGTAAGTCCCTTTTGGAGGCACAGATTATTTCCATGGTAAAGCAACTTTAGAAATTATTTGTGAATTCAACACATGAGACTTGCAATAGACTTTGGTGTATGGATTGTGAAGTAGAAGGAAACACCAAGCATAGTTTTCCTCAAAATTCAGCGCACGCCATAACCATAGAATGTGAAATCTGTCACAGGGATCACGATTTAAATAGATTCTCTTATTTACAACACAAATTCGAGAAGAATGTGTCTTGTTATTATAAGATTTGTACATCTACCACTCATGATACTAAGGACTGTAACGTGATAGACCAGATTCATGATGTGATTGATATTGGTGTGTGATAGGATAACATTGCAAAAAATTCTAAGAATGAGGGATGTCAGCATGAAGGGCATCAACATGGAATGGGAAGAGGAGGAATATTTTGTGAAGTATTAAGAGATCATGGTGGTCAAGACAGAGGAAGGATTGAATTCCCCTATGGAAATTGTTTCAATTGTGGATCTACGGATCACTACAAGCATGAGTGACCAAATTTATTGCAATAGTCACTGTTTGGAAAGAAATATAAGTATGAGGAGTAACCTAACTTTAATATCCACAAGAGCCAAAAATAGAAGAATTACAAGGGCACTAGAATGGTTAGTGTAAAGTACGTTGAACCTCTGTTCATGCCTATGGTAGCATCTAACCTTGAGTTATAGCCTATATTAGTAAGTACACATGGTGAATCTACACTCGCCAGAGAAATACCAAAGGAGAGGCCTCTCATTACAAGAGAAGAGGTATTGCATGGGAATTACCTTGATCCAAATTATCCAAAGTAGGTTTACTAGGAGAGTTTGAAGGTAATTAGGAGCTTGCAAGAGGATATCTAGTCCTTGAAAGAGAATTCATAGAAATTAGAACAGGAGAAGATTGCTGAGATCCCTAAGAAGCATGTGGATGATGTCAAAGAGGTGTGCAAGACGTTGTACTAGGAGAATATCATTCCCCTATTAGGAGAATGGTTAAGAGGAAAGGTATTTCACATTGGGAATGAGTGCGAGAGGCAGATCTTACATGCTAATTTTTTCCCTCATAGTCTTGATTACGACAAGGAGATCACATTAAATGTGGTAGTTAATGGATGGATCTTGAGCAACATACTAATTGACACAGGTGCAGAGGTAAATAATCTTACTCTAGATGCATGGAATCAGATGGGGAGACCACCATTGCAGTCATCTTCAAATGTGTTTTATATGGAAAATATAACAAAAGCTACATCCATTGGAGTCTTGAAAGATGCTTCCATAACCATTCAATGGGCCAAGTTCACTAGAGACTTTTAATTCTTTTCACTTGCTGAGGTAGATAATTTCCAATCATTACTTGGACCCCCTTGGTGTTCTAAGAATAATTTTGATTTTAGCTTCAGTAAGGGATACATCATCTTTGAGAACAAGAAGGAGCATATTATTATTCCACTAATAGATGGTAGGTTTGTGCCCTATGTCAAGCCTTTGGGGGAAGAAGACATCAATAGAATTTATGTGCACACTATCAAAGACCCATACGTTATTGAGCCATCAAGAGAAGGAGTCATTTAATGGGATGATGTTCAGTCCTTGAGTGATATGACTAGAATTACATGTGATAATTAGGTGCATTAGAATTATGAGTTGGTTGGAAGAGAATTAAAGGGAACTGTGACTCTTGTTTTCAAGATGTTTTTGGTTAGTCATCTATGAGGAATAAAGTTACCAAGTTATATGGGAGAAGGTAACCATGATGTCTTCTTGAACGCTATGGAATTCTAGTGGAACTATGAAATATAAGAGAGGAATATGTTTGTTTATACCTTATATGGGACAGTCATACATTGGTAAATTATTAATTGGGATAATCTTATAGAGTGGCATGAGGTAAGAATTGTGTTCTCTATTATATTTCTATAGAAAAATGCACCTTCAATGATATAAGACTATCATGGGAGGGAATCAAGCATGTACCACTTTCAATAATGTGAAAAAGTGTGGATAAAAGGCTTGGAAGATTCACCAAGTTCACTCTAGGTATATAATTTCAATTCCAATTTGCAAGGTTTTTCACACGATAGGTATGTCCATTCAGAGTTATGTCGTCATATGGGAAATTGGAAAGAGTTGACAACGTGTATTATTCATACTTTTGAGTATCTATCATCTAAACCATCTGTGAATGAAGCTTTGCAGGTAGTCAAGCACCTTACTCTGGGAGATAGCTCCAAAGCTGAGGACCTCATCCTAGATTTACTTGGGGATCCTGATTTGGAGGCGTACTTTGAGGAAGGATAAGAAACATATGAAGTACAGTTTGAGCGTGTGTACATAGAAAAAGAGAAATGAAAATTAGTGTACCTAATAGAAGATGAGGAAATAGATAACCTTGATGTTGATCATACCAAGGGTATGCACAAAGTCTTGGATAGTGTGGATGAGAAGGCACACACCTACCATGATTCATTTAATATAAAGAAGATCAACATTGGCAGAGAAGAAGAACCAAAAGAAGCAATCATTGGTGATTATTAAACAGAACAAGAGGTCTCAAATATAATTGAGCTACTGTGTGACTTCCAGGATTTTTTCCCAGGTGAATACCTTGAATTGAAAGGATTTAATCACTCATCAAGAGATATGTGGGCTAAGTTAAAGGAAGGTGTGTGCACGGTGAAGAAAATGCCTTATCGAATGAACCCTAATCTGTGCATAAATTTGAAAGAGGAGATTGACAAAAAATTAGACTTCAGGATCATTGAGATGATTCAAGAGTCTGAATGGGTTAGTCCTATGGTGATTAGTATCAAGAAATATGGAAGGATACATATTTTTGTAGACTACAGAGACTTTAATACTACATGTCTTATAGATCCTTTTCCAACACCTTTTACTGAAGAAATATTAGAAGGTGTAGTAGGGCATGAGATCTACTCTTTTACATATGGATTCTCAGGGTATCACCAAGTAAGGATTGCAAAATAAGACCAAGAGAATACTACTTTAAACATTGAATTTGGAGGTTTTTCTTATACAGTTATGCCATTTGGGCTTAAGAATGTGCCTGCTATATTTTTCGCGCATTGTGGTGCAAAAATTCCAAGAATTTATTCATAAGTTTCTACAAGTCTACCTGGATGATTGTACAATGTATGGATTAGTAATAGATCATTGCGATAACTTGAGTTTAATGTTATAAATATGCAGGAAGTTAAGTATCTCTCTAAAAATTAAGAAATGTGTTTTTGCTACTCCTTTTAGCACATTATTAGGTCATATTATTTGCAAGGAAGGCTTATTGGTGGACCCTACCAAAGTTGTTATTTTGGGTTTAAAGGAGCCTTCTAATCAAAGCACAGTGTGTGGATTTCAGGGGCATACCAGTTACTATAAAAAAATTCATCAAAGGTTATGCCAGGATTTTCATACCATTGGAATAACTATTGAAGCACAAAGGAAGATTCCACTGGGATAAGGCATGAAAAGTGGATTTCGATAAGTTGCAGGAGATGCTTACTGATGCACCCATTTTGTGAAACCCCTTTCATGTGCATGTGGATGCATCAGGAATGGAAATTGGAGTAGTGTTAACATAACCTGGGGATGGAATTTTTGATCACCCTTTATGTTGTACAAGCATAAAGTTAACTCTAACTGAGCATAATTACACCATAATAGAGTGTGAAGCCTTGTCCATGGTTTATGCACTACATAAGTTTAGACAATAATTGTTGGCTACTCCATTTATATTTTACACAAATCACATGGCACTTAAGTATTTGGTAAACAAACCTATTTTGTAAGGGCACATATGCTAGTGGATCTTATTATTTTATGAATTTGACATTTCAGTGGTATTCAAACCAGGAAAGTGAAATTCAAGACCTGACCATCTTTCTAGAATTAATTGATGTGAGGATGTGCATAGCATTGAAGACACATTTCCGGATGCATAGTTTTTTAGATTTTAATGTGAACCTACTGATTTGGAGGATATTTCTATCTTTTTATGAATATCTATCACACCTGAAGGAATGAAGAGTATAGAAAGAAAACAAATATCCATTTGCATCGCACCTTATATGTTGATTGGTGGAGATCTATACAAACTATTTCAGGATAATATTTTGTTATGATGTGTACTAGATCATGAGTGCATGGGTATTATGGAGGAAGAATATGGAAAAAATACAGGTGGACATTATACAGGTCGAGCCACCATGCATGATATTTTGATGGCTAGTTTGTGGTGGGAGACATTGTACAAGGATTTTCAAGAATATGTCAGGGGCTGTGATCATTTCCAGCACCTTGGGAAGCCTGGGTATAGAGATGAAATGTCATTCATGTCTATATAAAGTGTAAAACCTTTTGAAAAATGGTAAATTGATTTCATGGGCCCTATTTACCCCCCATCACGTAGGAGAGGGTCACACTACATCATTACATGTATAGATTATCTTACACGGTCGGTAGAAGTAGCACCTACTGCAGCAAGGTTCCTTTGGGAGAATATCATAACCAGGTATGGGTGTCCATTAAGTTTAACAAGTTATAGGGTTACTCATTTCTTGAATGAGTCTGTTAGTATATTATTGGTGGAATTTATGGTAGCCCATCATAAAACTAAACCCTATTACCCAAAATTTAATGGAACTATTGAATATTTCAACAAGATTTTGAGCCACACATTGAAGAAGATTTGTGATTTTGGAAGGAAGGATTGGGATGATAAATTATCTTTTGTTTTTTGGTCATATAGAATAACCTACAAGAGACTCAACAAATCCACACCCTTTTAGTTGGTGTTTGGCACCGAGGATTTTTTACCAGTTGAATTTATGTTACCATCCCTACGTCTTTCATGTGCATGTGGTTGATGAGAAAACATTGGAAGAGCACATAGAAAAATTGATGGAGCTAGATGAGAGGCACACCATAACCCAAAGGAGCCAAAAGATATATAAATTAAGACATAAGGCCTGACATGATCGACACATTAAAAATAAGAATCTGGAGGTTCGACATATGGTTCTTCTATATGATTCCAAGTTTTTACACCACCATGGGAAGTTCCAAGTACACTGGTTGGGACCATATGGCATTACTTATATACTTGACTTAGACGCTTTCCAATTAGAAGATCTCGATGGCACATGGTTTTCTGGTTTCTTTGATGGGAGTAGGTTGAATCCCTACTATAAATAAGTCTTCTTGGTGTTTGTAAATAAGGTAGTGTTTCCCTTTAGCTTAGGTTTTCCCTTAATGCATTTTCCTTTATATGTGTTTCGTTTTATCGTCGTTACGCTTAGTCTTTTTAGTCCTGGGTTGTGTGGCATGTTGGTGTGTTAGTAGCTAATTACATTTTAAGTGATTCTATTGCGCAGAGGGCTGCACATACCTTTAGTATGGGGTGGATTGGAAAATAAATTCACAGAATGGTTGGCACGTTTCTAAGGAGGTTGGATTGATCAAAAAATCATTCTGAAATGATTAGCACAAAGGTAGAAAAATGGTTTATGTGGTATATAGGGTTTTCAGGTTTATGTTGTAATAGAGATGTTATAAGAAAATTTGAGTTGATTAAAGACCATGTAGGAGAGAGAAAAATATTGCGCAGTATAACATGAGGTAAGTGGTAGCATGGGAAATTAATTAGTAGATGGCACAGAGGTTAAGTATTTCATTGCAGTAAGGCATGAAGTTGAGGTATGTGGTAGGGAAGTAAGGATAGCACACCAGAAGGTTTTCAATGTAGCACATGAGGTGGAGTTGTGGACGTTGATTTAAGTGGAAAAGGTAATTTATTAAAAGTTAACATTAAGACACGTGGGTTGGAGGGACATAGAGGTCTTAGAAAATTATAAATAGGGAGTGAGGGTAGTCATACTAACTACCTTGCCTTCGAAATTTTTTTTCTCTCAACTGAGTAAAATGTGATGAAGATGTAATAAGGAAGCGATGTACTTTTTATAAACTAGTGGCATTGTGTGAATTGTACCAATATCTTGTAGTTTATCAAGGTGAAACTAAAATAGTGGGACAACAAGGAATTGCGTGAAAGTTGAGTTATCAAAGTTGGAGAGCTGGGGTAGACAAGGAGAAGTGAACACCTAGGGTACATAGTAAAGGAAAAGGAATGACACCAAATAAGGCACGAACCAATAAGCCATCGACGGAGAAGGAGGAACCCATAGAGATATACTTGGAGATGCAGTATCCCCCAACTGTGGTTGAATTAGAGAAGTGGAATTCTAATTTGTATCGGGGAAAGATTAGTGAATTCAACCATAGAATAGATGAACACAATAAGTAGATGTGTGTGGATCTAGTAAAAGATGTACCATGGGTAGATGAGCTCAGAAACCCTAGGGTTGATGACTTAGTGCAACAGGAGTTACATAAAACTAGAGTTTTGCAGATTTGGGAGCTTCCTTTCTTTGCTAAACCTGCTCCACTCTTCAGGTGGTTACTATTAAGGGTACATGAGGATTTATTCTTCTTTGTAAGGAGGAGAATGAGACTTACAATCCAATTGATTAGAAGTGTATCAAGCTTGTGGAACACTGGTGAGGACATGGCACTTGATTTATGTGCCACTGAAAAATTTGAACAATTAGCTGAAAAGTTAAACTATGAGAAGGGAGGAAGAGCTCATATTATCTCAGATCTCAGTGACCCAAAATTAAGGGTCGTAACCTAACTCATAAGCTGTAAATTAGGCACATGACAATGGTGGATTTATATAAATAAGGATTCCTATACATTTCATACTAGGTATCCAAAGGAGCGCACTATAACTTCGTATAATTTATTGTGAAGGGTACCATTGAGGAAGTGCAGGTGTAGAATAAAGTTGGAGTGAATATCACGTGGGGGTCTATACTACTTATGATGAGATTTTGGGAAATATGCATCCCTGATGGACTAGATTGGAACATGTGGGTTCACCTACCACGGCATTCATCTCATACGGTGTAATTTCAGTAGTTCACTTGCAATGGAACCATCAAAAAATACTTATAAGGCCTAGAATAACAAGTTGTATGAGAGACTGTGAGAGGATATTGAGAACAAGTGGCACATCCCACATGAGTTTCCACAAATGGTAGGGGACTAGGTGAAGTTTACAGTTACGCAACACTCATCTTAGCAAAATTCATGATGGCCAAAGGAGAAGTCAGGCCATGGTGGAAACTATCATTTTCATTCACTGCTAAATATAGGTAGTGTACCATCAATCAGTTGAAGGAAGTACATAAGTTGACCTTAGATGCTAAAAAATTGGACGTTGATGTTCACACCCTTTGCGTAACCTATATGTATGATACGAGCCTAACATATGTCGAAACTTTAGAACCAAACTTACTGGATCTACATCCAAAAATCAATTATACCATTAATGGCTTCATCCAATGAGTGTTTATGTAGTTGTTCCCTAAGACGTAGGAAGGAGTTAAAGTGGAGGTTAAAAACTCCACCTTTCCAAAGCCATGAGAAGCTCTAATCCCACCTATGAAAGTGGTCCACATAGAATAAATATAAGAAGAAGAAGTAAGTGAGAAGAAACTAAACACTTCCCAGAAAACAAAGTATTATATGTTCCAGAATAAGAGTGGGGCACAAGTACATCACAAAAAGGCAGCACTGAGGCTTCAAATCTAGAGTGTGAGGAAGTTAAATATCCATAAGGAGAAGATATGGAACAAAGAAAGCATAAGGTACATGATGTCTTGAGTTCTACAACAAAGACAATCTTAGAGGAGGATCACACAACTTTCAAGGAGGAACTCAAGGTGAAATTTCAAGAGGAGGAGAAGAGAAAGGCTGAGGAAGAGACCAAGGAAGAAATTGATGCACACGCCAAGGAGAAATCATATTTTGCGGATGAACCTGTGAAGAGTCCGGCACGAGGGACTTCACCTATCCATCCCACCATCCTGGTACATAAGAGTAAGGGAGACTCCTTTTTTATCAAGGAGGATAAAGGGTTCATTCTAGGAACAAGCACCCTAAGGAAAAAATGTTCAAAGTACAAGGAAAAGAGGAAGAAGTGTATACCTATGTCCCCTCATATCAATTTCATGGATAATCCCATGAAGGTGTTGCACGAGGTTCCGAAGCACACTTTCCCCAAAAAATTTACATGCTTGTCATCTTTTTGACCAAAATGGAGGCATAGCAAGGACTAAGAAGATGATAAGTTGGAATTTGTATTTTCATATAGAGAAGCCTAAATTTGAGGTTAGCGATCACATGATTGATACCATTCATTTGAGAAAGAAGGAGAGAGAAACGTATAAAGTGCTGGATCTAAGCCACCTCACTAATGATCAGGCATGTAATGCACTACAAAAGATGTCCTCAAAGGTTATAAGGTGAATTTTTGACACAAGTGTGATTTTTCAAACATTAGTTGCAAATAAAAAGGGAAAGGAAAAGGAGATAGAGAGATTACACCAAGGGTTGAGAGAAAAGTAGGCACATATAAATGAAGCCTATGATTGGGTTTGCACCTTAGTTAAGAAGGTCTGAGGAAAATTTCTGGATTTGGTGAGCTAAGCTAGGATGGATTATAATGATGAGATATAGTACTTGGAAGGTTTGGTGGAGATTTTTCTAACCAACATCAAGGATGATGTGAGAACCATAGCTGAAGAGATTGCAAAGGAGAGAGAGAGAACAAAAAGATCATTTTTGAGGCATAGATTATTGATTTGTAGGACTTGTTCACCCAACTCAATGAGGAAAACATTTTAGCAAACAAAGGCTTCAATAGTTATAAATACAAGCCCATTATTGATGCATGGGTAATAGATGAAGAGGTTGTCCTCAAATCCTTACAGGAGAAGGTTCCAACGAATAAGATTAAGCACGCCCAATTTTTTATTGAGACCACAACACAAAAGGAAAATCTTAAAACCAATTTCAAGAAACTGGAATTTCAGATTGGTGAACTATGATATTATATCACAGAATGTATGGATGAGTTTGAGGGTGTTTGCACGGAGTTGGTGGTGGTCATATAATAACTCAAACAGAAGGTTGAAGATAATATACCAGATAAATTTCTGATCATACTAGAGGGGGCACATGGGAAAGCTTTGAAAAAAATTGAAGCATGGAAGAAGTTAAATGGAGAGATAGATGTGGAGTTACTTGAACTCCTCTAGTTGGTCCTTTAAATTGTTGAATCTTACAGCGTTTTTCCTTAGCTAGTTTTTTGGATCATTAGATTTTTGTTCGAAGAAGCATGAAATATTTTTTAGGATGACAATCAAACTAGTGTGGGGTAATTTTGAGCCCCTATGAATACTAAGCACCTAAGGCGTGGAGGGTTTTATCACACACTTGCAAGGATAAAAGGGTAGTTCGTAAATAACTTCATATAAATCATGGAGGTTCATGTCTGGGTAGAAAATTCTCAGAACTTAGCCATATTGTGGACCATGTTTGGAGTTGCAATGTGGTACATGTGGAGAGGTGGCCAAATATGATTGCGGATAAGGCTAGGACATGCAGACTTGTATCCCAAGGAAAGAATATTCTAGGGTATGGTTATCATGACAGGATTAAGAGCTGTAAAGTGGAGTTAATTATGGTTTTTTTGTCACTTGCATATGGAGGATAATTGAGTATGGAGAGGCATGATGACATTTGGCATGTGGTTCACTCTTGAGTGATGAGTAGGTGTTGGAGAGATGATTCCCAAGATCCCTTTCATATGTATTGATTTACACGGAAACAAGAGAGGAGAGGAAGGATGATGGAAATATTTGTGTGTATGGTGTAAGAAATGTATGCAAGAAGGTAGAGATAATGTTGTTGTAAAATAATGGGTAGATCCATTTTTCTAGAACTGGAACTAGGTTTATGTATCTAGTCCATTTATGGATCTCTTGGTGTATTTGGCTGCTATGATAATGGTGAAATAATATAATGGGGTTATTCTAAATATCGTTGTTTAATGGATATTAGTTTTTGTGTTCATGGTTCAGATTTGGTTCATGTATGTTATTTATATTATTTAGAATCGTAATATGGATCACTTAATCTCGGATCTAGTCTCATTATCTCTATTATAAGATGTATGTGTTTTTGTCTATATATGGTTCTGCTCTAATGATGAATATTCTTGTAAGGCTGACATAAAATAGGTGTCTAACGCCTTTGTGTGCCTCGGTTCAGCACCAAGTTTAGGCTAGGTGATATACCGTTGCACCTGGGAAATGATGGGTTGGGAAAAGTGACTATATATGACATAAATATCAAAGTAGGGTGATAGTCGTAGATTGCGAGAAACGTTAGAAGGTCATGTATATAGTATACCTCGATGATATGTATAGTATTATAATTCGGCGAGTATGAGCATAGTTGGATTCAAACCATTGGTAAAATACATGCATGAGTTTATTTATGTGTAAATAGTAGGCGAACTAACCGATATAAGTGACATGCTGGGTGAAATTTTTGGTTAAATATTGCCCAAACTATATTCAAGTCTAGATATTATATCTTATAATTGATTAAGTAGTTTTGGATTATTTACATATTTGAATGTTATTGTATTTTTTATAAATATGTGTATCAAGGGCTTCCCTAAGCTATGATCAAGAGGGTGAGGAAAGAATATTTCTTGTTTAGACTAAGTCTTGAGTGATATACCATGAATAGACTCAATAGGTGTGGACATAGAAATTTGTATTCTTGTATGATAAATTACATGTAAAGGAGAATAGTAAGGGATGTCTTGAACAATAACAACCTAATTTCCATAGGTGTATTGTATGCATTGATAGAGAATATAAGCAATATTTGAAAGAGTATGAATTTAAGGGTATCCTAGAAGAATGTGACATGTGCCAAGAATATAAGTAAATAATAAAGTTGTAGGAGTGATAGCTACACCAATTTGAATCCCTTTAAATAACAATATTTCCAATAAATTGATTAGGATAAGGTGAATTGAATTGGATATGTTCTTTCTTATAACTCAAATTTATTGTACTTTTTTATTACATTGTAAGTGTTGTCTATTCACCTTCCCCATGTCTGTTAACTTTCCACCTCCCTTGGGTCATGTGGTCATCACTTATTTTTCCATGTTGTATATATATACACTTGCACATTGAATAAAGTATCAAATAAACACACTCTTCTCTACCATTTGAGAACATTTGTGTCAAAGTGTCTTATAGCTCCTAGAGAAAACATTTCATCCTTACTCTTGTCTCTTTTTATGGTCAAGCAGAGACTTTGGAAGATACATTGCAATGACCCATTATGGTGATTAACTGAAATATAATTTAATTTAGAGTTAATCTAAGAATTTCAATATTTAAATAAATGTCTAAACTATAGTAGGAAAGTGACCAAATAAACTAAGTAAATAAAAATATGAAACCCTAATTAATAAGTAGGGTTGGAAAGAAATCAGCTGATTCGACAAGCTTGTTGGACTATGTCGCAAATATGGCTAGAGAAACAAGAGGAAGAAACGATTGTGATGAAGTTTACAAAATTACATATCTGAGCAATCTAAGAGGATTAGGGTTCCTAGGAGAGGATCACGACACCTGTGGGCACCCTAGTGTCAGTTCTAGGTGCCTTGGTATATGCAGGAGGTCCAAAAATCATATTTGTAGGGTTACAAAGTGATGTGAAGCCTTTTCTTCTTATTGTATTTATTTTTTTGCATTGCACCAGATATCATTGATAATCAATGATGAAGGAGAATCCTACAAAACCCCAAGCCAAGTATCAAAACCCTAAAAAAGAAATATGCAAATGAAGGGGTCATGTTTTCCTCAGTGAACACAATGGTAGACTTACTAACTGATAGTTTTACTACATATTAGATCCAATATAGTTTTGTGTGTGTGTGTGTGTGTGTTTGTGTGTGCAATCATGCCTTAGGTACTCTTGTGTAAGTTGAAATTTTTTAAATTAGTGAGAAATAAACTGCACTCCTATGTAGTGTGATCCATATGGACTAACATTATCCCTTATGATGGATATAGATGGATGCAAATGATCTCTACATGCCTTAGATGGATTGCAACCTTAGGTGATGCTAGTACTTCTTATCCAAAATTCACCCCTCAAGGTAATTTTGATAATATGCATCAAATTCTTTAGTCCCAAGCAATTATATTGAGTCCGGACAAAAAGTCATGTTTCTAGGGTCCCCTCATATTTTTTCTAACTCCCCATTCCAAGAAGAAGAGAGAAAGTTCTGAGGAAATGTGAAAAAATTGCAAAAAAAAAACAAGCTCGGGCCAGAAAAAATCATGAAAAATGGCTAAGTCCTAGTCCTCACAAAAGTCGGGACAGTTGGGACAAAAGGGCGCGAACCGGCTGAAAGGCCGCCAGGCGGTCTGCGCAGCATTTGAGACAAAGGGACGCGCAGGACGCGGAAATCCGAACTGGATGAAAAATGGAAAAAATTGACTAACTGTTGAAACAGGCAGTCTGGGACATCTGGGCAATTAGTACGTGAACCGGCCGGATCGGCCGAAATGAGTCAAGGCAGCCCAGAACAGTTGGGCCGAAGGTACGCGAAGTACGCGAACCGGCCAAACCGAGTGAAATGAGTCAAGGTAGCCTGAAACAGTTAGGGATGCGCGGGACAAAAGTACGTGAACTGGCCAAACCAGGCGAAATGAGTCAAGGCAGCCCGAAACAGTTAGGGACGCGCGGGACACAAGTACGCGAACCGACCGAACCGGGCGAATCGGGAAAATTTGTCTCTAACGGTCCGAAAGCAAATGGGACATCTAGGCCACAAGTATGCGAACCGGCCGATTCAGCCGAAATGGGAAATTTCAGCACTGTGCCAAATGGGACAAAAGGACGTGTGGGACGCGAAAAGCCGAAGTGGCCGAAGGCAGAGGAGAAAAGTCAACATTTGATCCGGAAACTTCAAACGGCCATAACTTTTGACTCCGAGCTCCGATTTTCACAAAATTGGACTTTCTAGAACAAGCACGACGTCCTCTAGATATATTTAAATAAAAGAAACATATTCAGCTCCATTCAGTCAATGCTCATTCCCGTCAAATGACAGAAAACGCCTGCCAGGCCCAAAATAGTTGCCCACACTCAAAAGGCCATAACTTTTGCATTTCTCAACGAAATTGCACAAAATTGGTACCGTTGGAATCATGGTTCCGAGCCTGATGCACAGTAATCAAGAAATTCCAGATTTGATCAGAAATTGATTGATATTTTTTAAGAAAACATGGCGGCGTTCAGAACAGTGTTTTATTTGGTAGCTGGGAGTGCAATTAAGAGGCATGGTCATCATTCTTTCTCTGCTGCAGCACATGGGATAGTATGGGGAGCCTTTTGCAAGTAATGTATAACCATTTCACTCAATTTAATTCCTCTTACAGGTGGTTGAAGGACAGATTTTGGGATTTCCATTTTCCCTTCTCTTCTCCTTCTCATTTTTTCTATAAATTGGAGTGTTGGGCTCATTGTAAAGAGAGAGTTTTTGGGTAGCAAAGCTCTACCAAAATTTCTTTGTGAAGCCAGTGTGTTGCAGGCCCTTGTAGTGGACTCCTTGCATGGTGATCCATACCATTATCTTGTAATAGACTGAATTGTGCATACCAGGAAGCAATAAAATACAAGTTTGTGGATGTATCTTCCCCTGCTGTGTTTTCTTGCATTCTTCTTGCCCCTTTTATCTTTCTACAAGAATATTGTGTCTATTATTATGTTCTTGCAGGAATTCATTATCATTGTGTGTGCTTGGAATATTACTGTGAATGCATTTTTCTAGATTATGGAGAACTGTCATCACCTCTTCTAGTGTGCACTTTGCCTCTATATTTCACACATTTGGAGACTACTCTCACATCCTCCTTTTCTGGTGTATCACCGCTTTAGTGTAGGCTTTCATTTTATGTATTCTCTTTCCCTGGTCCCTTGGAAATTTAGATTAGAACAGTTAGCTTATCCTGCATTAGAGTAGATTGTGGCAAGTAGTTTAGGAGCAAGAACCAGCTTTCTCTAGAGGCCTATCTCAAGTAGCAAGTCCCACAACTTGGAGATAGTACCCATGTTATCCAATCACACTGTGAGTTCAGGTATATGCACAGGGGTGCTGTGATTCGGTGATAACAGTACTTTCTATTGCTTTGTCCTTCATTATGGTCTTAATATATATTTCTATGGTTCTTTTTTTCTAATTTCGTAATGAACCCCAAAAAGGTCGACCACTAAAAATATAGAATGCTCAAATGGCTAGAAAGTTTCCAAAAGATGGAAGTAAAGTGAAAAAAGGATCAATGTGACCCTACTGGGACCACGTCGCCCCATTACTAGCCCAAGAACCCTAGTCAGGGCTAACATGATGGAAAACAATAAAAACAAATTGGGCATATATGTTGGGAGGTCGGAAGTGACAATAGAAAGTAAAGTAAAATGGCCAAAATATGGGGGTTAATTAGTAATTTCTTCATCCAAAACCATATAAATAGTAGTATGGGACCAAGAATAAATAATACCCAAAGTGCATCATTTAATGTCTACATTTGGCCCCACTTTATGTTGGTGAGTGGAATTCTCAGTAACATAATGTAGATAGAGATGTGTACCTGATGTCCATTTAGAGTGATGAAGGAAACCCACCAAAGGACTAGAAAAAGTGTTGAGTGATAAAAATATGATGGATTGTGGAAACTAAATATTCAAAAAAGCAAAAAGTGATGAGAGTGAACCTAGGGAAGAAACACATTTGTAGTTTCTAATTTGTGTGATATACCTACATGTTAGTATGAGGTGTGTGATACCGCAAAAAAAAATTAATTTTTTTGTTTTTGTTGGTGTTTTTTTTGTTGACTGATTATTTCTCATAAAGTAGGACCTACAAGGAGAATATAATCAAGAAGTTAAATATACATGTATATATGTCAAAAACGAATGTAAAGAGCTATGTATATATTAAAAATAATGTATTGGAAATGAAAAATATAAAAGGAACATATGCACCTGATGTGTGATGCACTCAACACTCAAGTGTTAACCAAAGCACAAGAGTGTGCCATCGGGTGATGACGATGTGAAAACGTGTGATTATTATGTCTATGTGAGAAGAGTGATGTATGATAATGTAAATATGATAGATGCGTTGACACTAATATGAGATGTGGGGGAGGTGTTGGACACTATGCCCCCAATGTATGCAACATGAAGGATAGAATTATGTAATTTCATCTAAAATTTCATCTCTTTTAGGGTAATAGTTGAATGGATACACATTAGTTAACTTGATAAGAAATGGTGTCCAGTTTATCACATAATGATCCATTAACACATAAACTGTACATACCCATGCCATGTTCCTCGTCAGTAAATGGGGGAAGTGGAAATTTATGTACATACCAAGAAGTGAGATTCTTTGTATAGCTAAGAAAGGAACTATATTGCAAATGAATATGACACCAAAGGGCATAGGAAATGAGATTTCAATATTAGTAGGATCCAATGCACCCCCTATATAAGTAAGGCAATACTCTCCTAATGTGAGTGGAGAAGAGCGAGGAGTGCATGATAGATAGACCGTAAGATGAAAGACATGTAAACCATAAGCAGCAGTAACAGTGATAAAGCCATAATATAGATGAGGATCATGAGTAGGAGGATAAAGGTCCTCAAAAGTGAAACCAAGTCGAGCTAGACCATCATGTGAACATATTGTGACATTACATGTAGGATCAAATGGAATATGTTCCCATTATGAATCATTCATGAAGAGTGAGCAAGTAAATGGTTAGCACGCTAATATGGGTGGGACACCTAAAGGTGCAAGTGATAGAGTGACATCCATAGACTAGACATGACCCTGATAATAAATTGTACCAGTAGTTGTAATAGGTATAATAGAATAAATTTCATCCATCATAGAAATAACACCCTCAAGTGGTGGAAAGTTAGGTAGTTTGTCCATAGGTTGAGAATAATTTGTAGTATCAATGCGTGGAATGGTAAGACTAGTATTAGGAGCTCAATCACAATATTGGAATAGAGTACAGTCACAAAAATAGTATACTCAATGCCTTCAAGGATAAATTTGACACAATAATGTACAATAGAAGAAAAAGTTTGTTTAACATGAATCCATGGTCTACCAAGTAAAAAATTATAGGAGACTGGGAAATCAATGACGAAAAACACAGAGGTGATAGTTTCTGGTCCTACAGTGATAGGTAGTGTAATGTTACCAGCATATGGATGAACAAAACCATCATAAACATGCACTGAAAGAATAAATGGATTAACATCATGATATGAAAGACCTAGGACTTCAAGGAATGACATTGGATACAAGTTGAGCTCAGATCCATTGTCAATTAATGTGCATTTGATAAAAAATAATTAATGTGAGACATGATACGAAAAAGTGGGTCATTGTAAAAACTATAAACATTATTGGAGGATTAGACTTAAATGCTATGTGTTGAGAAAATTCATCAATAAATGTTTGATAAACTGATTCAGGATGCATATCGGCACAAATATGAGTAGTAGTAAGAAGATGTTGTAATATATGTCTTAGATTAGGATTTTCAAGAAAATAATCATTAAATGAGATACTCATGATGAATAAACCCTAAGATGATAAAAAATAAATGAAGATCATATAAGTGTGAAGAGATTTGGGTTCACCAAAATGATTAACTAAAATCTAATTTATTTTAGAGTTAATCTAAGAAGTACAGTAGTGAAATAAATGTCTAAACTAAATTAGGAAAGTGACCAAAGTAACTGTTATCACCAAATCACTACACCCCCCGAATGGCCTTAAAGTGAACATGACATTCAGTGTGATTGGGAAACATGGGATCACCTCTCAAGCTATGGGACTTGGGCTTGAGGTGAACCTCCAGAGAAGGTCGGCTTCCTCTTCCTAAACTAATCACTACACTACTCCTAATGCAATAAAAATGGCTAACTAGACCTATGCTAACATCTCAAGGGATTAGGGAGAGAGATTTACAAGGAAATAAAACCTATAGTAGAAGTGGTGATGCACCAAGAAAGGGTTTTAATAGAAAAAATTCCAGCTTTCTAATGAAGCAAGATGATCATGAGGAAGAATGAACATGCATTACAACCCTAATTTACATACAGTACTCCACTCCTTGATAAGCACAATGACCTCCAAAACTTGTAAAAGAAACCGTGGTTGCACAGTTCACCTGCAAACATGAGAGAGGAAAATAGAAGTAGAAAAATCATGAAAGGACATATAATTGATCACAAAACATAATTTCCCTTACCTCAATCACTTGCACAGTGCATCATTACATCAGGGAAAAGGCATAGGCTATCATTACAACTTTGAGAAGAAAATCGTGTGAGCCTACAAATTCACAGCATCTCATCTTGTGAAGAGAGGGGAAGTCTAGAAAGTATGTCTAACGTTTTTTAGAATAAGCACCCCATTTACATTTATAAAGAAATTTGAGTTGTTGAGAGAAAGAAGGAAGAAACCCTAGAATCTAGGCCAGAATGTAGGAAACAATTCATCATTGTTGTTGGCCATGTTTTCTCATTTATTGCACCCCCACCTTTCGAGCCACCACTCAAGGAACGAAGGAAACCTGCAAATTTGGAATGTAAAACTTCTAAAAAATCATCTTTTAGTGATTTCATGCAGCATCTTTCTTTCTCTGAGTTCCAATGATTGTAATTTTGTGAAAAATAGGTAACCGAGGAGAAAGTTGTGGCATGTTTACTGAAACTCATATCGGGTGTCCTAGGCATTGTACTCCATTATCTTTCTTACAATTTCTTCACAATCCTTGAATAAATTCAAGATTTGAATTTATTTCCATTTTTAAATAAAATAATACTTAAAAATCCATTGGTGAGATTTGGGGCCTACAGGACAAAATGTATATTTTAGGGAACTTTAGTGTGCTAACGCGATGAATGCTCACCAGCCAGCGCACCGAGTTGGTTGGCGAGTTACTTTACTTGCTCTTCGGGATATTTCTCTAACCTATTTCCATGATTTTATTATCAATTAATCATAGCTCTATCGAGGCCCGAAACAGCTTGTTGTGTTATGAATGAGCGAGTTCCAATCGACTCCCATGTTGTATACATTGAATATTGGCTCCATATTGCATGTCGAGCTCTTTGTTCACATTATATACCACATAATTAACGGGTCCGTTACCGCCATGATTCCAAGCCATGACTCGGCCAACTCGTGACTCAGCTCACCTATCAATTCCATAGATCCCCAAGTTCTGCGACTCCTCCTCACCGATTGGCAAATTGGTCAATGCAACACTTCATCGCTACCTCACATATGCACTTAGTCCACTCAGGCATGTGATTCCTACCTGTGACTTAAAACTTTATCTCTACTAACGATTCGCTTCGACCATCCATCTCATCGAGTTAAATGGAAAACTCCCAAACGTTTTTCGCCAAGACTTTGGAGCTCCGACTTCAACTACGTGGCATCGCAACCTCTGACTCCCGAAAACCCCTAAAACTTCAAATTTCAGATGTTTGGATTTTCGGGCTCTATGAAACTCCTTCCTCAATGCCATTTTTCAACCACGTTGTGTGGAGAGTTCTGAAATAAAACATTCTAACGAAACTCCCAAAAACATTCAAGCTTTGAAAACCGAAAATGAATTGTCCATGAAATTTGAAATGATTTCCTCCGAAATGAAACTCTCGAAACACAGGACTCCACATGACTTGAACTGACACCTCGAACTTCACAGCTCGATCCGACTGCAAGCTCACTGTATTATGCTTCCCACTACTGAGCCCAAACTTGAGAAACTCTGAATTCATAGTTTTATAAACTGCTTGGAACAACTTCATGAATCTCTCAGCTGAAACATTTTGAGCATAGCTCATTTCTGCAATAACAAATAGCAAAAGCTTCAAAAACATGACTCTGTGAGCTAATGTCCTTACACTTGTAATTCATGAGTTTCATCATTCATGCAAGTATGGCTCCTAATGCCATCATATCTAAGATCTGTAAATTCTGAGCTCCCCATCGGACTTCTATAAGCTTTCCATTTCACATGTAATGTTTCAAGCTATTTACCGCCTTAGAAGGCCTCTCAAATGGTGCATTTCCTCAAAACACCAACGAAATGAATTCAGCCCATGTCAGTTTAAGCATCTTGCAACTCACTCCGTTTGAATTACTCCAAGTTGCTTGAGTCATCGCTCGCTTCCTGACATTTCAAGTTAAATTATTCATGCAAACCATATCCGACTCTATCCAAGCTCATGAAATGTGCAGAGTAAACATTCTGGAGATTTCAAGCCGCTCATTTATCTCACCATTATCATTGGTGAACCTATCAATTCTCCAAACTCGATCCTAGTTCATCTCTTGCTGGTTCTCCACTACACTCTATGCCTCGCGGAGTATTATTACTATCACAACATGCTACATCGATGAGCCCTCCCATGGAATTTGTCTCCTGATGGACTTTACTTACTTGAATCTGTTGCCCAAACCATGCATCTAGGTTCGAGCTCTGATTTGACACACCGATTATTTCATAGATGGTCAGTTTCGACCTTTGAGCAAGCTCTACAATACTATATTGATGCATGCCACCAATCAGAAACCTTTCCCCGAGCCCGGGTGAGCTCTTGACACCTCGAGTTAATGCCCAGGATTCACTCTATGTGACCTCAAACTTCCCTGATGTATCGATCTAATCCGAATTCCAAATTCTCTATACCTGAATTAATCCTTCTATGAGATTCTTGGCATGTATTCATTATCACGAACTGAACCACTGGTTCTGGGTGACCGAGTCACTCAATTCACTTTTTGATATCATGGCTTAACTAGGGGCTTTGTACAACATTCATCATGATTCACTCTCGCTACCTTCATGCCTAGTCAACTCCTTCTCAGATCCACCAAGCTCTCTATATGAATCTTAAGCTAATCACATCGAGATCCTCTTTATGTGGCCTGAGCGCACTTCTTGAAACACCTTATTGAGCTCATTCCGACAGGCATTTTACTCACTAGTGACCTCCCAACGGAGCTTTGAAATTGGCTCGTCGAGTCACTCAATTTGTCCTTCCCCTTGTCGGTCAACATCTTTGTGAGATTTTGAGCCTGCCCTGCGATTGCTCGACCCTCCCTAGCTCACATTGACATGTTGCAACTCGTACCAGCTGCGTACTGAGGTTCGAATGACTCTCTAGTCTGTTGAGCTCCTCATGGCCAATCAGACCCTTTGTGATTTCCCAGCTCGACTTACCATACAAATTGCAACAACCTGCTATCTCTTTCTGTATGAGCTTCTACCATGATCATCAACTATTAATGAAATCTTCCCAGAACTAACTCCTTCATCCACCTAATCGACGGGCTCATATTGTTACATTCGATCTAATCCATGGATGGTTATCTCCCAACTGTAACCATTTTTCTGAAGGCAAACTGGCTCCAACCTTCGAGTTATTCCCTACTATAACATTTCTCAAAACTCATGCATCTTGACCAACTTGCAGTTGTTGTACACCCATGCCATCGATTTCATTGAGCATATTGATTTGTTCGACTCGAACTTCATTCACATGCCACTCCATGATGAGCTCAATCCCACTGAGCTGCCTCTCGAAACTATTTCCTTAGCTTGGCCAAAACCTACAGTTGTTCACCTTGATGCAAAAGCTCTATTTATCTGCTAGAGCCTACAAATCTGTGAAATCGTCCCCAGACATTTGTCAACAGCTTGAAGGACTAGACTCGTCCTTGAGTTCCTGAGCTCACTCCAATTTTCTTGTGAACTCTCTCAGTTGTACTCGGAATTCAATCCCAAGCTGAATTGCAACAGGGATGAGTCGAGTTCTTTGGCTCAAATCGCACTAGGGCCACTGAGTCGATTTGAATGCATACCTTTCATGCGAATCAAGCTTATCATCCACTGAGCCCTACGACTGATCCGTATCTCCTCTTCGACTCGACAATTGTTCAACTACTCAGTTTGCCTACCTGGGCCGTGTCATGAGTAGTCTCATCCGAGTACATCTCCATGATCCAAAAAGCTCGTTCAACTATCATTTCTCCTTCAGCTCTGTACTTGAGCTTTGGTCTTCCTCCAGTTCAACATCTTCCTCTCGAGTTTCACTTAATGGAGCTTGCTGTCTACAACACATCTGGTTTTCTCCACATCGCCAGAGCTTCCACTCAACCCTTCACCATGACGTGAGTTGTCCACCAACTACTGTCCAGCTGAGTGGTGACCATCTTCATCTCACCGAGCCAACCACAATCTTACTTGAGATAATACAATAACTCGACCCTCTGGTATGATATCGAGCTCACATGTCTAAGTGTTTAGCTAAAACCTATGATACTTCTCTTGTTTATTTCTTCACTGAACTCCTTGTAACTGATCCAACCTCTACACACCTATCGTCTCAAGTTTGAAATTATCTCGATGTATCTTGGCTTCTCAAGAAATGACCTTGTCCTCATTTTTGACCTTCTAGGGCTCCTTTAGCTAATTAAAGTAGTAAAAACACAATATGACCCTTTAAGACATAATTTATCAATTCAATCATTTTTTGCCCGCAACGACTAAAAATGGCTTGTAAGGCATTGTCCAATTTTTTGTACAAGAGAGAAAAATTGACAACATTTTTGGCAACCTCTTGAGGATGTTTGCCTACTAGGAATGGTTCCAGTAGCCTTATCTATCTGTTGGGCATGTAATCATAACTGTCAATCTGAGACATGATGTTGAACCATGAAACTCCTGAATTCTGAGTTTCATGTTCCCAGGTTACCTGAACACTACTGCATCCTACATCCAAAACTTGGAATGACTACTACAGAATGAAGGATAATAAATGAACCCATCCTGAATCCACTTGAACATTTCCGATCTTGGACCTCCTTGGAATGGTATACTAAATCTGATGAAAACTTGGCATCTAGAGCATATTCTAGAACTTTGAACGAAGTAGCTGAGGAATTGGGGATATCTTGAAACTTTCTCTGAAACCTTGAAATTTTTTCCTCCTTGAAAAACCTCCAATGATGAAATAGTGTGTAGAACAACACAAGAGTGACAACCGAAAACAAAACACACTGAATTCGAAAACCATACATGCCCTAATTGAAACATGCAAGGTGTGAATTACACTTATTATGATGAAAGAATACCTATTCCTACTCTATGCTAACTGGAGGAACATGTGAGTTAAACAAATCCTACTACTGGTTGTGAAAAATATCTCCCTTTCCTCAAAATGGATTGCCATGTAGATTATTTGACAATGGACATGGCTGAAAATGAGAGTGAAAAACTTAAACAAGCCCAATTCTCCACTTGGTCCACTGAGGTACCAACTGGAAAGAGAAATAATTCCTTTTTTAGTTTCTTTGCATTTGTCTTGTAGAGGCATTGTAGCTAATCCTCATAATTGTGAATCTCATCCTCGCATTCTAAAATGAATGTGACTAGTTTTGGCTTCAATGAAGTCAGGTACCTAATGGGACATGGTCTAGCCCGTTGAATATTCCTTCTTATCTGAACTTCAATTTTAACAAGAAAGTCTGGCTAAAGACATCCTAAAAAAACATGGTTATTCACGACGTGATTTCCCTCTTATTGCCCATTTACAAATAACTGATCTTTCACCTAGACAGATGGTATTGTAGTGACATAACCCTCATTTGACATATAGTTTGAAAGCTGAAACCCTCTTATTTGTAGCTTTTTATGATTGTTATGGAAAGAAAAATATTCAAGAATACTTTCCTCTATCATAGAACTTATTGGAACCATATACTGCAAGTGGTTGATGTATACTGATCAAATAGAAAAATCTCCATGGCATAATCTTCATTCAATTCTTCTAGATTATTCCGAGCTTCTCATGTGTGTTCCTCCTTTACATGTGATGGAATATTCAATTCCCCTAATTCTGATTCCAAAGGACATTTATGAGGAATGAGATTTTTTAGCATGTAGCTCCACAACACTCAACACTTTGTGTTGGAAAAGGAGCGATGAAATAATAAGATTTTCAAGAAAATCTCCATAATGGCATCTCTGTCCATCAAAACATTCTTCTAAATATGACTTAGTTTCTCCCACTTAATCCTCTCTTTCTTTATTCTAATGAATGTTGTACAAGATCCAATTCCTCCTCTACAAATCTAAGAGTACTCCTTTGAAACTAGTTGTGAACCTTGATTATTTCCTTGCATAGCACTAGACAACTGATATTGAAGGTTCATTTTCAATGGACATGGAAATTTGCTATAGATCCAAATTCATCTAAGAAATACAGATTTTTGAGAAGATAGAGAAGGGAAAAGGATATGTAAGCTTCCTGCATTGGTCTCATCCACATTCTTGAATCTTCTGAAGTCTACCATGGAAAGAGTCTCATGAAACTTTGTGTCAGTTGATTGTAACATTCAATGAGAATATTGGAAAGTGGCTACCATCTTCCATAAGTGCTGCAAGTTCTTAACATGCATGGCAATTAGGATCATTGCACTCATCCGAATTAGTTTGTACACTTGAGAGTCTTTCTTCTTCAACTTGTACATTCTCTCCTTCAACTGACTTTGCAATTGGTAAGGAATCTGTAGATCAAGGATTTCGCGCTTGTTACCTGTCTAAGTTAATACACCAAACTAAACACAAAAAACCCTGAAAAACTCCAATAAAATCGATACCTGATGGATAAGATCCGAAGATGTAGATGAATGAGGAAGCCGATGTAGATAAGACGGGCGCACACGAGCAATTCGCGGAATAGATCCGAGTAACCTGCAAGACACTGATGCTTGACAGAAAAAGACGGCGTTAAGAGATATTTAGGTGGACTGCCCGAGAAGCGGGTCCGGGAAGCGATAAGCTTCCTCGGCGGATGTCAGTCCACGTTTTCAATTAAGAAAAGAAGCATACATGATAAAAGATGTAAGTAAAAAGCTAGATTTTCTGATTGCAGTAATAAGACAGAATCTAAACAGCAGACAAAAAGTACAGAAAACAGGGAACTATGAAATAATGCTGAATTTGTGTTACCTGTGTCCTTTTACTTGTCTGCAAGGAAATCGGCGTCGACTGGGTAGAATCGGCGTCGACTGATGTGGTCGGCGTCGATTGAGATGAATCGGCGTCGACTGGGTGAGATCGGCGTCGACTAAAGGCAGATCGATCAATCAAGGACTGTGCGATAAGATTCGGGAATTAGAAGGTGAATGTGGTCTGCCGGATGTGCCGAAGTTGGCGAGATACTGGAACAGAGTCACCAGATGATAGATGGTTGTGTGCGATGTTGACGTGATGTGGGCAGAGTAACGGTGCTCCTCTCAGGGATTGATTCAGACAGGATCTGCCCTCACTTGACACCCTTGATGCTAAAAGATCTCTCTTTCTTACAGCCTGTGTCTCTCTCGCTCTCTGTTCATGCGTAAGTGCTTCCTTTTTTCATCTGTTCACTTTTTCGCTCTCTCTTCGGTCCTTAGAACTGAGTTCTGGACTTGCTTTTATAATCGGCGCCGCTCCTAGAAAATCGGCGCCGACCATATGGGTCAACGCCGATCGCGGAATAGACTCTCGAGATGGCCAAAATGAGCGATTTCAAGAAAGATAAGACTTATCCTGAATACAGGAAATATCCCGCTTAGGGAAGATGAAAAATAGATGTGATACATAGATAGAATAAATTTGGGGTAGATAAGTGATTAAGATGCATGGGAAGAAGCGTAATTAAATATTTAATATTTAATCACTCATGGGTAAGATATGATGGGGGGTGAATTAAATTTAGAGTAAGTGATTAAATCACAAATTGGATAATATCCCAAGGGGATAGTTGGTGACGTAAACGTGCCCCAAGTTACCTAAGCAAGTAAATGGATGAGAGGGACACTAAATTGAGTAACCAATTTTAAGTGTCTACATTTTGCCCCTTTTTGTCAAGTAACTTGTGATAAGAAAGGTTATGAGACAAAAACAAAGGGATGGAAGAAGGGAAGAATGTGTGATGATGTGATCCCCCTCAAACTAGGGATGGGATGGGTGATAGAACAAACGATCCCAAGTTTGAAAAAGATAGATGAAAAATGCAGGATGCCCCAGTCGGATGTCTGGAGTAGATCTGATCATTGATGACGCATAAAAAACAAATAAAAAGGCAGCAACCTAAGGAATTCACATTGGTAGGACAAACTAGACGGTCTCCTCATGAGACAACGTTAGAGCCTACAGACCCGCTTAACTCTAAGTTGTCAAAAAGTACGAGTGTCCCATGCAAAGGGAACAAACCGAAATAGATGGTGATATCAAAAAGATGTGCCAAAAGGCAAAATTCAGCACACAACAATGATCAGATAGATAAGTAAGCCAAGCATCAACACTATGGCAAACAAATTTGGAAAATCGGCGGCGACCAAATTAATCGGCGATGACTAAAACAAACAGCGTCGACCCAAAAAATCGGCGCCGACCAATCCAGGCACATATAAATATGCGAACGGAAAACGTAAACGATTTATTTTCAACGTGACGATTGATTCAGAGAGAGTCAGAATTTGATTTTGAGCGCCGTGGAAGCCTCTGGGAGCGGTTAGAAGCGTAGGAAGACACGACCAGGGGTAAGTGGTCATTCTTGAACCCATTGTACTTGAATTTTTGTTTTCATTTGATTTTTTTTATTTTATTTTTGGGAGGCCGGGGTCCGGTTAATGTCCGGACAGGCAGTCAGCTCCGATTGGTAGAATCGGCGTCGATTGATATTATTGGCATCGACTCACATAGATCGACGCTGATTATGTTAAATCGACGTCGATTGGATAAATAACTTCTATGATGATAGAATTTTGTTTCGTATGTTCGGATTTGGGGAAATAAGAGACTAATTATGCCTTTTGATGTCGTGGATGCAGGCACGAGAGGCTCTACATATGAGGGATGCCATTCCTGAGTTATTGGAGACGATTCTCCCTGATGTGACCGATGCAGATTGGCGACATTTAGAGCTAGCCGGGCTCGGGGGTTTCCGGTATTACAGATGAGTGCCACGAGATGTGGAGCTCATGCGGGCACTAGTGCGATGATGGGACAGCCATACGTGCACTTTTTGGTTCAGGACGGGTGAGATGACCATCACCCATGAGGATATATTCAAGATTCTGAGACTGCCGGTCACTGGGGACCCGATTGAGATCACACCGCGAGAGCAGCAGCAGAGGGCCCTAGTGTGATTATACAGAGACAGGGCAGATGACTCAGAGATAGTATCTGGGGCAGTGAGGATAGCCTCATAGTACAGGTAGGATAGCCCTCGGAGTAGGCGGATATCCTTCATTCAGATGGCTATCTCCTACTTTGCCCTGCCAGATTCAAGAGGTGGGAGATTCCCATTGTTACTGTTAGACTGTGTTTGCGACATCCTGCAGTACAGACAGGTTTTTTCCTTCACTGATGCCCTGATAGCTCAGATATATCATGAGCTATGGATGTACACCACTGGCCGGAGGATAGGGATTGACGTCAGTTTTGTGCTCCATTGCTGGGCATATGAGCACATAGCGGTGATCAGGCCATCCTGGCTTCCTTGGATGCCAGCAGCAGTGGGTGCTATTGATTATGGATTTCGGAGATGGCGGGCTGACATGGCCGTGGGGGATACAGGTAGATCGGCCGAGTGGTACTCTGAGCGTTTCAGGACGCTGACACCAGATCAGGTCATCTGGAGGCCATATCGAGCATTTCCGACATGGGCTGGTCAGGATGCCCACTTGGTAACATTGAGACGGAGCCGGGTGGTCAGGGGTCATAGGCCGGATATGTGGGAGCGAGTCCCGTTTATGCGGATATTGAGGCAGTTCGGCCTAGTACAGACAGTGCCGACCACCTACACACCATATAGGCGGGATAGCAGGGAGACGGATTTGCCGATTTTGATCTCGAAAGACCCATTAAGAGAGGCCCCGCCCTCTACAGACAGCGATGATGACGCAGGGGTAGATGAGGGTTACACAGTATGGTATGACACCGAGCTACCATGACATCTCCCGCCATCTATAGATGCTGACGAGGAGGACATAGCTGCTATGCTGGATAGACTAGAGGGAGAGCATGCCACCCTTACACAGACACATCAGGTAACTCTGGAGGAGATCAGGGCTTTGACAGAGGAGAGGGATGCCCTGATTATGGAGAGAGACACCGCTCGCCAGGAGCGAGATATAGCGATCCAGTAGAGGGATCGCTACTTTCGACATAGGGAGGCCCTCAGGGCCAAATATGGAGAGACCGGTGCCACGTCAGAGTCCGATACACAGGGCACGACCCTAGGAGGAGCAGCACCAGCAGTGCCAGTAGCCCTAGCAGCACCAGTAGCATCGTTACGAGCACCGGGTACTGTGATCCTGAGCACATACCAGTCTCTCCTCGCTGAGGTGAGATACTATGAGGATGCCCTAGCGCAGCATGCCCCAGATGTGCCTCAGTACGGGGCGAGGAGGAGAGTAGCGACGGCTACAGCGAGCGGAGCCTCAGGTGGTGGGAGCACTGGGAGAGATCGAGGTGCGCAGAGACCTCCAGCAGCAGGTGCATCGAGCTCGATAGGCGGCGGCCAGGAGAGATAGCCAGGTGAAGAGGAGGGTGGAGGAGATAGTGTCCTCCATGCATCGGACTTTACTATATAGAGATTGATAGATTTTGTATCTGTATAGTGATGTAGCCTCGATTGGAAGGCATTGTATAGATGGCTTGATTGAAAGCCACCCATTTTTGTACAGACACCACATGTATACATAGATTCATCATGTTATTTGTCATATAATTGTACTCATGCTTTTAATTTGATATACATGGATAGATGGATATAGATATAGACTGATAGAGGATAAAATAGATTTGATTGGATAGATATAGACTGATAGATGATAGAAATAGATGTGATTAGATAGATTGATATGTGGATATAACTTTGATAGATGGATGTGATGTAACTTGGATGTACATGTGTTTGATGTATGGATTAGATATAGATAGATGTAATGTACCTTGGATGTACATTTTGATGGATAGATAGATGGATGTGTTTGATGCATGGATTAGATATAGATAGATGTAATGTACCTTGGATGTACATATTTTTCAATATTTTGATGGATAGATAGATAGATGTGTTTGATGTATGGATGTAATTTTAATGAGAAATGAATACAGATAGATGTTTTGATAGATAAGATGATGAATTTAGATAGAAGATAAATTTTGATTGAATTAACATGTGAAATGTAAATTTAACTGGATGCAAGACAAAGAAATGGGGAATACTCTTGGCAAGAGCCAAAAAGATGTAAATGGAAACAACCTTGACTTAGAAGAGAAGATACTCGGATAAGAAAAAAAAAAAGATAAGTCGTACTTCCAACAGACCATAGATAAAATCCAGATAGGAAACCGAAAGACCAAGCATACAAGGCCCTATATAAGATTAAAATAAACCTGACACTAACTAGTCGCAAACCAGATCTAGGATAGAAACGGAAAGAAAATTAAGTATCTTGTCAGAATTTACAAGGGACATAATACATGTCCATAGTAGGAAAATAGGATTCTCCATATGATCGACAAAATGTCTTAAATCTCAGCTTCATGATTTTGGCAGAAAAGCAAACTGATCAATGCAGGAAGTTTGCTTGATATGGAAAGACTAATCGATACGGGAAGTCTTTCAGTGATGCTAAAAAAGTGTATAAACTGATTAAAAGACTGATCAATTGCAAGAAGCCTTGAATATTTCTTTGAGGAACAGCCGTCCTTCAAGGGAGCGGTCTGTATTTTGAATTTTAATGATAGCCATCCTTCGAGGGTATGGTCTATATTTTTAGAATTTTTGATAATAGCCATCCTTCAAGGGCATGATCTATTTTCTTTTTGATTCACTTGATAATGTATGGATAGCTGTCCTTCAAGGGATCAGTCTATCTTTTGGATAGCATCTTTTTTTTTTTTTTTGAAACTCTTCTTGGAAGAAGCTGAGTTTAGACCTAGATAGATCAGATGGAGGGGAAGAGAACATAGAAGAACAGGCACTCATGCCCCTAGTAGATCCGATTAAGATAAGTACTTGGGACGGATGAAGTGGTGATTAAGGTATTCCTACCATGAGGAGGAACATATCCAAAAGAAACGTGCAATGAGTAGAGCCGCGATACTCATATTTAAGGTAAATGAGGCAATAGGCGGAGAACCACACAATTTCGAATCACCACGAAAGTAGATGACTGGTTATTATGACGGATGAAAGATCTGTGTTGCGACTAGATTTGTGTAAGATAGATTTTAACAGTAGAAGGGCCATAAATGCAAAGCATTAAGAGGTTCCGCTTCAGGTATACCATCCATGGAAGATAAACAATAAGCCCTAGACCCATATTTATGAGTGATAATGTACGGGCCCATCCAGTTGGGAGCAAACTTACCCCGTTGACTTCTTTCGAGTGTAGTGACATTTTGATTTTCCTTAAGAACAAGGTCACCAATTTTGAAGTCACGGTGTTGCAAGTGCTTGTTATAAGCACTCTTAACACGTTCAAGATAGACCTGATGATGCTCAAGAGCGTTGGGACACCGCTCATCTAATAATTCAAGTTGTGCTAGACGATTTTGATGATAATCCTCATCGGAGACAAATTCTCTGAGAGAAACACGGAGAGATGGGATTTGGACTTCCAAAGGAAGGACAGCCTCAGACCCATAGACGAGGGAAAAAGGAGTAGCACCAGTAGGAGTACGAATGCTAGTCCGATAAGCCCAGAGAGCAAAAGGGATATGTAAATGCCAATCCCTACCAGCTCGACTAGTTACCTTTGCGAGGATATTACGCAAAGTTTTATTAGACGCTTTGGCCTGACCATTAGCTTGAGGATAGTATGGAGAAGAAAAACTGAGCTTGATGTTGAAAGCGTTGCAGAGATTCTACAAATCAGCGTTCTTGAAAGACTTACCATTATCTGTGATGAGCTTATGTGGAATGCCAAAGCGACAAATGATGTGTTGATAGATGAAATCAACTATGGGTTTAGCCTTTGTTGAAGAAAGAGGGATAGCTTCTACCCACTTAGTAAAGTACTCAGTGGCAGTAATGATAGAATGATGACGCTGTGAAGAACGAGGATTGATGAGACCAATAAGATCAAGACCCCACTGCGAACTGCGAAAAAGGCCACAAATCCGCCACAGGTTGCAAAGCTTGACTAGGGATGTGTGTGAGATTGGAATGTTGCTGACACTTGACGCATTTCTTAGTGTATTCACAACAATCTCGATTAAGAGAAGGCCAATAATATCCCAAACGTAAAATACGCTTGGCTACAGCTAAGCCACTAAAATGTCCACCACATATACCGTCATGGACCTCCTGGATGGCTTTAGATGATTCACGGGTTTTGAGGCACCGAAGCAAAATACCATCAAAGCCGCGTTTGTAAAAAAGGCCGCCTAGAATAGTATAGCGATTGGCGCGTTGGATAAAAGACCTTCTACCATTGGAAGTCAGATCTGGAGGAAGCACCGAATGAGATAGATAATCAACTATCTGTTGATACCACTCATCCTGAGTATGGGTTGTGACAGCGTTGATCGAAGTTAGTTGCTCAAGATGAGATGGTTGATCTAATCGTTGCACAACCACATAAAGACGCGAGTCTTCGATGAAAGGTGGGATAAGTGAGGCTAATGAGGCCATTGTATCTGCGAATCGATTTGCAGTGCGAGGAATAGCTTGGATAGTGAACTTATCAAAAGATTGGAGTTGAACGAGAATGATATCACGATATTTTTGAAGGATATCATTTTTGTATTGATAGACGCCCGTGACTTGATTAATGATGAGTTCAGAATCACCGAAGATGTCAATATGACGAGCGCCGAGATTAATGGCATTTTGAAGACCTAAGACAACAGCTTCGTATTCAGCCATATTATTGGTGCACACAAAGTTCAACTTGTGTGCGACTGGGATAGGCGTACCCCAAGGAGGAATCATCACAAAACCTACACCTCCCCCTTGCTGGCATTTGGATCCATCAAAGAAGAGCTTTACTTTAAATGGAGATAGACCAAAATCAATTTGTTGGATATTTTCATCGGGGAATTGAGCAGGGGGGTCTTGAGTGTCTGGAAGAGGAGCATCAGCTAATTGATCTGCAATAACCTGACCCTTGATAGACTTTTGCGGGATAAACTCGAGGTCAAATTCTGTCATGAGCATAAGCCAACGAGTGATACGATCATTGTGATAAGGCTTTGCATGAATCGTCTTAAGTGGATTGACACTTGTGACAATGTAAGTTTTGTGATTAAGGAGGTAATGACGAAGCTTAGAAGTTGTGAAGAAGAGAGCACAACATAGTTTTTCAGCTTCGGAGTAACGTGTCTCATACTCATGGAGGGTACGACTGATGTAATAGACAGCTTGTTCTTTACAAGTGTCCCGATGCGAAATCATGGCTCCCAGAGCATGGTTAGTCACAGAGATATAAAGATAGAAAGGCTCCCCCTCGCGTGGAGGTGTAAGCACATGTGGAGAAAGAAGATAAGTTTTGAGATCATCAAAGGCCTTTTGGCAATGCTCATCCCATTCAAAATGAACATTCTTACGGAGGAGATGGTGAAAAGGTTGACAACGGTCCGACAATTGGGAGATAAAACGACGCACTGACTGAAGACGTCCTTGGAGACTGCGGAGTTGCTTTAAGTTAGAAGGGGGAGGCATCTCAAGGATAGCTTTTATTTTCGTGGGGTCCACTTCAATACCCCTAATGGAAATGATAAAACCTAAAAGTTTACCAGTGAGAACGCCAAACACGCACTTAGATGGATTTAGACGAAGACAAAAGCGGATAAGCCTCTAAAAGAGAGGTGCAAGGATGAAAAGATGATCTTGACGACGTTTGGATTTACCGAGGAGATCGTCAACGTAATCCTCCACAGTTTTGTGTAAGAGATCATGGAAGATGTAGGTCATTGCTCATTGATAGGTTGCTCCTGCATTCTTAAGACCAAAAGGCATGACACGATAACAAAAGGTCCCCCCAAGGAGTTATGAAATAAGTCTTATGTTGGTATTCTGGTGCGATGAGAATTTGATTATATCCAGAGAAACCATCCATAAGAGAAAGCATCTCATGACCCGAAGTTAAATCTACGAGTTAGTCGATATTAGGTAGAGGAAAATCATCTTTTGGACAAGCAAGATTAAGATCCCAGAAGTTGGTACAAATTCGAATTTTCCCTATAGCTTTAGCTACTGGTACTACATTAGACACCCATTGTGGATAATCGATGGGTTGGATGAAGTTAGCCGAGAGCAAGCGCTGTAATTCTTCTTTAACAAGAAGGGCTACTCTAGGGTGCATTTTACGTAATTTTTGCTTAACTGGTTTGATGTTGGGAAAAGTAACGATATTGTGGACCACAATATCAGGATCGAGTCCTGGCATATCCTCGTATGACCAAGCAAAGGCTTGGCGATGTTTGGAAAGAAAAGTGGTAAAATCTCCTAACTCCTGTGGATTAAGGGATTGTCCGACCTTAATGATGCGAGGGTCTTCAGAAGTCCCTATATTAAGGTCGATAGTGGCCGCGTTGAGAAGCGTAGACGAGTCAGAAGGAATAGTCTTGGGAAGATATGAATCCTCTGCCCCCAGATAGGTGAGGACGGAATCGTCATCCACACAGTGGATAGTGTTGATAGTAGGAGAATCATCTCCAACTATTTCAGGGAAGATTAATGGTATAGAAGTGGACCGATTGTTAGTCTCATAGGCTAACGGCCCTAAGGAAATGGTATTGATCAAAAAAAAAAGTTAGACGGGATGGAAATGTCGTCGTCCACATCAAGTGATTTTTCTGACTTAGCGGGAGAAGATGGTTCCTCAGTAGGAAGAGGCTCATCAAGAATAGTGACGGTGGCTTTTGAAAGGGGTTTAAATCCTAAACCAAATTTTTGATGTGGCATGAGAGTGGGAATGGATGTGAGGTCATGTATACCTTGTTCATATTTTTCCCAGGCCAAAGCCTTTCCACGCGCATCGATATAGATAAGTTTTTGCAAACGTGGGATTCTGTAGATAATCAAACCTGTTAAGTAAGGTTTGGTCCTAGGAGGAGAATCTGGGCGATAGTGAGGCGTATCAAGACCACCGTAGATGAAATTAGTCTGTTGATTAGGCAGACCAATGGTGACGATGCGACCGAGACCTGGTTGATATTTAGGTTGTTTTTCTGGTCTACCATACTCATTAGGTTTGAAATGGGCATCAAAAGAAAAGAGAGGAAGCTCTCCTAGTAAGAAACGCTGCAATGTCTCTTCTAGATTTTGTAAATCCGGTAGTTTGGTTGCAGGTATGGAAGAAGATGAGGCCCCGTTAGGAGAACATGCATTTTATTTTAAAGGGGCAAATCTTGTGGTCATGTCGCATTGTGCGGAAGGAAAAGGATCTCCTGGATGAGTATATATTTTGCCCTCATATTGATATTTTAAGCATCGATGGAGGGTGGATGGGACACAATGCATTGCGCGAATCCAGGAGTGTCCGAGGATCATATTATAGTGGAATTTTCCTTCGAAAATGTAGAAGAGTTCATGAAGCAGCTTCTTACCTACTCGAATGGGTAAGACCACAGTTCCTAAAGTAACTGCTAGCTGATCGTTAAATGATCGAAGGGCGAAAGGCGGGGGTGACACTACATTCTTTGGTAACTTAAGTTGCTCAAACGTGTGCGAGGAGATGACGTTGAGTGAAGCTCCACTATCGATCATAACACGTTTTAAGGTAGTGTTATTGATTTGGACTGTGATAAAGAGGGGAGCCTCCAAATCCTCTGAAGAAAGAGGAGGAATTTTCGAATCTTCAAAAGAAATGGCGGTTGATGGTCCATTCAATCCAACAACCAACTCGAAGGGCTGGGGCTCATCGGAATTCACTGCGATACGACGCAGATTATCGATTAGAGCCTGGCGATGTTGTGGAGAGGATTGGATGAGGTCAAAAAGAGACATTTTGACCGGAGCCTGGGTGAGTTGTTTCATAACACTCTCCTCAACAGACACGGGAACTTGAGCCCAAGGTGCAGCACGAATAGAGATCCTGGGTCGTGGGGCTGATGGGGAAGGAGAAACACCTTCAGGGGCTGCAGAAATGACAACCCGTGGTCGAGATGCTGAAGATGAAGATGGGTTATCATAGTGTTGGGTTCTAGTGGCGATATGGATTGTGTCAATTTGAGAAGGTGGAAGATCAAGTGGAGTGGAACCACTAGAGGTCTGAGTGGATCGTTGGGGCTCAGATGGGGCTAAGGTGACAGGAGGTACTTGTTCCTCCTCCTCCAGCAAAAGATCACTTTCTTCCAAAAGGTTGTTCATAACAGCTTGAAGAGCTTTACATCCCTCAGTATCATGACCCGGGGTACGGTGGTAAGCACAAATCAAATCAGAGTTAAACCAGGTAGGTTTCACTCCTTTAGGGTTATAAGGTTTAATTAGAGGAAGGGTTATGGATGAAGATTGGATAAGTTGATGAAGGATTTCGGTGTAGAATCCGGTAGACGAAGATGAGGACAGAGATGATGAAGGTGGTTCTTTTACATTAACCGACTGCCGAGGTAAAAGAACTTGCATGTTAGGTTTAACAGTCTTTTTAGGGATCCTCTTATTTGTTTGGACATTTGGAGGAGCAGTCTTGGGCACTTGAGATGGGAGTAAGTGAGACATGATTGACTTTGGTGGAGGAGGAGCCCCTAAAATAGATTTTGAAGATGATGGAGATGTGACAAATTTTGCAGTCTTTGGAGATAAAGGGGGTCGCTTGGTCGAATTTACTGATGATTTAGATAATGTCGATTTAGATGAGGAAGAAGCTCCCAAAGTAGGTGTAATCGGAGGAACATAGAGTGCCTTGGTTTTTGGTAATGAAGATGATGATCCTGATAGAAGAGGTGACGTCTTTTTAGTAGGTAAGTCTACTTTTAGGGGTATTGGTGAAGAATGTGTTGTAGAAGAAGATGATGGCTTTGATAAGTGTGTAGAAGAAGATGCCTTCTCAGCGAGCAAATCCAATCGTTTATGAGGCGTAGAGAGAGATTTTTGTGGAAGAGCACCAAGAGTCTTGATGGTTCGAAATATGGGCTTTCCTTTTTCAGGGATGGTGACAACTTCAACGGCATAAGGTGATTGTAACCTTTTCGGGGGGAGCAAAATGGGGAGATACTGATGGTGTAATGTTAGATTTTGGTTGTCTCGGTTTAGGTTCCAGAACCGAGCGTATAGGTGTTGGTACTACTTCTTTTGATTTTTCTTTAATAGGCAAAGTAACATTAGTGATGGAAGAAGGGGGTGATGAAGAAGCAGTTCCTTGCGAAGGGACTATTTCTGATGCAGTAATCATGGGTGAAACTACCATAGGAAAAGAGATAGGAAGGGTCAAAATCGAAGACGCTTCCGTCGAAGTCGGCACAATTATAGGTACGTTCACCAAGGGCATAGTTGTAGTGGGAATGGGAGCAACAGAAGTAGATGTGTCTGCAGTGGAAACTCGAAGGGATGTAATTGCCTCGAGTATTGAAAGAATGTCTGACGATGAGACAGATGAGGATGACACTGTCTCGGGTATGGATGGAAGGTCAGACAAAGGAGTGGAGAGAGATGACTCCGTGCTTAGTAATGTAGGAATATTCAAAGATGGGCTATCTGAAGATGGTGGAGTTCCAGTGATTGATGAAGTGGAAGGAGGTTCTGATTCGATTGATGTGTTTGCAGATGGCTTGGTTTCAGAAGAAGATTCTTCAGTAGAGATGAAGTTGATAGTGTGGGTGTTTGGTTTTTGAGACTCTGAAGCATTATGGTTTGGGGCATGATTGGGAAAAGGTTGTTTAAAAACATCGAGTGCCTAATTTGGGGGAGCATTTGGGTTATCCAGAATGAACTCACCTTTATCAATGAATTTTTGGACAAGATTTTTGAAAGTCTGACATCGTTCAATGTCATGACCTTTGGTTCTATGATAAGGACAGAAATCATTTTCCCAATACCAAAATGGGTGTTCTCAACTTTCATCAATATTCCTAATGGGGGGACGTTCGATCATGCGAACTTCCAACATTTTTTCTAAGATAGAGGCATATGATTCCCCCAATGGAGAAAAGGATCGAGATGATGAAGTCCCTTTTCGAGAAGATGAGGAGTCTCTTCGTGGTGTTTGATTAGGAGTGGTATCGGCTCGTGATGTTTTTAATACGATGGCATTGGTGGATCCCTGATTCTTGTCTTTAGAAGGGGAAGAATTTGGTTTGGTAAACCGAGAAAAATATGGTTTAGATTTAGAGCGAAGTTTTAGCTTCCCTTGTTCAATGGCGCGAGATTCAAGTTTGCGTGCCATCGTAAAGGCTTCTTCAAAGGTATGAAAAGTTTGGATCCTTAAAGTGGAAGAAATGTGATTAGCACAAGATCGAGTAAACAACTCGATTTGTTGGGATTGAGAAAGGGAGAAAGACAATTGGTTGATTATCCCTCTCCAATGAGCGAAAAAGTCTGCAATAGACTCATCATCGAATTGACGAATGTTATAAAGATCTGTAATCGAGATATTATGCGCAATATTTATTGAAAAGTTTTCAACAAACATTTCGGCCAATTGAGAGAAAGAAAACAAGGAATGTTGAGGAATGTTATTGTACCAGTCTAAAGCAGGACCTGCTAGAGACATTGGAAAGGTACGGAGCATAAGCTCCTGATCCTGGACTATGAGGTAGCAATCATGTTTGAATGCTCGCAAATGTTGTTGTGGGTCCTCCCGACTATGAAAATTTGAAAATTTAGGAAGTTCCCATTGGGGAGGATAAGGCTTAAAAGCCACTGAGGGGTGAATGGGTTCATTACACACTTCCTCAAAGGAGTATGAAGGACGAGCCCCTTTTGTGGAGGCTTCCAAGTCTGCGATTTTCTTGAAGAGAATTTGAACCATGTCAGATTGAGGAAGAGGCACATTGGCATGTCCTACATAAGAAGCAAATGGTGGATGTTGTTGAGGTGTCAACGGGGGATTCATCTATTGATGGATAGGATGATAAGAGGAATAACCAGGTGTTCTGGGTGACACCGGGTGGGGTATTTGTTGTGAAGTAGCTTGCGTATAGGCAGGCTGTGGGATAATAAGTGATTGAGAAAATGAAGGTTGGATGATGGATGGAGCCTGTGATTGGTGGACTCCTATGTTTGTTGATTGGATCGGGACAGATTGAGGAACATGAGTGCCGACTTGATTGGACATATTGTGGAACAAGACCTGAAAGGGGCCTTCTACTGCCGGATTAGGTATTAAGGGTGCCGATGTTAGAGGATGGGCGAAGGTCACAGTTGCTGGAACATTGGAAGAAAGACCCCCTAGAGGATGAGAATTAGGAGCCAACTGACTATTCGGAAGGGGTTGGCTCATGAAGAGGTACTGACCTTGGGACACGATAGAGGGCATAGATGAATTAACAGCAATATGCAGGTGTGCAGACGCATTCATTATAGCCAGGGTAGAAGGCCTCTCAGAAGTAGGTTGTGGAATATTCGAGGTAACTGCGGTGTTAGGAATAGGTAAGACTATTTGAGAACTAGTCGATATGGTAGGTGGAAGAGAAAAGGGAGGCATAGGGGCATCGCCCTTCTCTGTGACTCCAGGCAAGAGAGATGATGCAAACTGCTCTACAAAGGCCTGGGGTGATCCATGAGGATAATCGTACACTTGTTGGATTGGTGGTCCTTGATCAGATATTTGAATAGACTTGTGTACTAGGTAGTCCATGAGGGCTATCGGATTGCGGTCGAGGAATGCCTGGAATTCAGGATCCCCGCGGGGGAACATACTCCGAGCCAGATGATATTTCTGAAGGACTAGGGGAAGCTGGACGTGATGGGATTGCTTTGGCTTGATAGAAAGGATTATATGACCAGGATGGGGAACCAACTAACAGCGGTCCCGAGGAAGATTGGGGGGGTGCCGAAACCTCCACACTAGTGGTGATCTCGGAGGAAGAAGGAACCAGTTGAGCCATTCTTCTAGATTGTGACCGAGTGATAACCGTCATAAACACGCAAAAAAGAAGATTGACCTAACTAATGCACAGACAATTCAAGCAGCGTAAGTGATTATCTCCTTTAAATTTTGATGCTTTTAAGAAAAGAAAATGTTAGGGAAGGATTTTTAGAACAGGAACTACTCAGATAGCCAAACTAAGGATGGTTTGGGTAATGTTTGGTGAGGATTCCCGAAGGCACTTCATTAAAAGACCGGTACGTGGCTTGATATAGGGGCCTACCCCCGCACTTCACACACCACTGCGATAAGGGAGTCAGGTGCTTTGCCAATATATACCAAAATCTTTCGTGAATTTATAGCGCGCCCTGAATACCACGTAGGCTCTTCCTCTTTGATATAACTTCCCACCGGGCGTGCCAGAATGTAGATCAAGGATTTCACGCTTATTACCTGTCCAAGTTAATACACCAAACTAAACACAAAAAACCCTGAAAAACTCCAATAAAATCGATACCTGATGGATAAGATCCGAAGATGTAGACGAATGAGGAAGCCGATGTAGATAAGATGGGCGCACACGAGCAATTCATGTAATAGATCCGAGTAACCTGCAAGACACCGATGCTTGAAAGAAAAAGACGGCGTTAAGAGATATTTAGGTGGACTGCCCGAGAAGCGGGTTCGGGAAGAGATAAGCTTCCTCGGCAGATGTCAGTCCACGTTTTCAATTAAGAAAAGAAGCATACATGATAAAAGATGTAAGTAAAAAGCTAGATTTTCTGATTGCAGTAATAAGACAGAATCTAAACAGCAGACAGAAAGTACAGAAAACAGGGAACTATGAAATAATGCTGAATTTGTGTTACCTGTGTCCTTTTACCTGTCTGTAGGGAAATCGGCGTCGACTGGGTAGAATTGGCGTCGACTGATGTGGTCGGCGTTGATTGAGACGAATCGGCATCGACGGGGTGAGATCGGCATCGACTAAAGGCAGATCGATCAATCAGGGACTGTGCGATAAGATTTGGGAATTAGAAGGTGAATGTGGTCTGCTGGATGTGCCGAAGTTGGCGAGATACTGGAACAGAGTCACCAGATGATAGATGGTTGTGTGCGATGTTGACGTGATGTGGGCAGAGTAACAGTGGTCCTCTCAGGGATTGATTCAGACAGGATCTGCCCTTACTTGACACCTTTGATGCTAAAAGATCTCTCTTTCTTACAGCCTGTGTCTCTCTCGCTCTCTGTTCATGCGTAAGTTCTTCCTTTTTTCATCTTTTCACTTTTTCGCTCTCTCTTCGGTCCTTAGAACTGAGTTCTGGACTTGCTTTTATAATCAGCGCCACTCCTAGAGAATCGGCGCCGACCATATGGGTCGGCGCCGATCGCGGAATAGACTCCCGAGATGGCCAAAATGAGCGATTTCAAGAAAGATAAGACTTACCCTGAATACGGGAAATATCCCGCTTAGGGAAGAGGAAAAATAGATGTGATACATAGAATAAATCTGGGGTAGATAAGTGATTAAGATGCATGGGAAGAAGTGTAATTAAATATTTAATATTTAATCACTCATGGGTAAGATATGATGGGGTGAATTAAATTTAGAGTAAGTGATTAAATCACAAATTGGATAATATCCCAAGGGGATAGTTGGTGACGTAAACGTGCCCCAGGTTACCTAAGCAAGTAAATGGATGAGAGGGACACTAAATTGAGTAACCAATTTTAAGTGTCTACAGAATCAACATTCCCTATGAACATAGTGCCAACATGTATGGGGCACTCTAAATAGGTAGACTGATTCTCACCATCATCTTGTACTTGTTCTTGTGAAAACTCAATCTCCACCATTTGTTCTTGAATCTCAACCTTGGATAAAAACTAAGTTATGGGGGGCACTTGCTTGACATTCAAAATTGCAGCCCACTGCTTCAAATTCTTTGCAAGCTCATCTTTACTAACTTCGTTAACCTTATCCTCATTTTCTTCGCTATAATCATACTCTTGGTCTTCCCAAAATGGATTTGGGACTATAAGAGAAGAGGTTGGTGGGGATTGAATTGTTTCATTCATTTTTTGAAGTGGTGGAAGAGACTCAACTTCTTGTATTGATGGCCTTTGTAGAAAAGAAGTAACTTTGGAAGAATGAGGAACATAAGATTCATGATGGGATGGAAAGATAAGAAATGAAGGAATGGAATTCTCAACATGAGCAAATGGTGAAAATCTTGGAAGTTGAGGTTTAAATTGAAATGACATGGGTTGGGATATAGGAAGAGAAATCTAATGTGATGGTACAAAATTAACCCATCGACAAGATTGCATTACATCAAACTCATAGGCTTCTATTTCTTTGGTCCAACCTTCAAGTTTAGGCAACATTTCAGTCATAAAAGAAATCTTTTCCTACAAGGTGTAAAAACTTAGCATAGGGCCAACCAATGGACAAGCTACCTTGAATCCAATCTTGAATTCCTTCATTTGAGTTGTGGCTCTAGATTGTACCATGCTTGCCTCCATTTTCTACATCTTAAGTTGAAATTTTACATCTTCATCTGTAGGATAACCTCTATCATCTCTATGTTCCTTCTTTTTAAAAGTTACATAGTTAAGTGAACAAACAAACTGACCATGGCTTTTCTCATAGAGATATGCATGTTGTTGATTTTCATCATAAAATGGAGTTGGAGGTGGGTTAAAATAACATGAAGATGCAAAGTAGTGTTGATGGTGCAAGTGAGAATTCAAGGAATGACATGGGATACAATTTTAGCTTAGTTCCATTGTCAATTAATGTGCATTTGATAAAAAAAATTAATCCAAGACATGATACGCAAAAGTGGGTCATTGTAATAAGTATGAACATTATTTGGAGGATTAGACTTAAATGTTATATGTTGAGAAAATTCATCAATTTTTTTTTGATAAACTAAGTCAGGATGCATATCGGCACAAATACGAGTAGTAGTAAGAAGATGTTGTAATCTATGTCTTAGATAGGATTTGCAAGAAAATAATCATTAATTGAGATACTCATGATGACTAAACCCTAAGATGATAAAAAAATAAATGAAGATCCTATAAGCTTGGAGAGATTTGGGTTCACCAAAATGATTAACTAAAATATGATTTATTTTAGAGTTAATATAAGAAGTACATTAGTGAAATAAATGTCTAAACTAAATTAGGAAAGTGACTAAAGTAACTGTTATCACCAAATCACTGCACCCCCAAATGGCCTGAAAGTGAACACAACATTTGGTGTGATTGAGAAACATGGGATCACCTTTGAAGCTGTGGGACTTCGGCTTGAGGTGAACCTCTAGAGAAGGCCAACTTCCTCTTCCTAAACTAAACACTAAACTACTGCTAATGCAATAAAAATAGCTAACTAGACCTATGCTAGCATTTCAAGGGATTAGGTAGAGATATTTGCATGGAAATAAAACCTATACTTGAAGTGGTGATGCACCAAAAAAAGGGTTTTGCTAGACAAAATTCTAGCTTGCCAATGAAGAGGGATGATCATGAGGAAGAATTAACATGCATTGTAAACCCAATTTACATACAGTACTCCACTCCTTGATGAACACAATGACCTCCAAAACTTGCAAAAGAAACCCTGGTTGCACATTTCACCTACAAACATGAGAGAGTAAAATAGAAGAATCAAAATCATGAAAGGACACATAACTTATCAGAAAACATTATTTCCATTACTTCAAGAACATGCATAGTGCATCATTACATCAGGGAAAAGGCATAAGATGTCATTACAATGTTGAGAAGAAAATATTGCAAGCCTACAAATTCACAGCATCTCAGCTTGTAAAGAGAGGGGAATCCTAGAAAGAATATCTAACTTTTTTTAGAATAAGTACCCCATTTACATTTATAGAAAAATCTGATTTGTTGAGAGAAATAAGGAAGAAACCCTATAATCTAGGCTAGAATGTAGGAAACAATTCATCACTGTTGTTGGTCATGTTTTCTCATTCATTGCACCTCCACCTTTCAAGGCACCACTGAAGGAACAAAGGAAACTTGCAAATTTGGAATGAAAAATCTATGAAAATTCATCTTCTAGTGATTTCATGCAATATATTTCTTTCTCCTGGTTTCAACGACTGTAATTTTGTGAAAAACGAAAACCGAGGATAAATTTGTGGCCTGTTGAGTGAAATTCATCTCAGGTGTCCAAGGAATTGTACTCCATTAGATTCTGACAATGTCTTCATAATGCTCGAGTAAATTCAAGATTTGAATTTATTTCCATTTTTAAATAAAATAATATTTAAAAATTCATTAGTGAGATTTTGAGCCTACAAGACAAAATGTGTGTTTTAGGGAACTTTAGTGTGCTAACGCGATGAACAGCTTGCCTTCCAGCTCACCAAGTTGGTTGGTGAGTTACTCCACTTGCTCTTTGAGCTAGATCTCTAACTGATTTGCATTATTTAATAATCAATTAATCATAGCTCCATCGAGGCCCAAAACAGCTTGTTGTGTGATGAATGAGCGAGTTTCAATCGACTCCCATGTTGTATGCATTGAATAGTGACTCCATATTGCATGTCGATCTCTTTTTTCACATTACATCCCACATAATTAACCGGTACCTTACCCCCATGATTCCAAGTGACGATTCAGCCAACTCATGACTCATCTCACCTATCGATTCCACGAATCCCCGAGTTCTGTGAGCTCATCACTCACTGATTTCAATTTGTTTGACCTATCTACATGGAATATGCACCGAGTTACTTGGTTTTGGGTTCCTACCTCCACTTAAAAAATTTGGTCTTATTAATACACCGACCATCATCTCCTCGTTTAGTTGGAACTCAAATGTTTTTCCCAAGTTTTAATGTTAGACTAAACTACGTGGCATGCCCTTGTCGAAATTTCCTCTATCAACTCGGTGATTGATTTTCACTCTATGAAACTCCTCACTGAATGCTTTGTCAATTCCACGTTGTAATCTTAGACCGAGTATATCTCAGTATAACCAATGACTCGTCCCATTATTCCAATTCGCCAACCAATGAACTCGGCATGTAACACAATCCTACCTTAGCATTAGACTCAGGCCTACCCATGACTCGGTGACTAACTTGGAATTAGAGCTTGACCAGCTCAACCACTTCGCAACTTCTATCTCTCAAAAACTTGAAACTCAGAATTTTGGAGTTTTGGGCTTCAGAATCTTCAAACCATTTTGGCCAACTCATGAGTTTTGAAATAAAACATTTCAAAATCCCGAAAACATGACTCCGAAAGATAACGTTGAAATAAAATGTAACTCAGATTGCCTTGTTCTCTGTAATATCCCAAAATTCAAATATCTAAAAGTTTGAAATTTTAACTTTTGTAATTCAGACATTCATTTGTGTTTTTCTGAATTTTCCTCCACAACCTCCGAAACGGTAAACCCCGAAAAAAATCTCTGAAATGACTTCTCCATCCCAAAATACTCAACATGCTCCACTTCTCCAATGCTTACTCTGGGATTTCTTCTGCCATTTCATATTTTTTGCAAACCTTTCTGACCTGCCTCGGCTCATGACTCTACACATGAAATTATGAGCTTTATTCATTTATGTAAACATTAACTTGGTCGTAAAAAATTATCTCTTCCTAGTTATTTGTCATCTCCACTAACTAGCTTCTCCATTTATTTCCTGATGAGCTCCTATCAATCACCCTACCAATTTTTGGATGGTTACCTTCCAATCATTTTACATCTGCATGCATCGAGCTCGAGTGATTGATTCATTCTTTCATCATTGTCGATCTCTCCTAAAACATAGCTCTCAAACTATATCTCATGTTGAGCCAGAAACCTTCAACCACTAAGATGTGAACTACATTTTTTCTCATGAGTCATTCTCCGTGACCTAAGATACTTCCACTATGACAAGCCAAGCTGTAAAATGACTCACGAGCTCCTTACTGAGATATAATTTTATCATGAACCGAGCCATTGTTTCTACTACCGAGCTATTCACATTGATCTCATCCTTAGCCTAGGCTTCGAAATATTCATGAGTTCATTTCCATCCATGAGTTAGCTCCTTCACGGATCCACCAAGATCTCCATATGACTCTGACCTGATGTCACTGAGATCCTTTTTATGTGGCTAAACTTGCGCTCTCTGAAAAACCTTATGGAGCTCCCAATGTGTCACGGATGAGCTACCTCCCAACAATGCTTTGCAATGAATGAATCACTCATGCCCCTTCCTTGTCATTCACCCTCTTTGTGGGCTTTGATATTTCCCTATGATTTTAGTCTCCCATATCGATGGGTGACTTAAAACCTACACCATCTGCATATGAGGAAAACTATCCATCGAGCCTCTTGTACAATCAGAGATTGTCACTCCAAGCTCAATCTGAGTTGTTTCATCTCACCTTAGCTCTTTCTCTATGAAATGCCGAAGATATCAAGATATTAATGAGCTCATCTGATCTAACACCCACCAAATCCTTCATATGTTACGTTAAAATCTCCCAACATACCTATCTTCCTACTTGAGTTCATTTTTCCACCGATCGGCTTAGCTCGGATCCCTCTGCGACTTGCCAAAACATTCAGAATATTGACCAACTTGCTTAGACTTACACCCATGCCATACGTCATTTTATATTTAAGTCAACTCAGTCTTCATTCATGTGTCACTCTAGGACGAGCCAAGATCTGAGTTGTGGTATCCATCCTTCTTGGTTGAAACCTACATGTAGTTCCATAACAAAAGAAATACCCTTCGAGTCATATGATTGTGTCATCCCCTTGCATTATCAACCCTTGCGAGAAAACTCCCTTATGTCCTGGCTCAGTGAATTTATTTTTTGGCTCGGATCACCTGTCGAGTTCAATCCCGATCTCTTGTGATAATCTTTTCCCTTCTTTGGATTATCAGGCTGAGCTTCTTCATCCCTTTGATACTACTCACTTTTCCTTTGACTCGAATTGAACTATTTTTGAATTAACAAGGAACTTTAACTTCTCATCCTCCACTTAGCCCACTCTTGAGCTCTCATCCGAGTACCTCTTCACCCACCGAAAAGCTATCACCTACCGTGCTCTTCACCATGCACGCATTAGTATTTGATGAGTTCAACATCTTCCTCTCATCCACAGAATGGACCTGTGTCGAGCCATTGGTTTCAATCATAGTAATAGAAACCTTACCACGCCCCAGTTATCCACCAACTTGTCCTCCGATTAGTGACCATTTTGGCTCACCGAGCCATCCACAAGCTCACCTGAGCTAATACAATAACTTGACCCTCGTGTATGATATCGAGCTCACATGTTTGAGTGTTTAGCTAAAACCTGTGATACTTCTCTTGTTTATTTCTTCACTGAAATCCTTGGAACCAAGCCAACCTCTACACACCTATCATTTTGAGTTTGGAATTATCTCGATGTATCTTGGCTTCTCAATAAATGAACTTTTCCTCATTTTTGACCTTCTAGGGCTCCCGCAGCTAACTAGAAGGTAACAAAACACAATATGACCCCTTAAGACATGATTTATCAATTTGATCATTTTTTCCTGCAACGACTAAAAATTGCTTGTAGGGCATTGTCCAATTTTTGTCCAAGAGGGTAAAAATTGACAATAGTAACTAAGTAAAAATATAAAACCCTAATTAACAAGTAGGGTTGGAAAGAACTCAATTGATTCGACGAGCTTACTAGACTATGTCACAGAGATGGTTGGAGAAACAAGAGGAGGAAATGACTTTCCCAAAGTCTATAAAAGTGCATATCTGAGAAATTTGAGTGGACTTGGTCACTTGGAAGAGGATCAAGGCACCTGTATGCGCCCTAGTATGTGTTCTAGGTGCTTTGATCCAAGTAGAAATTGTGAAAAAAATATTTGTAGGGTTGTAAGGTGATGTGAAGACTTTGCTTCCTGTCAGATATATTTCACTACACTGCACCAGATGTCATTGATAATAAATGATGAAGGATAAATATCCAAAACCCCAAGCCAAGCATCAAAACCCTATATTAAAGATAAAAATTAAGGGTTCATACTTTCCTCAGTTTCCACAGTGGTAGAATTACTAAGTGTTGTGCTATATCTCAAACCTAATGTAGTTATATGTGTGTGTGTGTGTGCAATCATGCCCTATGTTCTCATCGCACTTTGTGAAAGTAAGAAGAAATAAATTTGGTATAAATGTATTAAAATGGTGGATGGAATAAAATAAACTTCCCTCCTATGTAGTGTGATGCAGATGAACGAGCCTTGTCTCTTGTGATGGATCTAAATGGATGCAAATGAGCTCTATATACCTTAGATGGAATGAAAAATTAGGTGATGATAGTAGTTCCTAATACATGGTCCTTCATTATTGTCTCATAACTCTATATTTATATGGTTCTCTTGTTCTAATTTTCGTAATTAACCCCAAAAGGCCAACTACTAAAAATATAGAATGCTCAAACAACTAGAAAGTGTCCAAAAAAGGGGAGTAAAGTGGAAAAATAATGAGGGCACCCAAACTGGGAGCAAGAAACCTGATGGCACCCTAGTACTAGCTTGGGTTCCCGAGTCAGGGAAAAAATGATGCAAAAGGACAAAAATAGACTAGGCATTAAAGGGTGGGCTGTTGGCCAAAAGACAAGGGTTAATTAGTACTATCGTCACTCGACTCAAACTATTAGTAAAGTAAAATGGCCAAAAGCCGGGGGTTGATTAGTACTTTTGTCACTCAAAAACCATATGAATATTGGTATGGGACTAGGACTAAATAATACCCAAAGTGCATGATTTAGTGTCTAAATCTAGTTATCATAACGCTCCATACTTCAAACCTGTACTTTTTACCTGTCATTGTGGAGGAAGAAACATAACTTCCTAGTACATTACATTGTGTAATTTCTATTTCCTAAAAAAGTGGACCAGCACCTACATTCTTTCTAACAATGTCTAGATAACAATGGATTTACATAAAAAGATGATATTTTCTATATTTTCTTATATTCTTGGATATTATAAATCCTTTGGATATTGATCTTTCTCTTAGTGTTGGAAATGTTAAGCGTGAATCTAGTTGGTGTTTATTTGAGTGGATCATTTTTCATTTTTGTAGACGAGTAGTTTTTTATTTTGTAAAAAAATAGTTATCTTTACCTAGAATAACCAGTGTTTTCATTGAAATCATGGGGTTTTAGTTATGATTTTAATACTAATCCTTGTGAGCACATGTCAATTTTGTTTTGTAAGCACAAACTGAGGGGAGAGGGTTAATCAGTGGGAATTAAAAAAAATCATTTATCTCTTAAACCATTCATTAACATATATATTTAAACAAGGATTAATCAAACACGTGATCATGCACCACATGAACACAAGAACACCATAACACTAGATATAAGTGGGATACTCTCTAGGGGACAAAAAACCACTAAAAATAAGCTTTATTAGAGCAATGGTTCAAATTTAGTTGAGCAAAACCCCAACAATGAGCACTAACCCCTAGGTTTAGTGAGGCATACACCCAAAAAGGAGCACCAACCCCTCGATAAATCAACACCAACTAAATAAACCTAAACTTTTTGTCACCTCTTAAATTTTGCACTAAAAATGTATGATGACGCGAATTTAGCTCACCTTATCTCTATCTTCTTTAAAACTTCCTTCTAGCCTTCTAAGCTCAATAAATTCTTCCTTCAAGATGATTAGGTCATCTAACCTAGCTTGCCAACATAAGCACATTCTTTGGAATAACAAATTAAAATATCTCCTGTCTCTCTTGATGTTAAAAAATACCTCATTAATTTGTTCAAACATCCCTCTATCTCGCATGTTTTATACCTTTTCAACAACATACAATAAGCCACTCACACATGATTATATACCTAATTCATGATCATAACACACTTATTTATTCCATAATAGATAAAATTCACTTTAAAAACTTTAAAACATCATGAACACATCATAAAAATGACCACTTAGGCTCGTAATAACATCTAAAACCAGCATTTCTCTACTAGGACTCAAGAAGCCCTAAAACACCCAAATTGCCATCTCACCAAAATCAAGACAACTTGGGCCTAAATATCCATCACCAAACATAGAAAATTACTTATATATGTTTTCAAATTCCAATCCATGCCTTCTACAAGCTTTATCATCTTTTCACAACTATATATCATCCTAAAACCCACTTGAGAACAAGGAAAACCAAGCTGCCCTAAAACTAGTCTTTCAAAAATGAATATGAAACCCTCATCAAATCACCTCAACCATGCAAGTGAGGCACATGGATGGAAATATATTGATCTCAAGGTCATTAAAAAACTCTCAGAAACTACCACTTGGACTGAAACACCATCAAATTACCTTTTCAACAAGGACCACCCAAAATGGCTATATTTCTCCCAAAAACCTAGTCTTACAAAATGGACTTCAATAGACCTCCTAATGTCTCAACCATGATCCGAGAAAGAAATTTTCATGTATAATAAATTCTATAATTCCTAAAACAATAATTTAGTCAAATTTTTTATTGCACAACTTGGGAGAAAAAAAAACTTGTTCAGATACTTACATTTTTCAATGGGGTCCACATAATGACACCTAAATTGTAACTGGAGAAATATGACAGAGTCCTATACAACATCCAATCATAATACAAGATAATAAAATACATTTTTTTCCACTCTGATCAATTACTTCTCCATAGCTTTTGACCTATGGTTTAAGTAGGGTTTTAAACAACCTTAGCTTCTTAATGATTGTTAATAAATATATGCCCCTCAAATAACAAACTAATTCCTTAAACATCATCTTATAACCTTTACCAAACTACCATGAATATATTGGACCACCATTCATAGTTTACATGTGCTAACAAGAATCAAATAGACCATCTCGAGATGGGTTTCTCACTTTCTAAGAGCTTAGTAGAGAAAAAAAACAATTTCTTTCTCAAACTTGCAAACCAAGGCCTGAAACATTTGCCACAACTTTAGAAAATGTCGTTAAACCTTCCCCAATTCTCACATTTTAATCTCCAATATTAAATTGGACCTTCTCACCACATTAGAAAACCTAGGTCTTAATAATATGTATAGGTACAAACCTAGATAGTAGTCTTATCCATGAATACACACTCTCAGACACTTGTGATTATATATACACTTCATCCTCATGCTCTCCATGTTATCACCATCCATAACCAACTACTTCATATTTGATAACCATCATGACGTACATCATCTTTCTGACTAGGCCATGACTAGGCTTGTTGACCATTCTTTCACCATCCATGATGACCTCCTCCTAACTTCATCACTCCTTCCCACTTATAAGATCCTTCAATAAGATTCGTGATATCATCATAACATCCATCTATCACTGCAAGTCATAAAAAGTCATCATACTGACTCAAGACACCATAATACACCATTTTATCTAAACATATAACTCAGCTTGACATGACACTACCAAACAAAATTTATGTCTCTTATTCCTTTTGACATCAATGGAAACTACTGCATAATCACTCTTTTGACATTAATGAAAAAACAATACCAAGAAACTCCCCCTTTGTCATTTATGGAAAACCCATTGATTGAAAACATAAATAGATCATTCTCCCTATAAGGTACTCACATGTGTCATCATCTAATTCTCCCCCTTTTGACATTAATGAGATATAATGATACCTATGACAAATTTATTTTCATTTTCAGACATCACAATAGGCTCACCTTTTTGTTCGAATCATCAACCAAACCTACAAAAGGTACATTTGACCTCTTCATTTTTGTTTTGACTCTAAGAGCAACACAACTCCCCCTTAACAAATTCATACTTTCAAAAAACCTACTTACCTACCTTCTCGAGCTCTTCATGACTGCTAGAATGAAAAATCAACGTGCATACCTTCATATCCGACTTGGACCTTTTAATGACACTTCTCAGTTGTCAACAATTACACTAAAAACATAATAGGGATAACACACCTTCTCATGGAGCTTGAATATCCTACTCATCTCCCCCTATCATGCACATCTTTAAACATTTAATCCACTCATAATGAACTTGAAAATTTACCCTGAGATAATAAACCTTCAACAAGACACTCTTTCACACACAATAATTGCATCGATCAACAACTAATCTTGAATTCTCAATCAAACTTGATATCTCCCCCTATCAACAAGCATTCTTTCCCAAAATAATTCACCATTCTTATCATGGTTGTCTTGACAGAACTTACTTATCAAATCACATATGCCTGATTTCATACCAAATTTCTGACTTAAAGTACTATTAATTCATAGAAACATGAAACATTATTTTTCTTACCTTTCATGATGCCAACATTACTTCTCAAACTCTCTCAACATCCTTTAATCCTATTTTCATGCCTTTTAAACATTGTAGACTTTCTTGAAAAGAAATTAACTTCTTATAGATCTCAAAATAGAATTATATTTAAAACACCATCAAATTCTCTATCTCTATCACCAAATGCCAACAAGTATTCACACCTATTTTAAAGACCTTTCATACCATCTAAGCCCCTCTAACCTTCTCATGGAGATGGATACACCGACATAAATCCTCCTGACTTTTTTAAACCTATCATCCACCTGATTGGCTTACAAATCACTACTCATCCCTACATTGGACCTAGAAACAACTATCATGACTTCTTTCTTACATTACTCTACCTCTTGATACCAAATATTTATTATCTTGTTAACCTTCCAATGTAACTCACCTTCATAGTCATCCTCATCTATGACATAACCTAATTATTCAAACATGTATACTACATACTCATATAAATGTCCAAAGACATTCTTGATGAAAAATAATTACATGGATATACCAGATCAAACCATCTCATACTTCTCTTGAGATCCAACTGTATAAACTCATGTCTTATGAGGAAATCAAACACCATAAGAAAATTTCATACCTTGAACTTCAACTTGTCAAATTGTCTGATTTTTGATCTTCAAACCCTAAACACACTGTTACCCAACCTTCTAGGATTATCAAGCTTATGATCATACATTGAAAGCACATTTGTAGATCTATTTACATCTTCATAGCACTAACAATGTTATGGGATTATAATAACGCAAATCATATTGGTCTTAATAGAGCATTCCATTTCTCACTGAATTCAATACACATTCATAAGCACAAATAAAACATACCCATATTTCTCTATAATTAGATTTTATAATTCATATCCAGATGACATTAAACCTCATGATCATGACCTTAAACAACATTCTCCATATAATCCTCATGATAAACAAGATAATAATTACTCAGCCAACATTAAGAGACACTTTCTTCTTGAATGTGCACAAAACATTGAGAGCATAAACTCAAGGAAATGGCTAATCAATCAAACATTATCATAAATTGTTTATAACTATCAAACTTCCCTTGACAACACACACCTTCCACTCTTTATTGTGACTCCATACTCATCTAGGCCATTATTTCTCTACCTCCTTCATGCTACAAATATATATTGTACTTCTTCAATCTACCATACATCTTCTTGATGCCTTGACTCCTACATAATCTATCCTGAATCTCTTAACTATTGCAACATGAATAGAACAAGGTAGCATACCTTCATAATTACACTAAGGTCTTCATGGATTTTAAAACTTAGTTTCCAAGGATTAAATATAGATGACATACACTTTTCAAAATAATATCGGTCCACATCATGACAAAGAATCCACCTAATTCTTACACATGTACATATAAATCTTCATTTTTCAAACTTCACTTACACCACTTACACCACTTCATACTCCTTTGATGATCTTCTCAAGGAAATATATTTCTATGAAAATAATGAATATTTCATATATATTCTTAGCAAAAAACCTCTAATCTCTTTATCCTTCTTACCATCTGTTTGGACTTCATTTGTCTATTTGAAGATCATAAAACCTTTACCAATATCAAAAATATCATAAGTCAATATAAGTCTCGAAATGAATACTTTTACCAATCAAAGCATATATCACACTTCTAAACTGTCTAACAACATAGAAAGCCTTCATACAACAAAAAATACCTTCTTATAGTTGTCTCAACAAGACTCATATTTGGAACACCATATTTTCATTGAATCATTCCTTTAATGACTGTCTAACATCACTTCAGCAGTCGAATCATTTATCTTAAGTGCATTATGTACCTAAATTAGGTCGTAAAACACTAACCCTAAGCTTTAACATGTTAACAACAAGACTTCAAATAATCTAAGCCAACACCTAACCTTCTTGGTGTACTTATCTTATAAAAATAACTCCTTGATACTCTTTTGCAACATGAATTGAAAAAAATAAATCAAATCAATAGAAACATACCTCATTTGATCTTCACATAGTTGTATTAGATGATAACACACCTCTAGTGTACCTTTATTGATATATACACTTCATCTACAGATCTTCATCATGACAATAAACCTACATTTCTTATCTTGAGAGATAAATACCTTCAAGAAGCATAATGAGGACACCTAATATCACTTAGGGAACTAAAATACCATGAACTCAAGAGATTCCCATATCTCCATTACCTTCTCACCTGACTTGATCTCATGGGACTTGTGATTAGTCTTTGGAATCCTCCATGACTTGATGTTTACATCATTCTCCTTCATTATATGAGTTTTCAAACACAAATGATTCTCTTGAACATGTGGATTTTTCACTACCATGTAAAACATACCTTCTTTACATGTAAATAGATCTAAATTCTTGAATGTATCCTTCTTCCTATTAGCCTTGTCTATAATAACTAGATTCTTAAATGTACTTGACACCTCTTTGACTAAATTTACAAGATCATACTTCATGCAATGCTCCACTATCTCTAATTCATCCTTCTTATCCTCATTTATATGATTATACTCTTTGAAAAATTAAGGTTTCCACACCTTCTTGACTTTGGGAGATTCAACTCTCATTACCTTCCTTGATGACTCATGGAGACAAAACCTAGCAATATGACCTTCTTGGTGACACTTATAACAAATAACATACTTCATTCCTCTTCACTATTTTTGACTAATATTTCTTCCATTTTTCCATGGATGCTCACTTTTGAAGGACATCCTACAACATTCCCTTTCCATATAATGAAAATCATTACAAGCATAACATAAATCATGAACTAAACTTGCATACCTCATATAATTTGGCTTCTTGAGAGGATTATACCTTTAATTTCTCTTGGGATATACCTTCTTTGCATAAACCATTTCATTTTGATATTCTTTGGAGATAGTTTCTACTTCTTGACTTGAAATTATAGAATACTTATTATCTCCATTGAAACCAAGACTTGTTTTGTCATTTGCAACCTTCTGACTTCTCAAAATGTCATCTCAAGCCACAATGCTCTTTTCAAACCTCTCAAATTCCTTCAACTCGTTGGATACTTTATCCAACTCTTCCTTTAAGGGCCTAATTTATTATTCATATATGATACATTCATCCTCAAAATTTATAGCTTATATCTCTTTCTTAATCTTGATACATTTATCTTCTTTACCTTTAAGAGATATTCTTACTAGCTCAACTTGAGTTTCAGACTCTGATGATTTCTTCATAATCTTCATTCATGAAACTAATATATTCTTCATATCCCTTTACCAAGGACTCTAGATTGTGTTTTTTACTTATTTAAAACACCAATTCTTCTTGTAAGTCTACCTCAAATGATTGTTCATGATATTTCTCCAATTTTCCCATTTTTTTCTTCAAGAATCACCTCAATCTTTTTAATCCTACCTCAATGACCCTGCTCTGATAATAATTGTTTGAGACACAACCACTGAAAGGGGGTTGAATTAGAGGGAATGAAAAAAAATTCACATATTTGTTTAGCCATTCATTAACCATTTGCTAACATATAAATTAAAATAAGGATTAATAAAACCCATGAGCATGCAACATAAAAATACAAGAACCCTGTATCACTAAATATAAGTTGGAAACCCTAAAGGGGAATAAAACCCACTGAAAAAAAATATTTATTAGATAAATTATTCACATTTAGTTGAGCACCAACCCAACAAGGATCAGTAACCCCTAGGTTTAGTGAGGCACCAACCCCTAAATTTAGTAGAGCACCAACCCCTAGATAACTCAACACTAACTAAAGCCACCTAATTTTTTTCAACGCTAAAATTTTACAACAACAACTTATGATCACAACAATTTAGCTCACCTTCTCTCCATCTTCCTCAAAATTGGCTTCTAGCCTTCAATGCTCAAGAACATCTTCCTTCAAGATGATTAGGTCATCTGAAATAGCTCCCCAACATTAAGAAAAAAAAACTCCTTGGAACATCATTGCATCTTAACTACCCTCTCTTTATGGTCACAAATACCTCCTTCACTCATTTAAACAATCCTCTAGCTAAAACTTTTACATACCTTCTCGACAACACAAAATAATCCACTAATATATGATTATATACCTAATGCATGATCATAAAACACTAACATGTATAATTAAATTTTAAAAAAAAAATCATGAACATATCACATAATGTACCACTTAGGTTGGCAATAACATCTAGAACCATCATTTCTCCATTAGAATTCAAGAATTTGTAAGGCACCCAAATTGCATTCTCACAAAAATATAGACCACTTAGGCCTACATAACCATCACAAAACATATAAACCTACTTATAAATGTTTTACAAGTCCTTTTTATGCATTATATATTTTTTATCAGCCCTGCACCACTGTATCTCATACTATAATCTACTTGAGAAAAAGGACAACCGAGCTACCTCAAAACTAGTCTTTCAAAAATGAAGCTCAAACCCTCATCAAATCACCTAAACGATAAAAATGTGACACGCATATTGAAATATAATGATCTCAAGGTCATCAAAAAATGGTCATGATACCACCACTTTGACTGAAACACCATCAAATTACCTCTAGAACTAGGACCACCCAAAACTGTCATTTTTGTCACAAAAACCAGTCTTGCAAAATGGCCTTCAATAGACCTCTTAAGGGCTCAAACATGATCTAAAACAACCATGTAAATTTATAATGACTTCCATACTCCTTGAAACACCAATTTTTTCAATAGTTCTATTGCAAAAATTTGATTAAAATATAACTTCTTCATAAACTTGCATTTTTTAGTGGGGTCCACACACATCCATGACACCTAAATTATACCTGGATAAACTGGAGAGAGTTCTATATGACCTATAATCATCATAATATAAAATTCAATCCATTTCCGTCCGCTATGATCAATTTTTTCTCTGTCACTTTTTACCTAGGGTTTAAGAATGGTTTTAGACCACTTTAGCTACCTAACGATTGCTCATAAATGTTTGCTTCTAAAACCACAAAATAATTCCTATAAATTAATATTAGGAACCTTCCCTAACTACCATGAATATAATGGACCACCACTTAGAGTTTACATGTGCCAAAGAGCTTCAAACACACCATCTCAAGCTTGGATTCTAACTTTCTAAGAGCTCGGTAGAGAGAAAAACAAATTCTTTCTCAAACTTGAAAAATAGGGTCTGAATTTTTTCCCGCACCTTTAGGACACCTTGATACATCTTCCAATGCTCACCTTTTCATATCCAAAGTGAAATCAGACCTACTCACCTGATTAGGCCACCTAGAGCTTAATAATAGGTCTAGGTATAGACCTAGAAGTAGTCTTATCCCTGAATACACACTCAAAGACACTTTTCTATGTCTATAAATTTCATTTTCATTATCTCCATGCTATCACAATGCATAAAAATATTCTACATATCTTATAACCATCATGACATACCTTATCTTACTAACTAGGCTATGACTAGGCTTATTGACCATGCTTACACCATCTATGTTTACCTCCTCCTAATTTGATCACTCTTTCTCACTTACAAAATCCTTTAACTTTCATGACATCATCACAACTCCATCTATCACTACAAGTCATAACAATTCATCATACTAACTCAAGAGACCATTATACACCATGGAATATCAACATGTAATTAAACTTGACATGACACTACTAGAATCAACCTTCATGTCTCTTACAACTTTTGACATTAATGATAACTACTACATCATCACTCTTTTGACATGAATTAAAAAACAATGCCAACATCTTTTCATCTGGTGATAGTAGTGTTATAAGTAACCATGGAGACATATAGGATTTGAAATTTCGATTTCAAGCCCCAGATGGAGTTGGTTTCTAATTTTCATTTCTTGAAAGTATCAAAAATTTCAGCAACTTATGATTCAAGGACATAGTGTGTCAAATACTACTTGATTAGTACCTATTCAACATATGGTGTCAGAAAGACAAGATTCATGGAAATATCGAGGAAGGAAATGATCTAGATGATGAACGTGGGATAGAAGGCCCCTAAAAGTGTTTTCATCTCAGTGCATGAGCATATTGAGATCACTTTCATTATCTTCTTCATCTATAAGAAATTGAAAATTTTAATACAGTTTTTTTGGCACCATTTATTCCCACAAGTTATGTTTATCCGATGCTAATTTTCTCAAAGGACAAAAGTATACTACCTAAAAAATAAACATGTGCATGATTTTCATGTTTGAAGAGCTATGGAAAATTTTCACGGTGACATGTCCAACTAGTGTCAATGAGAGGACGAAGTATGAAAAATATTATGTAAAAATCTTAATGTTGAGCACTCTAAATTTTTCCAAAGAGATTCAACCACACATACAATATGTGATGAAATAAAAGCCAACATAGGATTTTTTATCCACCATGTACAAAGTGAATAACTATAAAAGTATCATCCATCTCAAGTCAAATCTTCATAGACTCAGTATGAAATATGTCAAGAAAGTAGAGGAATTCTTACATCATGTGGAAAAACTATGATCATAGCTTGTAGCACTTGGATACGAGGTGAAGGGTAAAATTTTTATCCCAATCACTCTGAGATATCTTCCTTCCAAGTTTAGGACTCTCATCACAACATTGAACATCACTAAACAAGTGGTTTCATTTGAAGAACTACTGAATTTTCTTCAACAGGAAGAATCCATCCATAATTTTCACAAGGATTTTGAAGACAAGGAATCGATCTCTATGTTGTAGAAGAGTCACAATACTTTAAAGGGATAACAAGAGAAGCAGTCCCAAAAGTAGTCACATTAGTAGAAGAAATCATATCATTGGATAAATTATCATAAAAACACATTCCTCCCTACCATTTGCGAACATCAAATAACTAAGGAATTTGATAGTGTACATGTTATACCTAGAATCACTATTCATTGTGACACTATGGCTAAGTTGTGGATTAAAACAAATCTTAAATATAAAGCGTATGAAAAGTAGGATCATTAGCAAGTATATTATTTTCAGCAATATGAAAATAAGTGGAAGCTAAATAAACTTGTTGCAATAAATTGTTTAGTAGTGGTAATTATTTAGTAAATGCATACTCAAGAGGCTTTATTGGATTAGACTACACTTTTTTGGACTATTCAATGTGTACCTCATCCATACTGAAAGGAAAATGTTTCAAGGTAAATATTTTCTAGGTTCAAGAGTTTCTTGGAAAAGAGGCAAGTAACTTTATGGGTATTTACTGATTCACCAACCTCATATGTATGTAACTTCTCGACATGAATATATTTAATTTATCACACAATATTAATTTTATAAATGAAAAATAAAACAAATTTGTTCCTTCATTTTTCAATAATTTTTGCATTGATTTAGTTATTTGTAGAAACCATGAATATTATTTATTTACACATGATAAAGGGTTGTTTTATGTTGTTTCTTTTGGTAGTTTTCTTACTAAAATTGCTTGGAGGCAAGGAATTACACTACGTTATTGTTGTTCCCTTACAAAAATGAGTGATTAAGCAAGTTTTTCCTCCCTATAATTGGATGTAACAATGGATACATATGCACATAACTATGTCAATCAACATATTTTAAATTGTTTTATAAATTATTTCAAGGTCTCTAGTCAAAATAATAATGATTGGGATCTATTAAACACGTTTTTCCCTGAAAAGAGCCTAATTTCATGGGTTAAAGAATAGAAATGTTACAACTATGTTAAATTTCATGTGTTGGAGGGGGAAAATGTCGACATTATACTCAAGTAGTGTGGAGAACATTAGTGAAACTTGGGTATTCTTATGTTAAATGTAATGTTATTTGTATTTATATCATATGTAATAATTACATGCATGTGAGTTAGGTTGGGTATAAACCATGCAAAGTAATCAATATAAAAAAAATTCCCTTCCATTACATACATCAACTCATCTAGATCTAAGAAATCCAAAAACACTCATTTACTCACATGACATTTTCCAGCATTGTGCAAGAAAATATCTATCAAAAGGAACTTAAATATCTCATATAATTCCCTAAATTAGTAATACACATTAGGTTCATCCCTTACCCATGTCAGAAGTACACCAAACCATATTCCAGAGTCAACTTTCCCTAGTCAAATACCACAAATCCAAGTCTAGAAAAAAAAGAAAGATGGTACAAGGAATCATTAAGAAAATAACTTACCATAGATAGTTCCATCCATAAAGATCTTACATCTCTAGGTGGAGAACTACATGTGATTTGAGTCATATTCAAATTAGTGCAAATGTATGCATCATATGAATTCCATTTTAACTCGAATGGTAATATTTTTATAGGGGTTTACCCATGGTTACAGTTTGAGGTCGTCTTATGTTATTACAGAGTGTTTCACACTAATGTGAGACATAATATTTCATATATAAGCACATTCCAATCAATCTCACGTGCTTAAAAAGTTACAAAACATCATCATGTTGCAGTATGGAACTACCAAACAAGGAGCTTCTAAAAGGTTATGTACCTAGTTAACGGATTTTCCCCTACTCATTCTACACTCAAAGAATAAAAAAATAGCGTTCAGAGGTCATTTCTAGCTAGGTCATAAATTTGTCACTCCCATATCAAATTCTTGAGAATGTGAACTACTAAGTGCATATATCTTCTTATATCTTACTCAATTGAGAACTTTTTTCAATTTTTCTATCTTAAATTTTCTCTGTATAGGAATATTTTGATTTGTGGTTTATTCTTAAATTAATTAATTTAAATATATCTTATGTTTCTAACACTAATCTAAAATTTAAATAAGTAACATAAATCAAACCCCCTTAAATTCCATGTTTTCATCATTTTTGAGTGTAATTAGTAGGATTATGAAGCCCCTAAAAATGATGAGTTAAGAAAAATACACACTATTGGTTTCCCTTATGTGTTATTAGATGTGATTAATGCATTGTGATTTTTACTCTCAAATGAAAATGTATGTACTTTTTGTTGTAAATCACTAACAATGTATACATGAGGGCTATGAGTTCTTGCATGAGAATAGTAGGAATATGAAGAGCTTCATTGTGAGGTTGAATTTTACTATTGATTTTTTTATTAGAATTCTTATTTTCTTAGTGGAACATGGAATATGAACTTCAGGTAAAGGAGGTAAGGATGGAATAATATGGCTAGTACTGTTAGGAATTGGCTCACCATTATTAAAAAAGTACTATGGAATTGATATTCAACAAATAATTTCCTATCATCACATGTATATTTTAGAGAAATATTTTCACAAACATCATAGAAATCATGTGAATCAAGAGAAAAGTTGTCTAAGTATTAGAATCATTTGCATCATTCTTCAATTTGAAATAAGAAAGAGGAGAATTGTGTCACATCCCTCCTATGTGGATTTAATATTTTGATGTTTTTTAATCATGATGATCAAAATATCCTTCTTAAATTTGATAATTATTTGTCACGATCATTTTCAAATGTGGAATTTAGCATGCTTAATTTCATTATCATGAATTTTTATGTTTTCAACTAAATACCATCTTGGTGACATGAGGTGGATGTGGAAGTATGTACACCCTCATTGAGATGATGAGGGAGGGCATCATTGAAGAGAGGTTTTCATATTGAGATGTTCAAATTAAAACAATGAAGGTAATATAAAAACTAGGACACACCACGGGATTGGGTATCATTTAGTTTAGTTGTGTGATGAGTTACTTATTTATGTTTTTATTTATTTTTCACTTATTCGGCTGATATCAATATCCGATGAGTGGATTACACAGATGTGACTAAATGCCAAGAGCATAACCTGACCATCGTGCATTGTTATTAATATCATGGTCTGTGTGAAGGTTTATTCTTTTTATAGGAAATTTATTATACTTATAGATATATGTCAGAAAACATAACAAGGAAAAAGGATTATAGAACAACCATTGTTAATCTCATTCAAATTTTCATTATTATGGAATGGTTTGCATATAAGTTAACCATGACATGGTTGTTGAAATTATATAGTATAATATTTTTTATAATGTTGATAATGGTTGTTATATATTAAAGGGGAGATAAGTGTTGTTTTTAAATGTTAATTATTTTAAATAAAATATCTACCAATATGGTTAGATATGTGGATTAAATTGGAAAAATGTCTTGTAAGTGGAGAATGAATAGGAAGTTGTTTGGTTTAATTCAGAGTAAAGTGGACTTTTTTTTATATACTTGTGGTTTTTGGGAGAAATAAAGATAGGGAAAGAGGAATTCAATTGGGGTTTGCATGATAAAATCGAGGAGGATGGTTGGAAGCAGATATATTATATTTTGTTTTTGGTTCATTAAGTATACATATTTTTCCTTGTACTTAGAGGCTGGAGCATTGGAAATTTTGAAATAATTTCAAATTCATTTTAATAGGAATGGATTTTTCTTATTATTATGTTTTCATTGAAAATGAATATATTGTTAAATACCAATTTTTGGGTCGACATTTTTGAAGAAAAAATGTTGTTAAATCATAGAAATTTTTTATTGATTAATACCCATTTTTTGGTCATCTTATTCAATATTTATTTTGATTAAGAGAACATTTTTTCGAGGGTTGTATTTATACCCATTTGGATCTACATTTTTTATGGAAAATTTATGGTTAAAAATGGAAATACTCATATGAAATTTTACCCATTTCTTGAATTACGTTTTTAGTCTCTATTTGGCTGTGAAATCATTTTCTAAGAGTTTGAAATTACACTCATTTTGTAACAACTACTTTATCAATGCTCTAATTTTAGGAAAAAAAATTATTTGTGATCTATAATCCTTTAGCTTTGCAAATTTATGAGACCAAAAAATTAACTATTCCACTTCCATTTCTTTAAAAATGTCAGTTTTTAAAATGCTAGTGAATGAAATTTAAACCTAGAACTATTTTGCAGTAAAGGAAAGATGAAAATTTAGCGCACACACACACACAAAATTTTATCCTAGAAAACCCCAAATCAAGGAAGAAACCAATCGGGAAGGTAAATTTCTCTTTCTTCCCACTTATTTATTGGCCAAACTAAAAGAAGATACAAATTACAATAAGATGAAGGAAGTTAAATAATGCCAACACCTCTCCTCTATACTTTCTTTCCATTTTCTCGCACCTTACTTATAAAAAACAATTCCAACTTCAATGGTTTCTTTCTCACTTTACTTCATTCCAACATCGATGATCACAAAACACTTGTCCTATTTGTATTTATAGCTACTTCCCATGTCCTCTCGTGCATAAGAGGATGGGAAGATACATTCCAAGGAAGAGAAATGAAAAAAAATTGAAATTGGTGATCGTTCGTGACTTTATCTATTTTTTTGATCATTAGTGATAGGACCGACAATGTATGCATATTATGGTTATGCATTCCCCACAGTAATTACATAATCTTCATCTGTGTAGAGGGGATGTTACTCAACCACTAATCTGAACAAAGTGGTGGTTCTATAAATTTACACTTTGTTCTTCTTTCTGTCTAGTTTTTACTTTTCGTTTGGTTGTTCTAATGGAGTAGTGTTTCTTTATATCCTTATGGATCGCACCTTCCCTTCTTAGGAGGCCTTCTCTCCAATAAAATATTAGTGGGGGAGTAGATGATTAATCAATTCCCTCACATTATCCTTTGAGAACCACTAGCCTACCTTGGTGTCTTCTCCTTGCATAAAACCAGTCAAAACTCATGTGGACCTTTTCTTATCTCTATGATCTTCTACTGCAGAACTATGTCCTCCTCCAATTCACCTTGTGAGTCCCAGATGCAATATTTTATGGAAGGTAGTAATTGACTTTATTATTATTCATCACACATGGATGGCTCATATAGGTGCAAGTTCTCACAATTTACTATTGAGTACATCCACATAAAATGTGGAAAATCAAGCCTAAAATAATTTTCTCCAACATGTTTGAGAATAGTGAGGGGTCCATACTATAGTGGCTTGAGTTTCCTTATTTGGCCTTATAGTCTCTCCTTTCTCAAGTAAAGACAAAAAAAAAATTCTTCATGGAGTTTATGCTCTCTCGAATGTTGATCGTGTCTAGCCTTATACTTGGCTTGAGATTTATCCAATTATTTTTTCACCTTGAGATGGATTTGTCAGATCCTCTCAACAAATTTCACTACTCTAGTCACCTTTGAATCATGTATCTTTACTTCTTCCTACTTCCCAAATTCTATTACCAATAAATTAGTAGGTAGATACCCTAAGCATGCTTTGAACAGTGACTGCATAGTGGATGTGTGAACTTCCTAGTTGTAGGAATGTTGAATGTATGCTAAGAAAGCATCCCAAGTCCATGGATATTTTTTATTATTTCCTCTAATTAGGTATACCAAATTCTTGTTCGCCATATTCATTTTCCCATCTATCTCTGGATCGAAGGTCATGTTCCTTTACAACATTGTGTCCATCTTGTCCCACAAAATATTCCAAAACTTCCCCAAGAACCTGGAATATCTTTCAGAAACAATAGAATTCAACAGACTAAAATGTACCCATACATTAGCAAAGAAAAGTTCAACTGCCTCATATGATTTTATTATCTTTTTTCATGCCATAAGAATAGACGTTTTTTTAAATATATCAACAACAACATATAGATAATCATGGCCATGTTTAGACATAAGTAGTCCTCCAATAAAATCTATCGAAATATCCTCCCATGGACGAGTAAGGACCAGTAAAGGCATATATAAACCTTCCCTCTTGATTTTAGCCATTCTTGTACAATAAAGTTTACATTCTATTATGAATTTAGATACTTCTTATTGCATATTGAGTCAATACATGTACCTTTTCAAGTGGGATGTAGTATTTCCAACAAAAAAATATCCGTATACTTTAGAGGTATGTGCTTCCCTCATTAGTAAAATCCTTACTTCCTCTTTCACATAAAGATTCACCCGTCGGTAGAGAAACCCATATTTTAGATAAAAATCTTCAATATCCATCCTTTCAAACCTTTAAGACTTAATTTGCTGATATGTTACTCTAAAATCTAATTCTTCAGCACATGCCTCTCCATAAGATTCCTTCGTGAAGGTCTGAAAATGATAGATAGTCGTCAAACTAGATATTTTCTCCTGTGTGGGAAGCCTAGACAAAATTTCTACCACCAAATTTATGCTAACTTTCTTATACTTGATCGCAAAATAGAACTATTTAAGGAATCCAATCCATTTGTAGTTCCTTTCCTGCTGAAATTTAAATTGTTCTTTCACATACTAGAGAGGTTTGTGGTCAGTGTGTACAATAGTTTCTTTACCCAACAAATATTGTTTCCATTTCTTTATTACCTAAACTAGTACATACATTTATTTATCATATATTGAATATACCTTAACTAAAGAAGTGAAAGTTTCAGAATGATAACATACTGACTTAGCTCCATGTAGCAACACTACTCCCATAGCATAATCACTGACATTTGTCTCTACTTCAAAGAGCTATTGTAAATTAGGAAGACCAAGTAATGGATCATGACTAATTGTGTACATTAATTACACAAAATCCTGATCTTTTTCCTTACCCTAGTCAAAACCCTTACTCTTTATGGCCGCTATGTGTAGAGGTCTTGTAATAGTGGAGAATCTCGGAATGCACTTCCTCATGTATTGAACTACTCCCACAAACCACCTAGTCTCTATGTCTCCCATTGGTTTTGGCTAGTTGGTGATGGATTTCACCTTCTTTTGATCCACTTGTATCTCTCCTCCTCCAACCACATGCCCACGATAGACAAGTGAGTGTTTGTAAAATTCATACTTCTTCATGCTGCATAGCAGTTGTTTCTCTCTAAACACTTGCAATACTTGTTGTAAATGTGTAAGATGTTCCTCCCATGTGGCATTAGAAATCCAAATACCATCCAAATATATAATGACACATGAATCTATGAATTTATGCAATATATCATTCATCAATCTCATAAATGTAGCGGGTGCATTACATAAACCAAATGGAAGTATTAACCACTCATACAAACCCTATTGTTTTAAGGAATTCTTCCATATATCCTCCTCCTTCATCTTGACTTGGTGGTAACCTGACTTGAGATCCAAATTTGTGAAGAAATTTTCATGTTTAACTTGGTCCAAGAGATTATCTATCTGTGGGAGTGGATATCTGATCTTTATGGTAATCTTGTTTAGAGCATGGTAATCGATGCACATTCTCCAAGAACCATCCTTCTTTAGAACCATTAGAATAGGAGAACTCTAAGGCGAGGTGTTCAGATGTATTACCCCTTGATCTAGTATCTCTTGGGGTTGTTTCTTTACCTCTGTACTCTCCAATAAGGATTTCCTATACAACTTGATATTTACTAGAGGGGACTTTGGAAACAGTTTAATCTCAAGCTCTACCTCCTATTATGGTGGTAACCTAATGGGATTCTAGAATAATTCCTAAAAAGTACTAAATGATGCTATCCAAATCCTTCATCCCTTTTTTAGAAATATCATAAATTTCTACCCCATATTTCTAATCTTTCAGTAAAAGTAAACAAAACTGATTATGATTTTCGTAAATTAGCCTCTTTGTTTGGTTAACACTTACTATAGCAATCTTTTTCTTATAATGGTGAGCCCAGATGTTGTATCTGACTCCATACTTAACCCATATGTATTGTTTTTCCCTTCTCATGAATATAACATCCCTGATATACAGGTAAAGAATCCCAAAAAAGCATCAAATGCATCAATTGGAATAACATCAACCTCCATTACATCTATATACTAAGAAATAATCCCAAATTTGAACTTACATCTTCTTGTTACCTAAATTTCTACACCCTTCTTCACCCATCCCAAAGGATAAGGATGTGGATGATCATAAGTTTCAAGACAAGGATTATTTACAACCACATCAGAAATCAAAATAGATTGAGAACCAATATCAACCAAATAATTTACCTTAGTTCTCTTGATTTGGATTTTGATCTAAAATATCTCACTTATTTCTTCCTCTTGTTCTTGGTTGTCCATGTTAGTGTCCATGCATCCAATCCTATTGTCTACATCAGAATCATCCTCAATCTATACCTCCCCATATGTCTTTAGAGATGTTATGGATTTCATTGAATCCTTGGTTTGGTTCTTTGGATGAAATTCTAGGTGTAACTTCCAACATTTAGTGTTAGTATGACCATTGATATCACAATTCTTACAAAACTTATTAGGATCTTTACATGTATTCAAAGTAGTGGAATTTTGTTTACCTTTCCCCTTCCCTTTAACTTTGTTACTTGTTTGTCCCCACTCTTTCTTTATTTGAGTTGTTGATTGTTTTTTCTTCAACTATGTTTCTCCTTGATTCTTCTCATCATCAATGTAATATGGTTATACGCATGCTTCTGTAGACACCGAAATCGTGTCGTAATCACCTTCGTCCCCTACCACATCCCTATAATCATTTCCTCATCCTCAACACTTTAGCACCTACCTCTTGCACCCCACACATTTTAATTTAATTACTTTAATTAAATTAATGCCATTTATCTCCATACATATTAATTTAATTATTTTAATTAAGTTGATGACATTTTACCCACACACATTAATTTAATTATTTACATTAAATTAATTCACAACCATCACACACATATTTAATATAATTACTTTTATTAAATATACCTCACCTAATCACCCTCATCATTTGGCCCATTAACCTAAACCCTAAACCAATGTCCTAAATAAAACCTAACATTAGACCCATTCCCTCACCTCACATTAAAAGCCTCCTATGGTCAGTTTTCACCCTGAGGAAAAGAAGAGACCCTTATCAAATAGCGGAACAACTTCCCAGGAAATTGTCGAATAGCTCGAGATACCTCACCCAAATTGATGTCGGTTCACCCTAGACCGTTGTCGGTTCACCCTTAACCGATGCCAATTATACCAGAATGGACAAAATGGCTTATTTAGACCCATCTATAGCTTTGGAATGGGGGTTGGGTTATTTTTTGCAAAAATCTGATCTCAGATTTGATCTCTTTCAATGTGATAGTATAACAAAGATTTATTTGGGATCAACTAAGGCAACTAAATATACTGGCACAACAGTGAGACTTTCTTCCCAACATTTTACAACGCAACAACTTCTTCATTATTCTTCAGACCTATACCTCACAGAAGAGTAAGTATCCTCCTTCCATCTATTTCATTTTCTGCTCATCATTTGTAGTCTTTGTGGTAAAGGAACCTAGTCTTTTACTCTTTGTCCATTCCCTCTCTCCAGTTGCAGCCACCTTCCATACCCAATCATCTTAATACTTGGCCCCAATTTCCCATTTTGACCTCCTCAGTAGTCTTAGACCTTCGTAACATATTTACACTCGCCCTCTGTGATCAATCCCCGTCTTCTATCCACTCCACTTTTTCCCCAAAACTCCAAAAACCTAGATTGTGTGAGTCCACCAACCCCTAACTTAACCACCGTCAGTTCTCGCTAACCGTCGTTGGTTACATTCCAACCATCATCGGTTTCATAAAACCATGGTCGGTCTCTATGTCCCCTGATTTCTGCCAGAATAACAACCTATTTCTGACATATACCTACTTGAACACCTATTTGACCTTGAGATTTGTATCTAACCTAGCCTATTAGCTCAGATTCACCTATAACCAACCTATTTGACCTCTGGATCTCCTTCTAGCCTAGCCTATTAGATAAGAGCTAGCCTATTGCATTTGTATGAGATGTCTAAATCATATTAAACTACAGTAGGACAATATTTTCTTGATTTCAGCATTGAATTATTTTAAACAGTGGACTGGGAGCCATCTAGGAAGTATCACACTTCCAGGATCTAGCACATGCTAGGCAGTCCACTGCATATATCATTTAACTCTCTTTTTTGGTCTTGTTTTGGTTCTTATACAGGTAGTTCCTCCTAGCCAAAAGGAAGGTCTCACAATCACTTTGATTAAGAATTCAGATACGCGTGCATACAACCTTCAACCATATCAAACCAGGTATTCCTCTTACCACCTTTACCTTATCTATTTCATCAAGTACTTATCAGAAAACTAAGAAATCAAGTGAAACATTTTGGCATGCCCGGTGGGACCCATTCGAGGTTCCTTGCATCTTTCTTCATTCCTAGGTGAAAAATTGTGTGTGTTTCTTTCCCTTCTAAGTAGCATTCGCATTAAGACTTTCTCCTTGGTAACATTCTCTTCTCTCTACTTGCTCCGAAAGACACATTTCTTTTGGTGTATTTAAAAAGAACCTTCTTATTCTTGTTTTCTACATTTTAGTGAAAGAGCATCCCTCTTCCTGTTCATCGATTGTTGTCATCGAATATCATACTTTTGATTTGGGTTTAATACAAGTGCATTGCATTCTGATTTATCTCATTAGCTCACATTAATTGAGGGTAACCTATACGTTGGAATTCATGACCAGCTGATGGTTGACAAACGAATCGTAGCAAAGCACTTCTATCTTTTTCTCTTTTTCTGAGTCTTACCAAACCACACAAAAATTCAAAACACATACATTCTTAAACAACATCCTACCTCGAAGAAGCTGTAGGTGATCACACAATCATGGTATAGTGGGCACCCAACTCATTGCTCTGTTGAGTCATACTTCATAGCAAAGCCTGCCCCCACCATAACATTCCTGAAACCTCACCATTTAGAATTCTTTCTCCATAGGAAGCCTTCCTCACCAAGAAATTATATTATTCTATTCATAACAGTTAGTCCATACAAATAGCATAAGTTGAACAAACGTAATAGAATAAGCACTCTAGGAATGTTCTTTCTTAGTGTTTTGCTTGATTTGTTTTTTGAGGTGAGAGCTTTCGATCATCATTTTTATCTTTCCTTGCACACTCCCAATCATAGTCAGTGTATTTTGAATTTTTCTGAGTGTTCCTGGACCACATCTACATCATTCTCAAACTTCTGGGTTTGATTCAACACCAAATTTTTAAATCACAACCATTTTTCTTATTCTCTGTTTCAATTTCATAGTAATCGGCAATGGTTATCTTTAACTGGCATCAATTTAACCCAACCGGCGTCGGTCTGAAGTCTTCTTGGATACCTATCTAAAAGACACCTATTTCACTTTCTGAGTTGTAAAAGGCTCCTATCACCTTTCATATTGTCATTACTTCAATCACCGTCACCTTACGTCTCATCCTGTGTAAAAATTGTCACTCTGGGACAATCATTAAACAAACTGTTGGTTTTTCATAGTAACTGGCACCGGTTAAGCCTAAGCGTCATCAGTTTACCCAAATTGGCATCGGTCACCATGTGCTATTTTATAGCTCACCAACTAACCTAATTCACTCACCGTTGACTATTTTCATAGTTTTGCTGTGTTCTGTGCCATTCAGACATAATATCGTCTTGCCAAATCAGTTCCTACCCACATGGTACTGACCCGTAGTCAGGCAAGGGCCCTCGTGTTTGACGCTAGTCAACTACCACTCCCACCTAGCCCTCCATCACCTAGTCCTTCACCACCTTCCATCTCATCATCCATGGATCCTAATCAAACTATCACCATTCCTAAGGGTGACACGGAGTTCGCATGACTCCTGGATCAGAATCTTGCTGCTTTGAGCCACTACCTCACCCATGTCTCCACTCTAAATGCCTCGGGTCAATTGATCTATGGCATGCCCGTATACTTATCTCCATCCCTAATGATCACTTCCACCTCAGCTCCACCTCCTACCATGGTGACCTCACCCATTTTATCCCCAGGTGTATCGTAGATAGGTCCCACACCAGCTTTGACTGCCACATCCGCCACCTCTATTGCACCCGTAGTCTCCACCATACCTTCATCCACCACCAAAAACATATCATCCTCCACACCTGTTGTCTCATATATACCAGTCACAATGATACCACCCTTGGTGTCGGTAACCTCTACTCCATTTCAAAATGTTGTCATTTTTATTCCCCAATCTCTACCTCACATCTCTACCAGGATCACTGTACGTACCAAACATTATAGGGTACTACACCATAAGAACATAGCTACACATGCCCCAATAATAATACAAGTCTCCTCGCAAGGTGTTCGGGATCCAGAAAAGCTCTCCAAGTATGCGTTAACATCCTGCATGCCCCTTAGCCCCTGTGTGCTTTGCTTTTTCCTTCCCTCTCTTTTCCTTTGCTTTTTGGTCTTCAGCGATGAAACCACCACCCTGCCTAGGTGACGGTCTCGTGAAGGACATTCTGGAAAATTTTGAAATTTATGTGAGTCATGGTAAAAAGGACATTCTAGAAAATGCGTGAAGGACCGCCACCTAGGCAGGGCGGCGGTCCTATAACCACCACCCTGCTCAGGGTGGAAGTCATTCACGCATTTTCCAGAATGTCCTTTTTAACACGACTCACATAAATTTCAACGTTTACCATCTTTTTTCCACCGCCTTTGCTTGTATTGATGATTTTGGTTCCCTAGAATAGTGTTTTTACATTGTTTATCATTAAAGAGTTCAATTTGGTTTTCACCTTTGGGTAAATGGGAATTCTATAAATAGCTGGCTTGTGCTCAAGAAAATAGCCCCTCAAATTTACCTCCCAATTTCTCATTTCAATAGCTTAGTCTTCCATTTTTTCTTAGGAATCCATAATTTTATTTTTTGCATGCATAGTTAGTGTTATTTTTTTGTTAGGAAGCCACATATTCTCCTTGTGCAAGTGTTTTTATTGTTTCACACAATCAATTGGAGTAGGATAGTTTTATTTTCAGTAGGAATCCATTAAAGTTGCAGGTCTTGTTCGTCAAACAGGATAGTTTTAGGTTCTAGACGTTTTATGTTGTATGAATCGTAATAAATCCCTCTAGGAATTACATAAGCCAAGCTCTATTCTCTTGTACTATCCCTCTTCTGGTTGCATTGTATTCAGTCTGCATCCTAAGCTACCATTATTTTGATACCAACTTATGTTGATGCTAACATCACACGCTTTTCTGGATTCACGTGAGCATGAAGGAATGAGGAGATCACACATAGGGGACAAAGCAACACACCATTGGATTCACCACTGTTCTGTAAAATCCAGGTTTAAGATTTCAAAAAGCATATCAAATAGAGTAGTTAATCATTTCATTTCAGTTAATCTCACTTTTGATATTTCTAGGGAAGCTGTGGGGATTTATAGTTTCTGAGAAACTACGATTCATTCCTCACTTCTGAGGTAGGATCGAGAGTCTTTCAAATAGATTATAACAGTTATCTATTTATTAAGAATAGATTCACAACTGCACAGGCAAGTAGCTATACTCGGTTGTTTTGTTTGTTTTAATTTCGTTATTAGTTTAGTTGTCAATTTCTAGATATATTTGAAATAGTTTCTCTTTCAATTGTGTTCAATAGTTTATCAAACATACAAAATAGAAGAATATACATAGATGTATCTTGCATAGTTAGTTTATTCTGTCGTTAGTTAGAATTATATCATTGCCTTTTGCATGACAATCATGGGATCTAGGGAGCCCAGAGAATACGTATTTGAGCCAATAGTGCCTTAGCCCAATCTTGTTGCAGCAATAACTGACATAGACCAGAATCTCAGAATCCACGTCTTTCAAATAACAACAGACTTACAATAGATCAGCTCATAATTAAGAGGGTTAAACATAGAAGACAACAAAATGCATACATTTTGTTCAAACCAGCCAAACTACATGTTACCCTAGATAATTATCCACATGACTGTAGAAGGGCCTAAAAGATAGCAAACGTTTGGTTATGATCCTCTGGTCCCACATCCAGATGCACATGAGACATTCCCACTGACATAGACACTAGCTTAAGAATTCAAGTTGCTAGAACGCCTGTAAGGTACTCTGAGGAGATTGCACAACTTGTAGTTCTAAATATAGAGGCCGAAAAAGGCATACAACTACTCGATACTAGGGATTAGAGATTGATTCCTACACATGACCATGGGAGGTCCACAATAACCATGAATCTACGGTTGTGATCCACAGGTCCCACAACCCAACAGACCCATGGGATAATCTGACGTTAATGTTGGTTTACGCACATTAGTATTTAGATCCACTCCACTTCCACCAACCATTATCGCACAATTATCCTTATTAGATATAGTGGCTAATGAAGCTAAAGAGTTCTGGACTAGACCAAAGAATCTGCCCGTAGAATCCACTATATCCATCATCCATCTTATGACCCTATCTAGAGATATACACTAAACAATTCCAAGTCATTTTCCCCGTATTCCCACAACCCATAGACCGGATCATGCCAGAGCTCGATATTGATTGGAGCCTTTGAGCAGTCATCCTCGCCGACCGATCTATCACACCAGTCTAGTTTAGAAGGGCCTTCTTTGCCTTAGAGTCGCAGATTCCACTAGTGCGTGTCGAAGATATAAGGTTGCCTGACTAGTTTTCCCTATACCCCACGTATATTCCATCCCCACCGGCTGTCTCGGCACGACCTCGGGAGGTCAGGTGCGAGGAAGAGTTACTTGTAGATTCCCATGCTCACTTGTCACTTTTCCATCGTACAAAATTGGTGAACCCGATGTGAAACGAACAACTATTTCATCTTCTATACCTCATTAGCCTTCACATCAACTTCACCCACAAAATTGGTGAACCCGACGAGAAAGGAACAGGTGCTTCACTTTCGCCTTTTCCCTTTTAGTGTTTCATATTCTTCCATCCACCTTCGCTCTGTCCCATTATTCTATGGGTATTCATATACGCCTCGAATATGTCAAGATTCGACGCATATGGCAGACCTCTCCTAGGTCTTGAAGAATATTACGATCAACTGAATAGACAACCATCTCCCTCGCTCTCAGCATGGGGTGACAATCTATTCAAATAACCAGATTTTCAACACAAACTCCACCTCAAAGGACTAGAGATAGTTCTTCTTTCCAAATAGGGGAGTTGGATTAGCTCGCTCAAATGCACCGCAACCAAAGCTCTTCAGAGCTCGAACAACATGACAATTACTGGGAGAATCTGGTTCATCTCCTCAAATGTGTTGCTCAAACCACAAATCAGTAGACAATCAGATCCATATCCATGTTTGTAGATAATGAAAATTTAGTGCATTATGCTAGGAATGAACAACACTCTCAGAGTATGTACCCACCTATAAGAAGTTTACAAACACAACCCAAGGTCTCATTTCAAGAAAACACCTCCATGTCGTTACCTATAGGAAATACCCTCGAGGAAACATGGCAGGGTAATGATTAGTTCATAGCAGGATACCACATGCCTATACAACCTCATAGATATACAACAAACGCCACTAAGGCAAAATACTGTGACTTCACCAAATGCAGTCATTTCGACTTTAGTAGAAAAAGTTAGAGGGTTAGAACTTGCTCAAGCAAGTCAAAATTCTCAATTCATGCAGGCAGGAAATTCCAATCCTTCACATCATCATAGCCAAGTAGACTTCCTCACAGGAATAGGCACGTTAAGCATGCCTCAGTATTCACAACAAATGCCAACTAGAACCGTGTTCTCAAATGCCGCTCTAGTGAAGAATATGATACCTCCTGATTTAGTACAAAACAATCCACTCATGGGCAATACTTCTTCATACTTAAACATGTACTCCAAATTACCACAAGGAGATTTGTTCTCTCCTCCCGGGATGTTCACTCAATCACAAGGATTTCCTTATGCCCCTGTAAATACATATGCTGCGCCATATCAACAACCCATTCCACCTCCCCCCCCTTAGCAGGCACCATCAATGGTCGAAATCTATGTGATAGGGACTTATTCAAAATATTTGAAAGAGCCCTTAGACTTCACCATACGAAGCATCATGCTTCCAAGACCTCTTCTCGATTTACCCAAATACAAAGGGGAGGGAGACCCGAACGCACATATCAAGGCCTATGCCACAACCATTCGAGAACTACTCCCTTGGGATGGGGTTGTTGCCAAAATATTCCCCAAAAATTTAGAGGGCATCACCCTTGATTAGTATTACAAAATACCTAAAGCTTCCATCCATTCATTTAAACAACTAGTTTCAAAGTTCATCAAGGCGTTTGACATGAACAAACTGTTGAGAACAGGAATCAGGGAATTCTTGCACATTAAGTAAGAACACAATGAATATGTCACTCATTTCATCCAAAGATGGTGTACAGTCCTTTATTCTTTGGCAAGTGCTCCAAACATGGACCAAATGGAACTATGCGATTTATTCCTTCATTCTCTCAGCAGAGAGGTAAAGGAAGAAGTCCAAAAGTTCCCACTAAGGACTTACGATGAAGTACTTGAGAGCGCCCTCCGAATAGATCAAGCAGCAATAGATAGCGGTCGCAAGACGTATGGAACAAACTGGAGGTTAATCACCCCCAGCCAGAATACTACGACTTATCCTACTACCAAAAACGTCAATCAAGGACCTAAAATCCTTAACAAAAATCACGGCGCAACAACAGATGGAGTAATTGACCAAGCTAAAAAGGCAAATGTTGTAAATACTCCACCACTGATTAACAATCAATGAAACAACAATTTTACCCCAACAATCAATATAGTGGATTTTAATCATCCACAACAGCAATAACAACAACGGTGGATCCATGCACAGGGTCCAAGACAAAACTCAACTGGATATCAAAACCAAAACCAAAACCAAAGACAACAAACACAAAACTCCTAATAATCAATGGTTTAATCAGAGTCTTGGACCACAACATGCGCCAAACCAACAACCTAAGAATTACAATCCTAACTCGTATTGTGGTTTCCACAAGATTCGAGGCCATGACACTAGAACGTGCAATGATTATAGTAAGTTCATGTAACGTTTGCCAGATGAACCAAAGACAACTTTTCATAGATATGTTTTTGGTAGAGCCTGCAACACCTACACCAAATAATTTCACAGGAGCAGTCTCCCCTCAAAATGCACCCCTCAAGATCTTCAATGATCCACTCCTAAATCACAATAACAAAAAATTAAATCCAAATGTGACGAATAAGGGTGTAATGGCAGGAAAAAATGATCATGAAGCCTCGACTTCACTAAATCCACTTGTTGCACCACAATTAGGAGGTCAGCCATGACCCAAGATAGTCAGTTTAGCGGAGTTAGACATTGAACTACACGTAGAAGCTATAACAAGGACACAAGAGTATTCTTCTCAACCAAATCCAAGTTACCCACTAGAGATAGATAACATCCAATAAAAATACTAGTAAAACGTGTAGGTACCTATGATTTAACTAATGACCTAACAAAAACCTTCTGTCACATCTCCTTTTTGGACTTATTGAAGAAATCTCTTGCCCATCCATAGGGCTGCTCTTTTAGAAGCATTAGGTTTAGGTCATTTAATTAACATCAATCCACCTCCCGAAACACAGGTAAATCATATAGACTTTGATATCCACCCTCCAGGTACAGCCGGATAGGGATACCGAGTTTATATTTGAAATAAACAAAATGCCAACAGACGCTGAGATCACACGCAGAGATGATCCAACCTTACATTTACAAGTGTGGGTTTGTAAAAATTACGCTAAACATGCATAATGGTTAATGATGAGGTAGCAGTTAACATAGTCCCCTTCTCTTTCCTTCAAAAGCTAGGGTATGGAGAAACAAATTGTTCCACGACTCGGAATACACTAAGAGGCTATGATAGCCTTAAAGCCACATCGATTGGAACTATAATACTACCAGTCACCTTAGGACCCAAAACAATCCTGACTAAGTTTTATATTATAGATCAGGAAACCAACTATAATATGATCCTCGAATGACCATGGATACACCATTTGAAGGCAATCCCTTGTACGTTATTTCAAGAAGTAAGATTCTTGGACTTAGGAAAGGTATTTATAGCAAAAGGCAAACTGAAACCATTCAATATACACTTAGCAGACCTAAAGAGAAGGCTAGGCATTCACTCCGAGTTCGAACTCCCAACAAACCAACTTAACAAGCCAATTGACTCGAAACCGAAAGAAAATTTGGTACCTACAACAGACCTAGAGAGTTATGAACCTAATCAAGAAAATCCTAGCCCTCATGGATGAGGCTAACGTCAGTCAGAAACAATATCATTAGGAACTGCTGTAAAGATTTTCGAATCGCTAGAATAGGATCTACCAATTTTCCTACCATTTGACTCTATGGGTATGGGATATACCTTAGGATGTTGGTTCTCTGCCAGCAGAAGGAACTCTGCATGGTAGAAGTAACTGAAGCAGAAGAAGTTGATGTAGCAAATGTCCCAACGTCCATCTTCCCAACTAAATATTGGACTCTCCATTTCGATGGAGCTAGATGTCGTTATGGGGTTGGGGTAGGTGTGATCTTTACTTCTCCCGAGGGAAAGATCTTACCGTTTGCCTTTAAACTAAATTTCGAATGTACAAGCAATGGCGCTGAGTACGAAGCCCTCCTCCTTGGCCTCATCTTAGCTAAGAGGATCGAGGTTGATAGCCATCAGGGTGTTAGGATACTCACTAATTAGTAGTAAACCAAGTCTCTGAGGTGTATGAGACCAGAGCTGAACACTTACAACTCTACAAAACAACAGTATTAGATTTAAACAAAGAGTTTGACTTCATATCAATTGAAGCAATCCCGCGAGAACAAAATCTTCCTCACATATTCGATAGTAACCTCAGCTTCACGTTTCACTCTAAGCAGTAAGTTGGAGGACACCCGTTTCATGGTATCCCTTCACACTAAACCATTAGTGAAGAAAATGTCAAACCCTCTTTTAAAAAACATAGCTGAGAATAAATCTACTATCTTAGCTCATGTTGATAGTGATAAATCCACTCTTGATTACTTAAATGCCTATGCAATGTTACATCTCACTCATCACATAGTAGATTTGTCTTTAATCCCACATTCGTCTTCTTACTTCGAAAATCCAATGATAGAACTTCCCCCCAAAAGGAACTTAACATACACGCGGTAGAGAATGGAGAAGATCTGGAACTACCCTCCAGCCCCCACCTGAGTTTGAAGAAAGTAATGCTTCTTTAATCAGAAGAAACGATTGATATTAACATCGGAACGGAGGAAGAACCAAAGATCTTGAAACTAGGATCTTCGTTAACTCCAGAAGAAATAGAAATACACACGCGAATCCTCAGAGAACATCAAAAGGCTTTTGCATTTAATTATAAAGAAATGACGGGGGTTGCACCACACATTGCGGTACATAACCTCGTCACCAAATCAGATGTAAAGCTAATTAAACAAAAATCAAGACCAATGAAACCCAAGGTAGCTCTCATGGTGAAGGAAGAAGTAATGAAACTCCTCCAAGTAGGATTCATCAAACCAGTTGATTACTCTCAGTGGGTATCTAATATCGTTCTTGTTCTCAAAAAGAATGGGAAGATATGCATCTTTCATAGATTTCCGAGACATTAACAAGGCGTGTCCCTAAGGATGACTTCCTGTTACCATTCATTAGATGTCATTATTGATGCAATAGCTGGATTTGAGATTTTGTTTCTCATGGATGGATTCTCAGGATACAATCAAATCAGAATATCTGAACAAGACCAAGCCAAAACCACGTTTATAACTCCTTGGGGAACCTATTGCTACGTTGTTATGCCATTCGGTCTCAAGAACGCTGGCGCTACATACCAGTGGGCAATGACATATATATTTCATGATCTTATTCATAAAATCATGGAATCCTATGTAGATGACTTGTTGGCTAAAGCTAGGAAGTGACTGTGATCACCCGGAAGTGCTCCGCATCATTCTTTCACGTTTGATAGAATACAGAGTCACACTAAACCCAGAAAAATGCGTATTTGGTGTGACAGGAGGGAAACTCCTGGGTTACATCATATCATCACGAGGGATCGATGTAGACCCAGCCAAAATTCGGGCTATTCTTGAAATGATCCCACCTTCAGATGAATCTTGAATCAGGTCATTTTCTTGGGAAACTCGGTGCAATCTGAAGATTCATCCCAGATTTAAGCTTTGCCATTCATCCAATCAACAATCTACTCAAGAAAGATTATAGTATCGATTGGACTAAAGACTGCAATGAGGCTTTCGAAGCAGTTAAGTGTTTCTTGTTGTCACCACCTACGCTAATGCCTCCTAAGCCAGACCACCCTTTAATCTTATATTCGCGAGCTACCAATGTCTCGCTAGCCTGCATGTTGGCTCAAGAAGATGATGACAACAGAGAACGCGCGATCTATTTCATTAGCCGAACATTACTCGATTATGAAACACGTTATATGCAAGCAAAATGAGAATGCCTTGCCATAGTCTTCGCAACCAAACGCTTAAGACATTACATGCTAAATCAAGAAACAAGGGTCATTGTAAAAATAGACCATTTACGAACTTTCCTCATGCAAGGGTCCTTGTCTAAAAAGGCTAGACACTTTATAACCTTAATGGGTGAATTCGAATTAACTTTTGTAAACCAGAAGTCTGTTAAGGGAAAAATCATTACAGATTGGTTAGCCGATAACCCATTAGACGGAGGTGATCTAGTAGATCTAGATTTTCCCGATGAATGCATATATTACATCGAAACCAGACCTCCCATCTCCGAATGTCCTTGGTATACTGATATTATTAATTATATCATGGACCATGCGTATCCAGAAGGTGCTACACCACAACAAAGAAGGTGGTTACGCATTATCGTAGCTAAATACGTTATTCTAGAATAAGTGCTCTATCGCAAGGCCTTCGATGGAATGCTTCTAAGGTGTGTTGACATAGAAGAATCCAAGAGGATTCTCCATGAATCTCACAGTGGCATATGTGGTGGCCACTTCGGTTGTCATGCCACTGCTCGCAAAATGCATCAGATGGGCTATTTCTGGCCCACTCTAGAACATGACTTAGTAAAGTTTTTAAGCAAGTGTCATAAATGCCAAGAGTTTTCCCACGAGATTCACATGCCTACACAAGCTCTACAACCAATCGCTACTCCATGGCCCTTTTCTACATGGGGCCTAGATTTGATAGGGAAATTCTCTCCCTCATCAACAGATGGCCATAACTTCATAATCACGGCCACCGAGTATTTTACCAAATGGGTAGAGGCTATGCCTCTTACCACTGTACCAGGTTCCGTGATCGCCAAGTTCATTTTAAACCAGATCATTTACAGGTACGGTGTCCCACAAATCATTATCTTAGATAATGGTACTTCCTTTAAGAATGACGAAGTCCATGAGCTATGCAGTAAATTTAAAATAAACCATCATACAGCCTCCTTGTATTACCCTCAAGCCAACGGGCAGGCTGAAGCAACAAACAAGACTTTAAAAGCTATTCTCCTTAAAATAGTAAAAGAAAATAAACGAGATTGGCATTTAAAGTTATACCTGGCCTTGTGGGCCCACCGAACCTCAATAAGAACACCCACATGAGCAACTCCTTTCTCATTGGTATTCAAAGTAGAAGCAGTTCTACCACTTGAGGTTGAAATACCTAGTCTCCACATCTCACTACAAGGGATTATGGATGAAGAAGCTTATAGAGACGCACATCATTCCCAACTAGAAAGCCTAGATGAGGCCAGGTTAGATGCTGAATAGCGGCATAGAATCTATGCTGACCGGATGTGTCGGCAATATAACAAAAATGTCTATGAACGAGATATATATGAAGGAGATCTAGTTCTAAGACTAGACATCAGGATTGACAAGAAGACCGGTGAAGGAAGGAAATTCCGGCCCAAATGGTTGGGCCCATACCGAGTCATGAAAGACTATGGAAATGGTGCATATCTCTTATTTACACTGGAAGGTGAGGGATTCAATGAAACTAGTCAATTCCTTGCATCTTAAACGATTCTATGCATAAGTGACTAGCACTATTTGTACAATTATATCTACATTACATCTTCATGTAGTTAGGTTCATTTCGTCCACTTGTTTCATACAATTTTGTGATCAAGGAACTTATTCTCAAAGCAATTCATTATAAAATTTTGATGGTATTGGCATAACCCTTCCAATCATACTTCTTCATTTTCATAATATCATCAATCATTTCAAAATCATTTCATCAAATAAAGCTAGATATGACAAAGTCTTAACGATAACCATACCAAGGTCTGCATGCTTGTTCTCACTTTTGGTTTCTTCCTAGGATAGGTGTCTTGCCTATGGTCTATTCTAGAAGCTTCATAGTGTCACATCTATCCCATATGTATATCTCTTTGGAAATAAGAACATACTGACATTTTGCTCAAATAAACAAGTCAAATGTAGATCAAACAGAGAATTTTAATTTTACACATTTCCTTGCCCTACCAACCTTTCGGTGATGAGCTTGTGTCTCTTACTAGTGACATAGGGTTGGGAAAGGATGGGAATGCCCTTACTCGCCTATACCTTGTCCATGGTGATAAGCCCACGCTTCTTACTAGTAGCATGGGGCAAGGTGTAGGGGGTCCTCTTGACAAATAAATGTTGAAGGTCATAAGCAAACAGTTCAAATAAACCTTTGAAATCTTGAGTCAAAAACAAATGAATCAGATGTCCAAAATTCCAAGAGAGCTCAAAACCCTGAAAACCAAATTTTGTCTACCATGTGGCCATCCACGGATCTAATTCTAGATAAACCGCAAAGCACGTAGCATTCTAAACTATGGAGTCACTTGAGTAGAGTAGGTTTGTAGCATCCTAATTTGGTTCCACCAAATCTTTGTCTATCTCTCATCACTATCATTCAACAAATTTCATAGCTTGTGCCCTTTCTAGCTCTCGGTGGTGAGCCCTTGCATCTTACTAGTTGCATGGAGTTAGGAGTGGGGCAAGTTCATCTGCTCATCATACCGGTTTATCATCTCATTTTGTCAAACAATACAAAGTACCAGAAAATTACTTATAGAAACTAAATTTCAAGATCACATTGTGTCTACATTATCATATATCAGCATCACGAAATACAAAAAGAAAGAAAGCATTTGTATCTTTTGTTCTCCATTGCATACATTCTGAAAAGCATAAAAAAACAACATTATAGTTTACATGCGGAAACGAATCAAAAAATCATAGATACCAAGAGTCTGATCCAAATATATATATATATATATATATATAATCAAGTTTCCTGTACAATGCCATCATGTGCTAGGCATGGTCAAAATGCTTCAATGAGCCCAGGAAATACAAAATACATCATATAAACAATCTAATAGAGCCAAGCGGCCTCTCAACCCCTATGAGATCCCTCTGAAGGTGCACGACCACATGTCTAGGACTCCGGCTACGACCGGTGCTTTGAGTGCACTGAGGGCTCGCGGTCCCGAGGAGTAGTTGTGGCCTCGCTATGAGAATGACTCCTCATCAGGCACTCTGTTGTCCTGTATCCTGCCAACTTGGTACGGAGGGTAGTCACCATCCTTGCCACATGCCATACAGGGGAAAAAACATTGGTATTCCTACCAGCTATTGAGGGCTCCCCTGCATCCACGGATAGCTCCTAATGGGTCTTCTTCATGGGGTTCATTAGGGTATTAGTGCATACCTGGCGAATCAGGTCTTGCCAATCGTCATCAGTCTCTGAAAGCAAAGGAGAAAACAAATTAGAAATACTCAAAAGATAGAAAAAAACAAACAGAAGGAGAGATAGAAACTAAGACAATCATAGCTAAAAACAAACATTAAAGAGAAGGAGATAAACTCGGATTAGGTATCCAAGATGGATCCTTAGGGTTAGCACAAAAGATCCGCCGCTGAAAGTCCTCCTCCTATTCCTGGGACCACATAACATCCTACTAGACTCATCCTCTCTAAAGACTGAGAAGTGCATCAAATGCTAAAAGCCAATCACACACTCTCTCTCTCTCTCTCTCGACTCCATCTGATATACTCCTCCTTCACCTACATACACCCAAAAACATGTAAAAAGGAGTAAGTTAGTATTTAAATCACATTGGAAAAATCATAAAAACATATAAGAATGCTAGAAATGCGGTGGAATTCAAATAAGTATTATTTAGGCATTCTGTGAAGGACCGCTGCCCTGAGAAGGGTGGTGGTTTCGTAATTGCTGCCTTAAAGGTGGTGGTCTTGTAACCACCACCCTGATCAGGGTAGTGGTCGTGTCCCAAATTTTCATATGGGTCACGTGCCCTAAATGACGCCTAAAAACACAAAAAACAACTATTTTTGACCAAAACATGAGCCTACGCATTAGGTGCCCCCCCTAAGTGACCCTATTAAAACTGACATTTTCAAAAATAATCCCCCTATGACAAAGATTTCATCATTTTAAAATTTTGGGGATAAAAACATTAAATTGAGAATAACTAACCTGTGATCTCGTGGGTCGGTGTTCGGCTCGCAGAGGCATGATCACAATCTCGTCCCAAACGTTTTGACTATACTCTCATCAGAAACCGTCACCGTGGGTCCCAGAGCTCAAAATCAATCAAATCAACACTCGCAAATGAATAGGAAAATGGGCCCACTTTTACATATATAGCATCCTGACTTGTTTTGAATGCCCCTTTCTGTAGGTTTGGAGTGCCGACGGAGGTAAGTTCTTATCCCCGCACAAATGGTACGTCCTCATTTCATATTATTTTAGTATTTATTTTTCGATCTATTTTATCTATCTGCACTTGAGTCCTCTTTTCATTTTGCAGGTAGCGGGAATTTTGGATGGCATCATTTCGACACACGGGCGTATCAGGTATAAATTTCTAACTTCCCATTTTGGGACCCGCCATACTCGGACCCACCGTTTTACACCTCTTCATGGCTAAAACGCTTCTCCGAGGGGGCAATATGTACGTACCCAAAATTGTAGGGTATTGCACCACCGAAACAACATTACACGTGCCCCAATGATGATACAGGTCTCCTCGCAAGGTGTTCGGGATCCGGAAAATCTCTCCAAGTATGCGTTAACATCCCACATGCCCCGCTTAGCCCCTGCGTGCTTTGATTTTTCCTTCTCCCCTTTATTTTCCTTTGCTTTTTGGTCTTCAGTTACGAAATCGCCGCCCTGCCTGGGTGGCGGTCTCGTGACCGCCACGCTGCCTAGGTGGTGGTCCTCATAACCGCCGCTCTTGCTCAGGGCGGCGGTCCTTCACGTGGGTTTTCTAGAATGTTCCTTTTTAACACGACTCATGTAAAAATTCAACGTTTACCAGTTTTTTTTCACCGCCTTTGCTTGTATTTATGATTTTGGTTCCCTAGAATAGTGTTTTTGCATTGTTTATGGTTAAAGAGTTCAATTTGGTTTTCACCTTTGGGTAAATGGGAATTCTATAAATAGTTGGCTTGTGCTCAAGAAAATGGCCCCTCAAATTTGCCTCTCATTTTCTCATTTCATAGCTTAGTCTTTCAATTTTGCTTAGGAATTCATAGTTTTATTTGTTGCATGCATAGTTAGAGTTGTTTTGTTGTTTGGAAGCCACATAATCTTCTTGTGCTAGTGTTGTTACTGTTTCATGTAATCAATTGGAGTAGGATAGTTTAATTTTCAGTAGGAAGCCATTAAAGTTACAGGTTTTGTTCGTCAAACAGGATAGTTTCAGGTTCTCGACATTTTATGTTGTATGATTCGCAATAAATCCCACTAGGAATTGCATAAGCCAAGCTCTGTTCTCTTGTGCTATCCCTCTCCTACTCACATTATATTCAGTCTGCATCCTAAGCTGCCATTATTTCGATACCAACTTTTGTTGATGCTAACATCACACGCTTTTCTGGATTCACGTGAGCACAAAGGAACGAGGAGATCACACTGAGGGGACAAAGCCACACACCATCAGATTCGCCACTGTTCTGCAAAATCCAGGTTCAAGATTTCAAAGTTCTAGTTAAAGCATATCAAATAGAATAGTTAATCATTTCATTTAGTTAATATCACTTTCGATATTGCCGGGGAAGCTGTGGGGATTGATAGTTTCTGAGAAACTATGATTCATTCCTCACTTCTGAGGTAGGATCAAGAGTCTTTCAAATAGATTAGATCAGTTATCTGGTTATTTAGAATAGATTTACAACTGCACAGGCAAGTAGCTATACTCGGCTGCTTTGTTTGTTTTAATTTCGTTATTAGTTTAGTTGTCAATTTCTAGATATTTTAAATAGTTTCTCTTTCAATTCTGTTCAATAGTTTATCAAACATACAAAATAGAAGAATATACATAGATGTATCTTTCATAGATAGTTTATTCTATCATTAGTTAGATTTACATTGTTTCCTTTTGCATGACAATCACGGGACCTAGGGAGCCAAGAGAATAATTATTTGATCCAATAGTGCCTCAGCCCAATCTTGTTGCAGCAATAACTGACATAGACCAGAATCTCAGAATCCAAGTCTTCCGAACAACAACAGACTTACTACAGATCAGCTCACAGTTAAGAGGACTAAACATAGAAGACGAACAAAGCACATACGTTTTGGTCAAACCAGCCAAACTACAGATTGACCCTAGATAAATATCCACATGACTGTAGAAGGGCTTGAAAGAGAGAAAACGTTCGGTTGTGATCCTTTGGTCCCACAGCCAGATGCAGGAGACATTCTCACTGACATAAACACTAGCTTAAGAATTCAAGTTGCTAGAACACCTGTAAGATACTCTGAGAAGATTACACAACTTGCAGTTCTAAATATAGAGGCCGAAAAGGCGATACGACTACTGGATACTAGGGATTAGGGATTGATTCTACACATGACCATAGGAGGTCCACAACAACCACGAATCTACGGTTGTGATCCACAAGTCCCACAACCCAACAGACCCACGGGACAATCAGACGTTGATGCTGGTTTACACACATTAGTATTTAGATCCACTCCACTTCCACCAACCATTATCACACAGTTATCCTTGTTAGATATAGCAGCTAACAAAGCTAAATACTTCTAGACTAGACCAGATAATCACCCGTAGAATCCACCATATCCATCATCTATCTTATGACCCTATCTGGAGATATACATGAAACACTCCTAGGTCATTTTCCTCGTATATCACAACCTATAGATTTGATCACACCAGAGCTCGATATTGATTAGAGCCTTCGAGTAGTCATCCTTTCTGGCTGATCTATCACACCAATTTAGCTTAGGAGGGCCTTTGTTGCCTTAGATTCGTAGATTCCATTAATGTGTGTCGAAGACATAAGATTGCCCAATTATTTTGTCCATAACCCACATATATTCCATCCCCACTGGTTGTCTCAGCATGACCTCGAGAGGTCGGGTGCGAGGAAGAGTTACTTTTAGATTCCCACGCTCGCTTGTCACTTTTCCATCGTGCAGTCACTATGAGTGTCCCACCCTCACATACCTACTACCAGCCACCTCCTGTTTCATCAGTCATTCAGTCCGGGTATATACCCTCTATGTCTGTCTCTCAATTCCCATCACCTTATTCAACACCACCATACTCTAGAGTGTCGTATTCTTCATACGTCCAACAACAACCTCCTTTCACTCTGGGGGGTACCCAGTCTTCACAACCTAACAATGACTTTATCAAGTTAATGATGGATAAGATGCAGACATTAGAAGCATCTGTTTCCAACTCCCGCAATTCTCTCACCTATGATGAGATTTGTAATGAGATTATTCACCCATCCATTCCTATTCACCCATATCTCATACACTGGGAGATGCCTAATTTTAACCTCTTTAACAGTAAGGAAGACTCGCAGTAACATTTTTGATCTTTCAAACATGGGTGTTACTTAATTTCCCATGATAATGCTTTGCTTTTGCAAACCTTTCCCATGTCCCTAACTAGTCTAGCATTGGACTAGTATAGTGGATTACCTAGACTTTCCATCTTCTCATTCAACCAAATAGCCCAAGCCTTCTTGGATCATTTTTTGATTAACATCGTCAAGAATGTTACCATGACTGATCTTTATTCCACGTGTCAATATGATGATGAATCTATCATAGATTTTGTCACTCGTTAGCGTAGCCTAATCAACCAACTCACTTTCCAATTACTGCAAACTGGACTCATAGAGCTCTTCACACAAGCCTGTGCTAGACATATCTCACCTACCTTACAGGTGCAAACCTTCTACACATTCGATGAGGCTTTCACCATGGCACGTAAGCTCAAAATTTGTGCCATCAAAGAGAAGCAAATACAATTACGAAACAAGAACTCTTCAATTAAATCACACGATACTTCATCTTCCTCAAAACCTCAGATGAGTTATTCCAAAGCCAAAGGAAGTTCCAATGTAGTGGTACTTAAGGCTGGCCATGCCCATCCATCCAATCACACTAAACCTTCATCTAATTTGTCCCCAGTCCAAGCCTTCCAATTCAAACAAGAACAAAAGAAATACACCTCAATTAGGGAACCATATTCATCTCTTTTAGAAAAGCTTATTAAAGCTAATGCCATCACCCTTCCTCCTATCAAACCAAATACTGGTTTTGACCCCTCTCACCCCATAGTAAGCTGGTACAAGGAAAATGACTACTATAACTATCACCATGTAAATGGTCACAGTGACAGAAATTGCATCTCCTTTAAAAACATTGTTTAGGGAGTTCTCAAGAGCGGCGAGTTAGTCCTAGATAACCCTAATACACCGACCAATCAAGACCTTCATATATTCAATAAACCATTCCCTAACCATTCCCCATCTAATGATCAAACTGGTGATGCCTCACACAACAAAATTAATACACAAGAGGTACATGTTATCTTTACCAACTTACCACTTGATTCCCAAATATCTTCTATCCCCTCCATCAAGGAAATCCTATCCTAAAATCCTCTACCCCCACAGGAACCTACTTTATCTGTTCCTCTACCCATAGAGGAAATCCCTTCACCTCCCCATACACCTGCGAAGGAGTCTCTCGTTAACACCGATATCATTTCCCCTTTAGCTTCCCTACCCAGTGAGACGCTACCAATTATACATCCTCCACCGACATAGGAGTACCCATTGTCTTCTCCACCTATTCAGGATCCAATAGATTTTTCGTTACCGCTCAGTGACCATTCTCCATCAACTACCCAAGATCATGTGGACCTACTTTCATCTCTCTTACCTGTAGAGGCCGAAGCCAGTGAATTCCCTGTTTCTCAGACACATTTTATGGGAATCACCACTCGCTCCACACCTACCTCATCTAACACAATGTCGTTCTCACGTTTGGCCGACTGCCTAGACTATGTTGATAGGGCTTCACTTTGGAGGCGTCTCTTACTCCCGGTCTCGACCCAAATGTAGTCATCTTCCACTGACACTTATACCATTTATCTGAAGAATTTCCAACAACCCAAACCACACATGAACATAACTCTTGATACATCTTCTACTACATCATCCTCATCTCTACCCGCCTCTCTACCTACTAGTTGACGTGTTCCAACATCATCTCTTGTATCTAAACCCACTAGTGTTCTAGGGGTCACACCCACATCAATCCTTGCACATCCTCTTATTAGGATACACTTGATCACATATTACCATATACCTATTGAACCAATCCCTCAACCTAAAAAAAAACCCAACCTTCTAATCCGCACACACCAACCTCACCAAATACACCTTTATCACCTTCACCCTTACCATCCATCTTGGGACCTCACCCCTCTACCTTAACAAAATATACCCTCTCCAAGGATAAAGCTAAAATTCCCTTAACCCCTTTACCACATCCTGTAGCTCTACTTAGGCAAACCTTACATCCTTCATCACCATCTATAACTTCTTTGCCTCCTATACCACCATTACCTTTTATACCTCCTTCAGTGCCCATGACATTTTCTTCCACCTCACCTGTACCTCCCTCTTGACCTTGACCAACACCTACTGTTGCACCTCAGTTTTCCCCTTGGGTCACTTGTCCTCTCCCACCAACTACCTTGCCATCTACATCACATGCTCCCCCTACACCTCTACCTAACAAAAAAACACCAACAATCAAAAAAACCGTTAATTTCCGAAGAGGTGGTTAAACCTACCCCTCTTTCTATTGTTGTACCTACATCAAATAAAGTACAACCCAAACCCAAGACTGCATCACCTCAACTACCACCACAACTACCCAATCTTCCAACTAGACCTACTTTTACTTCGCATTGTGATCCTCTAGTGGGACCATATGCTACCATCTTGGTTAACCTCCTGGAAAGCTCTGCTATCACTCTCCCTCCTATTAGATCTTATGACCCTCTTAAACCTAGGCTGGAAGGGTTTGATGATACTAAAATTTGCACTTACCATCATGTGCCAGGACATGATGTTGAGAACTATAAGGGTGTAAAGGCTGCCCTCATTCAATTATGTCCTTATGAACCCAATTTTGATGACGATGACCTCCTAGATGATGAACCTATTTCACCCTCTCCAACTTCTTCATATCTTCCTCCTACACCTATACCACAACCTGCCACCCTCACTAGCTCATAGACCTTCCTTTCCATCTCTGAAATTTGAAATTAACATGGTTCAAAATCAGAGAGCTTGCCATGCCTCCACCCAAATGTCATTGCACCCAACTCACCTCACAAGGTTTTTTTCCTCCAGTATTTTTTTGCCCATTCATGTCATTATACCACTCACCCTACACCTTCTCCGTTTGCCAACTCCCCTCAAATCAACATGGTACATGCCACTACATTGTGCGCAGAAGGGCAAATAGAAAAGGAAGATGACCCACCAACCAATCCGTATACCCAACATACCATCTAAAACCATACCTAAAATAACTATCCACAGCCCCATGCATACCCCATTTCTAATGGCATCACACATCGCACCGTACTCAAAAAACTACACCAATCTCCCCTCAAAATGTACTTATATGATCTCATCCAAACCTCAGAAGTCACATCGTCAAGCTCTCATGGAGGTCCTTCAATCTATTGAGGTTTTACCTAGTGACCCCACACCTGTAGCATCTATTATCACTCCTCATCATGTTGCTTCTCTTACCAAACTGCCGTCTACCTCATCACCTCCACCTATTCACCAAGTTGCTATCCTTAGTTTCTCATATGACAAAATTGTCCCCCACCAAAATAATGACCTAGATCCTACACTTTTCATCTCCATCCATATCAATAATATACATGTTTGATGTGTTATGATCGATGGGGGTGCTAGCATTAACATCATCTCCTCTCATGCATTCGAACAAATGTGCATATCCAAAAACTACATGCATAAACATCCAGTCATGTTGCATTCATTCAATGAAGCTATCACCTCTAAACTTAGCATTATCATCCTCCACATTCATGTGGGTCCCCGTACTATTCTCTTGAGCTATTATAAATGTTGGAAGGGGAGTCAATACAATTTTTTGCTCAACAAGCCCTGGATTCATACTATGGGTTGTGTTCCTTCCACTTTGCACCAATGTGTAAAGTTCGAACATGAAGGACATTCCTATACCATTCCAGTTGACCCATCACCTGTCAAAACCTATAAAATGCTTTACTAGCCCAATGATGTCCTTATACCTATTAAGGCATCTACCTCCCTACCTACATCTTCTTCACACATGACTCCATCCACCAACGTCATTCCCACCTCACCTTCACCCAAATCTTCTATTCCCATAGTTGTTGTCACTTCTACCAATCACACATCAACTTCCCAACTAACTGACACCTCTGCTGATCTAAATTCTAATGATTCCTCCATTCCAGCCACCAATATATCAACCACTGATCCCTTTGAAGGTGTTTTTTAATGCCTCACTATGGGAGAGTATCGCATGTTTATAATGTTCATTTTAACAGACCTCTTAGAACTCCACAAGAGTATGGAAAAATACCTGGCGACCAGCATCCTCAGAACTAGTGATGCACCGCATAGGTGAGTGTATCCTTTATGTGGGTCCGATAGCCCACTTTTCACTTGATTTTTAACCCATCTGATAGAAGGCTATAGACACGCGATAAGAGATTTGATGTTACACGTCAACAAACCAGCATTCACAAACGTCAGTGACCCTTCATTGACGCATGTCAACCTCCTCAGTTGACGTGGGATACCTAACCGCCTGCTTGCGCATCTGCAGCACTTTCCTACCTCCATCTACTTGTGCAACTGGAAGGGTTTCAGCTTTGGCCTGTGTACAAACAAACTCTCTATCACACGTCTACTTCCTTCACACTCTGTACACACGCATAAACACAATCCATCGTCACGTGTCAATCAAATTTTACATGAACGTACCTGCCAACAAACTCTCCATATTGAACTCATGTGAAGACACCTGACTCCCTGTTGCACATCAACAACCTCTCTATCACACTACCTGTAGCCTTCTACCACTCTTCACCAACGGAGTTGAAGGATCCTGAATCTATCCCTCCTTTCACACATTTATTGTACTTCGTATAATACCATATACCCCAAGTGGTATGGTGACCTCTATGTAGTGGACTACCTAGACAAATAATGCTAGGATCTATGGATAGTGTGATACTTCCTAGATGGGTTGTCAAAGTCCGACCCTTTAAAAAAATTTAATGCTGTAATTTTCAAGTAAATATTGTCACTACCTGGACTAGTTTAATTATGATTTAGGCAAATCTCATACAAACATGGAATATTCGCTAGATCTAATCTAATTATCCCTAGGCTAGAAGGAGATCCAGAGGTCAAATAGGTTGGTTACTCCTCAAGAGTATGAAAATCTTGAGCTAACAGGCTCAGGTTATGATCATATATCATAGGCAAACGTCTCAAATATGGTCCCTCCCCACCTCAAGTACCCCTATTGGCTAGAAACAGGACTTGTTATTTCTACTTAAAGATCGGAACCACCATCAGAGACCTAACCTTTGACAGTTTGACCTTCAGTAACTGACCAACTGCCGCTTTGAATATAACTTTCGGCTACATGGTTAGAAATGAACTGATGATAGGGTTAATTGGCTTTGGCCTGTATGAACAAGGTCATCATAGTCATTATTTTGGATGTTTCACACGTGAAAGTGGAGTGAGGGTAGCAGATGTGGAATCATGGATCACCAGAGGGGGGTACCAAATATCTTGCAAAGGTTGAAATTACTGAGGAGGTCATTAATGGGCATTTGGGCCAAGTATTAGGATGACCTACCCCACCTGCACCAGGTGACTACCAACTGGAGTTGATGGATCTAAAATACTATCCCTCCTACCTTTTTACCACAAAGACTACATTTTCTTGATGCCTAAGAAAATGAAACAAATGGAAAGGCAAGGATACTTACTCTCTTCATTTCTTGTATCCTAACATGATAAGGGGATGATAATCCTTCTATTAATGTCATTCAATGTCAAGATGATGAATCCATACTCACTTACCTTGGTGCTGAAGAGTCTTACATTCACCGGTCATTACCTTCTGATATGCAAACAATTTTGAATGAATCGACTATTGAAGTCAACATCCACACTCAGGACAACCCCCACATTCTCAAGATTGGCCAATCTCTGGATGCTGCTGAACAGGAAGCCCTAACTTCTTTTCTTAAAAATCATAGCCATGCTTTCACTTGGTCCTATGCTAACATGCCTGGCATTGATCCCACTATCATGGTCCACAATATTGTAACCATTCCCGATGCCAAACCCATAAAAAAAAATTTGAGGAAAAGGCACCCTCGCATTGCTCTTCTTTTCGAAGAAGAACTTCAACACCTTCTCTTAGTTTCCTTCATCTTACCCATCGATTACTCACCAATGGATTTCTAAAATTGTCCCTGTCACTAAGGTGATAGGGGGAATTCATATTTGCACCAATTTCCATGATCTTAACCTTGCCTACCCTAGAGATTATTTTCCTCTACCTGGTATTGACCAGTTGGTTCACCTTACCGCTGGCCATGAGACTGCTATCACTTATGGATGGTTTCTTGGGTTATAACCAAATCTTGCTCACTCTAGAGGATCAACATAAAACCACATTCATTACCCCTTTGGGGACCTTCTATTATGGAGTCATGCCTTTTGGCCTTAAAAACATTGGTGCCACCTATCAGTGGACCATGGCCTACATCTTCCATGATATCATGCATCACGTATATTGGAAGATTATGTGGATGATATCTCTGGCCAAATCTAAACATGTCGCACTTAGCACCTCACCGTCCTTGAAACCATCTTTGACTGCCTCATTAAGTATTGGGCTCAACCTTCAACCTAAAAAGTGCATCTTCGTGGTTCTCTTAGGAAATACTCCTAGGATTTATTATTTCCCTCCGTGGTATAGAATTTTACCCTACTAAAGTCAAGGCCATTTTGGAAATGCCTCCGCCTAATGACCTTAAACAACTTCATAGTTAGCCTATAAGGTAAAGTTGCAGTCCATTCATCCATTTCATTTCATAATTATTTGATCGTTTTCAACCATTTCATCACCTTCTCAAAAAGGATTTCTCTTTCAAATGGGATGATTACTACCACAAATGCTTTTGAGGCCTTAAAAAAATACCTTCTCCAACCACATGTACTCATTCCACCTAAAGATGACCAACCCTTCTACCTATATATCTCTACTACCGATCACTCCTTAGGGGCTATGCTTGCTCATCGTGATGAACAACATAGGGAGAAGGTAGTTTATTACATAATCCATACCCTTCTAGACTACAAAACCCGATACACCTACCCTGAAAAACACTGCTTAGCCTTAGTTTTTGTCACCACCAAACTTCGCCATTACCTACTTAACCAAAAAACCTATGTTGTGACCAATACTAACCCCTTACACTTCATGTATGCTAAGCCTTACCAAAATCAATGTGCCACACATTGGCTCATGCTTCTTGCTAACCTAGACCTCAAATTCATCCACTGAAAATATATCAAGGGCCATAGGCCATTGTTTGACCAGCTCATTGATGCACCTCTTTCTGGGACTCAATATTCAAACTTTGATTTCCCTGATGAATCCATTGCTAACTTATCTTTGGATGATGACCCTTACCAAATGACCTTATTCTTCGACATGGTTCCAAATGTCAGCATGTAGGGGTGGTGTAGGCATTATCCTCATTCCTCTTAATGATGAACCCATCCCCTTATCATTCAAACTTGACTTCAAATGCACTAACAATATCACCAAATACGAAGCACTCGTATTGGGTCTCATGACTACCTATTCCTTAGATGTCAAATCCATTAATATATTTGGTGATTCTCAACTGGTAGTAAACCAAGTCAATGGTGTTTATCAGTGTCATAATGAAATAATTCAAGAATACAAATGTTACGTTGACATCATGTTGACTACCTTTGACTGCTATAAAGTTCAAACTATTCCGCGATCCACCAATAAATTCGTGGATACCATGGCCTACCTTGCTTCTCAGATACCTACTTCACCTACCAATTCAGACATCTTTGTTACCATAAAACACATACCAAGACCTTCTTATAAATCTTGTTGTGTTAACCTCATCTGAACTTGTCCCACTAAACACACCAGACCTTTGGTATAAGTAGCTTGCAAACTACCTTTCCCTTTCTATATTGCCTCCTGATCTCACACGTAATGGACAATGCGCCTTTCTCAAAAAGGCCTCTCATTATGTCATCATGGGTGGCATTCTATATAAATGAGGCTTTGATTGTATTCTCTGATGATGCCTCACTAGCTCTGAAATCCCCTATACCATTAAAGAAGTTCATGATGGCATATGTGGAGGTCACTTCAGTGGCCTGGCTATTGCTAAATGCATTCTTCACCTGAGTTATTATTGGCTGACCCTTAATCATGATTGTTGTGACTACGTTAAGCATTGTGTAAAATTCCAACAACATGCTAATCTTCACCACACACCTAGTCATGCCTTACAGGTCACTCGTGACCTTTGGCCCTTCTCTCAATGGGTTTTAGATCTTGTTAGAGAGATCAATCCTCTTCTCTTCCCTAATACATCAATGGATCATCACCGCTACCGAATATTACACCAAATGGGTTGAAGTCATACCCCTCATCTCCACTAAAGCTGAGAAAATATATGAGTTCATAAATCGTCACATTATTTGTCGCTTCAGTGTTCCACATTGCCTTAACACTAATAATGGCAAAAAATTCAAAAATAAAACTCTACAGAAGCTTTGTGACTCCTTTGGTATCCAACTTAGCTTCTCCTCACCATATTACCCCCAAACCAATGGCTAGGTTGAATCCACCAACAAAACCCTAAACAAGATTCTCATGAAATTGGTTAACGATACTGGGAAGGATTAGCATATGCACATTACATTCACTCTTTGGGCATACCGTACTAGTATTCATACTTCCACTACTACTACCCCATTTTCTTTGGTCTACAGTAACGAGGCTATTTTTCCTCTTGAAGTCCAAATCCCATCTCTCTGTATCCCTCTTCAAGATATGATTACTGATGATGACTTTTTCCAAGACCGTTTAGCACAACTTGAGTTATTAGATGAACATCATCTTCATGCCCTCGACCATCTCCAAGTCTACCAAAAATGCATCAAGCATGCCTGTGACAAATATGTCCATCAACACACCTTCAAGGTTGGTGATCTCATCCTCGAGGAAAATCAACACATAACAAAAGTAGAAAAAATGAAACGGGGAAAATTCACTCCTAATTGGCTTGGACCATACATCATGACCCATGACTATGGATCAGGTGCTTATCGCTTGTCTTCACTTGATGGTAAGCCTGAACCTAAGCCCCTCAATGCCTTCCATCTTTGACCATTCTACTATTGACTTCTAGTCCTACATCACTATTTATCTATTCCATGCTCGTCCCTTGAGCGCCATTTACCTTTTTCTTTTCCACACCTCATCTCCAATGACTAAACAAGAATCATGTGATTACCCATAACCCTTTTACCTTATCTTAAATATGTGCACCATGGCTCTGCAAATGGCATGATTCTCATGGATATGTTTCATATTCTTTTAGATGAGATCCCATGGTCGTTCACCCTTTCCTTCTTAACAACAACCAAATGCTTTGTTATAGTCTCATCCATGACTTAAAAATTTTTTTAAAAAAAGATGAATCCCTCAGAAGGACATCTTTCCATCTAAGGAATTAACTCCTTGATTCAAACTTCCAATATAATAGATGAATCCCTCAGAAGGACATCTTCCTCCTTCAATTGTCACTATAAGTAGACTACTCCCTCGAAGGACAGCTATAAAAAGCTCACAAATCTCTACATAGTCTTTCCAAAAAGAAGACTATCTTCTCAAAAATAAAAAATTTAGAAGCTTCCATGCATCGATCAGCTTTGCGAAGACCTCAAGGACACATATACTCATCCCATATAGACTTCCCCATCAATCAATCTATCTAAAAAATCAAAACAGAAAAGAAAATGAAATGTAACATTTTTCGTCATGGACTTGCCTATTGTGATCTTGACTCTGTTGCCCAAGGTATTTTGCTTCCCATTTTATGACCCAATTACCTTCACCTCCTTAACCATTGTCTTTTCACCTCATACTACCTCAAGGGACCTGCTGAACCTATGACATTTGGTGATTCTGTGACTATTCTTCACATTTAGAGTAATTGATCATACAATTTCTTTAGGGTCTTACGTTCACTAGCCTGTCTGTAGATGTGTTTCATAAGTTTTGATCCTTGCCAATCAGGTGGCTTTCTTGCCCCCTCCTATCTTTTCTCTTCTTCATTACCTTTTTATCTTCCTATATAGGACTAGAACCTCAACACTTGTCCTTTTGGGATTTTCTTCTCACACCACAATTAGCCTAAAATCACCCATACCTATCTACCTATATTCCACCTAACCTAATCGAACCTTGACCTAATCATACCCATGGCATGGAATCAACACTACCTATAGACCTAAAATCACCTTTACCTATCTACCTATCCTCCACCCAACCTAATCGACCTTGACCTAATCATACCTATGACCTCAAATCCAACCTAACTATCAACCTCACTACCTATTCCTCTATCTTCTCATATTCTTCCCTCGCTTATGGGAGAACTACATCAATCTAAGGTCCCTTTTCACCAGGACTATATAGGCACCACTTCTAGGGCATGGGGCCCTAGAAGGTTAGCTCGTCCACTCTTTACCCTAACCATTTCCCCCCCCCCCTTTACCTGATTTCCTATTCATATCAAAAACCTCAACATCTATACCCATATACCATATAAATTTTACCATTTATATTATTTCACATTTTCATACATAACCAACATTTTCCACATTTTACACCATCTCATGTATTTATATTGCCATTTGTTATCAAAATACCAAAATGAACATCCATGCCTAAAATAACCTAACTCCACCATGCCTAAACTAACCTGACTCAATCCATGCCTACCAACCTAACTCCACCATGCCTAACCAACCTAACTCAATCCATGCCTAACCAACCTAACTCCACCATGCCTACACCAACTTGACTCAATCCATGCCTAAACCAACCTAACTCAATCCATACCTAAACCAACCTAATTCAATCCATGCCTAACCAACCTGACTCAATCCATGCCTAAATCATCTAACTCAAACATGCCTAACTCAACCTGACTCGATCCATGCGTAAACTGACCTAACTCCATCATGCTAATAAACTCACCTAATCTCCATCCATCTCAAAGTAACAAACCCATATCTCATCTAATACTAAGTAACAAATCCAATATCTCATCTAACACATTAGCACATCACCAAATACCAATGAATCTCATCATACACATTAATAACTGTGTATCACCAAATACCATGCCTATCTCATCATGGCCATCATCTCAAAAATTTCAGCATGCAGGCCAATATATAATACAAAATCTCATCAGCATACGTAGGCCTGTCTCATATATACCACAAGAACGAATGAATTAATATAAAAATATTTGACACGCAGGTCGGTATCAGGTACAAAACAATAATAAATACAAAATATCACTTTGGCACGCAGGCCGGTCTGCATATATAATAGATACAAAATGAATCAACATGTAGGCCGGTCCACAGCAGGTCAATCATCTCCCCATCTGATGTCAAGGAATGCTCCATGTGACTGTGTCTCTCCCAACCCCTCTGTCGCACCTGTCTAGGGCCTAGCACCACCTCACCTCTGATGGCCACTCACCTGGGGCTGGCCTCTGCACACTAGTGGCCTCACCACGACCCTATCCCTAGGCTCGCCGGCCCCCTTCACTCTCCACACTATGAGTGTATGATCTGGTCCTCTCACTGGAGGCCTGATGTGCTCTGTACTTGGTATAGGAGGGCACATCTAGCTCGGTAGCTAACAAATGATCCTGGTAATACCGTGCCTCTCCTAGGGCATCTCTAAACCTAGCCATGGGCACTGTCTGTGGAGGTGTCATGGGTCCCGCTACATGCATGGGTACCTGTATAATGGGACCCTATCCTTAAACCTGCATTGATTCCTATGCCTGGTACTAGAGCCTGAGTCGGCTATGGAATCTATGCCTATGCCTGTATTTGGGCCTGTAGGGTAGTAATTTATTCCTGTGCTACTGTCAGCTGGCCCTGCAGACCCATCACCTGCCCCTGTACTGTGGCCAACTAGCCTTATAAAGCCTACACTTGCATCTATATAGAGTGACTATCTCCCCTCCATCTCCACCTACCTCATATCCATCTCCATCCCCCTACCTCCCCGTACCTATCCCTTCTTACCTGAGCCTACAGCATCAGCTATTTGGACCTTTAAGATGGCAACCTATGCCTCTGAACCTCTCAAGGTACCTCTACATAATCCCAAGCTGCATCACCAAGGTAGCCACCTGCCCCTGTAGGGCATCTCTTTGAACTATGACGGTGGCTAAGTTTGGCTGCCCTGGCCTCAGTGGTTCGGCTCTCAACTGTGTCACCCACCACTACATGTACCCATTTGTAACCCCAGCATCATCAATCTGAGAGTCTGCTGGCTGCTCCTCCTATCCAGTTGGCACTATGGGTCATGGTAGAGACATAGGTCTCTCCACATCATCTCTCTGGTACTGCAGGGAATGGAGGCGGTACACCCTGGACCAATCCAAACTAGAATCTAACCTACTCTACAGGTATCCACTCATGCTCTCCCGCTCTCATCCCCTCTATCCACAAATGTATCTATAGACTAGTTAGCTCCATGGCCTTCTATGTCTGTATGAGGGGAAGCCCACATATGGCCTCCAAATGATGTCCACTCTGGAAAACCCCTCCAGTAACCTCATGTAATAAGCTACATCATGAGTAGCTCTGGTACCTTGGGCCTCTCCCATGGTTGGTACCCACCACCTGTAGCCCACTCTCAAAACTCTCCATGAGAATGCATCTACCTGATGCATCCCCACAGGTCAAACACAAACAATGTGCTCATATGCCCAACAATGTAGTAATACGACACAGCTGATGTTAAATCTCTGTAGTCACTCGTAGGCCCATAGCTCTCTATACACCTACGTTAATAATGTAGGTGCTCATGCAAACCATGTCGTTGTATCATCATGTTATGGAGGATACCCATCATTGACCTTGGGAATCACCCCCCATCTGCATCCAACAGTGTGAAGTAGCACACTACCTCCATCATGAGTACCACTAACGTCATCTCCTTATAGATGAGCTCTATACATCACTCCATAGCTCAGGCTAGCACTATGGAATGTCAGATCTGCTACACCCTCACCAAAAATGGGTGTCAATAACTCGTCAAACACCTCTGAAGAGAGGACTAAACCTGGGGCCCCAATATGGGCAACCGTAGGATCTTATAGATGTCCTCTAGGGTGATCGTCATCTCACCAGTTGGAAAATGGAAGGTATTGGTCGTCGAGTCCCATCTATCAATGAGGGAAACCATAAGAATTGCCTCCTAGACTACATGCTGATAACACCGCACGCTTATCAATCCCACCTCTTCCACATGTTGCCACTCCACCTATATCATGATCACCCATACTGTCAATAACAAGGGTGGCACCTTGGCCCTCATCTGCGGCTTATCTCGGGCCTGCATCCCACAAGAGAAATGTATTAATCCACCTTCCCAACTTACCTTATTTTTACCCCACATCCTGACCTAATCTCTTTCCCACCCCCATCTCGTTGGCCTTGTCGCTCACCCAAACCTACCCTAACCCATCCACCCAAACCTATCTAACCTAACCCTAACCTACCCTAACCTACCCACACCCATCCACCCAAACTTATCTACCCTAAACCCTCACCCAAACCTACCCAAACCCATCTACCCTACCTATCTACCTTATCTACCCTAACCCAAACCCATCCTCCCTACCCATGTACCTTACCTACCTACCAAAACCCATCTACCCTACCTACCTACTCAATCCCATCTACCCTACCTATCTACCCTAACCCTCACCCGAAACCTACCCTCAAACCCATCCACCCAACACTATTTATCCTACCATATTTTCTCACCCTAAACCCTTCCCCTCTCACCTAATTCTTTCCCACCCTACCCTTACTCTCTTCCTTTTTTTATCCTCACTTTACATCTTAGGATCATCAACCGACCACAGTTCCCCCTTGACCGACCACTGGTCACCCTTTGACCGGCACCGGTCCCTTTTCTTATGACTGGTACTAGTCACTATCCACCAATGTCGGCCACAAGTCGACTAACATCGGTCACTGTCCTACCACCCGCCCTGACTTCCCAACCCTCTTTTTTCCCTTCCTAATCCTTCTACCCACCCAAATCCCTCCTTCTCACCCCTCATTGTTCCTCCACTACCCTTTTAACTCTACCCCCTACCCTTCCTCTATTCCCATTGCCCCCTTTTTTCCCTTATTTTCAAATTTCCCCCCCCCCAACCCCCATTTTTCACATTTTTTATATTTTTAACCCAGTTAACTCACAAATCAATAACAAAGGTTTAATTCCTACCTGATCCCTGTTGCCATCAATGTGGAGGTACCTTTGGCAGCCACCTTGGTCCACCCGATCCCTCTCCTAGCCTCTGCCATCACCAAATCACCTCCACCTCTCCAACCAAACAACTCAATCCACCTGATCTAATCTTGCGGCCCCACCTCTCGCCCACTCAATCTTGCTTATGTGGCTCACCAACCAATCTCTCTACCATACTCTTTTGACTTCTTCCTCTTTGCTCTCTTTTTTTCCTCTTCTTCTCCTTAACAATGCACAAATGAATTTTAAAATGTGGGTTTTTTCACTTTTTATACCCTACCCGACTCAACTGACGTTGGTTAACCCTTGACCAATGCCGGTTTGATGCCCTAGACTAACCACCATCAGTTCCTCTCCACCGTACATCGGTTCATCCCAACCGCTGTTGGTTACCCTACCTACTCATTTCCCTCACATTGACCTCATTTTCCTTACCTTCCCTTCCTTTTGTCTCCCCTACATCTACCTGGACCACTTTACCTTCTTCTCTAGCCCTCCACCTTCTTTAACCTCACCTTGATTACCTAATTGGTGTCTCCTTATTTCACCCCTACCTCGGTCTTACCCATGCTATGACCTATCTACCTAGACCTAGAAAATTGTATTATGACCTTTGAACTTCACTGTGCACACTATAGATTGCGACACCGTTACCTATGTTGTTTGACCTAATGACCTTACCTAGCCTATTTTTGTGACGTTTATCATGACCCTACCTTTGGTGTACCGGAATATACCTACCCATTTCTGTACCTAACCTACGTTGTGTTTCCTGACCATATCCTATACCTTGGATACCAAAATCACTTCAACCTTGTTTTGATAAACCTATCGACCTTAGACAATGTAGAGTTTGCAAGCTCTTCAAACTCGGTACCGTGTCACAGTTTATACATGTGTGTGCGTTCAACTACCACTACCTTTGATCTTGGCATGTTTACTCGTTTACCTATATTCCTGATTTTCCCTTTACTCCTTTCCCTTTTTTTCACTCTTCTTCTTCACATTCACTTTTATCAAACCACTCACCGATGTGCTCTACCAACTCATCAGTTCCTAAGTTTGAGGGGGATCACCCTCATTCCCACTTGGGGCAACCACACTCTATTCTTTTTCATGTCGCTTACTAAAACAAGCTACATAATAAGAAGGGGAAACATGTAGACACCGAAATCATGTTGTAATCACCTTGGTCCCCTACCGCAACCCTATAATCACTTCCTCATCCTCAACACCTTATAACCTACCTCCTACACCCCACACATTTTAATTTAATTACTTTAATTAAATTAATGCCATTTATCTCCATACATACTAATTTAATTATTTAAGTTAATGACCTTTTTACTCGCACACATATTAATTTAATTATTTACATTAAATTAATTCACCACCCTCACACACCTATTTAATATAATTGCTTTTATTAAATGTCACCTCACCTAACCACCCCCATCATTTGACCCATTAACCTAAACCCTAAACCAATGTCCTAAATAAAACCTAACATTACACCCATCCCCTCACCTCACATTAAAAGCCTCCTAAGGTTGGTTTTCACCCCAAGGAAAAGAAGATACCCTTATCAAATGGTAGAACAACTTCCTAGGAAACCTTTGAACAACCCGAGATATCTTGCCCAAACCAACATCAATTTACCCTAAACCGATGCCAGTTCACCCTAAACCGATGCCGGTTATACCGGAATGGACCAAATGGCCTATTTAGACCCATCTACAACTTTTTAATTGGGGTTGGGTTGTTGTTTGCAAACTTCTGATCTCAGATTCAATCTCTTTAGACGCGACAGCAAAATGAAGATTGATTTGGGATCAACTAAGGCAACCAAATACACTGGCACAAAAGTGAGACTTTCTTCCCAGCATACTCTAACACAGCAACTTCTTCATTATTCTTCAGACCTGTACCTCACAGAAGAGTAAGTATCCTCCTTCCATATATTTCATTTTCTGCTCATCATCTGTATTCTTTGTGGTAAAGGAACCTAGTCTTTTACTCTCTGTCCATTCCCTCTCTCCAGTTGCAACCACCTTCCATACCCAATCATCTTGATACTTGGCCCAAATTGCCCATTTTGACCTCCTCAGTAGTCTCAGACCTTCGTAACATAACTACACACCCTCTGTGATTAATCCCCATCTTCTATCCACTCCACTTTCACCCCAAAACTCCAAAAACCCAGACTGTGTGATTCCACCAGCTCTGACTTAACCGTCATTGGTTCTCTCTAACCTTCACCAATTTTACAATCAAACAGTCATCAGTTACAGTAAAACCATGGTCGATATTTGTGTTGCCTGATTTCTACTAGAATAACAACATGTTTCTGACATATACCTACTTGGACACCTATTTGACCTTCAAATTTGTGTCTAACCTATCCTGTTAGCTCAGATTCACCTATAACCAACCTATTTGACCTCTGGATCTCCTTCTAGCCTAGCCCATTAGATTAGATCTAGCCTATTGCATTTGTATGAGATGCCTAAATCATATTAAATTACAGTAGGAAAATATTTACTTGATTTTCGCATTGAATTGTTTTAAACAGTGGACTGATAGCCATCCAGGATCTAGCACATGCTAGGTAGTCCAATGCATATATCATTTAAATCTATTTTGTGGTCTCATTTTGGTTCTTATACAGGTAGTTCCTCCTATCCAAAAGGAAGGTTTCACAATCAATTTGATTCAGAATTCAGATATGGGCACATACAACCTTCAACCATCTCAAACTAGGTATTCCTCTTACCACCTTTACCTTATCTGTTTCGTCAAGTACTTCTCAGAAAACTAAGAAATCAGGTGAAACAGCTTCATTGACATCGTTTAGCTTTTTGGAGAAGACCTTCCTTTGTATGTGAGTGTGAAGTCATCCCAAATACTTGGTCATAATATCCTCATCCTCCAAGTCCATATTAAGAAATATGGCTTGTCTTTAAAATTCTGTAGTATAATCTTACACGCTTTGACCATTGCCTTATCTAAAACATTTCCATTTAATCATTTGGTCATTCTTATGGAAAATAGGATAAATATTAGCTTTAATAAATCCCTTAAATCCCTCCCAAGATCTTATAATTAGATGTTTCTTATTTTCATAAGTGCATAGATGGGTTTCTTACCAAACCAGAGCATGTCCTTCCATTTTGAGCCATGCAATTGTGATCCTTTATGCCTCAGTGACAACATGCACACTAAAATAGACCTGCAATTGTTTTAACCATTTATCAAGCAATTCTTCATCTACTTTTCATTCAAATATTTTTATCTCAACTTTCGTTTCAACTACAAAAGAAACATGATCATATTTTACCTTCTCTCTGCCAACTATATTTTCTTCTTCACACTCTTCCAAATCTTCTTCCTTGTTGTGGTTCTTTCCTATGCTAAAATTTTTGGCCAAAGCTCGAACCACTGAGTCCATTGAATCTTGCTTAACTAAATCCATCTTTTACATATCTGATATTTCTTGTTAGTGTCTATACATTCTATCCATTTTGTTTTCCAACATCTCAATTTTACAAACCAATTTCTCTTCCTCCATTTTATCTCTAACTCTTTTCTTCCACTTCTTTGTAACTTTATCTAGATCACAAGGTAAAACTTCTTCTCCTTTAGACCTTGTCACTTTCATACAAATCACAAGAAAAAATACTACAGTCCTAGATAATAATCAACTATGATACTAAAATGATCTATAAACCTCTATCTTTGGAAATTTATGAGACCAAAAAAATTAGTGTTATACTTCCAATTATTTAAAAACGACAGTTCTTAAAATGCTAGTGAATGAAATATGAACATAGAACTATTTTACAATAATGGAAAGATGAAAATTTAGCACGCACACATAAATTTTTATCCTAGAAAACCCATATATGAGGGAAAAAATTGTCGTAAAGGGAAATTTATATTTCTTCCCACTTAATTATTGTCCAAATTACAAGAAGATGCAGATTACAATAAGATGAAGGAAGATAAATAATGTCAATACCACACCATACCACTTCATTTAGTTATCTGGATTGGATTCATTTAGTTATGTTAATTTGATTTCAATATCATGCACTAGGTACAAGAGCTACCTAAAATGAAACATCTATGTCACCTTAGGTTTCCTATGGGAAAGAAAATGTTTATGTAATGACTTCCATCATTACCCAATAAATTCCTTCCATGTATCCAACTTAAGTTGGTACCAAGGTCTACCTGTCGATCAGGTTAGAAAAATATTTTGGCTCAGTGAGACTTAGTTTTAGTTCCAGTTGTGATATTCATAAGGGTTGGATCTTAATAGAGTAGTGTGTATACCCACAATAAGTAAATGTTCACTTAATAACTTGCATCATTAAGTGATTTTTGACTTATCACAGCCATCTAAGGTTTTTCGATCAAGACCCATTTATTAATAACATCATATCCAAAATATCATTTACTACAATCTAATTAGATTACGAAAAATTCCCTTTTTAGTCGCAATGATAAATTTATCAAATCAAATCATAAATTTTATTTGAATTAGGTTATAATATCTTAATAGTTTACAATATCATTAACAAATAATTAGAATCTAAAATCATTGCAATCTATATTATTATTTACATTTAACCTATTGCATTATTGTAGTGAACATGTATAACTATATTATGACATTGTTGTATAAGTCACTTATTGAATAATTGTTCCCTATGTTAGTACATTATATCGTACTTAGTAAAATGTATTCGCATTATAAATTATATCATAGTTACCTTTAATTATTTTTCTTTCAAGTTTGAATAGTTAAATAATCAATTTAATATATTTTTTAGATTAGGCAAAACATAGGGTTAAGGCACCCAGAAGCCATAAAAAGGATACATCGTGAGAGAAAGATAAAGCATTGAATAACTACAAGAGTGACCTCTACCAGAATTTAGATAGAAGGAAAACAAGAAACAAAGGAAAAATGATCCTAAAAAATTGGTCAAATATGCTTGAGTTGAGCCAAAGAAGGAGCTTGAACCTTAAACAACACCATTGGAAGCTTCCAAACAGCGGCTCCACAGGACATGATCAGACGAACTAAAATTATGGTTTTTTTATAGACCGTAGTCCACCCTTCGTTGGCAAGCCCCACTTGAGCTTCAAATTTTGAGATGGTCGAGGTCACCCCATCACCCAAACCGAGGAGCATGTTAGTCATTCAAACATGCACCTACATCTTGGATTCGGAAGGGTCGAGCTATTTTAGATGACAATGGAACTATCCCCAAGTTGTGGGACCTTTCGCACTTGGGAAAGATCTTTGGAGATGTTTGATTCCTCTACCTACCTCTAACATTGATTCTACTCCTAATGTTTAAAGAAAATCCTAGACTATACATGCCAAGGGACCAGGTATATAAGGATTTGCAGAAAGGGGAAATCCTAAGCTAAGCAAGGTGATAGCGCCAGAAAGAAATTTTTATCGTTCCCCACGTGCATCAAAGGAAATAAAGAGGGCACAAGAGAAGAGGGTAGACACCTCACACCACAACTCAACATGTGGGCTCAGACTTCCTATGTGCGCAACACTTGAGCATAGGCACTACAAGCACATGAGTACACACAACATACAAAAATATGCAAATAGAGAGGAAAGAATGCAATGAAAATGAGAAAGGGAAGACAAGAGTTGCATAGAACATAATTTTATTTCTCAAGGGATGCACAGTCAGTTACATTCACAATAGGAGGTGAGAATACATTACAGAGAACATGCCAAGGTCTAAGACCCATGGGAAGTTGGCCACCATTTTGGCATGGTGTCCTTACAATAAAGAGGGGTCCTTTTTACAAAGTAGAACTCTGCTATTTATAGAAGAAAAAGGAAAGAAGAGGAGGAGAAAGAGAGGGAAACTTGGATTCAAATCTGTAACCATTAACAAGTGATAAATGCCTGCAAATCTACCTGCAAGGCTGTCAAATGTGCTTCCCCATGTTTGTTTGGCATGTATAAGAAGGAATAAGGCAAGATATGAATAAATTTGGTGGTTGGGCTCGATTAGATATGTGCATTGATGATCAGAAAGAGATTTCCCTATTTTTCACCTACCAAATCCCACCCAAATTTGAATTTGAATAGTCCAACGTGTAGCTTGTGTCAGAAGTTCTCTGAAAAATTCTAGGCATGCATTGATCAGGGATCTGTAGAAGAAGGTATGGCTATCAGAAGATGTCAGATCCATCTAGGCACATATGACATGTGGCAAGTGCCAATTGACTGAAGGATTCGAGAAACTATTCATTTTTTTGACTTTTCTGCCATGTTTCATGCATCAGTTGGTTGTCTAGATTTGGCGCCCTACTAGTGCACTTTAATATGTTACGTGCATCAAACTCAAGTTTGATAGATGATGTGGCAAAGTGACTGGCATAGAAAAAGGTGTAAGACTGCAAAAAGGCAGGTTCATGGAGGGGAAACAAAGAGAAGGTGCAAACGTAATGCATGCAGGATGAAAGAAGGCATACTTGCAGAAGATAAGAATGGAAGAAATCTACGTGGAGACAGGAAGAAATTAGGTGCATGGGAGTTTTGTGTATGCAAGAGAGCCAGATGAATGCCAAGTACTTAGATTTTCGAATGAAAATTTGCAAAGGTGCACACATGGTGTATGCGACAAGATGGGAAAGAAAGTGGGAGGTCAAGAGGAAGGTGCAAAGGGAAAATGGAAGGAGATAGTAGAATGCATAGGGAGAAGATGGAAGGAAGAAAGGCACATGGGGCATGCACAGGAACTACAGCCAAGTAAATCATGAGAAGGGAGAAAGTTTGAGTGTGTGCAGCCTGAAATGTGAAACATCAGAGTTAGAATGAAAATATAATTTATCCAGATAACTAGGGGAGTTATTTGGATAATAGTTTTGGTGAATTTTTGGGGCAATATTCCTACTAGATGAAGAGATCAGTAACCTTAGTAATTCCATTGGGCATGGATTCAAGTGCTAATCTTGAAGATCTAATCTGCAACTTTGAAGAACATTCATGAATTCACTTGAAGCTCTTTCTAAACTCTGAACTAAACTGCTTCTCTCATATAAATATATTCTGAATTTAATTAATGAGAGTGAAAGTTACATAGATTGTTGGAACTGCCTTTGCCAAAATTGAATTGCCATCCCAGGTAGCAAAAAAGGGGGGGCGCGGGTATAACAGAAAAATAAAGGCACCAAAGGGAGCACGTTGAAATAGAAGCACAACACTATGCAAAAAAATTGAAAATCATACATGTCCCAAAGGGAACACGCAGAATCTGCGCAAGCACTTGTTTTACTGAAAGAAAACCTAAACTAACCTATTCTGACCAAATCCAAAGGGAACTCAAGTAAAACCTATAATAGGTAGGGAGAAATAGCTTCTCTTCCTCACAAATTGCAACCATGTAACTGATTTGGTGTTGGACATGGTTTAGAACAAGAGTGAAAAAATACCTTACAGATGGTGTTTCACCCTCCTCAAAGTATCAACAAACATAGTATATACCTCTCGAAGTTGTTCTACACTTTGATTTAAGAGATGCGCTAAAGCTCTACCTCATGCTCTAAAGTGATCATGACCGGTGGTAACTCTATCTTTGGCTCTAAGCTAGCCAAATATCTAATTGGGCATGGTCTGATCCTTGTGATTTGCCCATTACTTTGAAGCTCAATCCCATATATGGTATTTTATAGCAGACTTTCTTTCTGAAGAGGAGCACTTGCAGGTTGTGTCACCCAGAGTTGGGTCGCGTGAGGTCTTGCCTCTAAAAGCAACTCAATCTCCTTCATATTTGCACCCTCTGGAACTAATTGATTTTCTTCTAAAATAGTTTACATCCATATGATTTCCTCTTCCTATTCAAATTCACATGAGTCATGCCATTCTTCAACTATTTTGCATTCATTGAACATGATGACATTAGTTGAGAAAGGTGAGTTGGCATGGGGTTGTTCATTTATGGTATAACTAGGAAGAGGAGACTCAAAAGAAGGTGACATGATGGATGCAGAAGGTGTGGAAGGTGCACGTGTAAGAGGAGTGGAAATGTGTGCGGGAGGGATGAAATGTGCACACACTGAAGGAATAGAGGCACATAAAAAAAGGGGAATGGAATTGAACTGAAGATGTGAGGATGGAGGGGAATTCTTTATGAGGGAGTGCACAAGAAGCTGGGAACACGTGTAGTAGGCTGAGATTATGTAAGTTGGCTTGGGAAAGTGGGAAGGTTATAATATGGTAGTATAGGGTTTCCCCATTCACAGGGTTTTCACACATTATATTTTTGAGCCTCCATTTCTTCCATCCACCATGTACTCTGGGGCAAAATTTCAGTGATAAAGTGCAGCTTCTTATGGGAGCTAAAACAACCTAGTACACGGCAGACCCATGGATAAGGGACCTTGTAGCCAACTTTATCTACCTTTATGGAGCACTTGAATCTGAGTTGCATCATGTCCATCTCCATCTTTTACACATGCCTCTCAAAATCAACTTCTGTTATGGATTTGCCACCATCATATGCATAAACATGTTCTTCATAAACATTTTGGTTAGAAAAAAGTGGGTTATATGCATTTTGGGGATAATGGGGCTTATAACACTAACTTGGAGGAGAATTTTGGAACTGTGGGGATGGAGGAAAATAGTTCTGCTAATGCAAGTGAGAATTCCATGAAGTGAAAGAATTCTTGATTGCATGAATTCAAAAGAGGAAGGTGGAATGATGGAAGAAGGAAATTTGAATGAAAGAAGGAGGGGGGGCTGGTTTGCAAATGAGAAAATGGGTGTGTTTTGATCAGTGCAGTCACCAGATGCATTGAAATATACCTCCAATAGGTTGGATCTCAATAATAACACATCAAACTTGATGAGATGAATATGTATAGCTCTTCAAACTAGTCCCATCGGGCGTGCCAAAAACTGTTTTTCATTCAAATGTGCACCGGCGTCTCAGATCTGGAAGGGCTGATACGTTTAAGACCATAATTGAATTGTCCCCAAGTTGTGGGACCTTACACACTTGAGACATATCTCTAGAGAATTTCAGTTCCTCTACCTACCTATAATGCTACTTCTATTCCTAATGCTAAAACCAAATCCTAGAATAATCAAGCTAAGGGACAAGAGATAGAAGGATGTGTAAAAAGGAGAAATCCTAAGCTAAGGAAGGTGATAGCACCAAAAAGAATGATCAATCGCTCCCCATGGGCGGCGATGGAAACAGAAAGGGTGTGGGAGAAGAGGGTGGATGGTGTGTGCCACAGATAAACACACATACTTGGCCTTCCAGCACACGCAACACATGATCAAGGGTGTTGCAAGCACATGAGTATGCACAACATACCAGAAAATGCAAACAGAGGCAAGAATGAAATGAAAACAAGAAAGGGAAAATAAGAGTTCCACAGAACATAATTGTATTGCTCAAAGGATGCACAACCAGTTACATTCAAAACATGAGGGAAGAATACATTGTAGAGAAATTTCCAAGGTCTGAGACTCGTGGGAATTCGGCCACCATTTTGGCATGGTGCCATTACAACAGAGAGGGATCCTTTATCCAAAGTAGAACTTGGATATTTATAGAAGAAGAAGGAGAGAAGAGGAGGAGAAAGAGAGGGAAAATTGGATTCAAATCTAAAACCACTAACAAGTGATAAATGCCTACAGAAACACCTACAAGGTTATCAGATACACTTCCCCATGTCTATTTGGCATGTAGAAGAAGGAAGAAGGTAAGATTTTGGGATCGATTAGATATGTGCATTGATTATAAAAAAAAGTTTCCCTATTTTCTAGCTACCAAATCCCACCTAAATTTTAATTTGAATAGTCCAATGTGTAGCTTGTATCAGCATCTCTCTAACAAGTCTAGGTGCACGTCGATCGAGGCTCTGTAGTAGAAGATATAGTTTTTAGAAGATCTCAAATCTGTCTGGGTACATAAGAAACGTGGTCCACGTTGGTTGACTTAAGGAGTCAGCCAACTATTCATTTGTTTTTTTATGCCATGTGGTATGCATCAGTTGGTTATCTAGATTCGGTGCCCTATTGGCACGCTTTGATAGGTTGGGTGCCTCACACTCAAGTTTGAAAGATGATGTGGTATAGTGACTGGCATAAAATAAGGCACAAGACTGCAAAAAGGTAGGTGCACAGAGGGGAAATAGAGAAAAGGCGTGCATGTAACATGTGTGGTAGGAAAGAAGGCATACTTATAGAAGACAAGTATGAAAATTGGGCACGCGGAGACATGAAGAAAGCGGGCATGTGGGAGTTTATTGTATGCAAGCACATAAGGGGTGTGTGACAGGATGGGAAAGAAAGAGGGCATGCAGGAGGAAGGCATAAAGGGAAAATGGAAGGAGATAGCAGAATGCAGAGGGATAAGAAGGAAAGAAGCAAGGCACACGAGGCGTGTAGAGGAACTGCAGCCAAGTAAATCGTGCCAAGGGAGCAATCTTGAGTGTCTGTAACCTGAAATGGGAAACATTAGAGTCAGAATGAAAATATAATTTATCCAGATAACTAGGAGAGTTATTTGGATAACAAATCATTCAAGTATTCTGACTAAGGAAACATATTTCCCGCCAACTGACGAATAACAATCAATACCATTAACTGTTGTCCTATCTACCAAGGAAGAAATTTACAATTCATTTGAAATTTTTCCCCACCCAAACATCTCGCCACAACACACATATTCAAAATGAATCTTGGGCCCTAAGCCCACCTTCTCTGTCCACTTAGCCACAACGTCTTCCAAAACATTCACCAGCTACACAGGCATTGTTATCCAATTTTTCCCCTCGGGAAAAATTTGATCAAATGTGACCTCACACAGGAGGAAATGGAGAGGTTGGTTCAATCATGTGAGCTCATGTTTCCATTCCAAAAAAATGTTGCAAGAAGGCTCGGTGATGGAAATGGAAGGTCGATAAATGAATGGCCAAGGGAACATCAAAAGAGATCAAATATCAAGTGGAAGAATGGAGAAAGGCTCGAGGTTTTCAGACTTCGCATTTTTGGCATTTTGGACACAAGGTGGGAAAATTTTGAAAAAAATATGAAAGAGGAAAAATCCCAATATCGGAAACTCCGAAAGTTTGAAATTTCAGACATTCGGGTTTCAGAGATGTGGAATTCGGAGTTTTAGAGTCTTCGGCAGCAAAATAGGAAAAGTGACCAAAAATGTCTGAAATCCCAAAAGTCTGAAACCTGAAAGGTTTAAGATTTTGAAAAGTCAAACTTAGTTCCAAAGGTTTGAAATTCTAAAATTTTGGACTTTTGAGTTTCGGGTTTCGGAGTTTTGAAACTCTCAGGTTGATTTTCTGATGAACGGTAACTAAAACTCCAAAGTCAAAATGTCTGAAAGTCCATAATTTCAGACTTTCAGGTTTTATATTTTCAGAGTTTTTACGCACCCAAGAAGGATGAACGATAACTCAAATTCCAAAACCAAAATGTCTGAAAGTCTAAATTTCAGACTTTTGGAGGTTGCATGCATTTCAAACTCTGAAAAAGGAAGATCAAGAACTCACCATTTTTAGTAGAATGACACCTTGACCTTCAGATGGCCATAACTTTTGACTGGGAGCTCGGATTTGCACAAGAAAGGACTTTTTGGAAAGATTGCAGTCTCCTCTATTATTCAAAATGAAGAAATACATTTCACCATTTTTTAGGGTGTCAGGATTCTCACCTACCAAAATAATGAAGGCATGGGGTTCCTTTCTTTCCCAACAAGGAAAAATACATGGAGCCATGGGTTTTGTAGTAGAACCCATCATTTTTGTAGGAAAATTCAATGTATTCTAGGGTGGTTGGAGTAAGGATTTGAATCCTTCTCTCCCCCTTTCTCTCATTCTTCATATATATTGTAAGGAGGGGCATTTTTCAAAGGGTTGGACAATTTGGCTTTGCACCCTCCTTTCTTATCTTGTCTGTAAGTGAATTTGTGGAGTTCAAACCTCCCATCTAAACTATAATGTAAGCTTGTGCCTCTTGTCCATTGTAATGCACTGTATCAAATTGGCGGAGTAATAAAAATAATTCTATGGATGATTTTAACCCTCTCTTCTGTTCATTGTTGTCTTTTGATCTCTCATTGCAATCTTGGTTATCTGTGCATGGTGGTTGTATTACATTTTTATGGTTTGTGTGTAATGGAAAAACATATGTTCAACATTTATTTTGGTGCATCACCTCTATTAGTTTAGATTTATTTTCTTACATCTTCTTAACCCCATCTCCTTGGCAAGTTAGAGTAGGTTTTAGAGTAGATCCTCTACAATTTTAATGTGTGCATCAGAACAGACGAATCACAATCACAAAGTCCCACACTTTGGGAAAAGCTCCCTGTTATGCAATCACACTAAGAGTTTCAACCCATCGATTTGTAGACATTCAGGGGTGCTGTGATTACACGTCAATAGGAATCACAGTTGGAAAGGTTCCTACCACCATTGCAATAGTCTCTAAACCCAAAACTACCTCAACCTCACCCTCAAATTCATCTGCCAATCGATCCATAGGCTCAAAAGGCAATCCCAGTTTAGAGTTTGAACCATTGTTCTACAAAATGTTTCCTAACTCATCATCCCCCTGCAGAAAATAGATTTCCAGAGATGGTTCACTAGAAACACAACATTCCTTCTCCTCAAATCTAAATTTCTTGTAGTGATAATACAACACACGAGAATTTTCAGAAATAATCTCTTGTTCACAACTTCCAGCTGGAGAGTGAAGAAAATTTCATTTTGGAACTTTGAACCCCACAGGGAAATTTATGCAGAGCCTTGTAAAATTCATCTTGGAACATGATATAGCAGTTGAATAAAATGCAATCAGTATACCCATTGACCTAGCAATCCCTAGGAAGACTTCAAGCTCCTAAAACTCCAAAGGAAGCCCTAGGAGGTGAATCCAGACAAGAGTGGTCTGAAGGTAAACATCCTGTGACATACTGGGCACCCACCAATGGAAGATAAACACATCATTTCTAAAATAACCAAGGCCCTTCCCACGGCATCCTCTACATTTCTTCTAAATTCTAGAAACAAAACAGAAAACCCACTCCAATTAAAGCTCTTACTTCCACTTTGCAACTCCATTGTTTTCTACTCCACTCCCCCACAAAGTCTATGTTTGGTCGTAAACCTACAAACCGTCCAACGAGAGCATGTTTTTATCTCTCCTTAGCTCTATCAATAATGGACTTTGGGATGTCAATTTGTGGAGAAACATACTTCTATGACGGGATGAGTTTGGCATGTACCCAATTTTCCTCCCCAAACAACTTTACTGCCCACGTGGAGCCTCCTTTCACTACTATCACTGCTCGCTACTCCCTCGTGATTCTCCCCTATAATCAATTTAATAATTAATCCTCAAATAACAGTAACATTTACAATTTAATTTTGATAATAATAATCTATTGCAAATCAACATTTCAAAAGCCATACTTGATAATATAATTAATCGTCAACATCATTATTAAAATAATAATGATTGTAAGTACAAAATGGATTATCGGAATATGATTCATTTACGTATAACAGGCCATTCCGCCTTTTCTTAATAAATATAACAACGAAGTATAAACTTTCATTTTATAGTAATGTCTAAGCATTTAATACAAATAAATCAACTTAATCATCATAAATAAGGAAAGTTAAGCAAAGTGTAAACTATTCTTTAGTCAACTACTGAATGATTTCTCAACTCCGTCATCTATAGGAGAGAGAGATGGTAAAAATGGTCAGTTCAAAATGAACTGAGATGAAATTGTCACCCTCTTAACCTTGTTGTTTATTACAATATTGTGTATATGTTAAATCATCACAACAATCCCAATCATATGAGATGTTATCGAAGTCATCAAATTTACCCTTATTTGTTTCCCCATGAAGCAAGGGGGATCACTTGCTTCTGGGATAGTAAATTTTAGGGGTAATAATGACCTAATAACAATCTAGAATAGTTTGGAGTACAGAGAAGATACTCGGGGATGATGGTTAAAATTGATATTGAAAAGGCATATGATCAAGTTAATTGTAAGACTTAATTAAAAAAAACAGGTTTTACTTTCTTTTGGTCAATTCAAAATTGAAATAGGGTTGTTAATAGACAGATTCATTAACATCATGTAAGTGGGGGTAACTACTTTTTCTATCTTGATTGATGTTAATTCCTATTGGTTTCTTCCAAATCTCAAGAGGGATTCAACATGACAGCATCCATTTTATCAACCCTACCTAATTTCATCATTATGGTAGATTCCTTAGGAATTATAATAGCTCAAGATCTTTACCCTTTAAGGGAATCCAATGGAGACTTATAAGGTTTGAAAACATATGTTACCGAGATAAAGTCTAACGCATCATCTATAAATTCATGGATGATATTCTCCTTTTTGGTTACCTTAAACTTGTCAAAGAAGAAATGATTACCTGAAGAATATAATGGAAACTTATGAACATATTTTCATGCCAAAATGTAAGCCTATCATAAAGAGAAATAATTTTTTGTTAATGTTCCTTGGGAATGCCAAAGGAAACATTGCTTGATATTATCAAGGATGCAAATATTTCCTCAACTTTACCTAAGAAATATCTAGGGGTACCTTAATGTTATACTGGAAATAAAATTAGTTTTCCTGGAAGACTTTTATGGATAAAGCATTCCAAGAAATATTGGCAAGCTAGAAATCTAAATGGTTCCAGTCATAAAAAAATTGAGATCAGACATAGTCCATTTGCATAACAATCAAGTGTTGCATGTAATTCATGTATACCCCTTCTCAATGTTGGAATTTCACCTATGGGAGGTTATTCATCAAATAACAAAGATAATTTTTCCATTTTATTTTGATTGGGAATGAGGAAAAAGGACAAAAAAAATACAAATTTCTAAATAGGAAAAGGTTTGTAGACCAAAAGCATGCAGGGGAGCAAGGATCAAAGATACAAGACTACATAACCTTGATGAGATAACAAAAATTGGCTTGGTGTATATCATGCAAGATTGGATTCTATTAACTAGGGATTCCAGAATGTTAATGGGTAAATACTTGGATAATACAAGGCCTAAACACATTTTTACAGTGCAATTAATTCCTTGTGGGTTATATACTTAGAATTATATAAATTGACCTTGGTAAGAAAGGTGGTAATGTGACAACCTAACTTGGGAGATCCATGGGATTGGTGAATTGGCCAATTCTTCCATGTCAGAGGATTCTTAGTAATGACACCCAAAAATGGCTATTAAGTACATAAAAGATTGACCAACATAATAAATTTGAGTACATTCTGTTAATACAGGACTGGAGTATCACACAATAAAAAAACTGGAGACCCGAATTCCTTTTCTAGAAATGGTGAAAAGAATAAGAAAATAAAACATATCTCCTAACGCAATCTTTCATATTCAAAGACTCCCAACTAACTCTCCATTAACACATATTTTAAAAACTACATAAGGCATTTAACATATGCATTATAACGTAATAACATCGAAATAGATAGAGTTAATGAAGGTTCTTACGCAGAGGGTGAGATAAGGGGAATTCTTGAATCTGGCCTATTTCAGTAATTTCTTCCTATTTTTCATTGCAGAGTCAAGAAGAAGAGATTGAAATCCCGCACAGTAATGCCCAAGCAAGCCAAAAAAAAATATGTTTCCAAATCCAAAGAAAAGTAATAGACCAAATAAATGTCTGAACCCCACTTAAAAAATTCCAAGATGTTATTTATAAACCCCACAAAAATCTCCACAAACCGTTCAAAGTAACATGCACAGACCTGAGCAAAAGTGGATCTCGTGAAGGGAGAGAAAAATGGAAGAGTAAAAATGAACTATATTATAAACACAAGACTATCTCAATAGTTTCCTAGAGAAGATTCTTGATTTTCCCAAGATCTTTGGTAGATGGATTTAATTCCATTAAGAATGCAGGTACTACTTCCCAATTTCCCTCCATACTTAGCCAAGAATACATGAATTGCTTGGAATTTGAGCGGTCAATTTGAATTTAATAAATTGACTTGGAGGAATTAAACTCTTAGTTTATCCTGAGTCGGCATATATTTTAGATAAGTTTGAATTTAATAATAGCTTTGGAATTGGTTTTAACCAATTTATGTTATCTCAAAATCACTTCATCATTTTTTATGCCATGATATTGGTCGATGGCCGCTCATCAATTGTATTAAACATAACTTATAATCCTACATAAATCATTTCTCCTAATATGGTCAAAGGCCATATTATATTGTATTACATGTTCTCAAGGAATATGATCTCAAGATCTTATTAATTAATATAATTATGTTTTTATTTTCTAAAAATATCAACTCATAACCCAAGTCTTCTCTTGATATTTTTTCCCTAAATATGGGCTTATAAAACAACTCAGAGAAATCACCTTACCTCTTGTTACTGTAATAAAAATGGTGTTATAAATTTGGACCATTTCTTCCATAATTTAAATATCTAGGTCCATCTAGATATCATGAAAATATTATAAGCAACACACGTTAGCAGCTTAAGTAGATAATTATCTTAACCTCCATATTATTATTCTACAATCAATATTATATTGTATCACATTCAATGACCACATCTTTATGAATATTAATAAAATATTACGTGCTACTAAAAATAATTAAAGTATTCATAACCATCAAGTTAAAATGTCCATAACAACATTCCAACATCATAACAACTTAATCAAGTGCAATGACGACAAGACCAAACCAAATCATCATCTAAAACATAAATGAAATAATCATTATTAGGATGGATAATGAATAGTAAGGTATATTATTAGGCTATACAATAAGATCCAACTTGTGGACACAACAAGAAGTATTTGATACGAGGTATCTGAATTGAAATTGATCATGCTAAAGATCTATTATGCCTAACCTTTAGGTTACGCTTACGAGTATTGGTTCACTTATGGCACAACGTTATTTGCAAAACCATGTCCCCGGTTAAGCATGGTTAATGATTTGTACATTAAAACTTACTTTAAGAATAAAAGGGATTGCGAATAGCTGGGGTGTTACACATTCACATCCACATTTACTGATAATTTTTTTTATAAGAGACTAGGAAACATTGAATGCTTGAGGTTTGAAAACAAAGTTTTCTAATGGAGCCATTGTGATGTTTCCAATAGATAGACTTTATTGCACCCATTTCCTCCAACTTATATCAATTCTACGTTGTATAAGTGGGAATGAAAAGGTACTGCAAAATATTCCTTTATACCCAGATTAGAGGATTGAGTTTTGAAGATGCCATATGTGGCCAATTATCCATTTCTAGGAAATGAAAAGCTATTGTGAATAAAGTGATAGGATCATGCTCATATGCACTCTTGTCTAAATCAATGTGGAGTAATACATTTTTAAATTTCTCTTATATTTGTATATATAGCCATATATTTGACATAAACATTGATCTCCATTTGAAAGATTAAAAAGCTAGATGCATGAGAAACATGACTTGTTGTACACCCTTGTAAATAAGGATAAGTGGATGTGTAAATGAGGGATCTCTTACATGTTTCTTACATATGGATTGAATTCACCAATCTAGTGGGACCATCCATATGAAAAATCATTAAATCGTACAATACGTACTAGTTACTTGAATTTAAATGGAGTGGGAGCGGGAGCGAAGGAGCGGTGATATGCTGGAAAAGGAAATTTTGAAAGAAGGAAATGAGTTGGAATCTCTAGTAGGACAAACAGAGCAACAAGATGAGCAGGTTTAGAACCTGGTAAAGGTTCACATGATTTTTGAGCCCAAGGACAACAAGGATAAGGATGGGGTGGCGAGCACGTGGGTGGAACATTTGGTCTGTTAAAAGTTTGGACAAGGGGATTTTGGAGGGCCTAGAACCGTCTAAAGAGAAAGGTAATTTATCCCTTAAAATTCCTAAGATTCTTATGGCTAGAACCAAAGCCTCCATGGAAGGTGCTTTATTTGCAAATTTCCTGGGTTCTAGACCAAATATTGACTATTTTAGAGGATGGGTCAAGAGGTGTTGGGCGATTAATGGAGCCATTGAAGTTTTAGCATATGCTAATGGATTTTTATTAGTCTCTTTGCCTAGTAAAGACCATGTGGCAAAGATTTTGGTTGGAGGTCCTTGTTTTATTGGAAAATATCATGTGGTTATTTAGAAATGGGAACTGGCTTTTAACCCTTATGTGACGTATGTTTCTGAGTTCTTGATCTGGGTCAACCTTCCAGGCTTACCCCCAGAGTTTTGGGAGCCGGAAGTCCTTATTGGCATTGTAAAAATCTTGGGTAAGTTGATTGCTCTAGATCCAGTCACTAAGGCTAAATCTAGACTTACTCATGCTAGATTTTGTGTCAATATGGGTCAAGATGCTATTCTAGAAAGTAATATCAAAATTTTGAATTTTGAGGGAGTCTAGGTGCCAAGATTTGACTATGATCCGTCTCCCTTTACTTGTAGAAAATGTAAGCTGGTAGGTCATGATCATAGAAATTATCCTCTTCAGAACAAAAATATTGATCCCATTGTCGGACCTCAAAGGACAACTAATAAGGAGGCCAAGGAATGGAGGCTGATTGGGAAAATGGAAGAGTTGTAGAAGCTAAGGATCATATTATCATCCAGGAGGCTATAAAAGAAGTCGAATCCTTGGCTCATCTTAATACCCCTTGCAAGGAATTGGTTGTTTTTGGTTTTCATGAAAATATTAATGAATATGAAGATGGAAATGAAAATGAAGATCTAGTTTTGGAAGTGGTGGTTCTAGAGATAGAGCAAGGGGATAGCCATGATTTGGAAGGTAATGATTTTGCTCTACAAGTGTCCTACGGACCTTCACTAGATGAGGTTTCATCTATTGGCTAGAGTTCCTTTGGCCAAAGACAAGAAGAAGTCCTACCCATGTCTAATTTCTTTGGGATTCTAGCGGACTATGTTGCTGATACATATGATATGGAAACCTATCCTAAGACTCTAGTAAGTAAATCTAAACCTGTCACTCACAGTAACTATAGAGCTGATATTAGTAAAGACTCGGCTCTTAAGGGTAGGAAAATTAATAAGGAATTAAGGGAGACTAATTCTAGGAGGGAAGTGGATGCTGGTATTCAGAGTACTCTATGGGGAAGTTGTTTCCTTGAAATAAGAAATGTTAAATGATCCTCCTCTCTTGGAACATTAGGGGATTGAACAATCCTAGTAAACACAGAATTGCTAAGGATCTTAGATTTAAAAACAAACTAGATATTTTCATGCTTCAAGAAACCAAAATGAATATGGATAGATTTAAAGAGGTGTGTAGGTTTATTTGGAAAGAAAGTTTTTGGAAGGAGTGTAGCTCCTCGGGAGCCTCGGGAGGTGTTCTCACTTTGTGGGATCCTAGAATTGTGCAAGGTGTTCTGATCCTTTCTTCCCCTAGTCATGTGGTTATGAGTTTCACGGAAATTGTCTCTAAAAAATCTTGTTATGTTTCTAATATTTATGTTCTAAATAAACTTAGTGAAAGAAGGAATTTCTGGAAGGATCTCTTGAGTTTTAGACAATTTTTTAAAGATAAATATTGCATTGTTAGAGGTGATTTCAATACCCCCATGTCCCCTGGTGAAAATAAAGGGGGCTCAATCTCTTATTCTAAGAGTATGGATGATTTAGCTGATTTCCTAGCTAGTAATGGTCTGTTTGATTTAGAATTGGAAGGATCCAAGTTTACTTGGGAAAATAGGAGGATCAGACCTAAGCTCATTCAAATTAGATTGAACAGATTTGTGGTGAGTCATCTTTGTATGATCAATCAACTATATTCTCTAAAAACTCTCCCCATAATCGGATCAGATCATAACCCCATTCTTCTTGATTTGGGGTTGAATCAATCAAAAAAAGCTAGACCATTCAGATTTGAAAAGATGTGGTTAGATCACCATGATATTTTCAACAGAATTCAAGAATGGTGGGATATTCAGGTTCTTGGGGTTGTTATTTACATATTGTGTTTTAAACTGAAGCATATTAAAAGTAAGCTTAAAAGATGGAATAAGGAGAATTTTGGAAATATTTTCTAGGAAAAAATTATAATTTTTTAGGATTTAAGAAATATTGAGGAACTGATGGAGAACGATGGTCTTAATACAGTTCTCAAGGATCAAGAACAAAAATTCATGTCTGAGTACCATGAGATCCTGGCTAAAGAAGAGGTTTATTGGAGATAAAAATCAAGGGTGAAATGGCTTAAGGAGGGTGATAGGAATACTAAATTCTTCCATTTCTCTGCCACTTCCAGAGCTAACCTCCTTAAGATTAATGAGATAAGAAGTGAGAATGGTGAGATCTACTCAGAAAGTAAGGATATCAATGTGACTATAATAAATTAATTCAAGGAGATTTTTAAGCAGGGGCAGAGGGTAGAGGATCTGGTTCAGAATAAAGTCCTGGATCTATTCCAAAATGTTATCACCCCCTTGAAAATAGATATCTCTTAAGGAGTCCTTCAGAGGAGGAAATTCGTTTTGTGGTCTTTGATATGGAACCAAATAAATCTTTGGGCTCAGATGGTTTCCCCACCTTTTTCTTTCAAAAAATTTGGGAGGTGATAAAGCATGAGGTCATTGAAATGGTCCAATAACTTTTCAGCAATGGTTATCTTCTGAGGCAAATGAATAACACTTTCCTTTTCCTAGTGCCGAAAATTGTTGGAGCTAAAGAAGTTAAGGATTTCAGACCTATAAGTCTCTACAACACCAATTATAAATTACTAACTAAGATCATTGTTGGGAGGATCATAATGGTTATTTAAAACTTCATCTTTGGAAATCGAGGGGCTTTTGTTTTGGGAAGGAAAATTACTAACAGCATTATTGTGATTCAAGAAGCCATACATTCCATTGAAATCTCTAGTAGATCAGCTATGTTTCTTAAGTTGGATATGCATAAAGCCTATGATAGGATAACATGGTCTTTCCTAAAGGATATCCTGTTAAAGGTTGGTTTTGATAACATTCTGGTAAATATGATAATTACTTGCATATTCACTGCTAGTTATTCAGTTTTGGTAAATGGTAAACTGGAAGGTTTTTTCCAAGCAGGTAGAGGGTTGAGACAAGGTGATCCTCTTTCGACCTTCCTTTATGTTATAATGGTTAAATCTTTGAGTAGAATCTATCAACATGCAATGATTTCTAACTGTATCTAGGGTATAAAAATATGTAATGGCCTCCCCTCTATATGTCTCAATCATTTTTGTGGATGATAAATTTATGATGGGTAAGACCTCTGTCCATGAAGCCTTCAATTTTGAGGTGGCTCTTAATGATTATGAATTGGTTTCGGGATAGATGGTTAATTTCCATAAAATTATTATTATTTTCATCAATGTGGAGAATCAAGTTCAAGATAGATTAGCAAGCATAATGGGGTATAGGATTAACCATTTTCTGGATTCTTATTTGGGTATGCCCCTGATCCAAAAGAATCCTGACATTTCAGTTTGGAATGATCTGTTGGAAAGAGTAAATAGTAAACTTTCATCTTGGAAGGGTCTCTTACTTTCTCAGGCTGGTAAGATTTAATTTCTCCAAAGCTCCCTTCAAGGTATTCCCATTTATGTGATGTCACTTTTCAAGCTCCCTACTAAAATCATAAGGTCCTTGGAGAAAATCTAGAAGATATTCCTTTGGATGGGAGTTATGGAGAATTTTAAATTCCCTCTTGTGGCTTGGGAAAAAGTCACTAAATCAATCTTTTTGGGGGTTTGGGGTTAAAAAATATTTCACTTATGAATGAGGCCTTGATTGTCGAAGTTGGTTAGAGAATTTCTAGAGATGAAAGTCTTTGGGTCGAAATCATAAAGATGAAATATTTGCGAAATATATGTAGAATGGAGTCCTTTTTTAATCAAGACAATCTTCCAAGAGGGTCTTCTTTTTGAAACTCTTTTGTGGCCTCTAAAGAAATCTTAACCAAAGGTATAATGTGGGAGATAGGAAAAGGTACTAGAATTAGTTTCTAGTATGATAGTTGGATCGAGGATTTTCCCCTTTTCTAACCTAGAAATCTAGAAAAGGGTTGCTTAGTTCTATGAGGAAAAAGGAAAATTCTAGATAAGAGACTTCTGGACCCAAGAGGATACTGTCAGGTTGGAAACCATTGATCCTCCTCTAGAATTTGATGGAGATATCCAACCCTTTTAGGTTCTCAACAATAAATTAAGGGATTTCTATGTCCTCATTTCCCAGACCAAGGAGGACTCCATTAAATGGAAAGAGGAAGATTCAAGAATTTTCTCGGTAAAATCTACCTATATGTTAAATTTCAAGGATGATCTGCAAATTGACTATTGGGTTAAGCTTTGGGTGAAGGATCTTATCCCTAAGGTTAATATCTTTTACTGGTTGGCTGTCCAAAATAGAATTATGACTGTGGATAATCTCAGGAAAAGGGGAATGAAGCTTCCCAATAGATGTTCTCTTTATAGGAAAGAGGAGGAAAATGTCAACCATCTCCTCCTTCATTGCTCCTTTTCCCATGATGTTTTTTCTTTAGTTCGGGATTTGTTCAATATCCAATGGATTTTTCCCTTGGCTATTGAGGATTGTTGTTTTCAATGCAAGAGTCCCTTCTGTTTTCCCATTTTGGTATGTGCCTGGAATATTTCCCTCCCTCATTTTTTTGGGGTTTATGGAAGACTAGGAATGATTATATAGTCCGGGACCAGAAAGGTCTTCTCTTGAAAGTTAAAAGAAATTTTTTGGCTACCATCAAGGAAAATATCAAACTCTTTAAAGGCAAGGCAAAGAAACCCTACCCAAAAAGGGAGCAGAAAGTTCTTGATGAGTTTGCCCTTGGACCGGTGTAAGTACACAAACCTAAAAATAACTCCATTTGGATCAGGCTTGAGGAAAATATTGTTAATATACATTTTTATCAGGTGTCTAAAGGGAATCCAGGTCAAGATGGGGGAGGTGGAATTTTAAGAAATGGTGAAGGTGATTGGTTGTTTGTTTATGCTGGTCCATTAGGATGGCAAAAAAACAATATGGCGGAAGCTAGAGCTCTCCTCTGGGGGGTTTTGTTGGCAAAAGAAAAAGGTTTCAAGGAAATCTAGATTAAGGGTGATTCACTCATCATTATTAATTCTCTTAACAATTAGGGTTCCATTAATTGGCCCTTAAGAAATATCCTCAATGATGTTAAGGAAACTTTAAAATATTTTGTAAAGGTTTCTCATAATCATACTTTGTGTCAAGGGAATAAGTGTGCATCTAAGATGGATAATTACGGAGTTCAGATTAAGAATGATTATAAGATCTGGTGTAAAGGAGATAATTTACCCATGAACATTAATGAAGTCATTATTAGAGATAGAGGACACTAAGTTTGATGATGTTGGCATGAGTGAGCTTCGGGTCTATGACAACTTACATAATAAGTTTGTATTACTCAGTTTCTATTGGTGTGAAAGGGGGTCTAAATTTTAGAAGTGTTAGCAAATAGGGGAAGTTTGGTTTTATGAAGATGGGTGGTGATAGAATCAGGGTTGAACTAGCTAGCCAGAACATTGAATATTTTAATCAACATTTGTGGAACAAGCTTAAAATTGGTGGTTTTAGCAATTTCATTGCTTAATTACATGGTCACGACCCTTCCCTATCAAATGATTTTGGAATATCTTAGAAAGAGGGAAATTTAAAGGTCAGAGGAATGAAAATTGAGGTTTCAGAGTCCACCATTTCTCTTACAATGGAGATGATAATGGATGGGCTCAAAATATTTAAGGATAAAACCTGTAGAGAGCATGAAATTGAGTTGTTCTTTGTGGGTAAAGAAAGGTTCTCTTTCTTTACTGATGGTATTTCCAGTTCATATATCTTGAGAATATAGAGAGAAGGTTTCCTTCAAATTGTGAAGTATATCACTCTAGAAGCTAAATACCAAAAAATCTATACTCATCATATGACCCTTCTGAATATGTTTCGCCATAAGGTCATTGTGAGAATTCCTTTTTTTGTTTGTCTTTTAAAAATTATTTGACGATGTTATAGGAGTAGAAGGCAAAGATGCCTTTGCATGAAGGGCTCATCCTTCTGTTGTTTAAAAATGGGAAACCTATTCTGAATTCTTCTCCAAAAGATAAGGTGGAAGAGGATGATCTCACTCTTGTGGAATTCCTTACTAAGATGAAGGCTGGGAAATGTAAAAATGTGGGGGAGGATTCTGAAAAATAGAAGACTGAGGAAGGTCGTGGTGATGCGAGCACCTCGAGAAAGAGGGGCTGGGATTGTTATTTTAAGTGTTTCGAGGAGTGGAGTAGAAAGGTACAACAATATTTAGAGGGGGTGCTTCAGGCAATGGAGGAAACAAATGTTGGTCAAAGGGAAATTATGTTGGATGTTATTAATGTTTCTAGGAAAATTGTCTCAGCCCAAGTAAAGTCCAAACAGAAGATTCTAGAGCTGGATTTTCAGGTCAAAAAGCTGAGTGACAGGTTGGAAGGGATGGAGCAAGGCAATAAAAGGAGGAATTTCAGTTTACACATCAGTAGTTCTGAGGATGAGCTGGAGGAAGACATGAATGACAAGGATGATGAGGGTTTTGATATCAAAGGCAGTCACTCTAGAAGTAGTGAATCTTTTCCTAAAAATTATCTAGGTTTTCTGGACTGTTGGTAGAATTTTGGCAAACTTTTGTAGTTTTGATGGTTTATGATTGGTTTATTTTCTTTGTTTTACTCTCTTTGGTTAAAGTCTTGATCTTCATTGTATGAGTTAAGCATGTTTAACTCCTTTTGAGGACTTTTTTGTTTCTTTCTTTCTTGTTGGTTTTTGTTCCTCTTTTTGTAAGGCCCCTGGGAGCTGATCCCTATTTTTACCTTATCTAATAAAAAAAATTGTACATGTATGACTCTGATACATTTTTTAGAGGTCGTTTTACACTCTATTTATACCCATTGTTGAGTCTTTATATTTGTATATTTAAAACATTCTTTATTAGGAAGATTTCACCTATTTTGGGTTTATGCAAACTTATTTCTTTATCAATAATGGAATGCATATTGTCTCACATATTTGAAAGAAACAAGAGAGACTGAACATCTAATTTTTGGGCCCAAACATACCTTTTTCGGGATATGCCATATTATATTGTTTTAAAATCTGTAAAAGGGGAATGATTGTGTAAAAATGTCTTGTTGTGTGAATGTTACTTCTTGATTATAATAGAAATATACATTGTGGTAATTAATTTATCATATTATGTTTCTTATCTATGTTTGTTTCTTGGGTATGAGGATATAGTTGTTATTATGTCCCAAATATGATGTGATCATATTTAGAATATGACTTGTGTTATCACACTTGTGGTGAAGCCACATGTATGATACTATAAGTCTCATCCTTCCTAAACCACATTAAAGGACTTCTAACTTTATTGAAATATGAAACAACATATGAAGGGTTTTTGGAAAAATTGTAGACATGTGATGGTTTTTTGATGCATCAGTAATGTGCAGAAGGAATTTTTGTTTTACTTGATGTTAAAATATTTATGTACCATAAGCCTATAAATACATGTCAGCATGGAACTAGGGAATTTGCATGAGAATAAATTCATACGCTCATGTGCATTGTTATTCTTTATGATTATAAAATATGGAAACATGGACATAAAATGGGAATAAGTGGTATTTAACCTCTTTGATTATATAATTGAAACATTACTTTAAATGTTGTAATGGTTTGCCTCTTGGTGAGGATTGTTGATTATAGAAGTGGTGTATGAGATAGTTGTTCTATGAAGGATGAAAATATTATTTGTTTTCATAAAAAATAAGATTAGCTTGCATTAGCATAGGTGGAAAAAAATTTCCAAAGTAATGTATCTAGTAGTATGCATTTTCGATTCACTTATCCTTATTTTGTACTAGTCAGGAATCATATGATGGTATTATTTGTCATGATATTATGATGGGTTATATATTTAGAATTTTGTATATTACACGTGGTTCTCATATTACTATTCTTTTCTGATAGTTTAATATCTTTATTTTCCTTCCTCTTGAAGGTTCGCACCCCTCTCACTTATGAGAGTTTTTTGAAGGAACTGAAAGGTTCTGTGGTTGCAAGAAAATTTCTCCAATGATGATATCCTTCTAAAAAATTGCCCATAAGAGATATACATGTACACATGAACTTCTAAAAAGAATGATTTGATAGTATATTACTTGTACTAAGACATATGGTTACATTATTTTACTTTTTTAAGGACGGTCTTGTTGGCTCATGTATTTGATATAGAATATGGTTTAAATATGATATTAATCATTGTGTTATGAAATAATTGTTGATCATACTTTTTTATGGAAAATGGTGGGAAGCAATGTATAGATTTTAAATGACATTTAATTGATCAAATATTGTTTGACATTTGGAAATATGGTAATAAAATTATGTTTTAAACCTCGGATTATTTAGAGGTATTTTTGTAATATTTATCGATATGCATGGTTATGTCTAAGTTACCTTATAATATTTAAAATTTATTAAAAAAATCACTTTTAGCTTGTGATAACAAAGGGTCATTTCATTTTGGTATTAGAATGACCTTTAACTATTTTTCTTCACTCAGACCCAATAACTTCACTACATTAATACCATGCCTAATGCCCCTAGGTATAATGGCTCGGATAAGAATGAATGCAGATCCGGGATTCGGTGATGCTACTGTAGACCAACAAGAGAAATTGGATCAAATATTATATACCCTCTGTTAGATATAGGATTCCATTACCACCTTAGAGAAAATGTTTTAGGGAGAACCTGAGGGGGAAAGGAAAGGTGGTGAGGACCAAGAGGATTTTCAGAATGTATAATAAGAGGAAGAAGAAAGGTCGAAAGCCAGGAAATCTCAAATTTCATGGAACCACCTTAGGAGACGGTGTTGAGTCTTGGCTCGGTGAGATGGATAAGTACTTTGAGATAAGGTATTTCTCCGTCAAAATAAAGGTTTTGTGGGGATCTTAACGGTTATCTAGAGAAGCTCCTTCATAGTGGGATAATAAGAATATAGAGATTGAAATTGATGTAGATACCATATATTGGGAACAAATTAATGAAATTTTTCGCCAATGATGGTTTCCACAACTATTTTATGACCAAAAGATGACAAAGTTTCAAGGGTTGTGTTAGCGAGAGATGTTAGTGAATGAATACTGGGATAAATTAAAATGTCTTCTCAAATATTTACCCCAATACTAGAAGGATGAGAAATTCATAATTTTGAAATTCATTCTAGGACTAAATCCCACCATTGGTGGAGAAGTAGATGTGCACATACATGCCACTATGGATGTAGTGTTCGAAAAGGAAATCAAAAGGGAATAAATGATGTAAGTGATATCACATTTAGGATCATTTGATGTAATCCTAGGTGTAACTTGGTTAGTTGAACATAGTGCCAATGTAGATTATTTCAACAACACAATAGAATGTGTGGATGATAATAAAAAAACTACAGTGATACAAGGAAATAAAAGATAGATTGGTCTGAGATAAATATCATATATGCAACTCAAGAAGGCTAAGAAAAGGGGGGCATCCTCAATGTTGTAAATATAGCAGACATGGTTGAGGAAAAATAGACCATGATGGATGAGTATCCATTTTTTTGGTATTATCAAGATTCCTTTCCTGAAGAGATACTTATGCAACAATCCACAAAAGAGTTTTATTTCTCTATCAACATAGTGCCTAGCTCAGAACATGTTTCAAATGCACTGTATAAGATGACCACTACTGAGCTAATGGAGCTCAAGAATCAGTTGCATGAATTGATGAAAAACTTGTTAATACATCCTAGTGTTTCCTCCTCAAGAGCACCTGTAATTTTCATGAAGATGTAAGGATAGTACACTAAGATTGTGTGTGGATTATAGGTTGCTATATAAAGATAGAATAAATAACATGTACATGTTTCCTCGTATTGATGATCATTTTGACCAAGTGAGAGGAAACATGAAATTATAAATGATATATCTTTGGTCAAATTATCATTAGCTTAAAGTTAAGGAAGAATATTTTCATAAAATGGCTTTCAGAACCTAGTGTGGACACTATGAGTTCATGGTTTTTCCTTTACGCTTGACCAATGCACCTACCACTTTCATGAATTTAATAAATAATGTGTTTCTTGAATATCTTGACAAGTTTTTTATTATTTTCCTAGATGATATTTTTATATATTATTAGAATGAGGAAGAATGTCTTCAGCATTTGAACTTGGTTTTTGAACAGCTGTGGCAAACAAAGCTTTATGTTAAGTTGTCAAAATGTAATTTCTTTGTGATAGAAGTATAATATCTCAGTCATATAATCTGAGCTGAAAGAATAGAAATTGACCCAACAAATATTAAGGCCATTATGGAATGGATGGTACCAAGGAATTTCCAAGAGCTGAGGATCTTCATGCAATTAGAAGGGTACTACAGGAAATATATACTTGGATTCTCTAGGATTGCTAACCGTGTCACTTCTCAATAGAAAAAGAGTAAGAAATTTGATTAGACCAAAAAATGTGGGCATGCTTTCTAAGTGCTAAAGGATGGGATGAAATCAACACAAATTCTAACGTATTGTGACCCTAATGGAAGTTTCACAGTAGTGATAGATGCATCTAGGGATGGATATGGTGTATTAATCATGCAAAATGGGAAATTTTTTACCTATAAATCTTGCAAATTCCAACCTCATGAGCATAACTATGCTCCACATGATTTGGAATTAGCTTTTATAGTCCACGCTTTGCATGTATGGAGGCATTGTCTCTTTGGTAAGCTCTTTTAACTAAAGATTGATCATTCATAGTTGAAATATATTTTATCTCAAGTGAACCTAAATGTTAGGCATCAAAGATGGTTTGAATTACTTGTTGAATATGATTTCAAAATTGGTTATATCAATGGAAAAGAGAATAGGGTGGTTGATGCCCTTAGTCTATGTAGGTATCTTTCCACTATCATCACTATTAGATCAAATTTCTTGGAACCAGTTGTTGGCGGATCAGTTTTATCTACAAGTAAAGGAGGCACTACAAGAAAATCCTCTGGATCATAGGTATAATTGATATACTTTTTAGGATGATGGATTGCTTCATTATTTCAAAAAATATATGTGTCGATGGAAGGTGAATTGAGAGAGAAATTTATCAGCGAGTTTCACAATGCTTATTATTCTAGATATCCAATAGTTACTAAGATGCATGTTGATTTGAAATCCATCTAATTCTTGAATGGCCATAAAAGTAATATAATAGAGTTCATATCAAAATGTTTGGAGTTCCAATTAGTCAAGACCAAACATGTGCATTCGGTAGGATTTTAATATCCACATGGTATACCAATCTGGAAGTGGCAAGATATTAGTATGGACTTTGTCTAGGGATTTCCTATATCCGTGAATAAGCATGATGTGATTTCAATCATGGTGGATAATTTGATCAAGGTAGGTGACTTTATACCTAGGAATTGGAAGGATGATTCACCTACTCTCGCAAATATATTTGTGTATGAAATATTTAGATTACATATATTTGTGTAAGAAATATTTAGATTGTGTAAGAAATATTTATATTATATGGGATACCAAAGCAGATATTCTCAAATACAGATCTCCATATGACATCTACATTTTGGAAAATATTTTATGGAGCCTTAGGAACAAAGTTGAAATTTACTTTAGCTTACCACCTGAAGACCGATGGACAAACTAAGAGGGTCAATCAGGTACTTGAGGACATGCTTAGGAAGTATTACATTGATCAACAATACAATTGGTAAGATTATCTTCCTTTGGTATAATTTTCATATTATAATACGTACCACTCTACTTTGAAAATGGCACCATTTAAGGCTCTTTATGGCAGAAGGTGTAGGACACCAATCAATTAGGATAAGGTAGAGGATAGAGACATATTAGGACCCAATATGTTATTGGAAATGGAAAATTAGGTTAAGATAATCAAGTAGAGGCTCAAGGAACCCATTGATAGACAAAAGAGTTATTCTAGCAAGAAGTGAATTGAAAGGAAATTCTTCATTAGGGACAAGGTTTTTTTTGAGTTAAACCAAGATAATAGCTCCATTAAATTTGGTAAATTTGCTAAGTTAGCACCCATATATATATTATACTCGTGTGTTAGATTGGAAATCTATAGATGTTTAGGACCCAATAGTGGTGATCGTAGAACCAATTAGAATATTAGACACACGAACACTTAACTTGTGCAAGCATGAAGTGACACAGTGTAAGGTCCAATGGGACCAATATAATGAAGAAATATTCACTTGGGAAAACTTTCCAAATATTACTAAGTTTTTTATGTATGAAAAAAGCTAGAATGTTACATGACTGTAATAAATGGCCATTTGAAATCCATTTAGTACTTGTTTATTTGTGATAGAACTATTGGTTCTAATTTTTTGTTTGCATACATTACATCAGTATGTCTAGAATAAAAAAATTATTTAATTATGTTAAGTTTAAACTTGAAACTAAACTTTTATGTTAGTTGAGATAAATATGTAAGGAATTAACTTTCAATTCAACTAAAAGATTGTTGTAAAGAATTTTATTACTGTTTTCATTTAGAAATTGCATTAAAACCAGTAATTGTGGTAAATTTTAATTTGTATCTAAAGAAATTTTGAAATATTAAAAATATAAAGATGGTAAAATAATCCAAGTTTTTACAATTAGTTACAGTTGTATTGTATTTAGATGTATTCATCGGGACGATGAATTTTTTGGGAAGGGAAGGATATCTCATCCCTCCTATGTGGATTTGAAAATTAAATGCTTGTATAATCTTGATGATTAAAATGACATGCATAAATTGGATAAATATTTATTACACTCATTTTCAAATGTGTGATTTAACAAAAATAGAATTTATATTAACACCTAATTACAAAGTAACTGAATTTAAAATATGATGTACAACTGCTAGATACAACTTAACACAAGTAAAAAAGTAATTAAATATGAAACCCTAAGCACAAGAGAGAGAGAGAGAGAAGGATTTAGTTGATTTACGCTTAATCTGGGATTGGTGCAGACTAGGAAAATGGCTAAACAGAAGGTGAACTATGTTTTCAAGGCTTAAAAATAAATTCTAGAACTCACAGATGTTTCCATACATAAGCACTTGTACTAGGTCAAGGGCGCATGGGTGACATAGTTTGCTACTGGGTGCCCATGACTATGCAATTTCTTAGAACTTGATTTTTCCTATGTCGCACAAGTGTCATTTATATTTGTTGTTGGTCACTTATATGTGAGACTTTGATTAGTGAGTGTACTTGTAACCTACAAAACCCAAAAAATTGCATGGAATTCAAAAAATAAAGATGTAATATGGGGAGTCGAATTGACCCCGGCGGTCACCCGGCAGAGTGAACTTATGACCAAACGCTAAAATACATCTCAGACTCCATGTAGTTCTTGTGATTGTGTGTGAGGATTGTGCCCTAGGATTCCCTAGTACAAGTTACACTTGATAGCGAGATAGATCTATAATGTAGCAATGTATAGCATGTGTGGATGGAATGATGTACTTACCCTTTCCTATGCAGTGTGTATGCATAAAATGTAGTCCTTTATCCCTTGTACGGATCCTAGATGGATGCCTTTGAGTGCTTTGAATGCCTTTAGATGCAATCTTAGGTGATAGTAGTAATGCTTAGAGCTTGGTCCTTTATTTTGATCATATAGCTATGTATATATACGATTCCCATGGTTAAATTTTGTAACTGACAGCTAGAAGGCCGGCCCATAAGAAAAAAAGATGCCCAAAAGATAAAAGAGACCACAAAAGAGCGAGTACGGTAGAAAGAGGCCAGGGTGGCATAGAGGGAATGAGGGTGCTTGGGCACTAGCATACTAGCTGGGCGTTGGATTCTGAAGTCAAAAAATATAATAAAGTTGAGTTTTGACTAGGATATAGGTTGTGTAAGACTAAATAGAAAATAAGAAAGACAAAAATGATGCCAAAAATAGTTGTCAATTACTAGTTTTATTGCTTAGGAAATGCTAGTATGCTTTTAGGACCTAGAATTGTACCCAAGTGTGTGATTTTGTGTCTACAATGTGGAAATTAGCATTCTTATTATCATCATGTTGAATTTTAGTGATTTGGACTAACTACCTTCTTGGTGACATGAGGTGGATGCAGGAAAATGTACACCCTCATTGAGACAGTGAGGGAGGGCATCATTGAAGAGAGGTTGTCAGAGTGAGACATTAAACTTAAAACAATTAAGGTAATATAAGAACCGGAACACACCACGAGATCGTATATCATTTAGTTTATTTATGGGATGTATGACTTTTTTTATGGTTTTTTTTTCGTTTGTTCAGTTGATATCGATAGTCGATGATTGGATTACGCCAATATGGCTAAATACCACTGGAAAAACCCAACCATTGTACATTTTTATTAATACAATGTTGTGAGTGAAGGTTTATTCCTTTTACAAGAAGTCTATTAGACTTATGGATATAACACAAAAAATGTAACAAGGAAAATGGAAAATGTTTGTGTGTTATATTCTCTTGTGTGTCGATGATGATTGACTGGTATTATAACATAACCGTAGTGAATCTTGCTGAATTTTTTATTAGCGTGGAATGGTTTTCATATTATTTGACCATAACATAGTTGTTGAAATTTAATATAATATAATATTTGTTATAATGTTGATTTTGGTTGTTAGATAATAAGGGGGGATAAGTGTTGTTTTTTAATTTTAATTATTTGAAATAAAATATGCACCAATATGGAATCATTGGGCATGTGAATTTAATTTGAAAAAGGATTTGGAAGTGGAGAAAGAATGGGAAGTTGTTTGGTTTAATTGGGAGTAATGTAGAATTTTGTTTGATATATGTGTGGTTTTTTGGAGCAAGGAAGATGGGGAAGGAGGAATTCGAATGGGGTTTGCATGATAAAATAGAGGAAGGTTGGAAGAAAATATATTTCTTTTTTTTGGTTCATTTTTCATATGGGTTTTTGCTTGGACTTGGACGATGGAGCTTTGGAAATTTGGAAGGAAGATCAAGCTAGTTTTAATAGCGATGGGTTTTTCTTCTGATTTTGTTTTCTTTGAAAATTAATATGTGGTTAAATACCCATTTCTAGGTCTACCTTTTTGAAGAAATTTTTTTGTTAAATCATGGAAATATTTTTCTTATTTATACCCATTTTGGGTCTTCTTATTCAGTATTTATTTTGTATGAGAAATTGTTTTTGCAAGGGTACAAATTTATACACATTTGGGTCTGCGTTTTTGAGGGAAAACTTTTCATTATAAATGCAAATACTCTAGTGATATTTTACCCATTTATGGGACTATATTTTAAGTATTTATTTGATTGTGAAAATGTTTTGCAAAATTTCAAAATTTCACTCATTTTGGTCATTTTTTTGAAAACAAATTTATGGAATAAACACACATTGTTGGGTCTCCATATTTTGTTTGCAATGGGTGACTCTGACGTTTTATAGGAATATGTTTTACACCCATTTGTAGGAATGTTTATTTAGTTTTTATTTTAGCTATGACTGTTTTTTGCAAGAGTTGATTTATACCCATTTCTAGGTCTTCGTTTTTAAGATGAATGTGTGGAAAAATACCCATTTCTAGGCCTGCACATTATTTACATTATCTTGGTTTGAAAATGCATTTGTTGGGTCAATGAGGGAACCCATTTTTGGATCTGCATATTTGTATATTTATTTATATCTGGGAACATTCTTTTTTGGGTCGATTTTCACCCATTTTGTAGGTCCACATGATTTATTGTACATGTAGGGTTGTGATACGTTTTTCTGATGTCAGTTTACACTCAATTTTACCCATTTTTAGGTCTTCATAATTTTTTATATATGTATGATTGTGATACATTTTTCAGAGTTCATTTTACACTTTATTAACATCCATTGTTGGGTCTGCATATTTATATATTTATGACATACTTTATTGGGTCGGTTTCACCTATTTTGGGTCTATGCAAACTTGTTAGTTTGATTAATAATCAAACCCATATTGGCTTACATATTGGAAAGAAACAAAATAGACTGAACATCTAGTTGTTGGATCAAAATAAACCTTTTTCAGGATATGTCATATTATATTGTTTTAAAATCCGTAAAAAAGGAGTGATTTTGTAAAATAGGCGGTTATGCCAATGTTTTTTTCTATGAACATTACTTCTTGATTATAAGAGAACATTTCCTTGAGGTAGTTGATTTGTGATATTATGTTTCTTATCGATGTGTTTTTCTTGGGTATAAGAATACAGTTGTTTTTATGTCCCAAATATGATATGATCGTATTTAGAATGTGACTTATGATATCACGCTTTTGGATTTGATAAGTCTCCTTCTTCTTAAACCACATTAAAAGCATTAGAACTTTAGTGAAATATGAAACAACATATGCAGGATTTTTGGAAAAATAGTAGATATGTTGTGGTTGTTTAGTGCATCGGTAAATGTGAAAAAGGAAGTTTTATGTTACTTAATGTTAAACTAGTTATGTACCATAAGCCTATGAATGCATGTCAGTACAAAATTATGGAATCCGCACGAGCATACATTCATACGCTCATGTGGGTTGTTATTCTTTATGATTATAAAATATGGAAACAAGGATTTAAAATGGCAGTAGATGGTTGTTTTCCTTTTTTATTATTAAATTGAAGCATTGCTTTAAATGTGGGAATGGTTTGCCTCTTGATGAGGATTTTTGATTATGGAAGTGGTGTATGAGATATTTATGTTGTGAATGACGAAAAAATATTATTTTTTTATACAAACTATAAGATTAGCTTGCATTATCATAGTTGGAAAAATTTGACCAAAATAATGCATCTAGTTATATGCATTGCCAGTTCACTTATCCTTATTCTGTACTAGTAAGGAATCATATGATTGTATTGGGTGTTGTGATCTTATGATGGGTTGTATATTTAGAATTTTGGTTTATTATACATTGTTCTTAGATTTTTATTCTCTTTTGATAGTTGAATGTCTCTATTTTCCTTTCTTGTGAAGGGTCAAGCCCCTCTCGCTTGGGAGAGGTGTGCAAGGGAACCAAAAGGTTCTATGGTTGGAGGAAAAGTGTTCCAATGATGATCTCCCTTTAAATAGTTTCACAAAAGAGATGCATGTACAAGAACTTTTTGAAAGAATGATTTGATAGTATATTACTTGTACTAAGACATATGGTTACATTTTTGTTACTCGTAGTCACTCTCATGCGACTGGTGGTGGCGAGCATTTATAATCCTACATTAAGTCAAGCCTCTTTGATTTTTCTAGGGTTCGTGTTCTCACTTTTTGGTTTTGATTTCTCTTCCTATTAGGTGTGGTATTTCCTTTCTCTAGGAACCATGTTCTCTATTCGCGTTGTTTTCTTTTTTGGTTGTGGGCCTTGTTTGTTGCTTATCTCTCTTTTGGGATTTGAAGGTTATCTTTTGGTTGTACAGGGCTCTCAATCCCTTCAAAATCTATTTTTTACCTAATCTAATAAAAACATTGTTGTACTTGGCTAGGGACAGGCTTGTTGTCTCATGCATTTGAAATATAATATGAATTCAATTTGATATTAATCATTTTATTATGAAATGATTGTTGATCATAGTTTTGTACGGAAATTTTGGGAACCAATGTATAAAGTTTAAATGACAATTAACTCAGAAAAGATAGTTTGACATTTGGACATATGGTAACAAAAGGATGTTTTGAACCTCGGATTATTTAGAGGTATTTTTATAACATTTAATGATATGAATGGTTATTTCTCAGTTACCTAATACAATTTAAAATTTAAAATAAAATTTCCACTTGTAGATTGTGTTGACGAATGGTCATTTCACATTCCAATTGTTTGTATCATTCCTTATTTCAAGAGAAGAGATGAAAACAACGTAATCATTTGTAAATATTATAAAATTGGATTTTATAAAATATGTGCCATTGTCATTTTATTCTTATTGTACAATTGAGAGTACTAAAAATACATGCACCATTTTCTCTATGATTGTACTTATCGTTATAGTCATCATAATCACAAGCATTGTCATCATACTACTCATGAACATATGTATCATTTCTCAAGAAACCTTGTTTGATGGCAATGTCTCTAGAGCTCCCTTTGACAGTTAACCCCCATTGTTGATTCCTAATGCAATCAATGTGTATTATTGTCGATAGTTATGCATTTATGGTCCTTAATAATTTGACAACCATAGCTAAATGCTACAACGTCGATGGAGTAGGTGATAGTTACTTCCTCTGCAATAGAAACACAACTAGGGGAGAGGACCTATAGTCGTGCACTCTAACTTTAAGGGCACATAGATATATGTAGGGGTCTCGTTAGTGTAAAAAAATTATATCATAGTGTAGCGTACCATTGTGCCACATCAGCGTTTTTGTTTCTTGTGTTTATTTAGAGGTACAAGTAGTTTTTGAATTGATTTAAAATGAATAAAATTAATATAAAGTATTTGAAAGAGGGACCAATGACCGAGCGCCCTATGTGTCACATTGTCATTGGCTCTTAAAAACTGTCATTAATCAAAAAGTGCACAACTATTGGTCCTTTTTTCAACAACCTGTGGTGAAAACAAATGTACATGTTTTGGTGCATGGACAACTATAGGGTCCTTTCCCATATTGAGTAAACATGATTGCTTCTCTATCACTTGATAACCATAACTATAGAGTACAACATGGGTTGTGTGAAGGGTTTCTACTTCCTCTTCATTAGGAATTATTTGACACTCATCGAAGCCCCTGTCACAATTTCAACAAGAACCTTTCTACCATAACATCAAGGCTAAAGTCTCTTCACTAGCCAATACAGATGGTATATGAGCAGAAAATATGAATAGTCGATCTCTCTAAAATGATTGTATGTATTAATGGGAAGCCAAAAAAAGCTCGTAGTATTTTTTATTTCATTTTATTACAAATAAGGGTCATCAACGTTGTCAAATTCACTTAGGGCACCGTTTGAACTCTCCTTGTTGGGTATCTCCAATCCTTGCACTTCGTGGCGGACTTATTCCAAGCTAATCAACTTCACCAATAGACCGAAAGTCCTTCTATGAACTTGTAGTGTTTTACAATTGTGGTTAACCTTTTTTAAAGGTGGAAAAAGATATCACGTGCCGAGAAAGCTAGTCCTTCATAGTATTCCAAACACGGCAAAGACAAATTGAAAATCAAGTTTAATGTCGGGTTTTGGAATTATGAAAAGACATATTCATGAGAAGGGTACGAATGAGAGCGCGGCAATACAAATGCTTAGACCCGGCAAACTCTGTTTTACGCAATTTTCAAATGTATAACAGAAGAGATTGTGTTCACGGACTGAGATTGCGGCCAACTTGCAAAATATTGACGTTGATTTGTCAACAACTCGAGAGACTGCAATTTCGCAACAAGTTGGTTCCGTTTTTCCCCTATAAATTGCAGCGTTATCTTGGCACAAAGCGACTATCTATAGTACTTGATGAAGGGAATCGTAATTTTAATTTTGGAGGTGTGCTTCGTGCAATGCTGTGGATGCCAAGATTTGCAGGCGCAGTTTTTAGGGCCTCACAACGATGCGAGGTCTCAAGTGGGTGTGGCTCCGCTGCAGTGGGACGATACTGTGGCTTCCTACGCCAATCAGCGCACTGCAGACTGTGCTTTGATGCATTCCGCCGGGGGTTCTTATGGAGAAAACATTTTCCTGGGATCTGGTAAGGAATTCTCCGCTGGAGACGCCGTAAGTTCGTGGGTTAACGAAAAACAATACTTCTAATTCCTGTGCTCAAGGGAAAGAGTGCGGACACTATACTCAAGTGGTGTGGAGAGCTTCGGTGAAGCTCGGCTGCGCCCGTGTTAAATGTAATAGTGGTGCTATTTTCATCACATGCAATTACAACCCGCCTGGAAATTTCGTAAGCCAGACACCGTACTAAATTTCATACCCCTATAATACTCTTCTCATATATTTCATACCTATAATTTCATGCATAAATATTTAGGTTTCATGGTTAGACATCAAATGTATAATTGAAATAATGAAGTATTTATAAAAGGTCATTGCTCTTTTCTTTTTACATATGCAAATACACATAAACACACACACACACATATATATATATTCTATTTGATCTTGAAATATATCATTGTGTCAAATATCTACTTTAAAAAATAATAATAATAATAAATGAAATTTTTATTAATTAAAATAATGGAAAAAAAATTGTATCAATTTAATTTGATATCTTGGAGGTATTGTTTACTACTCCTAAAGACTTAAGAGCATTATTGTTCCATTGTTGGAGCTTTTGGATAGAGGATGGTGACAATTATGGGAGTTGTTTATACGAGTGTGTTGCAATATTTTCTTTCTTATTATTTTTTAATTGTCTAAAGTTATTTTGAATCCTTTCAAAATCTAACTCTTTTACCAAATCAAAAATAAAGAAAAGTTTATCAATTCAATATAACAACCTGAAGATATTATGTTAAAAGCTAAACCAATCAAAAATAAAATAAAATGAAATTACAACAAAAAATGATATTAAAGAATCATTCAGAAGTGTAAATAAAAAATAAGAATTGCAAAAAAAAACTACTTGTTTTAGAATGTTTCTAAATTTATTTGTGTCAACTTTTTAAAACTAGATAATAAGTAAAACTATAATATCATCTTCACCTAAACAAGGGATCTGATATAGTTTATTCCTCTTAGGAGTGTAGATGGTTGAAAGTCTAAATATTTAGTGCAATTCTAATTTGTATGGAAATTGTATGTACAAAATCATATACTATTGTTTATTGAAATCAATTAATTGAAATAATATGACATACAATCATTGGTGACAAAAATTCTTTTAAATTCTAAAATAATTTATTGTTTTGTATCTTGTATCAACAATTTAATTTAGAAAAAATTGTTATATATATGTATATATACATAACATTTTTGAAACATTTTCACGTATTTGAAAAATGATTTTTTTCCTGCATTTTTACACAATTAATTAAAATCTATGGATGTATTAGTCCCATTCTTGACAAAGAAGAAGAAAACTTTATTGTTATTGCACAATTCAAGAAAAAGTATATTATGTTATTGTACCCAACAACAGCAACAATAAATCTTTAAAGAAAGAGTCTAGTAACATATTCAGTATAGATATAAGGATAAATTTTGATGTAAAAATAAATAAATAAATAAAAACATATTGCCCATGATAAATTTATATAAGATTTCATTCTATAATGGCTTTTATGATTGAATTTTGTGTTTGAAAGTACTTAATAAAATATGTGATTGCGGTATATAGATGTTTAAGTATATTGGAGGATAATAATAAGTTATTACATTTTTTATTTTATTTTTACTTTTATTTCTAGAAAATTGTTTCATTATAACATATATCTAATACTTAAAATATTATTGGTATATAAATGTTGAAAAACATAAATTGTGGATGGAGTGGGAGCAAGCTATATAAAAATAAATGGTTTGTATTGGTTATAATATTGTAGTAAAATCTCTCAAAATTACTTAGTTATTAAGGAGCCTCAAATTTTTAAAATGGGAAACTTAATATTGAGTTTAATATAAAAATTTAATATCATTAATATTAATATAAATTATAGTTTGTTTATTAATAATGGAATATTCAAAAATAAGACTAGTAGAACATTTCTTACATTTACTAATGTTAAATTGCGCAATGATATAAACATATACTAATATTAATATGCGATTAGTCGAAAACATAAAATTTGTATCAAACTATTTGACATTGATTCCCAAGAATTAGTATAAATTTTCAAAATATATTTATTATTATTTTTTGATAATATAAATGAGTGAGTTTTTTAAACACTCCTCTTTTACATAAACATACAAAAGATAATGCATGAAAATCCCAATTCAAACAATCTTGCAATAACCTTAACTCTACAGACCATCTTTTGTCCTTCCAATAATAGCTCCTTCAGAAAAAAGTGAAGCATTGAGACATACGAGCAGTGAAAATTCCATGGCAATGTAACAAAAAATACCTCAGATAACAAGCTCTCCGCAATTTTTGAGAGAAAATTTGCATCTTAGATTATTCAAGTAACCCCTTCGTTTGACATTTAATATTCTTACCCACTACCTTCCAGTCCAAATTGTCCTCAACGGTTCAACCAGAGTGTAAACAAGAAAAAAAATAACTAGAAGAAAACATACAACAGGTGAAAACTAGATTCCTTCATGTCTTCTTACAACCTCGGATGTGATGATTGAAGCATGGAATGAAGTACCCATCTTGATGAATCTATATGATTATTTGAATGTAGATATTCCAAAAATGACTCCAAATGGAAGTATATTGTGCTACGAGAAATAGATGAATGATGAGTTTGATTGTGAGATTCTTGATCAAATGGACAACATAACAATAGGTGTGGTTCAGTGGCAATTTGACAAAGTAACACTAAAAATTCCTTAAGCTTCCAAAGATAGAATTGTGAGGAGATTATAATATTATTAATAGTTAAACGAGATATCATGGATTGAGGATCAATATTTGATTGAGTTGTAGATGAATGAGTGCATTTTATTTATTTAGTAAGTTGATTTGGTCTATGCAGTTGGCTTGTTTGAATAAGAATTTAAAATCATTTAATTTGAATAGTTGGCTCTTGAATTCTTCAATTGTATGTATAATTTAGATTTCTCTTTTTTAGCTTTCTAGAACTTGAGTGATTGAGCTAATGAAGTGAAGAAAAGTGGAAGGCAAGTGGATATTTAGATTTTATTTTAATTAAATTAGCTAAGGAGTGTAAGTGTGTGTTTTATGTATGATAGAATTAATTAATTATTTCTAGTAGTATGTGGATGAATATAATTAATTCTAATGGGATGTGGAAAGAGTAGTGTGTATTTTTTGGGTGTCTACATTTACCCCTCTTTAAAGTGTTATTATGATGTAGTAGCATTTTAAAGATAGTAGACATGTGTAGATTAATGAGTGGATGATAGGGAAGTGTGGAAGACTGCCTAATTTACCTTGGTGAAGAACTTGGATGCCCTGCAAGTCTAGATTATGCTAAGGGAGTGCCCCTCAAGTAGATGAGTGATGGGACAAAGTGGCAGACAACTACATGATGTGAAGGAAAATAAACTACCGTAATAGATATAGGTAAAATGAGCTAAAAAGGGAGAATTGTAGGGCCAAAGGCACAAATTAGAAGTTATAACTGGTATTAGGGTTTTTGGAAGGCTTAAATATGAAAAAAATGGAAAATAACATAAATTATTGCTCATTCATGTTATTAGGGTATTCTAGTGATACATTGTTCTTTTTTTTCTAGTTTTTTAGAGAAATGACACAATATCCAACATTTTTTTGTCATGTGGACTGGGTTGGAGAGTTCAAGAAAGGTCTTGATGACGATGATCTAGTGAGTATGCAAAAAATAGAATTAATGTTGGTCATTTATTAATTTTTATAGGTAGAAGAAATAAAAGGTAATACTAGTGCAAGGAAGTACTTACACTAGCATAGGATTTCCTACGCTAGTGTGAAAATGAGCAGATTTGCATAGAAATATGTGTGCTTGCATTATAAGTGTGCAAGCATATGAGTTGGTATGCTACCATGTAGAAACATGCTCTAGTGTGAAGTGCATCAGCATGAAACTGAATGTGCTTCCATGAAACTGAATGCATTATCGTTAAAACATATTCACTACTATAACATGAGGTGTGCTAGCATGAGTTAGTGAAATAGGTTAGTTATAGAAGATGAGAAAATACTTTAAAATGATTTGTAAAGGAATAACGAAGTGATGCAATGTGTGTAAGAGAGATTATACACCTTGGACATGTGAGAGAGACACTCACAATTATGATCATTTGAAATACAGATAATGAGGTCAATTAGATAGGAGTGTTTATAATACTGTAGGTGCCTAGATTGACACACATAACACCTACTCTAGACATCATATTGGATAACTAATTTTCTACTGTGTTAGTAGAATGATGACATAAAAATTCCTAGACATTCATATTAACTACTGGGGAGATTCCTGTGACACATGAGGATGTATACCGTATACTGAGAGCATCGATGCAGGGTCGTTTGATTTAGTGTGAGAAGATTGTAGCACGAATTCGGGTGTAGACACATCTGTTGTTCATAGTAGAGGAAATTCATGGAGAGGGTATGGTGGTGCATGTTCCAGAGTGTATGAAGGATGATGTGTTAGTACGAATTCTGATTGAATTTATGGCTCTTATATATGGCTACTTGCTTCCTGAGAAGACGTAGACATTTTCAACTTGGATTGATTAGTGTGGTAGGGGAGTTGATGCATTTAGTGATAATGTTTCCATGGGGATCATGCATACTATCCATCTATACAGAGACATGAATATGGAGGTATATATGAGTTAGAGGAGTTTTGTCCCAAACACATTATTACAGATTTAGGCATGGGACCATATTGCACTAGGTTAGCCAATAGGGATACTGAGAGATAGACAACTAGAGGATCCATCAGCATGCGAATGGGAGATAGTAGGTGGTGGTCAGATAGGCCAGCGAGGAGATTTATAATTTTAAAGATGAGTATTGGATGATCTATAATTGTGTTTGATTATATGGAGGTTATACAGACTATATAGATAGGAATCAGACATGGCAGAGCTGGTGGAAGTTGATATAGCTCATTACATTATTAGTAGTTGTTCATATATCATTGAGTGTTATAGACATGATAGGGATATGAAACATCTCATCTTTTTACAGGATATTCTTGAGGGAGATCAGTGATACACGTAGGTAGCACGAGAGAGTATAGATTTTGGGCCATGCATACGGTCGAGCATGACAAGGGCCAGTTTTAGAGGAGTGTTATCACATGTATGAGGTGTATGATAAGACATTGTGGACCTTTGTTTATCAATTGGGTATGTAATGTGATACACAGCTATAATAATTATATGTTTGACCATCCCTCGAGTAATGATGGCAACAAGGATAGCACCAATAGTGAGGTTCGTGTTACAATGGAGAGGTAGGAGAGGTAGAGTCCGACACAACCAGTAAGGAGTAGGGGGATTGGAAAGGGCCACGTAAAGGCACATGTATAGGTACCCATATATAGAAAAGTACAAAATTATAGATAGGGATAGATACAGGGTGCTCAGGCATAGGTGTGACAGGTTTTATAGGTATAGAGTGCATAGATACTAGTCTCGGCATAGAGGTTACTTGGTCTAGGAGAAGAAGATGATGGGGTTGGATATGAAGATGATAGGTGGGAAAAGAGGGGAAGTTAACGTGTGGATTCATATTCCAACAGTATATCTTCCAGGTCCACCAGAAAAGTTTTTGGTAGCCCATGCCTAGAGAGATAGAGTTATACGCCAGAGAGATGCCTCTCTCCTTGTTTTTCAGACCATGCAAGCATAACTAGAATCTATGAGGGTCCATTTGTATCAGAGGACAATGAAATTACAATGGATGACCACTGAGAGGGATGTGACCAATCACTTTTTTGAGGCCAACGAGATGGGGGATATCTTCAAGGAGTTACTAACAATGACCCATGATGTGGGATATTACAGAGGTTTATATGAGGCAACGGTTCTAAAGAGTTAGAGAGATCGATGCTATAGATATAGGATATGTGTGAGGATAGGGATATTAATTAGATCTAATGGACCATCTAGATCTACTAGATCAATTCAGATGTCACAACTAGGGAAAGGAGGAGATGGATCAGATAGTCTAGGAGTAGGAGAGGGTCATGGATGACTTTTTATCTGATAGATACATATACTATTTGTAAATACATCTCATCATGAAGGCATATTATTTTATATATATTTAAATTATGGCACTTTCATGTATATTCATGTACATGAAACTTTTTTGGACATTATACATATATATTTTATTTTATTGATGTATAAAGACGATGATTGTTTTATTGATTTGCATATTATAACATGTCTCATGGATGGATAGTCAGTTGATTATGATAAGTGATGTAATAATTATGTTACTAATGATGTAGTGAGTGATTTTTCTTGTAACTTAAGCTTCCATTCAAATATTATACTTTAGAGAAAACTATTTTTCTATTGCACAATATAGTTTATATCATAATTATTAAAGAACCATGAAGAGTAACTAATTATGTGCGTAAAAACACACATGGAGTTAAAAAAAGATAAAAAGTTAAAAAAACCCAATATACACAGTAAATATATGCACCATGGCTATAAATGCACCAATATAATAACAAAATACATGTAATTGGTCAAAATTAAAATAAAAGATAGGAAACAAAACACACCCAATATACACAGTAAATATATGCAACATGGCTATAAACAAACCAAGATGATAAAAAATACTTGTAATTGGTCAAGAATTATCTAAGAATAGTAATAATGAAACACAAATTTAAAAAAGATAATTAACTGTAGTCATTTTTACCCCTATCACAAAAGAAAGGAACCCCATGCGCATCGGCCTATCACCCAGCAAATGTTAGGCGCTCACTCGAGGCACGCGCGGGTGTCAAGTATCTATTTCATATGAGTTTAGTGGGAAACATCATCATCTATGATTTGTGCTTAAGAGATTTAAAAGGAGTTAAGACATATAAGAACCATAAAGCTCAGAATGGCCTTTAGATCCTTGCATTCATTCCATACATAAAGTACTTAACAGATTTGTGCCATAACAAACAAGAGTTATACAAACATCCATACTTATCATAAACATAAATGAAAGAGAACCTAAGAGAAATATGTATGCATCAAAATCATTGATATTCATATCCATATAACCTAGTAACCTCATTACATCCATGGAGCCATTACAGAATGTCACAGAGAAGCATACCACAGTCATGCATTACAACTAGACTAATGTAGCTAGGATATCAAAAATAAAAACTAAAATCTCCTTACCCATTACCATTACCCACTAACAGAGTTCTTGCAGTATTTCTGCAGAGCTCCGCCTTCTTCTAGTTCTCCTCTTCTTTTACTCTGTAGGTGCTTGTATTTATAGCCTTTCTGGGCTTCCAACTCATCCTCCAGTGCCCTCAGATCCAATGCCAAGTGTCTGAATGTGGTCCTCCATGTGAGCACGCTCCTCTAGGCCTGATCTTTCCATTTTATAACATAATGTGATTCTAGAAACTTCTACCGCAGGCATGCTTCTTCGTGGGTCAACCTGTCGCCAGGTTGGCACCTTATCCTTTCTGCATGCATAGTCGGGTCATGCTTTTCACGTGTTCTACCCCGAACACCCAATTTGTCTAAGTCCCTAACCCTTGGTTCTATTGGTGTGCGCCACGCACACCACAAGCTTCTTTAAACCCTTCCCTATGCACCTACATGCCTTTTTTACTTAGCCAACATTCTAGGGGCCCAAAATCACCCCACACTACGTTTGTTCTTCGTCCACGGGAACACTTCTCTAGTGAAAGAAAGAATACAATAGGCTTACGCCTTGGAACAAGAATAAGGGGATGAAAGAATAGGGAAAGAAGAAAGAATGGGAGAGTGAAGGAATCACTACAACAAGCTAGGAAAATCCTTTTGCAAGTTGGCCTCCAACATGTTCCAGGCATCGACTTCATCCTATTCTCTCTAACAGAGGTCACCAACCAGGGTGCTCACCTCCCCAAAATTTAGTCCATCTCCTTGTACGCTCATGGTATCAGTGATTTTCTCCAAATCCTTGCATATATCCTCCAGCGTGTCCATTCTTTGTGTAATACATTGATATAGTTCCTTCAACTGGTTTTTGATTGAACCCCTTAAGGTTTTAATGGCTTCAGATTTCTTCTTGACCTCAGCAAGGATATTTTTCTCTTTTTACCCTATTTCCCTTATTCTTCTCCTGGAACTCCTTAAGTTCTGCTTCATGAGTGGCGACTAAGGCACCTGCCACTTTCTCCCTATCCACGTAATTGTCATATGTGGCCTCACTAGTCCAAGAAGTGGCCCTTACATTAGCAAGAACCTTATTGTACTCCATGATGAGCACTATGATCTTTAACTTATCCTCCTTCTCCAGGCGCGTGGCCACTTCTTCTGCAGTCTCCAAGGCCAGCGGCTGTCTTTCCATGGTGAGGACCCTTATTAAATCTTCCAGGCATCCCAAGGAAGATCCATACTTCTGCATGGTCGATGCTAGGTCCGTATGCTTCATAACTATAGCCTTATTGATGGATTCCACCTTCTTGTACACAGTACATACCTTGGCCTTTTCATCCTTCAACTCCCACTGCCACTGGGCGCTGCTCGACTTCTCTTGGCTTAGCTCCTTTGTCATTGCAGCTAGCTCCTCCTCCTTCTTCCTCAACTCCCCTTGCAGATCTCTGATCCTATCATTTTTTCCAAAGAGCCTAGCTTCGATCTCAACGGAGACTTTGTTAAGCGTGTTGCATAGTTATTCATCTGAGAGATGTTGGGTATCTACCATTGGGTTATCTTCTCTTGGTCTTGGAAATGTTATTATTGCCCCGTGGCTTACCTCAAACTCAGGCTCATCAAGGTAGGACTCAATTGCCCATGAGAGCATCTTGCTTGTCCACGGATATGCTGCCTCCCTGTCAAAATATGAAATTACTACAAGCTCCTCTTCCGGAATTGTAATTTGGAACAGTGCGTGAAACACTTTCTTGCAGGGTTCATTTTTAGAGACCTCTTAGAAATCGGAGGTGGAAAATACCTGGTGAATATCCTTGGAACTGATTTCACGGGAAGGTAAATTTTTTGGGGGTCCGAAAACAAATTTTCCACCTGATTTTTAAGAGGTGTGACAGAAGGTTGCATATGCGTGACAAGAGATTATGCACATCAACCTTACTGACGTGCATCAACAAGGTCATTGACACATGTCAGTGAGGTTCGATTATGCACATCGACCACCTTGTTGATGCGCGATAGTAAATCTTCTGTCGCGCGTCTGCAGCCTTTGCCCTCTAGTCACGTGACAACAAAATCTATGTGTCACGCGTCAACAAACTCTCTGTCGTGCGTCTACTTCCTCCACACTCCTTTCAGACATAAAAAAACTCTCCATGTCATGTTTCAACAAACTCTCCATGTCATGCGTCAACAAACTCTATGTCGCTCGTCTGCAGCCTTCGCCCTCCTGTCACGTGTCTATAGCCTCTACCCTCCTGCCATGTATTTACTGTACTTGATAATACATATGCCCCCAAGTGGTATGAGTGATCTAGTAGAGTTATACTTAGTGAATAATCTCGGATTATATAGGGGATAGTTTCAAGGGTAGGCAAAGCTGACCCCTTAAAAAATTAAACTGTAATTTTTAGGAGAACAGGTCACTGACCCGAGCTAGAAAATTTACCTTTTCAAATTTTTCAAAAATGGAATATTCACCATATTACGAATATTCACCACTAAAATTATCCCTACTTTCTTGGGGTCATCAATATAACCCATCTCCAGCCTCTCCCCCTCTTCGCGCCTTCCTCCCATGCGCGTACCCTTGGGTATAGTTATAGTCAAAATGGGGCCTCTAGTGTTGTCGTGTTCCTATTTTGCACTCTCCTCCTTCCCCTTGTTCAACACTAGCTCAACGTTGTGTTCCAATTTATCCTCCACCAGGGTCTCAACATTCCTGGTCTCTTCTCCTTCTCCCACCTTCGTTGTATGTTCCTACGCAGAACTTGGACCCTCTTGCTTCTGTGCTCTAGCCTCTTCACCTTTTCCCATGTCCTGGGTGCCTTCCCTACCTAGTTATCCCTGCACCGCACGAAAATGAACCCTTGTTTCTCTTCTCCACCTTTCTCATCTGAATCATGTACATTGAAGACAGGTGGCCCTTGATCTTTCCCGAGGTCCTCTTTTCTACTTAATTCTTCTCCACTCTCATCCTCTTTGCTATCATCCTTTTCTCCTATGTACTTGTCCAAATTCTTAGTCTCTTCTGAGACAGTCTCTTCTTCTACCCTCTACTTTTTCCTAACTGAAGATTCTGGTGTAAGTGAATCTATTTCTTCTTCTCCCAAGGACTCCTTATCTGATGGATTTTCTTTCTCTGGAGTCTTCTCCTTTACTATGGGCCTCTTCTTACACGCATACATACTGGTCATGGCACTCATCCTGAGGGAACCTATTGCCTGTGTCTTCACCACACTTGGTATTTTATTCTCTAGCTCCTTTTCCTCCCATTTAGGTGCAGGTCTCTTCCTACCAATTGGATCCTAAGGTATAGACACCTCGTTCTCCAGATATGTGCCCTTCTCCAATTTGGGTCTTGTGTAGATGTACACGCATGTTGTAGATCCTTTTGCAATGGGCAGAGTCATAGGCCTTGTCATTTAAACTTCATGCAACACGTACCTCTCCATGTATGTGCACTTTCCAGGGTATACCAACCCTTTGCGCATTTCCCTGTGGTCGTGGTCCAGATTGCCAAGGTCCATCTTAAACTTCTTGGACTCCTTGAACATGTTTACTCACTTGGAAATATTGAGCTGTGAAGGAAAAGGGGAGCTTGCACTATGGGATCCATGTCTCGTCTGTCAATTTGAATCTACCCAGGTAGAAATGCTGGTATACAGGAAATTTCACTTCTCCCCTAGTGGCCACTGGCAGTTGTTCAGGAATTCTCCATTTTTCCCCGAACGCATTCCTTAGGCACATGTACCACTTTTCTAAGCTCACCTTGTGCATTTTTTTCATAGTGTCATAAGTGTATTTTTCAAACCTCTTTACAGGTGAGGGGTCCTCAGCAAGGTACTCCCATATGAACTTTTCCGATGCATCTGGTACCCCGATCTCCGAAAACACAATGGTTAATAGGACATTTCCAAAAAGGATCCTATCACCTTCCTTCGATCAGCTAACAATCTAATCCACGATGAATATGGAAAAATTGTAGATGGTGCCCTCTGAAATTTTCCTGCACACATTCAACCATGCCTTATTAACTTGGGTCCATCTCTCTTAGCCATTTAACTTTGATACCAGGTGCGCGGCCATCTTCATTACTGATCCTTACTATTTGTGACATCATAATACCTTGACCACTTCTTATATGTATAAGCAGTGATAGTTTCCTTAATCACTTCTTTGTCAGTCAAGTCATCCTCTAAATCATCTCCTTCACAAATGAGGCCTGTGAAATGTGAAATGAGCTGAGGGGTAATGCACATCTTGTGCCCTGCAAAGTGGAAGTATTCCTCATGCACGTGCGACATCAGCCATTGATACAGGTGCTCAAGCTTCCCGAAGTAGCGCAACTCAAAGAGTTGTAATAACCCTACCTTCTCCAACTTAACCTTCACATCATCATTATAAATGGGCAACCCTTCTGGTGTCCTTTTGTTTTTTAGGTGCACTAACTCTAGCACCATCTCCTTCTCGATTGTGCTTGTCCGATGAGTATAGTCATTCTCCAACATGTTCCTAAGATGGGACTCCCACTCCTTCCCTAACAACACTCCATCTGGGTACTGCATTTTTACATACCACTCCTCATTTGTGTGTGCTTCAGTTTCTTGTTTTTTTTCCTTTCCCTTTCCCTTGCCCTTCTTGGGTGTGCTAATTGGTTTCTTGGGTGCCATTATCTAGGTCTTCTTACCACTTCAATCACTCTATGTTACTCTGTTCTTCCACTCTCTCCAACCTTAGATCCTGAACTTTTGAGGAAAACTTCTTATATTCGTTCCCTAGTTCTTCAAACCCTAACTGGGATACTCCCTTCACAAGACGGCGCCTTCTCACACTTTTTCCTACGCCCATGAAAAATCTTCCTCCTGGTTCACAAATCTGAACTAGTTACTCATGCTTCAATATCTCCAAATGTTTCTTCACACGGATCAATTTTTTGGAAGCCCTAGTTTTCAAAGGTGTAAAAAGCACTTCTTTCTCCTTATACACAAAGTGAATAATGAAGTTCCTCGACCCCTTTATTTATATTTTTCCCTTTTTAAGCATTAAGTGTTACTTCACCTAGCACCGTACTTTTTACATTTTATGTGGATTTTTTAAAGAAATCCCATCTTCAGCGCTTTCCCTCATGTGCCCAAAGCTGCACAGACAAACCTCCAACCTTCTGGCATGCAACCAATCCAACATGATAAGAGAGTCTTGCGCGTGCGTAACCAATGCTGAAAGCACTTCTTTTGTCCTGAATTTTGCTCTCACCTACCTCATGTTACTTAATGCACTTTTTCCTTCTTTGTACATGGGGTCTAAAAGTAGCTTTATCTTGGCACCAACCATCCTTTTTCCATCTTTATACACCTCTTTCAACAGGGTCATTCAACCGGGATTTTTAACACAAGCTTCCTTGGCACCTGTTGATGCAAAATCACAGCACCCCTAGTTGCACATCAGATTTTTAGGTTGATGCTCATGCGTCCAGTGTGATTGCATAACATTGAATCCTTTCTCCAAGTGTGGGACTTGAAAAATGAGAAAGAATTCTCCAGAGAAAGGCTGGTTCCTATTCCTCTGTTTAGATGCACCAATGAAACGCAGAGGTTTACCCAAGAAAAACTAAACTAACTACCAAGGTGACAGGGAGAGAGAAATGCATATAAATAAACCTAAGCTAAGGAGGTGATGCACCGAGGAATGAAGAACATAAGCTTTGCAACATAAACACAGATCATATAGATGCAATACCACACCATGCACAGGTAACTGAAATGCAATGAGAGATCAGAATGACAACAATGAATACATGAGAGGATTTAAATTCAATCACAGACATATATATTGCTCAAAGGATCAATTCGATACATTGCAATGGCCAAAAGGCATAATGGCATTACAGTCTATGTGGGAGGCTTGAAAACTCCACGAATTCTCTTACAAGCAGGAGAGAAGGGAGGGGTTGCAAAACAAGAATGTCCAACATTAGAAAGAAGCCCCTCCTAACAATTTATAGGAAGAATGAGAGAGAAAAGAGAGAGGAATTCGAAATCTGCCCCAACCACCTCCAGAATGCACTTAACTCATCTCATAATGATGGAAGCGGCGGATCTTGGCAAAACGGCAAGCTTCCTAGCAGAGACGGCGAACTGTCTGCTGCATTAAAGTTGTTAGTTGAGCATCACTTCTGCTTATTATTTCATGCCAAAGGTGTCTTCTGATTTTCTTTCTTCAAACTGAACCAAAATGCAAGATTGACCCTAGAAACGTGTAGAGAATCTCACAAGCTTTACGTTGATATAAAGAACGCGCAAATCTGAGCTCTGGATCGAAAGTTATGTCGATCTGAAGTTTTAGGGCACGGAACAGGTGAAAACGGATTTTTGAATTTCTTCCCGCACTCTGCCACTTGGATGACACATGGCACGCTCTAATTGGACGAGCAATTCTCTCTCCTCCATCTTTTCGGCGGGCTGTCCTTTGAAATTTTGACTTTTTGATGATTTTGGGACTTTTTTCACCCCTTTCCCGCGCTCCCGCCATTTGGATGACACGTGGCATGATCTTGTTGGAGGACAGGGCGCGGGGCTTCCTTTACTTTTAGCCTTTTTGGGGAACTCAACCAAATTCTCTAACTTCCTCCCGAGCTCCGCACTTTACTGCTCTATTGGACACGTGTCCAATTCCTATTGGCTCGGGCCAGCGCTTCAAACCTTGCCCCTTTGACTTTTTAACCTTTCTCCTTGAGACACGTGGCGTCTTTTGGTTGGTTCTCGGGCCTACTGGGTCTTCCGCGTACTTTGCGTCCATCTATCCCGGATGTCCCATTTGATTTTGGACCCTTTGTGACAATTTCGGCCGATTCGGCCGGTTCGCGTACCTCTGGCCCGATTGTTCCATTTTCCTTTGGACCGCTTGGGACAATTTAACCTTGCCCCTTTGACTTTTTAACCTTTCTCCTTGAGACACGTGGTGTCTTTTGGTTGGTTCTCGGGCCTGCCGGGTCTTCCGCGTACTTCGCGTCCATCTGTCCTGGATGTCCCATTTGATTTTGGGCCCTTTGTGCTTATTTCGCCTGGTTCGGCCGGTTCGCGTACCTCTGGCCCGATTGTCCCAAATGCAATTTGGGCTGCCTGGAGGCTTTTCGGCCGATCCGCACCTTGACGTCCCAAATGTCCCAGTTGCTCCCTTTAGCAGGACTTAGCCATTTTATTTTTATTTTTATTTTTTTTAATACTTTTTTCTGAATCAACCTATTTGCCTTTCTGCCACCTTTGATGCATGTTATCGAAATTTACCCTGGGGGGGAATTTTGATAACAGTTTTGACGACTCAGCGGGGTCACCTGCCTGCTAGGTAGAAGATCAGTGGCCTTTTAGCGGTCCATTGGGCATGGAGTTAAGCACTAACCTGAAACAAGCCTGATACTGCAACTTCCTCTCCAGCAACACTCTGAACTGTAGAAAACAACCTGAGAGCAGAAAAACCTGTGCCAAAGCACTTAGGGAAATAGAAACCTAACTACAACAGGACAATGTGCATACACACTTAGAGGAATTAAGAAAACTCTAAACTAATATTTACAAGGGCAAAACGTTTCTCTTAGTAGCAATGTTTAAGATAGATTCCGTTAACCGGGATCTGAAGTTCCTCTCCATCCAATGCAGACAATTGGAAAGCATTACTATTTTTGCATCCCGTGACCATGTAGGGACCACTCCAGATGGCATCAAACTTGGAATGTCTCCCCGGTTTTTCCCGATCTGCATCCCATTTCAGAACCGAGTCCCCTTCCTAGAAGGTTCTTGCTCTAGCTCTCTTATCAAACCATCTTTTTACTACGGCCTGATCCTTTTCAATTGTCTGAACTGCATGTTCTCTGATTTCTTCTAATTCCATCAATTCCACATACCTGACCTCCATTGGTTCGAACTCAGATAACTCAAGCTGCTTCATGAGCTCCAAGGCTGGCAATTCTAATGATATAGGCAACACCGCCTCTTTCCCATAGACTAACTTGTAGGGAGAATTACCTGTAGACCTCTTTGGTGTTATTCTGTCAGCCCATAATGCTGATTTTAGCCTTGTATGCCATGTTCTTTGATTTTCATCTAGAGTCCTTCTGATGATTTTTAGCAAATTCTTGTTTGTGGACTCTGCCTGTCCATTACCCTGCGGGTAATAATTTGAAGAGGTGCTCAAATAGATTCCATTCTTGACAGCCCATTCTATAATTTTTGAACTTATGAATGCTAATGCATTATCTGATATGATGGTGGCCGGCACACCGAACCTAGTTACTATCCCTTCATAAAAGTCTAGTATGCTAGACTCACTTGCCTCTTTGAGTGCTACTGCTTCGGTCCACTTGGTGAAATAGTCTGTCGCTGTAAGAATCCACTTGTGGCCTTGACTCGAATTGGGATTGATGACTCCAATGAAGTCCAATCCCCACTGCATGAATGGATGATCTACTGAAATTGGACGAAGGGGCAGTGCTACTAACCTTCCTTTCCCTGTGAAGAATGCACATTTCTTGCATTTCTTAACCCATGAGTAGCAATCATTGAATACAGTAGGCCAATAGTAACCAACTTTCATGATTTTGAGAGCTGTTACTCGTGGGGTGAAATGGCCTCCTGCCTCTCCATCATGGAACTCCTGTAAGATCCTCTCGATCTGACCTGTCCCGATACATCTCAATAGAACACCGTTGATGTCCCTTTTAAACAAAACATTATTAACAAGCACATAAGGAACTGCTTGTAATCTGAAGTTTCTTTTCGCTTTGCTCATTTCTGGAGGGCACATGCCCATTTGTAGGAAATGTATCATATTCTGAGTCCAACAGGGAGTGGACACATCATCATTTTCCTGTATTTGATCTTCTTGTAATAGCAGGACAGCGTCTTCTTCATCTTCTGGGCTGTCTGGTTGTTTGGAAGCGAGCTGCTCACACAAACCTTTGCCTCTTACCAGCTTGGTGATCTTGATCTCAATGTCATATTCCATGACACGGGTGATCCATCCTGCCCTTTTCTCATTCAAATCCTTGTTGAGGAGGAAGTCCTTAACCCCAGCATGTGAGACCAATAACTGGACCTTGTTGTTTGAGACTAAATGCTTGAATTTCTTCAAGCTTCTGATTACTGTAAGCACATGCTTTTCAATAAAAGAGTACCTCACCTCGCAGTCATTTAGGCTCTGGGTGAAGAAAGCAATCGGCTGCTCCTCATTATCTTTGTTCTATTGTACCAGAATGGCAGAAATAGTGTCATCACCTCCAAATGCATAGAGGATGAAATCCTTGGAAAAGTCCGGGTTGATGAGAGTGGGTGCCTGGGAGATGGCTTCTTTGATTGCTTCAAAACTCTCCTTGCCTTTTGCCATCCATTTGAAAGCCATGCTTTTCCTTAACATTTTGGTGATGGGCTTGACAAGGGCTGCAAAGTTTGGGACAAACCTCTGAACAAAGTTTATCCTTCCCAGGAAACTCTGAAGGGCTTTCTTGTGACTTGGCAATGGTAGAGCTCTTATGGCTTCAACCCTCTCTGGATCAATTGCTAATCCCTCCTTTGAAACAATATGGCCAAGGAGTTTCCCTTCATGTGCAAGAAATATGCACTTCTTAGGATTCAAAGACACTCCAAACTTTCTACACCTCTGAAAAACCTGCCTGAGGTGAAAGAGATGGTCTACAGCATTCTTTGAGAAGACAGTGATATCATCTAGGTATATCAGCACTATCTTATTGATTAAGCCTTTGAATGCCATATCCATAGCTCGCTGGAATGTTGCTCCGGCGTTCGACAGTCCAAATGGCATCTTCTTGTAAGCATACGTGCCCCATTTGGTTATGAAGGTTGTCTTGAACTGGTCTTCCTCCTTCACCATAATTTGATTGAAGCCTGAGTAACCATCAAGTAGTGAAAACCTTTCTGACCCAGCTACGACCTGCAATATTTTCTCCATGGAGGGGAGTGGATAATGGTCCTTGAGAGAGGCTCTATTCAAATCTCTGAAGTCAACACACAGCCTGATCTCTCCACTCTTCTTTCTGACCGGAACCAAGTTCGCAACCCAGCTTGAATGCTTGATAGGGAATATAATTGCTGACTCAATCAGCTTGTCCAGCTCCTTCCTCATGAGAGGCTCCATGTGTGGATTGACTGGTCTCTGTTTCTGCCTAACAGGCTTAGTATTTGGATCCAACTCGATTGTATGCTGAGCTAAGTTGGGGTTGAACCCTTTCAAGTCTTCATAGCTCCAAGCAAATACATCAGGGAATTGTTGACATAGCTGTATGAACTCATACCTTTCCTGTTCAGTTGTCATCTTTCCAATTTGTAGTGGCTTGTTCTCTTCTACCAAGATAGATGTCGAATCTTCCCTCTTGACCTGAATATTTGCTTTCTCCTTTCTAAACTGATCATTGGGGTTAAAAATTGACTCCAAGGTGACAAGTCCCTTGGGCAGCTTGTCAGTTCTCAGCTGTATCACCTGGTCACCATATTGCTGTTCCAACTTCTCTTGATTCTTAGCTGAGAACTCAGCTTCTTCCTGTAAGAAGTGGATGATTTGCTGGTCATTCTCAAATACTTGCCAATTGACATCGTTATCCGGCACTGAAGGCCTCACAATCACGTGGATGTTTGGTTGTACCTTGTCTTGTTGAATGTTTTCTACAATGTCAAAGGTTGCCCCTATTGCTGCAAGCCTGTCAGCAGCTTGATTCTCTTTCCTGGGAATGGCCTTGATGCCGAAACCCTCAAAATCTTCCATGAGGTCCCATACCCTGTTCTTGTAGCACCTGAGTAGGTCATTTTTGGCGGCATGCTGTCCCTTGACCTGATTTACAATCAGCTCACTGTCCCCAAAAACTTGCAAGTTATTTATTTTTCTCTTTATTGCCCAATGCATCCCTTGCACCAAGGCTTCATATTCAGCAGTGTTATTGGAGCATGCAAATTGAAATCTAAAAGCTGAATAATACTTTACTCCTTGAGGTGAAATAAGCACGGCTCCACCTCCTGCGCCTTGTCTACTCCTTGATCCATCAAAAAATAGTTGCCATACCTCGTTGTCATCCTTGTGGTTTGGCTTGGTGATGCTAGGAATAGGTTGACTTTCTTCGTGTATACAATAGACCCCTAGCTCAGATTCTTCTACTTCTTGATAAGGATCAAAAGCATGCACCTTGCTTGCCCATTCATCAAGAGTCAAATCTGGGATACTTCCAACCTTAGTGTCGGCTTCATCAGTGCCAAGGTGATCTTCTTGATCAAATGCTGAGCAATTGGTATTAATATGACTTGGAGTATAGGGCTCAATGTGGAAATCTGCAATAGGTTCTGACCTAATTGTAGCTTTAGTTCCATACCTTGTTCTAAACAGCATGTGTGACCAATCAGTGGACAAATATCCCCCAATCTTGGCAGTAAAGTCCCTTGACAAACAGAGGGCAAAGAGTGGTGGAAGGTCTATGACTGATATATCTTGTAAGACAACAACATTTGGACATGCATGCAATGTAAGACTCAAATTTCTAATCACTCCAACTGTTGCTATTGTTGTCCCATCCAGCTGCACTACTCCCTTAGATGTTATTTCATACTAGAGCCCTAACTGATCAGCTATCTGTTTAGGCATTACTGAGCTACTTGCCCCGGAATCTATCATGCAATTATGCACTAGCTGATTTCCAATGATTAACGAAACATAAAAGGGGGGAGGCTTCAGCATTCTACCTTGTTGTGCTGCAAGTTTTCCTTGAGGCTGGGCAGCATTTGTGAGTACCTTCTCCTGCATTTGGATCTGCTGATTCGAAGTTGGCCAATCCTTCGTAGCAGCTTTCAGCAAATCTCTTTGGCCTGGGATGGATAGGGATTCCCACATAGATATATTGACATTTGTCTTCTTCATCTGGTCAATGATACTAAATGGTGATGAAGGATCTCTCTGTTGTCCCTTGGTCTGCACATTTGCTCCTTGTATGTGGGCAGCAACAGCTGGCATTTGAGTTGGCCTAGGGGCTGTTCTTGGCTGCCCTTATGCATTTGAAACTGGGTTTTGCTTGCCAATCATTTGTGGAGCTGTGGAAGGTTGTGGATTGGTTGGGGCTAATGGCTGTTCTTCACCCAAATTTCTCCTTTTTGACCTTGTGTTGGCAGCAACACCTTGAGAAATTGCCTGATTCATGCCACAGAAATCCTCTGCTTGCCAATTTACCAATGTGGTGTCATTTGGGGCAGATTGCTGTTGGAATGTTTCTTGTTATTGGCTGTTTTCTTGATTGCTTTCACCCTCCACACCAGTAGTTGTTACCATTAAAGCTTGGGTCAAAGCACCATTATAGCACATGGATTGATTATGGGGTTCATTACATGAAAAACACCATTCATACTCCTGGGCAATGTTGTTTTGTGCTGGTACTAATGCCTTAGAGGCAAATATGGCATTTGGATTATAGGGCTGGAATGGTCTATTGGCAGGAGGCCTCGTTTGATTCATATTTGCAGCTGGATTGGGTGGCCTTTGAGGCTGATATGGCTACCTATTAGGTTGAGCTTGAGGCTGATACGAAGGTCTAAAACCTTGAGTTTGCTGTCTCTTAAGTGTGACCAGCTCATTACCTAAATTTTGCAGCTGCTTCATGACTTCTTGAAGCTCATTTGGGGCACTTGGAGATGAAGTGGAAGCTTCATTTGAACTTTGATTCCTAGGAGTGGGAATAGGAGCTAAGATAGGTGCTTGACTAGTACTTGGGCTCTCTAAACTTGGATATAATGGCATTGGAGGCCTAGGAGCTAGCTTGCCAGCTTGAATCAGACAATTTTCAACTCTAATGGCAATACTATAAGCAGCAGGGATAGTTGTGCCTCCCATAGATTGAACTAACATAGAAATATCAGAATTTAAAGCTTTAAGGTAGTATAGAAAAGCACCTTCTGCTGTTGGCCTGACTGCCACCGGAATTCTATCCCAAAAATCTTTGAAATCTGAAGTTGAAGTCGGTTAGCTGCTCATTGGGATCTCTCTTGATGGTTGTCAGCTGCTCCAAAAGAGACAGGTTGTCTCCCTTTTCTCCAAATTGATCATGAAGTGCAATACACAGCTGATTCCAGTTTGTGATAGAGCCAGCTTCAAGGCTCCTAAACCATTGCAATGCTTTTCCCTTGAATGAAGACGCCAGCAATTTGATAGCTACTTGCATCTCATTAATCTCATGGATTGCACAAATGTTAGCAATGTCCTTGACATGATCACCAGGAGTAGTCTGATTTTCTCCAGTAAAATATGGAATGTTCTTCAATGCTGCTACTGGGATTGGATTTTGTGCATTGAGAGCAAGTGGGCTGCTGCCTGTTAAGTTGACATAGGGGTTTACTGGTTGCGCCATTCTGATTGTTCTTAAAACCCTTGTATACTGAAAGAAAGGCCGCTCAGGTGGAGGAGTTGAGAGAGTTCTGTTTGGTGGAGATGGAGACCTTTGAATCCTTCTTCCTCTTTGCCTTCTTCTTGGAGATAATTGCAGGTATTCAAACAGCACTTCCTCTTCTCCAACTTTTGACCTTGTGATTCTTCTCATAAGCTTTTAGGCCTGTACTGCTGAAACCAGTTGATTCTTCCCTTTGGAGTCACCAGATATGCAAATAATATCTCTTTTTAAGCAAGAAAATTGCAACAGATGCATATCAACTTTGCTACAATAAAAATGAGACCTCTAGGTCCCACCCGGCGTGCCAAAACTGTTGATGCAAAATCACAACACCCCTGGTTGCACATCAAATTTTTAGGTTGATGCTCATGCGTCCAGTGTGATTGCATAACATTGAATCCTTTCTCCAAGTGTGGGACTTGAAAAATGAGAAAGAATTCTCCAGAGAAAGGCTGGTTCCTATTCCTCTGTTTAGATGCACCAATGAAACGCAAAGGTTTACCCAAGAAAAACTAAACTAACTACCAAGGTGACAGGGAGAGAGAAATGCATAAAATAAACCTAAGCTAAGGAGGTGATGCACCGAGGAATGAAGAACATAAGCTTTGCAACATAAACACAGATCATATAGATGCAATACCACACCATGCACAGGTAACCGAAATGCAATGAGAGATTAGAATGACAACAATGAATACATGAGAGGATTTAAATTCAATCACAGACATATATATTGTTCAAAGGATCAATTCGATACATTGCAATGGCCAAAAGGCACAATGGCATTACAGTCTATGTGAGAGGCTTGAAAACTCCACGAATTCTCTTACAAGCAGGAGAGAAGGGAGGGGTTGCAAAACAAGAATGTCCAACATTAGAAAGAAGCCCCTCCTTACAATTTATAGGAAGAATGAGAGAGAAAAGAGAGAGGAATTTGAAATCTGCCCCAACCACCTCCAGAATGCACTTAACTCATCTCATAATGATGGAAGTGGCGGATCTTGGAAAAATGGCGAGCTGCCTAGCAGAGACGGCGAACTGTCTGCTGCATTAAAGTTGTTAGTTGAGCATCACTTCTGCTTATTATTTCGTGCCAGAGGTGTCTTCTGATTTTATTTCTTCAAACTGAACCAAAATGCAAGATTGACCCTGGAAACGTGTAGAGAATCTCACAAGCTTTCCGTTGATATAAAGAACGCGCAAATCTGAGCTCTGGATCGAAAGTTATGTCGATCTGAAGTTTTAGGGCACGGAACAGGTGAAAACGGATTTTTGAATTTCTTCCCGCGCTCTGCCACTTGGATGACACGTGGCACGCTCTGATTGGACGAGCAATTCTCTCTCCTCCATCTTTTCGGCGAGCTGTCCTTTGAAATTTTGACTTTTTGATGATTTTGGGACTTTTTTCACCCCTTTCCCGTGCTCCCGCCATTTGGATGACACGTGGCATGATCTTGTTGGAGGACAGGGCACGGGGCTTCCTTTACTTTTAGCCTTTTTGGGGAACTCAACCAAATTCTCTAACTTCCTCCTGAGCTCTGCACTTTACTGCTCTATTGGACACGTGTCCAATTCCTATTGGCTCGGGCCAGCGCTTCAAACCTTGCCCCTTTGACTTTTTAACCTTTCTCCTTGAGACACGTGGCATCTTTTGGTTGGTTCTCGGGCCTACCGGGTCTTCCGAGTACTTTGCGTCCATCTGTCTCGGATGTCCCATTTGATTTTGGACCCTTTGTGACAATTTCGGCCGATTCGGCCGGTTCGCGTACCTCTGGCCCGATTGTTCCATTTTCCTTTGGACCGCTTGGGACAATTTAACCTTGCCCCTTTAACTTTTTATCCTTTCTCCTTGAGACACGTGGCGTCTTTTGGTTGGTTCTCGGGCCTGCCGAGTCTTCCGCGTACTTCGCGTCCATCTGTCCCGGATGTCCCATTTGATTTTGGGCCCTTTGTGCTTATTTCGCCCGGTTCGGCCGGTTCACGTACCTCTGGCCCGATTGTCCCAAATGCAATTTGGGCCGCCTGGAGGCTTTTCGGCCAATCCGCGCCTTGACGTCCCAAATGTCCCAGTTGCTCCCTTTAGCAGGACTTAGCCATTTTTTTTTATTTTTTTTTTTACTTTTTTCTGAATCAACCTATTTGCCTTTCTGCCACCTTTGATGCATGTTATCGAAATTTACCCTGGGGGGGGAATTTTGATAACAGCACCTTAACCATGCACTCCTTCACATTACTCCACCCCACACTAAAACAATACGCGCTCCTTTGAACACTCAAAAATTCTCAAAAGTAGTAATAAGGTTACTGGTGCCCAAGGCATAAAACAGAACAACAATGCGAAAGGGAAACACAAGAAAAGAAATGCATAAAGGAAAATTCTATACTAACTGGAAAAACTACCTTATTTACAAACACCAAGAAGACTTATTTATAGTAGGGCTTCAGCCTACTCCCATTGAAGTGTCCAAGAAATTTTGTTCCATCCAATGCTTCTAACTGGCACATGCCCAAATCAAGGATGTACGAGATTTGTCATAGGTTCTTTTAGCCAATGGACAGTTTCAACTTTGATGGTGCAAAAAGTTCCCCAAGAATGTTTGTAATAATGACCATTTGGGCAACCTCAAACTTTAGTATTAAAATGTGAAGATCATGCATAACCTTTTAAGGATTCTATTCAAAAACTTATTGTTTTCTTCTCCACGCTAAGCCGAGTGATTCCATGTGCCATCAAAGAAATCAGTTAACTCATCAATTCTCTCTTCCAATGATTGTCCATGGAACTTTCATGTTGCTTGTCAACTTTTGAAAGAATTAAGTTTGTGCCAAGTGCCAATTCAAAATCATTGCATGAAACAAGCTTAAGAGCTCATGGACCACGAATTGGAAAGTGTGGCTTTGTTACCAGGTTTGACAAAGTTGTACTTGTAAATGGAGACCAAGACTTATGGTGCTTTGTATCCCAATTTGAACATTTAAGCATCATCAAATTTTGGCTAGAGGCGTGAGTTAGTCTTTTGCAAATGACCGTAATAAAAGTTGGGCATGATCATCATATGCATGTGAGGTGAGCAGCTGTGTAGCCTTGTGACATCCATTATAGAATTCTGCCTCTAATAGGATCACTCAAATCTCGATCCAAGACGGTACCCCTAATCACTGGTTGAAAGATCAAAGTTGTACATTGGACCTCATTTCTTCTCCAATATAAGAGGGGGATCATACACATATACATGGCATAGGATTTGTAGTAATTAGTTGGTACTAAATTTTTTACCCATTTTCATATGGTTGTGCAAATGACAAAAAACAGCCCACAACCTCGTCAATTTCTACGCGCCGCTGGTGCAAGCCTAGCAAATCAACCAACTTCTCAAAAGGTTGTGTCTAGCATTTTGCTACAAGATTTATTTCAATCTGGATCAATTGTTAGTTTCACCGCCACATGCATGATAATAGATTTTACATATTTTTTTCCGCAATCAGTCTTTCAATTCTTGGTACAGGGTATTTTTTAGGTTTGAAATGTTTCCATGTAATACTCTTAAAATTGATTGAATCAGCCTACATAATTAGTAAATCTAATTACTGTACCTCAATTTAGTTTCCTACCATGAAGTGAGGTGCTCATGCAAATCTAGTACACACCTGCATAGAAACTTGAAATGCACGTGATCAATTATATAAGTCCACTAATCAACATGTAGGGCGCATGACACTAAATGGCTAGATGGATTTCTTGGTGCTAAGTTGCCTTCAGAGTAGAAGTCCAGTAAAACACCTAGTCGCTTTCAAACAAACTTCAGGATCTCCTCAAAGGCGGATGTCAAGGCTTGTGCCATAACTAGAACCACATTTTGCAGTCTTTGCATTTCTCCAACAAAAAAATATGTTTTCTGTGTCCTCCCTTGAATCAATTGTGGACTGTGATAGTCAGAGCAAGGCGAGGGAATTAATTACATTTATCCACAGGATATTGCACTACTACCACTGAATTCAAACTCTCAGATGTTGTAACACCCACCATCATATGTGCCACTGTAGGATTGATCAGTCAGCGAATTATTTAATGACATGTGGTCACTTCTCAACATCCACAGGGTGTTGCCCTACTGAATAATAGGGCTGCCTGATTTTGAAGTTTGTTACGTAGATCTGAGGTGACAAAGTTGAGCACTCTATGTCCCTATGGGGTGAACTTCTGCTCACTGTGTGTCAAGTTTCTACTTGTTCCAAATTGACACAGAGGAAGGTAGACAGATTCCCTCAATGATCATTTTGCTGAAGCATTCTCCTTCCAAGCGGTTCCTTCATTCTACCTGGTACTATGGAATGGCGCATAGTATCCCAACACATTGGAAAATGCACCCTGATTAGAAAGTAGAAGCTTCTATCCATTTGAATTTGATTGAAAATGCCCTGCATGTGCCTGTTTATAAACTGGAATCGAAATTTGATGTAATAAGATATCTAACACTCTAAAATATGATCTTACCATATTTGCATGAATTTCCTGCAGGTAAACAGGTTAAGCCCAAAAGATAATCCATTTTTCAAGTAACAAGGTTCTAGATAGCTAAACATTCATTAATAGAACAATTTGAATCCTAACAACGTTTGTGCAGGAGAAAAACTAGAAAATCCTTTGATGGAGTCTTACATATGATATAAATGAATGGAACCAACGAGTGTAGTAACTCGCATTTCTTAATGTCTGATCCTGGATATCCTTGATACCTACACATACCCCAGAACCTAGTAATCAGCTTGTCACAAGTTGGGCTTCTGTACAGAGATCCCTTTTGACATTGTCTCATCATGCAACTAATCCTTAAGAAACCTAAGGCTGAAGATCTTCAAGATGATGCACTCATCATGCGTGAAACAAATGAGCAGGATGGCATTCTTCCACCAAAAGGTGCCTAACCAATGCTATGAAAAACTTCTATTGGCAAATTCAGTAGTGACAAGTTCTCATTTCCTGGTCCCGCCGTATAAAGGTAGACTTGGAGGTAAACCCCCATATTTTGCCCAGATGGTCAAAGGAACAGATTTCATGCCCATAGTGGATGATGGAATGGAAATCATCATTCATGACTAGGGGAATGGATAAGGATCTTCCCATGACAACAAACTAACATTCAGCTTTAGATCCATGCAGATCCTAATCCGAACATCCTTCTAGATAACATGATTCCTTTCTTAAAGGTCTAAACCCTTTTAATTCCAACTACTTCAAGGTGATTAACTAAAAGGTATCACCTTAGGCTATTATAAGTAGGGGAGACCTACCATTACGAGTGAAAAATTAGGATAGAATCTGGTAGGGCCTATTCCTAGAAGGGCATTCCCCATCAATTCAATATTGATCTTCATGGGGTCCCCCAATGGAATGTTGAATGTCCTAATTGATAATCATAAATACCTAGTTTGGGAATAAATGTGCCTCCAATTTTTGCAACAGAAAGGAGTGAGTAATTAGGGATTGGAGTCTCTGATCCAGGTGATCTCCAAGCTTAATTAGCTTCCAAACAGTAATTAATCTAATGGATGAATGCAATGTTCGAGAAGAATTTGTCGATATGTCGTTGATAATGCCATAAAGGCTGATGCAAATTATCAGCATTTAACTACCTCAAAACATGACCTTGGGCGTTAAATATCAAGGAGTGTCTAACATCTCTCCCCTCTTTGGGGTGGTGTAAGTGACGCAACTTCAAAATATGTACATGGACATCAAATTTTTGAATCCTTTTAGAAGAAAAATTCAGTAGCTGGCCCAAGGGAAAATGCCTTCTAAGTAGTTTTTCAAAAAAATTCTAAGCCTCCTTTGGAGGAAGACCGAACGATGAATCGAAATAAAGGTGACCTAGTAGGCGGCCAAGAACCTATATTGAGTAGAAGGGGGCAAGATCCCACATGATAAGGCAATTTGGTGACCAATAGCAAGGCCTTACGTTCAAATCGGTCCGCTAAACTACAAAAGTCTATAAGCATACGACAAAGGTTTGAATGATGAAGGGAAGCCATACTACTTGAACAATTAGTCCATTGTCTGAAAATCTCCAAATCCATTGTAACATACCACAATGCACAGCCAATGATGAGTTGGAATAGAAGCTTTTAACAGAGGAACAAGTTCGAAACGCACATGCCTTCTCTAAACCAAATCCTCTCACAGACAGATATGTAAAGAGTTAGTTTCATTCTCAGTGGTAGTATTAACACTTTGTTCGTGATTGAAGACAAGTTGGTCCTAAAAATGAATGACATCAAGAGAAAGACTCATTACCTCACACCATTCTAAAAGGGGAAGGATGATACCTTTCACCAGACATGCGGTGTATTGTGCTGAGCTAGGACAGATAAAAACTTAGTGCATCAACGATATAGCACCATGGTGCAACAGGGGACCTTCCCCTGAGTACCGATCTCCTAAAGAAACAACTAACTTTATAGAAGGATCCTCCTGAATACTTACGGTAGATCCATTCGAGTCCTGGGTATGCAACTATGTGCTAATTTGTTATGTTGGACCAAACCTATTCAACTGATGTCTGGATAAATACCATAAGGTCCAAGCACCCAGGGCTTGTCAGCCATGAATAAGTAATGGTGGTACCATTACTAATTCAGTCATAGGCTTTTAGATAAACTCAATTTTGATAGGATTTTTGCTAGAGATTCTCACCCATTCCATGTGTTCCCTAACATTGGATTTTTGACATATTTTATCCATGTATACCAAGTTTTTCTTGAAACCCAAATGTTCAGTATGGACATGGAAGAGGAAATCAAGCTAAGGGATAATAGAGTGAAAGAAATTTGGCATGCATTTTGTAAGAGAAACTAAGTAGGATGATGGGTCTCTATACGTACCCAAAATTGTAAGGTACTGCACTGCTGGAACAACATAACACGTGCCCCAATGATGATACAGGTCTCCTCGCAAGGTGTTCGGGATCTGGAAAAGATCTCCAAGTATGCGTTAACATCCCGCATGCCCCGCTTAGCCCCTGCGTGCTTTGTTTTTCCCTTTTCCCCTCTTTTCTTGGCCTTTTGCTCTTCAGTTACGAAACCGCCACCCTGCCTGGGCGGCGGTCCTCATGACCACTGCCCTGGATCAGGCGGCGGTCCTGTAACCGCCGCCCTGCTCAAGACGGCGGTCCTTCACGCATTTTCCAGAACAGCTCTTTTAACACGACTCACGTAAATTTTCAAACAATTTACCAGCTTTTTTCACCGCCTTGGGCTTGCATTTATGATTCTGGTTCCCTGGAATAGTGTTTTGCCATTGTTTATAGTTTAAGAGTTCAGTTTGGTTTTGATTTGGCTTTTACCTTGGGTAAATGCAAATGCTATAAATAGTTGGCTTGTGCTCAAGCAAATGGCCCCTCAAATTTGCCTCTGATTTCTCATTGCAATAGATTTAGTTTTCATTTTGCTTAGAATGCTTAGTTTCTTTCATTGCATGCTTAGTTAGCATTGTTTTGCTGTTAGGAAGCCACATATCCATCTTGTGCAAGTGTTGTTACTATTTTATCCAATCCATTGGAGTAAGATAGTTTGTTTATCAATAGGAAGCCATTAAAGTTACAGGTTTTGTTCTTCAAACAGGATAGTTTCAGGTTCTGGACATTTTATGTTGCATGACTCGCAATAAATCCCGCTAGGAATTGCATAAGCCAAGCTCTGTACTCTTGCGCTATCCCTCTCCTACTCACATTGTATTCAGTTTGTATCCTGAGCTGCCTTTATTCCAATATCTACTTCTATTGGTGCTAGCATTACACACTTTTCTTGATCCACGTGAACACGAAGGAATGAGGAGATCACACTGAGGGGACAAAGATCACACACACCATCGGATTCGCCACTGTTCTGCAGAATCCAAGTTCTAAATTTCAAAGTTCTAGTTAGGAGCATATCAAATAGAGTAGCCAATCACTTTATTTCAGTCAATTTTACTTTTGATATTGTCAGGGAAGCTGTGGGGATTGATAGTTTCTGAGAAACTATGATTCATTCCTCACGTCTGAGGTAGAATCAAGAGTCTTTCAAATAGATTAGATAAGTTATTTCATTATTTAGAATAGATTTACAAACTGCCACAGGCAAGTAGCTACACTCGGTTGCTTTATTTGTTTTTAAAATTTGTCATTAGATTAGCTATCAATTTCTAGATATATTAAAATAGCTGCTCCTTCCTAGTTTCATTCATATAGTTCGTCAGATTTTACATAGTTGTGAGAAGCCATATATGCTATAGATATACTTCACATAGTTAATTTTACATTGTTACTTTTGTATGACAATCACAGGACCTAGGGAGCCAAGGGATTACATATTTGAGCCAATCGTGCCCCAACCCAATCTCATCATAGCAATAACTGATATAGATTAAAATCTTAGGATCCAAGTCTTCCAAACAACGGTAAGCTTGCAACAAATCAATTCCCAATTGAGCAGGTTAAACATAGAGGACGACCAAGCACACACGTTTTGGTCGAATCAACCAAACTACAAATTACCCTAAGTAACATCCATATGACTGTAGAAGGGCTCGAAAGAGAGCAAACATTTGGTTGCGATCCTTTAGTCCCACAGCCAGATGCAGGAGACACTCTTACAGATATAGATAGCAGCCTAAGAATTTAGGTTGCAAGAATGCCTGTGAGGCACTCTGAGAAGATCACACAGCTACTAGTTTTGAATATAGAGGCTGAGAAAGCATATGATTACAGGGTGTTAGGGATTAGGAACTAATTCTATGCATGACCATAGCAGGACCGCAACAAACAAGAGTCTACGGTTGCGATCCACAAATCCCGTAACCCAACGAATCCGTAAGTTAATCAGACATATACATTGGCCTATGCACACTATTATTAAGATCCACTCCACTTCCACCTATCATCATCGAACAGTTATCCTTACTAGATACAACAACTAACAAAGCTAGAGAGTTCTGGACTATGCCAGAGAATCATCCATAGAGTCAACTATATTTACCATCCACTATATGACCTTATCCGGAGACGTATACGAAACTATCCCAAGTCATTTTCCACGTATTCCACGACCCATAGATCGAATCACACCAAAGCTCGATATTTATTGGAGCCTTCGAGCAGTCATCCTTGTCAATCGATCTATCACACCAGTTCAGGTTAGAAGGGCCTTCTTTGCCTTAGATTTACAAATTCCACTAGTGCGTATTGAAGACATTAGATTGCCTAACTAGTTTTTCTACATCCCATACTTATTCCATCCCCACCAACTGTCTCGGCATGACCTCGGGAGGTCGGGTGCGAGGAAGAGTTTCTTGTAAATTCCCACGCTCGCTTGTCACTTTTCCATCATACAAAATTGGTGAACCCGACGTGAAAGTTCCTACTTTCTAAATCTGGAATCTTATTCTTACTTGTGTTTTCAAATTGTTTTACTTTTGTCTTCTCCGTCTCATCAGTCTTCACATCAGCTTCACCAAAAAAATTGGTGAACCTGACGTGAACTTCCTACTTTCTAGTTCGGAGTCATATTATTACGTGTTCTTCCAAATTAGTATACTTTTCATCTTTTCCGCCTCATTAGCTTTCACCATCACCTTCGCTCCTTCCCATTATTCTACGGGTATTCATATACCCCCCCCGAATATGTTAGGATTCAATGCATATGTCAGGCCCCTCTTGGGCCTTGAGGCATACTACGCCCAACAAAATAGACAATCATCACCCTCACTCTCGGTATGGGGTGATAACTACTCAACTAACCAGTTGTCAACACAAACTCCAAGGATCAGATATAACTCATCTTTTCAAACTGAGGAGTTAGATCAACTTGTTCAAACACAACAAATAGAGCCTTCAGGCTGGAATAACATGACGTTCACCGGAGAATCTGGTTCGTCTCCTCAGGTGTTACTTAGACCACAAATTAGTAGACAATCAGACTCATACCAAGGTTTAGACGATGAACATTCAGTACGTTATGCCAGGAACGACCAACGTTCTCGAAGTATGTACCCACCTATAGGAGGTTTACAAACACAACCTGAGGTCTCTTTTCAAGAAAATACCTCCATACCACTACATATAAGAAATGCCCTCGATGAAACTTGGCAGAGCAACGATCAGTTCATAACAGGATATCACATGCCTATACAACACCATGATATACAACAAACACCACTACGAAAAAACACCGTGACTTCACCAAATGAAATCATTTCAACGTTAGTAGAGAAGGTGAGAGGGTTAGAACTTGCTCAAGAAAATCACCATTCTCAATTCATACAAATAGGAAATTCTAATCCTCCACACCATTCTAGCCAAGTAGACCTCCTCACAGGAGTAGGCACGTTAGGCATGACTCCTCATTATTCACAACAAACACCAACTAGACCCACCATCTGTAATGAGGTTCCTCCCAGTCTAGTACAAAATAATCCATTCCCAGACAATACCCCGTCATACTTAAACATGTACTCCAAATCACCACAAGGGGATATGTTCTCCTCTCCCAGCATGTTTTGTCAAACACAGAGGTTTCCTTATGCCCCTACCACGTCACGCTTGGCACAAACAATAGCGCTGAGTACTAAAGAGCCCTCCTCCTTGTCCCTCAATCTTAGCTAAAAGAATCGGTGTTGATATACATCAAAGTTCTAGGAGACTCAAAATTATAGCAAACCATCTCTGGAATATGAAACAAAGCTCAATTACAGCTTACAAAATAGTTGTGTGGAATATAATCAAGGAGTTTTGACTTCATACATGAAGCAATCCTTGATAGAAAAATCTTCTAGCTGATTCGATAGCAACTTTAGCAGCATGTTTTACTCCCAACAGTAAGTTAAGGACACCCGTTCATAGTATCCCTTCGTGATTAACCTTGATAAAAACAATGAAAAATTCTCTTTTAAACAAATGAAAACAAATCTACTTTCCTAGACCACATTGATAGTGATTGGCCACTCTGACTTCCTTAAACAAACCTATGTCGGCATTACATCTCTCCTATCATTGATAGATTTGTCGCTAATCCCCACATCAGTCTTCCTAACTGGAATCCCATGACGAAGCTTCCCTCACAAATAGAGCCTAGCAATAAACAAGTAGAAAATGGAGACGATTTGGACTTAACCCTCCAAGCCCCACCCTGAGTTTTGATAGAAGGTAATGCCTCTTAATAAACATCGAAGACACAATTGATGTTAACATCGGAATGGAAGATAACCCAAAATTGAAGTTAGATCCTTGTTAACTCCAGAAGAAGTAGAAATAACACACTCGAATCCTCAAGGAACACAGAAGCGCTTTTGCATTAATAAAGGAAATGACAATGCGATTGCAAACCCCACATTGTGGTGCACAACCTCATCACTAATCCTGATACAAAACCAATTAAACAAAAATCAAGACCCACGAAACCAAGTAGCTCTCGTGGTGAAAGAGGAGGTAATGAAACTCCTCCAAGTAGGATTCATCAAACCAGTTGATTACTCTCAATGGGTATCTAATATCGTCCCTGATCTCAAAAAAATGGAAAGATATGCATCTGCATAGACTTCCGAGACATTAACAAAGCGTGTCCTAAAAATGACTTCCCGTTACCATCCATTGACGTCATAGTTGATGCGACCCAGATTTGAACTTTTTGTCTCTCATGGTGGATGCATCGGGATACAATCAAAGCAGAATATCTGACATATCATGCTAAACCAGAAGAACTTCATAACTCCTTGGGGAACCTACTGCTACTTTGTTTATGCCATTCGGTCTCAAGAATGCTGGCGCTACAATACCAACGATCTAGACAATATATATTTCAATTCCACGATCTAATTCAATAAGATCATTGAATCCTACTAGATGACCTTGTTGGATCAGGCAAGAAGGGTTGTGACCATCCAGACGTACGTTGCATCATTTCTTTCATGTCTATGAATACGATGCATGCTAAATCCCCCATAAACATGGGCGTCTTTGGTGTAACATAGGGAAGCTCCTAGGTTACATCATATCGTCCCGAGGAATAGATTTTGACCCAACCAAATTTATGCTGTCCTCAACATGGTTCCACCTTCAGATGAATCTAGAAATCAGGTCATTTATCAAGAAAAGCTTGGTGCCAATCTGGAGATTCATCAGGACTTAAGTTTCGCCATTCACCAACAACAATTACTCAAGAAGGATGATGCATGATTGAGACGAAGATTGAAATGACTCTTTGAGTAAGTAAGTGTTTCTTGTTGTCACTACCGAATGCTAAGCCACCTAAAACTAGACAACCCTTAATTTTTAACTAGCGAGCTACCAATGTCTCGCTAGCATGTTATGATGTCACGAAGACGATGACAAGAGAGAACGTGTGATTTTATTTCAGTAGCCGAACATGCTAGACTTGAAACACATTATACACAAGCAGAAAGAGATGCCTGCGCCATAGTATTTGCAACCCAACGCTTAATACAGTTATGCCTAAATCAAGAAACAAGGGTCATGGTTAAAACAGGACAATATGACTTTTCCACACAAGGGTCCTTGTCGAGAGGCTGGACGTTTTTATAACCCTAATGGTGAGAATCGAAGTTATTAACATTTTAAATCAGACAATCGCGTTAAGGGACAATCATCATGGGTTGGTTAGCTGATAACCCATTAGATGGAGGCGATCTAGTAGTCGGGGACTTCTAGATGAGTTGCATATATACACTACATGAAACAAAACATCTATCTCTGAGGTCCCTAGTTATAATGATATCATTAATATATAAAGGCCCACACGTATCCAGAAGGGGCTAAACCACTAACACAGAAGGCGGTTACGCATTATTGTAGCAAATACGTCATTATAGAGCAAGTGGTTATTGGAAAAGCGATTTCGATGGAATGCTTCTAAGATGTGTCGACACAGAAGAAAATCCACAGAAAATTCTCCATGAAATCACAGGTGGAATGTGTGTAGGCCACTTCGGTGGCACGCACAACCGTAAAATACATCGAATGGGCTATTATGGCCCACTCTCCGAACACGACATAGTAGAGTTTGTACGCAGGTGTCATAGGGCTTGAAGTTATCCCATGAGATCTACATGCCGGCACACACAACTCTACAAACCAATCACAGATCCATGGCCTTTTCTACATGGGGCTAGAGTAATAGGGAAAATTCTCGCCTCATTACAGACGCCCTAATTTGATAATCCGGTCACGAAATCTGTACCAAGTTGGGTAAAGGCATATGCCTCTTACTACTGTCGAGTTCTATAATCACCAAGTTCATTTTGAAAACCCAAAAAAAATTTTTTTTTTCCCCATGCAGGTATGGTTATCCCGCGAAATAACATCCAGATAATGAATTCTTTAGAATGATGAAGTTCATGAATGTGTAATAAATTTAAAATAAGTCATCAGTACGGCTTCATTATATTACCCAAAGCAACGGACAGGCTGAAGCGACAAATAAAACAATTAAAATCCATTCTCCTTTAAAACGGTGAATTGGAATTTGTGAAAGAACGAATGCAAAGAAAACAAACGAGATTAGCACTTGAAGTTATATCTGGACTATGGGACCACCGAACCTCAATTAGAACACCAAAAGGAGCAACTCCTTTCTCATAGTATTCGGAAGCAGAGACAGTTCTCAGCTTGAGTGAAATGACCAGTATCGTATTTCCTTACAAGGGATCTGCTGAAGACGCTTACAGAGAAGCATGTTGTCTCTCTCAACTAGAAAGCCTAGATCAAGAGAGGTTGGATGTTGACAAACAGCATAGGAGCCCCTATGCTAACCAGATGTTCCTGGTATGGTAATATTACAAGAATTCTTGTAACTGCGACATATATGACGTGAATCTAGTTCTAACTAGACAGCTGGATCGACAAGAAGACCGGCGAAGGAAGGAAGAGTCCGCTAAGTGTTGGGGCCATACCGGAAAAACTGGTAAATCCCTACCACCTTAAGACGGTTCTACACGTAAGAAAAACTAGCATATTATATTGCCATTTACATGCACTTAATATAGATAAAATATCATTTTGTCCGCTTGTTTCGTACACAAATTGTGATCAGGAATCGATTCTCAAATAAATTAATTCATACAACTCACTGATCTTGTTGGCCTAAACACTCTATTCATACTTCTCCTTCTCATGATATCATCAGATTTATCCTCAAATCATTTTATCAAGTAAAACAGATATGACAAAGTCTTAACGGTAAAAAAACCATCCAAGATGCGGCAAGTTTTATTCTCACTTTGTTCTCTCTAGGATAATGTCTGCCGATGGTCTATCTAGAAGCTTCATGGGTCTCACATCTATCCTATATATTATATATATCTATATATATATTATATATTATATTCTTTGGAAATAAGCACATACTGCATTTTACTCAGAAAAACAATCAAATATTTATCAAACAGAAAATTTTAAATTTACCATTTCCTTGCCGAAGGGGGCCCCCCCCCGCTTTTTTCTCCGCTTGTTTCTCTTTACTAGTGACGTAGGGTTGGGAAAGGAGAAATGCCCTTACCCGCCTATGCTTTTCCCGCGGTTATAAACCCACGCCTTCTTACTAGTAGCATGGGCAAAGTGTAGGGGGTCCTCTGACAACAAATGCAAAAGGTCATAAGTCAAACAATTAAATCTGAAGTCTTTGAGTCAAAAACAAATAATTCATGTCCAAAATTCCAAAAGAGTCCAAAAATCCTAAAACCCTAATTTTTGTCTCCATGTGGCCATCTAGGATATAATTCTGGTAAAACCCAAGCAAGTTGCATCCAAAACTATGAAGTCACTCAAGTGGATTGACTGGTGGGATCCCTAATTTGTTCCGCCAAAGCTTTTGTCTCTCTTTCATCAATATCATTTCACTACATCTCATACTTTGCTCCCTTCCAACTCTCTTGATGAGCTCTCACATCTTACTATTGCGTGGATTTGGCGGTAGGGGCAGTTTTATCTCTCATTCTGTTGTTTATTTTCATCACTTTGCAAAACGTATGAAGTATCCAATTGCTTCGCCGACACGAGAGTTCAAAATACATATATCTCATATCATATATCAGCCTCACGAACACAAAGGAAAATAAACATTTGCATCCTTTGTTCGCCATTGCATACATTTTCCAAAAAGAGTCATACAAGTATAAACATCGTAATCTACATAGAAACTGGACAGAAGCATATCCATAAAAGCCAAAGGTTTGAATCCAAAAAGAATATATTTATATATATATATGAATGATTTTACATTTTCTGTACAATGCCATCAATGCACTACGGCAGGTAAAAACGCTCAAAGAGCCTAAGATTCAAAATAATGTACATGCAAATCTAGGAGAGCCAATCGGCTTCTCAATCCCTACGAGATCCCTCTGAAGTGGCACGCCCACGCCTAGGACTCTGGCTCGCCGTCGCTCTAGTGCACGGAGGGCTCAGATCCGAGGGGTTGCCGCAGCACCACGAGAGTGGGCTCTCATCAAGCACTCAGCCATCCTATACCTGCCTGCTACCTCGTGTGGAGAGTCGATAGACCATCCTAGCCACATGCAGACGGGGAAAAGATGTGTGTGCTACCAGCAGCTGAGGGCTCCCTAGCATCTACGGACGCTTTGCGTGGTTCCTCCTCCATGGGTATCATCAGGTTCATTGTCATACCCTACAATCAAGTCCGCCACTCATCGGCAGTCTCTACAAAAAAAGATAAAACAAATTAGAAACAAACATAATTAAAATAACAAGATAAAGAAAGTATAGATATCAACTAGGAGATCCTAACTAAAAACAAAGCACTACAAGGATGAGAGGGTACGTACTCAATCCCCGGGCCTCCAGGATGGATCTATAGGATCAGCACCTGCCACGGATGTCCCGCTGACTGGGGGCTAATCCTTTACTAGACAACGTAGCACCCCGCAATGGACTCATCCTCCACCACCATGGCCTTAGGAGAAGGGGCTCCTCTGCAACTAGAGTTCACTCTCTATGCACTCCGCTTGGCCCTCTCTGCCTGATGATATCCTGAGTGTCAGGCCACTCAGGATCATTTTCCTCCTGGTATTCTCCCCATGTAGGACTCCGAAGACTCTGGAGTATATGTCAATAGGGTCATCGATAGCTATGGACAGGACCCGCGGCAATCTAAAGCAAGGGGGCCTGAGGGCGCACCAGCTCCCCTCTAAACATCGTACATCCTCCTGGTTGCAAAAATAGGAATTCAGGAGTAAACAATTGATCCAGCCCCGGCCTCTAGGCCCCCCTCTGGCCTCTCGGACTAATCTGTATACTGGCGCTACTGGGGGAAGCATACCCACGTATGGTAGACCAAACTGCTGAGGAACTCGGCCAAAGGGGTGTATCTCCACTCACCCCACTCTATCAATAAGTTTCCCTGTAGTGGAGCAGGAGATCAAAGTAAGATCCTCCTCGCCCCATATACCTTCCATAGTATGGTATGGTGTGGCCTCCATGTCGGCAGTAGTCAAAGAAGCAATTGGCTAATGAGGTGCTCAGAGCACCGACATATCTGTCCATTTGGCTGCCCTCACAGCTCTAGGATCTACCACCTCCACACCTGCCGGAGGGGACTGAATGCTCATAGACCCACTCATGACTAGGGTTGGGTTGGCCTTAAGGACTGCCCCCGTTAAATGGACTACCTTGTATAAATCATGGTAAGGTGGTCCCATATGTCTGCTCCCTAGGATATATCCAGGCTTGTTGTCCATCTATTATTGTGAAAATATGGGGACAGCAGTTATAACGAGTATTTCCTCCCCTTGTCCCCAATCAATCTCGAGGCAAGGATCCCATCCCCAGATTGGCCTGGCGAAGTAAGGGATGGGCAAGCTAGAGGGACAAGTAGGGAATAGACGAACTCTAACCCCCTTTTAGACCCCGTGGATATGACTGCATCTCCCAGTATATGGCCCACTGTGCTATCTGGGCCACGAACCCTTGTCTCAAGGGGAGACATCTCCCAATAATCGAGACCCCCAGGAATGTGATAAACATCATCCAAAGTAAAGTCACTCACAGCGAACCCTGAAAATCGGGCAATCGGAAGGTGGTCCAATCTTGCATCCCAATATGAGAACAAGTCACAAGAATGTGACTGGAATGGCAACGTGGGGCACGCGTGTGAGATGCGTAGTATCTCGGCCCTCTATAAGCAGTGTCTCCTCATCGTGAAAGGGCATCAATCTCCTGGGAGCTAGTCACACTCCCTCTCTCGGCTCCACTAGATATACTCCTCTCTCGCCTGCATAGACCAAAAAACATGTAAAACAGAGCAAGTTAGCATCCGAGTAACATTGGAAAAATCATGAAAGCACGTAGAAATGCTAAAAAATGTAAAAAAAAATTCAAACAGATGATCTTTTTGCATTCTGTGTAAAACCGCCACCCTGAGCAGGGAGGCAATTTTGTAACCTCCACCTTAAAGGTGGCAGTCATGTAACCACCACCTTGAACAGGGCAGCGGTCATGGCCCGAAAACCCACGCAGGTTTTTAAACCTAAAAAGCCCAAAAAATGACAAAACAAGACCATTTTAACTGAAACAAGGCCTACCCAGTAGGCGCCCCCCCTAGATGAACCTTTTAACACTAACATTTTCAAAAATTACCCCCTCATGACAAAGATTTTAACATTTCAAAATTAAGGGGGTAAAAAGGATAAATTGAAGAAAACTAACCTGTGATCTCACGAGTCAATGTTCCACACGTGGAGGCATGATCGCTATCTCGTCACGGATTTTTTGACACTACTCATGCAAGAAACCGTCACCGTGGGTCCCAGAGCTCAAAATCAATCAAATCAACTCACGCAAATGAATAGGAAAATGGGCCCACTTTCATATATATAGCAGCCTGATTTGTTTTAAATGCCTTTTTCATAGGTTTGGAGTGTCAACGGAGGTAAGTTCTTATCCCCACACAAATGGTACGTTCTCATTTCCTATTGTTTTAGCGTTTATTTTCCAAACTATTGTGTCTACCTGCACTTGAGTTCTCTTTTCGTTTTGCAGGTAACAGGAATTTTGGACGGCGTCATTTCAACACACGGACGTATCAGGTATAACTTTTAATTTCCCGCCATACTCAGACCCACCGTTTTACGCCTCTTCATGGCTAAAACGCTTCTCCGAGGGGGCAATATGTACGTACCCAAAATTGTAAGGTACTGTACTGCCAAAATAACGTGACATGTGCCCCAATGATGATACAGGTCCCCTCGCAAGGTGTTCAGGATCCGGAAAAGATCTCCAAGTGTGCGTTAACATCCTGTATGCCCCGTTTAGCCCCTGCATGCTTTGTTTTTTCCTTTTCCCCTCTTTTCTTGGCCTTTTTCTCTTCAGTGACGAAACCGCCGCCCTGCCTGGGCGGTGGTCTCATGACTGCCGTCCTGAACAGGGCGGCGGTCCTGTAACCGCCGCCCTGCTTAGAGCGGCGTTCCTTTACATGTTTTCCAAAAAGCTCTTTTAACACGACTCACGTAATTTCAACGTTTTACGAGCTTTCTTTCACCACCATAGGCTTGCATTTATGATTCTGGTTCCCTGGAATAGTGTTTTGCCAATGTTTATAGTTTAAGAGTTCTAGTTCAAATTTGCCTCTGATTTCTCTTTGCAATAGATTTAGTTTTCATTTTGCTTAGAATGCTTAGTTTCTTTCATTGCATGCTTAGTTAGCATTTTTTACTATTAGTGAGCCACATATCCATCTTGTGCAAGTACTGTTGTTATTTTATCCAATCCATTGGAGTAAGATAGTCTGTTTATCAATAGGAAGCCATTAAAGTTGTAGGTTTTGTTCTTCAAACAGGATAGTTTCAGGTTCTGTACATTTCATGTTGCATGACTCGCAATAAATCCCGCTAGGAATTGCATAATCCAAGCTCTGTACTCTTGCGCTATCCCTCTCCTACTCACATTGTATTCAATATGTACCTTGAGCTGCCTTTGTCCCAATATCTACTTCTGTTGGTGCTAGTATTACACACTTTTCTGGATCCACGTGAACACAAAGGAATGAGGAGATCACACTGAGGGGACAAGATCACACACACCATCGGATTCGCCACTGTTCTGCAGAATCTAGGTTCTAGCTTTCAAAGTTCTTAATTAGAATCATATCAAATAGAGTAGTTGATCACTTTCTTTCAGTTAATTTTACTTTCAATATTGCCAAGGAAGTTGTGTGGATTGATAGTTTCTGAAAGACTATGATTCATTCCTCACTTCTGAGGTAGGATGGGGAGTCTTACAAATAGATTAGATCAATTATTTCATTGTTTAGAGTAGATCTACAAATTGCATAGACAAATAGCTATACTAGGTTATCTTGTTTGTTTTAAATTGTTATCTTAGTTGTCAAAATTCTAGATATGTTAAACAGTTACTCTTTAGATTCATTCAAATAGTTCGTCAGAAAATACAAAAAAAATGGAGAAATCATATATGCTATAGATATATTCAACGTAGTTAAATTTTATTTTTCTACAGTTTGTTTTACATTGTTACTTTTGTATGACAATCACGGGACCTAGGGAGCCCAGGAATTACATATTCGAGCCAATCGTGCCCCAGCCCAATCTCATCATAGCAATAACTAATATAGATTAAAATCTTAGGATCCAAGTCTTCGGAACAATGGTAAGCTTGCAACAAATCAATTCCCAGTTGAGCGGGTTAAACATAGAGGACGACCAAACACACACGTTTTGGTTGAATCAACCAAACTACAGATTACCCTAAGTAACATCCATATGACTGTAGAAGGGCTCGAAAGAGAGAAAATGTTTTGTTGCAATCCTTTAGTCCCACAGCCAGACGTAGGAGACACTCTTACAGATATAGATACCAGCCTAAGAATTCAGGTTGCAAGAACACCTGTGAGGCACTCTAAGAATATCACACAGCTACTAGTTTTGAATATAGAGGCTGAGAAAGCATATGATTTCTTGGTGTTAGGGATTAGGAACTAATTCTATGCATGACCATAGCACGACCGCAACAAATGAGAGTCTACGGTTGCGATCCACAAATCCCGCAACCCAACGAATTCATAAGTCAATCGGACATAGACATTGGCCTACGCACACTAGTATTCAGATCCACTCCACTTCCACCTATCATCATTGAACAGTTATCCTTACTAGATACAACAGCTAACAAAGCTAGAGAGTTCTGGACTAGGCCAGAGAATCGTCCATAGAGTCAACTATATTTACCATCCACCATATGACCTTATCCGGAGACATAAACAAAACTATCCCAGGTCATTTTCCACGTATTCCACGAGCCATAGATCGAATCACGCCAGAGCTCGATAGTAATTGGAGCCTTTGAGCGGTCATCCTTGTCGATCGATCTATCACACCAATCTAGGTTAGAAGAGCCTTCTTTGCCTTAGATTTTCAAATTCCACTAGTGCGTATTAAAGACATTAGATTACCTAACTAGTTTGTCTACATCCCATACTTATTCCATCCCCACCGGCTATCTCGGCATGACCTCGGGAGGTCAGGTGCGAGGAAGAGTTGCTTGTAGATTCCCATGCTTGCTTGTCACTTTTCCATCGTACAGTACCCATTGTTAAACTGGAGGTCTGCATTGTTCTTGTAACACCATGGGCACCCAAGTAGTGCCTGAAAATTGTCTGCCTCAGTGAGCACCAAGTCTTCAAAGTCCCCAGTAAATTTATCTCCCTAGATACTAATAGCTGCATCATTTAAGACACCGATGGGCATCACCTTAGTCTTGTTTTCCATATATAGCACATTTGAATATGGTTGTAATACAGGTCTCCCCATATGATGCCATGCATCCAAGGTTAAAACATTGACCTCTGCCCCAGTGTCAATGAGGATATTACTAAGGAGCCATCCATCTACAACTGCATTCAATGTGATCTCCTTGTCATAGTCAAGGTTGTGAGGGGTAAGGTTTACATGCAAGACTTGCCTCTCGCACTCTCCTCCGGCACATGGTACATTCTCTCTTAACCATGATCCTAACAAGGGAATGATATTCTCTTGCCTTAGCATTTTTCACACTTCCTTGACCTCATCGAGGTCATCCTTTGGTGCCTCGACTCTCCTTCCTTGTTCCTCCCTCCTGGACTGCTCCTTTAGACATTGTATTTCCCCTTGTAAACTTTGAATGACATCCATGGTGTCTTGATATACCTCATTTTGACACACAAGGTCTGGGTACTTCCCATTAACTACCTCCTCCCTTGAAACCAGGTTCTTCTACCTTGGTATCTCTTTTACGTGTACGGCTTCTACCTTGTTGTTACCAAGACAAGCTCCAAACCTACATCCCATGTTACCCATAGCATCCTCTGTGTCTCTACCTTTCTAATGCTGACCATTGTAGTGCCCTTGTCTTTCTGGTACTGCCTATTCATGTGCTCAAACAATTCCAGGCACTCCTTATACTTGTGTTTCTTTCTGCACCATGAGTAATGCAACAGGTCTGGGCACTCTTGTTTGTAATTCTTTGTAGACCCACAATTGAAATAGGTTCCACACAGTAACTCAGTCCTTCTTACTCTGTGGTTACCATGACTATGAAATCCTCCATGAAAACCCCTTCCACATGCGCCTCCATCTATGTGCTCCTCATAATGATGATCATCACCCTTAGAACTACTGGAAATGCTTATCTGACACACCTCATGATCAATGGCCTCATGGATCTGATCAATGAGCCTATAGTCCTTAGTATCATGGGTTGTAGAGGTACAGATCTTATAGTAGCAAGACACATTCTTTCGGATTGTGCGTTATAACAAGGGTCACCTACTTGCATTATGGTCCCCATGAAAAGTTTCATAGTCTACTGTCATGGTGCATACCATCCTCCGAGGGAAACTATCCTTGAAGTGCCCCTCTACTTCACAATCTTTGCACCATAAACCACTATGAGTCTCATGGGTTGAGTTCGTAGAAAACTTCTCCAGTTGCTTAGCCATAGCAGTAATTTGAGCCTCCAAGAATGAGCTAACACCAATATCAACACTACCAATAACCTTGGGGCACAGAGCAACTTCCAATGCCTTGCGTGGGTCTATAAAAGTTTTATGAGATAAGGCCCTTCTAAAAGGTGTGATCAATCCTCCAACAAACCACTAAGAATGTTGTGAAGGGTGAATATCATATGATAATTTAGACAAGAGATTTTTAAAGCACGCATCATACTCCCACACACTCTATGTCATTCCTTGTTGAATCTCCTTCAAAGCACTGATGTTCTTCTGTTCGAACTCAGGGATGTGGAATTCTACCAAGAATGTGTTCTTTAGAGTAGTATAATCCACCACCATTTGATGAGGGTCATATTTCCTATACCATCTATGCACACACCCTTGCAATGTGGTTGCAAACTGACTAGCTTCCGCTTCGGGGTTGTGATACCCTTTACATGACATAGTAGTTCACACTTGTGAAAATGTTTTGTAGCATCCTTAATACCTATGTAATAAGGGAAATGTAAAGACATTTCAAATAAAACCTTGGGGTGGTGACTGGGGCCCGATGTCCTCCTGAGTCAGAGCCTTGGTTTCTGCCTATGTTTCCTCTGCTGCCTGACCCACCAGGTCCTGTACCTCTTGAACCACTAGATCCACCAGATCCACTAGGTCCTGTTCCTCCTGACACCCCTCAGATCCACCAAATCCTATAGTGGTCATGCTAAGGGTCCCCATAGTTCCACTAAACTACACACCTATGGTCTATGATAATGCCCCACTACCAATAGTATACCCCACGCCACTCCCAGACATGAGACCAAAAGCTTGCATGTCAATCCCTTGCCTAAAAATTCCTCCTAACACTGGGTTGGTGTTTGTAGCCATACAAGGCCAAAATGAGAAATTATATCTCCTGGGTGTAGACCGATCACTTCCAATGTAACCAACTAGACTAGCAATATTTTCCCCCCTGATCTAGAAAACCAAGTGCACTAGGGTTTTCGGTCACTAGGTGGGCTCAGATGTGCACCAACAGTTCTTCTCTCTCCATGTGACGAACTCTCATCAGAAGCTAAATGGAGTCTCTCTTATGCACTTGCCAAGATGGGGTCACATAGAATACTCAGGTTTCACATGTCCTCTGCATGAACCTCAAATCCTTCCCGCAATGTCTGCCACCGTACATCTATCACAACTACAACCTCATGTTGTCTAGCAATCTCCCTTTCACGCGCTTCACTATACTTGAGTCGTCTCTCCTCCCTTTCTTTCTCTGTTGCAACATCTGCCATCTTCCTCCACCATAGCTTCCTTTCCCAATGCACTCATAATAGTTTAGCCGGCCATTAGAAATGCCTCTAAACTCATGGTAACCATTAGGATCTTCATTTCCAAAGGGATATCATGTAGAAATGATCCTCTGGGATCCTATAGAAACTCAAACTCACCAACCTCCGGACAAGAATATGTGGAAATGGTGTACTCTAAAGTGTATCTGGCCAGTACTCCTTTCCACTAATGATCCACAATATGGGTACACATTAGATCTACATCCTGTAGCCTTTGGTATTCTTCTTGGGCCCACACACGTGATCCATAATGCCAACTTGATCTAGACACATAGGCTGAGAGAAACTCATACATTTCTACTAGGAAAGCAGTACAAAAAAAATTCATACAGATCATGCTAGAGGGTTCTCTTCTACCCATCTACGTGCATCAAACTCAGGTCCAGTGCTGAATCTTTGAGTAAATTCATCCTCCATGCTCTTGAACCATGATTCAAAACTTTCCAAAGTTAACCGCTCTATCATTACTCACTACACAGATCATGATGTATGTCATTTCCCACTACAACTTTGAAAAGAGGTCCCTGCAATGAAACCAATATGTAGTCATTTTTACCCCTATCACAAAAGAAAGGAACCCCATGCACACTGGCCTATCACCCAACGGATGCTGGGCACTCACCCGAGGCATGCGCAGGTGCCGAGTCTCTCTTTTACGTGATTTTAGTGGGAAACATCATCATCTATGATCTGTGCTTAAGATATTTGAAAGGGAGTCAAGACATGCAAGTACCATAAAGATTAGAACGAGCCTCTAGATCCTTGCAGTCATTCCAAACATAAAGTACTTAATAGAGTATATAACTTGCCATCAAAATAGAAAGAAGTTATACGAGCATCCATACTTAGCATAACCATAAATGAAAGAAGAACCTATGAGAAAGAGGTATGCATCAAAATCATCAATGTTCATATTCAAGTATAACCTGGTAACCTCATTACATCCATGGAGACATTACAGAATGTCACAGAGAAGCAGACTGCAGTCATGCATTACAACTGGACTAATGTAGCTAGGATATCAAAAAGAAAAATTACAATCCCCATACCCATTATAAATCCTTTCCCAAATACAATTACTCACTAACAGAGTTCTTACAGTATTTTTGTAGAGCTCCGCCCTCTTCTTAGTTCTCCTCTTCTGTTTACTTCTGCAGGTGCACTTATATTTATAATGCCTTTCTAGACTGCCAACTCATCCTTCCAGTGCCCTCAAATCTGATGCCAAGTGTCTGAATGTGGTCCTCCATGCAAGCATGCTCTTCCAGGCCTAAGCTTTCCACTTTTCACCATGTTGTGCTTCTAGAGGCTTCGACCACAGGCATGCTTCTTCCTAGGACAACCTGTTGTCAAGCTGGCACCTTATCCACTTAGGATGCGTAGTCGGGTCATGATTTTTAATGTGTTTTTCCCCAAACACCCAATTTGGCTAAGTCCCAGAACCCTTGGTTTTGTCTGCACATGTCACGTGAGCCATGGGATTCCTTAAACCCTTCTCTTAAACCCTGTCCCTGCATCACTTGTTACTTATGCGCCAATCTTTACCTTGGGACCTATACACGCCTACGTGCCTTTTGTACTTAGCCAAAATTCTAGGGGCCCAACACTTCTCATCCCACCCTATGCCCACTCATCTCTGTTCCACAACTCATGATCGATTTCACTCCTTTGGATTACCCATCAGAATCCCTAGTTTGTAGGGGGAGCACCTCACAAATTCTTATATCATGGTGACCAGAGTCCTGGTCAAGTTAGACTCTTGTGGGTTTTCTCACAAAACACTATCGCAAACCCCTCAGATTAAAAGGGGGAAAAATGTAGACACTTACTTTTGGTATCCCCCCATGCCTTCACCCCAGTGTATAACACCTCCCATCCTAGAATATAAGGATGTCCATTTCCCTCTTATTTTTGAATTGCAATTCTTTCCCTCCTAAAGTTACCCTATTTTCCTCATACCCCACTTTATCTCACATATTCCCCCATTTAAATCCTACAAGATAATTCCTGTACTTCCATTTTTAATGTCAAGCATTACCATTAATCAATAAGGTAATAGCTTATGAAATCATGCCTAAATCTTAGTGCCTAACAATCATTTAACTATCCTAATCACCCTGCATTTAATCATTCCCTGCATAGGATTCCCACCCATAGATCATGTATTACCCTTTTGATTCTTCCCTAGGAAATTCCCCCCAGATCATTGTTATCTACTTCCTAAGATTCCTTCCACTCCCTTTCACCCATTTAAACCTACAATTACACGTGACATAGTCCTATAAAATATCCCTTTAGCATGTTTCAAATCCTATTTTTTCCTTCCGTTATCATTCCAACGTTCAAGTGCCAGTTTTCATCGCCCCAGCTCACCGAACGATATGACCCAAGATAATTAACATGAGATAAAACACCCTCATGAGCGGCTACGTCGCATTACACGAGTATACCAAACTAACCTCTACATCTTCTCAAATGGCTAGACAAGATATTCAACTAGTCTTACGTGATTCAAAGAAATGTAGAAATATTGCTTTCAAAAGTTAGCTTATTGGCAGTGTCTTATGAATCAACTTGATGATGATCTTATTAATCCTTGAAGTATTTAGAATCTTGAAGACAAAGACGATGATGTATTGGGGGTACCTTTGTAAAAAAATGAAATAAGGGGGAATATTTGAATATTTGTTTTTTAGATAATTACAGGTGTTCTATTCGACCTCTGCTTCATGACCTAATCACTTTTCAGGACCTATCTATCAAGTCTAGTAGATCCTATCTCATCCTCTCTGATAGATTTATGATAATTGAATGTCCAACTGAATTCAGTTGTCAATCGATTGGATATGGCCGCCATCATCCCATGTTTCAGGATTTGCCAAATCCTTTCCACTCTTCATCCTATTTGAATGTTTTAAATTTTATCCTGATTTGACATATTTTGCATCCAATCCATCCATGTGACATCCAATCCATTTCCTATCAGTTGAATGTTTGTGATATAACTGTTAGTATCCCAGTTAGATTCCATTATATGATCCATTTCCTTGCCCATATCTTCACTCAAGCCTGTAAAATCTTATTGAGATCACCATCGATGGATATGGGTAATACCCATGGGTTTTCATCGACCCAGATCCTAAATCCTCCCTATCCAGATCTACTATTTATGCGACATCCACCTGATCTCCCATGATGATTTGGTAACCATCTTCATATGACTCTGAAGTTCATCTCAGTATAAGTGGTTGTGCTACACATGTTCCAGATCATCACTACTTAAGTCACCACTGACCGTACTGTCTGCAATCGAGTCGTTGTCAAATGAACCACATCTCTAGTTTGTTCTTTAAGTTCTTGGACGTCTTGAGTAGATAAGTTATATACACATGATCTGAATTTTGCAATGATAAGGTAAGGAACCAACTAGTTTGTTCCAAATTCTATTATCCAGATTTCTTATCTTCATTATTAAATCATCATTCTTTGTTATTATCATGTGGGCTTACATCCTCTCAAGGAATCGTCTCACTTCTCGGAGCTGATCTTGGTTTTGGGCATCTCACCATAGTCTATAGCTACTAATAATTCAATTCTGATACACTTTTAAATAATCTAAATCATTGATCTATTGTTTCAGGTGGAAGATTCAAGATTAGCGAGGAAGATCATTTCTTGTATCGTCCCGTACCATGACTCACATTCAAGAGGGTTCCCTAAACCCTGGTGATAGCTTCAAGGTCTATAGCTAATAGAGTTTCTCATTTGTTGTTTCACTAATCTCAAATAGAGTAGATCTTATTGGAAATATTATCGAAACAGATGTATACAACTCTATGCCCATATCAGTGGTTCTATCCACTTTAAGCTAAGTAGTTCAAATGTGACCATGTTTGTGAACAATGTGTTTTCAAATTTATGAGTAATTTCAATCGCACTTTTATTGAACAGTTTCACTTGGCCATTACATTGGCTTGATGAGTTTGTGTTGACCAGTGAATGTGGATCTCAGAAGCATTATCGTTACAATGCTTTAACTCCCTATTTTCTTGATGAATTGACACTTACTTGATTACCATGTGTTCCAATACATTTTTTTCTCCACATTTTCTACACGAAACCAAATGAGTTGGTTACCCAGATGATGAACTTGGAGATTGTATATTTTTAGTTACACTAAGTGAGATGCTTTTCCAAAATCCTATTTGGTAAGATATTTTTACACAGATGATAATAGTACATTGCTTATGTTCCTTCACACAAGGTGGGATTCACATTTCCTGTAAGGACCAATTTTCATTGCAGAGAAAGGACCAGCTCTAGCATTTTCAGTTGTAAATATTCTTGCAGTGTCAATCAACTGACAGTTCCCGTGTCTTTTGCATGCCACACATTTCTACCAACCAAAATTACACACCTTGGATCATCTATAATTCCATAGTCTGTCAAATGATAACCGACATGTGAGGAGATAATATTTTCTAAGACCATCACATTTGGGAAGCTATCACAGTAAAAAAATAACATCAGGTTGGGGGTATAGATTTTACATTTCTTTGAAGCTTTCAGTCTAAACATTATTACTAGAGTTAAATAAACACATTTGTCTTTAAGTAAGTGGAATTATTCATTTCTTTAGGGTATAAGTGTGCAAACATTCAATGTGATACCACTCATTCCCTACCTATCCATATGGATCTGATATTTTCAGGGATACATATGGTCATAGAGGAAGGTTATGTGCCTTTTTTGCTTATCATGCATTGTCAGGACCAACTATTTCAAAAACCATGGTCAACTCAAGAAAATCATATACGACCACCCCACACTTGTTCAACTGTAAACCTAGGTATATGTTTGATGAGGATTATTACATACTCAGAGGGGAGATCTGGGATAGTAGATCCTAAAATCTGTTAGTTTAGGGGAGAGGTGGGTGGATACTGGCTCTACCAAGGGCCCATTAACTAAAAATAAACATTAATTAATGTCACCATGAAAAGTTGTTATATGAATTGAGTGTATTACACTATTTCAATCTAGATATTCGATTGGGGGCAGGAGCCTGACTTATTTAACTAACATAAGTCGAGACTCATCTAGTTCAGGGAAAATCTATCAATTTTGAAGAATTAATGTATATGAATAATTTCAGATCCAGCTATGGAATGCTTCAGTGGACAAAGGGATACATTACAGTGCTTGAGATTTATTAGAAATGAATAATGTTTGTAAAATATCTTGGGATTGTCATTGGTACTCATATAGGTGTCATAAGAAAAGCTGGTGGGGAATGTCAGTTGATCGAGAAAAATTCTCTAATTGACGGCCAACTTGAACGACAACACATACAAGAGGAGGTTTTGACTCTATCAAATAATACAATTGAAATAGATCTTCATCTTGTCAAAAATTCAGCAGTGAAGAGGTTCTAATCATTGGTAGAGGCCTCCAGAACAAGTAGGTCACTAATTTCTTGTCCTTCAGATATTATGTTGCAAGTCCCTCAATGAAATCTATATCAAAATCACTTGTAACCGTTATTTTTCATCAACATCTTTCAATGAGATTAAGGTCTAAGAGTTTGAGATTATCTTGAGTCAATCTACTATTAGAAAATGATCTTGAAATCGTGGGCACTTAATACTTGGTAGTGAGCATAACTTCCTGGATGTGAATGCCGAGTATTAAAACACTACTTTCTCATACTTTAATATTTAGCAATAAGATGACTAAATAAGAGATTCTCTAAGATAGTTTCTACTTCTTCTTTGTTCATGATATGTTATGCTTTGCTAAACAATTTTTACTCAATTTCATACTCTACATGAAAGCATGTAAAGATATCTTTGTTTGACTGGAATTACTGGCTTGAGTATCTTTGTAGACTCTCGAATCAAAATAGGATTGTATTCTTACAGCATGCAAGTGACACACAATGGATTCTTGCCACCATATTGAAATTCACACTAGCCAATAGACCCATAACCTGGAATTGAAAAGGTGCCCACTGATATGCAAGTTGTTAGAACCCTAAAGTACAATTCTGAGAGATTGGAAATTTCCTAGAACATCATAGTGAAATTTTACTGAGATAAAAGTTAAGTCGAGAGGAATAGGCACAATAAAGATAGTACAAACAGATAATTCTCGAACAAACTTCTTTGGTTATACCATCAAAATTCATTAAAAACATTAATCAAAGGATTTCATCCGATAAAATTACACAAAAAACATACATTTCAATAGGATTAAGCCTAGACCAATTACTCACACTAAAGGCATTTCAAAGCATTGCCTCAATATTACACCAGATTAACTAATCATGTTTTTAATTTTGGGCTCATAATGATCATTTACCTAACACTTACCACTATGTCAATTGAATGACCATATGTAAACACTGATCAAACTTTTGACATTATTTATCTTATTATATAGGAGACATAATCAAGGTTTGGTAACATAACTTAAAGCCTTGTAAGATTAACTAAATGGTGTTATGACCATTGGATTTCATGCTATGTACATCTTCATAAATTGGTTAATGCATATTATGGCTGAACAAATCCATTCATTATGTCACTTTATAATATAAAATGTGACCTTTTAAATGAGTCAACAATCATATCATTTTGGTAAATGACCAAAACCCAAGAAGTAGTTCTATAAAAGCGTTGTTGATATCACAGAAATTAATACATATTCTGATTCCTAGAGTTTTATTTGTAGCAGGTAAGTTTTTTTATATCTATACTAAGTAGTTGTTTGTTCGAATGAAGACCCCTTCCAATATTTTGTTAGTTCATTTTTTCAAGTAATACAACTTTGGGATGTACTTTTCTCAATTTTTTCTCAACACTTTTTACATATGAATGTAATACAAGGTGGTGTACCATAAGTGAAGGATCTAACCTAGGCATGTCTTTGTATATCCATGTGAAAATGTCTTGGAATTCAATAAGGAGTGCCATGAATTTTTCTTTTTATATTTTTGTAAGACTGACACCAACTTACAAAATCTTTGGTTTCTCATGTTGTAACGCCCAAATTTTCCATGAACAAAACCCAAGATTAAACCCAATAATTAATTAGGAAAATTACAGAATAATTTTTTTAAAGGTTTACATCCAGATAACTAACCACTGGATTAAATATTTATTGTTTAATGAATTCCGCATGTTCGGAAGGTTTTCATGATTAAATTAAAAATTTAATTATTATTACTTTGTTCCAAACATTTCAGTTTTAAATCCCCTTTCACAATTATTTAATTTATCCTTACTAGGAAAAAATTATTTGTTTATTTATAAATTTAACCAAATGGTCTCAACTTACCCTAACCATCAATTGGCCCCATACAACCCATTACCCATACATTTTTGTTAATTCTCCATTCCCAAAAAAATCCCCATTACTTAAAGTTGTAGGGATCATCCTCCACCATTGGATTAATGAATTCTAAACCCTTAGATTTTAGGTTTGACTAAGGAACCCTAAATATCCTTATCGGACCTCTTTTATTTATTTTCCCTTACCTAATCTCTCATTTTATTTTTTTGCAGGTTGAAAGGAGAGTTAAGTAGCATGAGGAAGCTATGGGAAATTGTTGATTTGTTTTATGAGTTGATACACACAGTTTTTGTATATTATGTTTATATTTCCCTTGTTAAAGATAGTTTTTCCTATTTGGGTAAATGGGCATTTTTCCCCATTTTTATTTCTAGTTTTAAAGGAAGTACATACACAAAATAAGGGTGTGAGTTATATATATATATATATATATATATATATTGAATACATTTTTATTTGATATTTGCAACCTGAGGCATGCAGCCAAGGTAAATATATGGCCTGGTTAAATTTTTAAATATATACATACATATATATAGTGCTAATTTGAATGTTCGGCTGAGATTTTTATTAACTTCATCTTACACAATGTGCAAGGTAAATATATCATAAGGTTATTGTGAATATAATGGAAGGTTTAAATATTATTAGGGGGGTGGCGCTGACCCACCCCACCCCTTTTTAGACCTTATACTAATAAGGGTTAGGGTGGGGCGACACCCCTCCCGCAACCCCATTTTAATCAATACAGGTCATGCCCAGGTGGGCCGAACCCAAAACAAACAAAAATCATCCTTCCCCTTTTTAATATGAATAAAATTTGCTTTACCAAGGCCATTCGGCCTATGTATTAAAAAATCTTTTTTTATATTCAATATATAAATTTTATTATATATATATATATATCCGATATATATATATATATATATATATATATATATATCACATAATATAACGATTTTATTGAGTATTTTTATAATTATAATATATATAAAAATATAGAAATGTATATAAGTAGATATATAATTGCCATTGTATATTTTGTTCTACTTTAGTTTAAACATTCACTCAAGTTGATTTATATAGTGAAATAATATAGGAAAGTAGTTGGAAAAAATTTCTATCTATTTATTGATGTGATAAAGCTAAAACTAAGGGCCTTTCATTTAACCCAATGTAAGTAAGGAGGAAATATTTCTTCGATTTCAACTCTAGATATAAAACTATATTTTTCATAACTTTGTATATATATTGACTATAATTTCAACATTTCAATATGCTAACTTTTACAGCAAAATAAGAAAATATTTTATTTCTTTCACAATAAAACAAATGAAATCCATTTCAAGAAAAGAAAATATACTTCCATGTAAGAACACTATCCTTTCAAAATTGTTTTATAACACATCTTTTTTAAATAAAAGTTTAGACTGGGGAGAACTCTATTTTCCATACAAATCCCTTTCAAAGTCCATACTTCAACTAAAATAATACAAGTCTTAATAGTTTCATTTTACAAGAGAATAACCCAATAAAATACAAGATTACATCAAATGCAATCTTGGTGAAATATTACAAGAATATCTTTTTAAAATAAAAGAGTACACAAGCCTTCCACTTAAGTGGAAACAACATGGATAAATTGTACAAAAATAACTATTTATTTTTCTTTTGATCTTCCACAAAATAAATCTTCCCAAGATGCCAACTTGAACTCCTCCATTTCTCCAAAATTCAACCACAACAACAAAATAAGGGGAGTAGGCAATGCTCTCCACCCAACCTATAATCCAATGAGGAAGAGAAGCCATCCTCCTCAATGGCCCCTGAGCCCCAACAATGAAGCAATAACAGGTATAAAGAAACCAAGCAAACTTTTACAAGGCTTACGAAATAACCATTCACAAAAACGTTCAATACGATAAGCACAATACAAAAATCAAAACAAACATACAATTATACCAAGCACAAAGGCTCAATATCCAATCCAAGAGAGAGATAAGAAACATGGGTATTCACTTATGCCTCCCAATGGGTTAAGTTCCCACCTTAAGAGCCTCCAAAAATTCATTCACACAACCACAACCAAACCCTTATCCCTCGCTCAATTTCTATTATGTCTCCAACAAACTCTTATCCCTCCCTCAATAAATATAGCAAGATAAATAAGAAATCCTTATTATTATCATAAGGTGGGACACCCAACCCAAACTCCCTCCACAAACATAACATAAAATCTTATCCCTCCCTTAATATATATATCCCCATTTTCTTTCTCCAACACAACCTTAAGGCCATTCTAACCCCAAAACATACAAAATACATTCATTTACAACCATTTATAAAAACAAATAGGAATAGAAATGTATGGGTAAAGTCCCTACCTTTCCATTGTGAGAGTATCCAATCCACAAGCACAAGCTCCAATATTTTCCAAGTCCAAAAAAGTAAAAACCAATCTTCCAATCTTCAAACAAAAACCCCAAAAGAAAGCTCATCCACAAATGCAAGAGTGAAAATAACACATGTAACCCCAAAACCATCAAATAAACTTGATTAAATAGAAAAAGGTAAGAGGAGGGTAACGTGGCTCCATGTAGGATGCCACATCACTTCTCCTCAACTCCACATCACATGGTCAAACATTAAACCCAAATCTCAATAAATTGGTGGGTGAGAATGTGACAAGTTTTCCTTCCACACACAAACCATTAACCAATCTCCAAAGGACAAAATTAAAAGTTCATGTAATATGGTGCAATAATTTCACCTTTTTAGCCTCCAAATCACATAATGGGGCCTAATTTTGACCCATTACTCCATAGGTATAGTTGATAGATGAATTTCAGAGGTTTGGGACAAGCTTAACTTTTCCCATAAGCCTCCAGAATTAGCCTTTAATCAAAAATCCGAGTTTTACATGAAAGGTTGAGTATAAACCACTAAAACTAATAAAAAGAGTTTTTGGGAAAACTCTGAAATGGCAGCGGTGGACTCTCAAGGAGCCTCTGGAGGTCTGGATACTCTTTGGGTTAAAAGGCACCGTACTGGTATGGTTCTTAATGCTAGCACTAATCATCTTGCTATCAAATTTCTCGCTATTGAGAACAATGGTGAATGGATCCTTTCTAACATATATGCCCCTAATACGGTTAGTGGGAGACGAAAACTTTGGACTGATCTTAAGATATTTAGAAACCAATATAGTACAACTAACTAGCTTATTATGGGTGATTTTAACTCTCCTCTAAACCCAGGTGAAAAATATGGAGGAATCTCTAGCTTTTCTATAGGTATGGAGGATTTTGCTGATTTTATTGTTGAACTTAATCTCTTAGATGTGGATCTCCATGGGAATAAATACACTTGGAATAATAGAAGGTTGGGAAAAGATATTATCCAGGTTAGATTGGATGGAGCCCTAATTTTTGCTAGCTGGATTCTCAGACAAGACTTCCACCTCTCTTCCTTGCCCAAAATTGGATCGGACCACAACCTGATTGCTTTAAATCTTCTCAATTGGACTAAACCCATCAGAAGCTCATTCAAATTTGAAAAGATGTGGATAGATCATGACAACATCTAAGACAAAATTAAAGAATTATGGGGTTGGAATGGTGAAGGAACTGCTCAATTTAGATTGATTCAAAAGCTCAAAAATGTTAAAAAGCAAGTTAAAATCTGGAATAAAAGTATTTTTGGCAATGTGTTTAATAATAAAAAGAAGTTAAAACAAAATCTCAAGGATTTGGAAATCAAAATGGATACAATGGGGAGATCCATTGAAGACCAAACTAATGAAAATAATATTCTTTCAGAGCTGCATACGATTTGCAGTAGAGAAGAATCCTTATGGAGACCTAAATCTAGAGCTATCTGGCTTAAAGAAGGAGATAGGAATACGAAGTTTTTTCATATGACCAATTTGAAGCACAGAGCTTGTAATAGGATCATGGAAGTGGCTAAAAGTAATGGAAATATTATAAAAGATCCCAATAGCATACAGGAAGAAGCTCTAAATTTCTATAAAAAACTTCTTAATGAGAGGAATATCATCAATGTTTAGGTTAATTCTTTTATGCTGGAGGCTATTCCCCAAGATAAAATTGAAGAGTAGAGATTTAAAAATATCACCAAAGCTGTCATGCTTGAAGAGCTACAAAAAACTATGTTTACTTTAGAAGGCGATAAGGCTCCAGGCCTGGATGGTTTCTCCATTAATTTTTTCTAGAAATTTTTGGAAATTTGTTCGAATGATCTTCTCAGAGCGGTGAATGAATTCTACAGAACTGGAAATATTTTGAAAGAGCTAAATAACACCCACATTGTGTTGGCCTCAAGAAAATGAATACCAAGACTTCAAAGACTTTAGACCCATCAGCCTAGTGAATGCTATCTATAGAATTTTTACCAAAATTATTGCTACCAGGCTTCAACTCATTATGAATGATTTAATCTCAAGGCAGCAGAGTGGATTCATTAAAGGCAGGATTATCCAAGATGGAGTGCTTATGGTTCATGAGACCATACAATCTATGGAGAATAATAAAAAAGCAAATATGGTGCTTAAGATCGATATGAATAAAGCCTTTGAAAAGGTTTCTTGGATTTTTCTTGACAAAGTCTTAACTAAATTTGGTTTTCTGGACAAATTTAGAAAAATTATTAAGGCTTGTATCTCTACAGTCAAATTCTCAGTGGTGGTTAATGGTGAGCCAGTGGGTTTTTTCACTAGTAGCAAAGGGATAAGGAAAGGGTACCCATCTGCCCCCTGCTCTTCATTCTTATGGCTGATAGTCTTAGTAGAACAATTCGTAAAGTAGTCAATGACGGTCTTTTGAAAGGCTCAAAGCCCACTTCCATTAGCCAAGTTTTCTCCCATCAGCAATTTGTGGATGATACAATCCTCCTTCTATTGGCTTCCGTCATTGAAGCTAAGGATGACAAGGCTATTCTGAAGCTCTACAAATCTGCTTCTGGGCAAGAGATCAATTATGATAAAAGCTCCATTTTCTTCTTCAATACTCCTGAAGAAAGACAGCTTAAAATTGCTAAAATTATGGGATGTAAAATAAGTGCACTTCCAGCCACTTACTTGGGTCTTCCTCTCGGCACTAAAAAAGTCTCTAACAAGGTGTGGGATGATTTATTGGAGAGATTTTTTTAAAAAAATGGCTGGTTGGAAAGGAGCCATTTTATCTAGTGCTGGTAAGTGCCTACTCATAAAAAGTACTCTTCAAAATCTGCCCATTTATATCATGTCGCTTTACAAGATCCCCTCTTCCTTCAGAGAAAAGTTTGAGAGGATTCAGAAAAAATTCTTATGGCAGGGCATGGAGGAGAATTTTAAATTTCACTTAGTTGCTTGGGATAAAGTTTGTACTCTGAAGTCTATGGGAGGACTGGGTATCAAAGACATCGAGAAAATGAATGAGGCTCTCATTACGAAAATGGGCTGGAGAATGCTTTCAGAGAAACAACCCGGGATAGATTTAATTAAGGCTAAATACCTAAATCAACAAACTATCTTTTCTTTCCTGAAAGATGAGCACCTTCCCTATGGTTCCATTTTTTGGAACAATCTAGTAAAGAGCAGAAATTTCATTAAACAGGGCAGTAAATGGAAAGTGGGTGATGGTTGTGATATAAATTTCTGGGATGATAACTAGTTTAATGGAAGTCTTATGGACAGATTTGGGATAGTCAAGGATAGTCTTGTAAACAAGTATGGCACTAAAATCAAGGATTATATTGAGGGAAATGGCAACAGAAAGAAATGGAAAAAACTTTCTGTGGAGAGAGATGATATGATCCAAAATATTTCCTCCCTTCAAGATCAATTAGATCTTATTCCCTTAATTCAAGTGGATATTAAGGATGAATTGGTCTAGAATAATTCTATTGATGGGGACTACTTTGTCAAAATTGGGTATAATACTTTCTTCGACAGTAGTCAAACTGAGTTCAAATGGAGTAGGATTTGGATGGCTAAGTTAACTCCTAAGATAAATTTCTTCCTTTGGTAGGCTCTCAGAGGCAGGATTCTTACCACTGACAACCTGATGAGAAAAGGTTTCATAATGCCTAATAGATGTCATCTATGTAAAAACAACTCTGAGGATATGAGTCATTTGTTTATCCATTGTGAATATGCTACCAGAATATGGAGTTTTTCCCTCTCTAAGTTTGAATCTTTCTGGGTGGTGCCAAAGGATTTCAATCAGCTATGGACTAAATGGAGCCCACCCTATAAGCATTGTGTTGTCAGAAGGATCTAGAAGCTGGTTATTCCTCATATTATTTGGAGGATATGGAAAGATAGAAATGATGTTATCTTTAGAAATAAAAATCAAAACTACAAGCTCAGTATTGGTAAAATTTCTAATAATATCAAAGAGAATATTGCTAGATTTAAACCCCCCAAGAACAAGAGTTATCCAGAAAATGAAGAACATGTCTTATCCCACTTGTAGATAGGAGCTGACAATAGCCGTAGTAATTCCGGTGATAGTATTGATAGATCTTTGATTCAATGGCATCCTCCTGATTTTAACTGGTATAAGTTGAACTTTGATGGGGCCTCTAAGGGTAACCCTGGGATTGCGGCAAGGGGAGGAGTGATCCAGGATCATAAAGGCATTCTGATTGCTGCGTATGATGGAAAAATGGGAATTCAAACCAATCATTTTTCTAAAGCATTATCTGCTTTATGGGGCTTGATAATTACTCAGACTCATAATATCCAAAACCTCATTCTTGAAGGGGACTCACTTAATATCATTAATCATCTTAATCAGTGCTCACCTCCAAGTTGGAACATCAAGGATTTCATCTTGGAATCCATAAGTATTTGCCAAACCTTCAATAACATTCGGATCATGCATACTTACCAGGAGGGTAACAAGGTGGCAGATGCATTGGCTAATTATGGCATTAATGTTAACCACATTGTTTGGGATAATAATAAAATTCCTGAACAACTTCAAAGTAGCATTCAAGTGGATATTTATGTACATGCAAATTCAAGATATAGGATATAAGCATTGGAAGTGGATTTGTATTAATAAAACTCCCACATGTGCTAACTTTAAAACAACACTCATACAAATCTTGACGGACAATCAAGATTGTATGAAGTATAATGGGAAATTCAAGTGGATTTATATGGAAATGAAAGTCACACATACGGGCAATATTGAGCTCTCAACAACTTATATACAAGGCTTTAAGGATTCCCAAGACATAAATAAAGATAATGATGATCTGGAGTGGGCTAGTAAAAGGACTGTAGTTCCCACATGAATATTTTCATAGGTTCATAACAGCAGTCACTCAGGTATTCGTGGGAAAATCAATGGCTATTCTAATCAGCAATCTCACTGCGCAAATAATAATAGTGAAAGGAAAACTGATATTTGTGCTCTTAAGGATTCTGAAATTTTTATTTGCAAGTAGTTAAGCACGGTGATAATGGGAGGATCCCCTTGCCAGATTGAGCCCAGTGTGGATCTGTAATGGAAGGATAATGAGAAACTTTGGAATATTCTTAGCTAGGGAGGCATCACCAACTTTATGGAGAAGATTGAGGGCCACGACCAAAGTATTTTGGTGTGTTTTGCAAAGGATTGGAAGGATCGCAGTATGGATTATGAAGGGTAGAATATTTTGATCAACGAGGAACTAATTGATGAAGTGACTGGCCTTGGCATGGAGGGGTACCACTTTTTTAATAAAAGGGTTGACAGAGAAGCTGAGGAGAGGAAATTTTTTGAGGGAAATGAGAAGCTGGTCTTTGTCACGACGGGCCTGCAAGTTAGTTCGATCCCTTCACCTTTTGAAAAGGTTACCCATATGATGGTGCATTTCATTTCTTTAGAGGGGAGGTTCGTCACTATGCCCACTAAGCCTCTTGTGTTCCTCAACCACTTCCACAGGAGTCACACAGTATGTTTCCCCCACTATCTTCTTAACTCTCTTGAGTGCTCTATTTTAGAGTTTCAAAAGCATGCTTGTGTGTTTCCATTACACCAAGGACTCATTTTCTTGCTGCATAAACTGTGTCTTCTTTGGTCTCCCGGTATCCCTTCCTCCCCTGGATCTGTTCCTCCTCTGCCCAGCACCGTAGCCGCTATCCCCATCTCTCCACCTTCTATCCCCACCACCACTATTGTCACCCCTCTGCCATCCTTCTCGGCTCCATCTTCCATTCCCCCCACCTCTGCTCCCACCTCTTCACTTCCACTTTAGCCAGACCTGTTACCAGGTCTTCTAGAAGACTGAACCTTGATACCCCTGTTGTGGGGAAGGTCCCTCAAGAGAATGAAATTTCCCATAGCCTCCTACATATTAGTTGTGCTAGTTCTCAGGAAGCACATATTGAGAGCTCCAAAAACAGGCTGGAAGCCTTAGAAGCTGACATGAAGTTGTTGAAGGAAGAGGTTAAAAACTTGGCAAAGCAAAAAGGTAATAGGAAGAAGGAGGAGGAGGTGGCTATGGATAATAGTCAGGTTGAATATATATAAAAGAAGTTAAACTCCTTAGACACCCATTTAGGGAAGGACTAGACTCTCCATGATTATAATATGGCCATTTTTAATGCAATTGAAGATTTTATTGAACAGCATGTCCACAGCGTCTCCAATCTCAGTGGAGTTCCGGCAACCCTTTGGGGCACAGATAAGGAAAGTAAAAGGACCATTGAACAGCTGGATGTTACTGACTCTGCCCACATGAAGACATTGGCTATGTTCACCTCTTGGCAGAATATCAAATCCAGCATCGACAAAGCCGCCAAGAAGTAATTGTGGGTGCTTTTGTTGCACTTCTTTGTAATTATTGTTGTATTTTTACTGCTTTCCTGCAGTGTTTGTATTGTTTTTGTTTTGATGGGGTAGCTACTCTTGGGATACTTTGGGTTTCATTGTCCCATTTAGATTTTGATCCTTTTTGTTCTGGTTCTCATTCCTATTCTAGCTTCTAGGCCCTCTTTTTTTCTCAAGGGTATAGTCCCTTTACAAAAACTATTTGCCAAAAATTTAAAAAAACACTAAAACCAATAATATCATTTTCAAATCCAAAATAAAATCAAGGACAATATACCAAAATTAAATCCCCATTAGTCACATCCAGATTTACAATAATCAACAAGATTAATCAACATAAATAGAGCACATTAATTTAAAATAATAAAGTTGAACACATCAAAATAATAAAGCACATACTCACAAAATAATTAAAATTAAAAGGGAAACAACACATTTAACCAAGGTCATATTTGAGGCCAACCCCCAATGGGGACTGTACGCTGGAAAAGTGACAAGCGAGCGTGGGAATCTACAGGTAACTCTTCCATGTACCCGACCTCCTGAGGTCATGTCAAGATAGCCGGTGGGGATGGAATATGCGTGGGATACAGACAAACTAGTTAGGTAGTCTAATGTCTTCGACACGCACTAATGAAATTTGTGAATCTAAGGCAAATAAAGCCCTTCTAACTTGGACTGGTGTGATAGATCGATCAGCAAGGATGACTGCTCGAAGGCTCCAATCAATATCGAGCTCTGGCATGATTCGATCTATGGGTTGTGGAATACGTGGGAAATGACCTGGGATAGTTTCGTGTATGTCTCCAAATAAGGTCATATGGTGGATTTTGAATACAATTGACTCTACGGACGATTCTCTGGCCTAGTCCAGAATTCTCTAGCTTCGTTAGCTACTATATCTAGTAAGGACAATTGTTCGATGATGATGGGTGGAAGTGGAGTGGATTGGAATACTAGTGTGCGTAGGCCAATGTTTATATTTGATTGACTTATGGATTCATTATGCTGTGGGACTTGTGGGTCACAACCGTAGACTCTTGGTTGTTGCGGCCCTATTATGGTCATATAGGAAATCAAGTCCTAATTCCTAGTATCCAGTAATCATATGCTTTCTCAGCTTCTATGTTTAGGACCAATAACTGCGTGATTTTCTCAGAATATCTCACAGGCGTCTGTGCAACCTGGATCCTTAAACTAGTATCTATGTATGTGAGAGTGTCTCCTGTACCTGGTTGTGGGACCAAAGGATCACAACCAAAGGTTTGTTCTCTTTCGAACCCCTCTACAGTCATGCGAATGTTTGCCTAGGGTAATCTATAGTTTGGTTGATTTGACCAGAACATGTGTGCTTGGTCGTCTTCTATGTTTAACCCTCTCAACTGAGAACTGATCAGTTGTAAATCTGTTGTTGTTTGGAATACTTATATTCTGAGGTTTTGGTCTATGTTAACTATTGCTGTGACGAGGTTTGGTTGAGGCATGATTGGATCAAATATGTATTCCCTGGGCTCCTGAGGTCCCATGATTGTCATACAAAATAGAATGTAACTCAAACTGTAATAAAGTAAATTCTAACTATGTGGAATAAAACTAAAACATATATAAATTCTATTTTCTGAGAAACCTTTTAAGAGTTTAAGGAAAGTAGCTATTTAAACGTATCTAGAAATAACAACTAAATAACAATTTGAAACAAACAAGATAACCGAGTGTAGTTATTTGCCTGTGCGATTTGTAGATTTATTCTAAATAATGCAATGAATTTCCTAATCTATTTGCAAGATTCTCGATCCTACCTCAGAAGTGAGGAGTGAATCATAGTTTCTCAGAAACTATCAACCCTCACAGCTTCCCTGGCAATATCGAGAATCGAATCTATTGAAATGAAGCAATTTTAACTACTTTATTTGATATGATTCTAACTAAAACTTTGAAAACTAGAACCTGGATTTCGCAAAACAGTGGCGAATTCAATGGTGTATGTGATCTTGTCCCCTCAGTGTGATCTCCTCGTTCTTTCATGTTCACGTGGATCCAGAAAAGCGTGTAATGTTAGCATCAACAGAAACAGATATTGGGACAAGGACGGCTCAGAATGCAGACTTAAAAATGTGAGTAGGAGAGGGATAGCGCAAGAGTAAAGAGCTTGGCTTATGTAATTCCTAGCGGGATTTTGTTGTGAGTCATGCAACATAAAGTGACCAGAAACTGAAACTATCTTATTTGAAGAGCAAAACCTACAATTTTAATGGCTTCCTAAGCTATTCTACTTCAATGGAATGGATAAAATAACAACACTATTTGCACAAGCTGGATATGTGGCTTACCAACAGCTGGACAATGCTAAATAAGCATGCAAAGAAATAAAAATATGGCTCTAAACAGAACAAAAGACTGAACTATGGAAAATGAGAGAATGAGAGCAAAAGATCAGACCTCTTTTGGTTTGTGCACAAACCATTTATTTATAGCTTTCATTCACCCAAAGATCAAAACCAAACTGAACTCTAAAAACCATAAACAATGGCCAAACACTATTCCAGGGGACCAAAAACATAAATGCAAGCCCAAGTCAGCAAGGAAAGCTGGTGAAACGTTGATATTTTACATGAGTCACATCAAAGCACTTTATGGAAAACGCGTGCAGGACCGCCGCTCTAAGCAGGGCAGCGGTTATAGGACCGCCACCCTGATCAGGGCGGCGATCACGAGACCACTGCCCAGGCAGGGCGGCGATTTCGTAACTGAAGGGAAAAAAGGCCAAGAAAAGAGAAAAAAGGGGAAAACAAAGGACGTGCGGTCTAAGCAGGGCATGTGGGATGTTAACGTATACTCCGAGGGCTCTTCCGGATCCCGAACACCTTGCGAGGAGACCTGTATCATCATTGGGGCACTTGTTACACTGTTCTGACAGTACAGTACCTTACTATTTTGGGTACGTACATATTGCCCCCTCGGAGAAGCATTTTAGCCATGAAGAGGTGTAAAACGGTGGGTCCGAGTATGGCAGTCCCAAAATGGGAAGTTAGAGTTTATACCTGACACGTCCGTGTGTTGAAATGACGCCATCCAAAATTCCTGCTACCTGCAAAATGAAGAGAGAACTCAAGTGTAGATAGATACAATAGTTCGACAAATAAATGCTAAGAATAACAGGGAATGAGAACGTACCATTCGTGCGGGGATAGGAACTTACCTCCATCAGTGCTCCAAACTTGTGAAAAATCATTTTAAAATGAAACAGAGTGCTATATATATGAAAGTGGGCCCATTTTCCTATTCATTTGTGCGAGTTGATTTGATTGTTTTTGAGCTCTGGGGCCCACGGTGATGGTTTCTTGTGTGAGTAGAGTCAAAACGTCCGTAGCGAGATCGTGATCATGCCTCCACGTGCAGAACACCACCCCGCTAGATCACAGGTTGGTTTTCTTCAAAAAAAAAAAATTCCCCCCTTTAATTTGAAATTTTGAATACTTTGTAATGGGGGGGTATTTTTAAAAATGCTAGTGTTAAGAGGTCCATCTAGGGGGGGCGCCTATTGGGTAGGCTCCATTTTTAGGTTAAATGGTCATTTTTGGGACTTTTTAGGTGTTTTTAGATTAAAAACCCGCGTGGGTTTTCGGACCACGACCGCCGCCCTGGCCAGGGCGGCGGTTACATGACCGCCGCCCCGTTCAGGGTGGCGATTACACGACCGCCACCTTTAAGGCAGCGGTTACAAAACCGCCTCCCTGCTCAAAGAGGCGGTTTTGCACAGAATTCAAAAGGAACTTATATTTGAGATTGCACTTGTATTTTTAGCATTTCTATGTGTTTTTATGACTCTCTTGGTATTGTTCAGATATTAACTTGCTCTTTTTTGTGTGTTTTTGGGTGTATGCAGGTGAGAGAGGAGTACATTAGATGGAGCAGAGAGAGAGTGTGTGATTGTCTCTCAGGGGTACTGGATGCCCTCTCACAGGACGAGGAGGACACACTACAGAGAGCTGGCATATTGCGCATATCGCGCGTGCCCCATGTTGCACCATCTAGTCACATCCTTTGTGACTTATTCTCTTACTAGGATGCAGATCGGAACACCTTCCAACTGCCAGGGGTCTATGGTGAGTGGACCATCACATTAGAGGATGTCTACCGCATTTTGGGGGTCTCGATCATCAGGAGGTGACTTACACTAGAGACAGCAGGCTCACGGGCACAAATTACACAGTGGGTAGCTTATATGGGAGATGCAGCCATCTCCACGGGGTTGAAGAAGGGGATGAGAGTTCGATCCATTCCTTCTTTTCCTATCCCCGTATTTCGACAGGCCATCATGGGGATCCTTGCCTCGAGATTGATCAGGGACAAGGGAGGGGACACGCTGTTATATTGCTGGGCCCCCATCATTGCACAGATAGAGGGGCATGGCCGGATATATGCCTGGGGTGCAGATATTCTGGGGACCACCTACCACGATCTATATAGGGTGGTCTGTTTACAGGGACGGTCATTAAGCCACCCAACTCTAGTCATGAATTGGGTGTATGAGCATTTTATACCTTATTGCAAGGGTGTGGAGGTCGCAGATCCTGGGGCTATGAGGGCAGCCAGATGGATGGACATGTCGGTGCTCAGAGCACCTCATCAGCCAGTTGCCTCCCTTACTACTGCAGACATGGAGACGACATCGTACCGGCTTATGGCCGGCATATGGGGCGAGGAGACTCTTACCCTGATCTCCTGCTCCACCACAGGGCATCTTATCGATCGAGTGGGACGAGTGGAGGTACATCCTTTCGGCCGGGTTCCTCAATAGTTTGGCCTTCCATACGTGGGTATGCTTCCCCCAGTGGCACCAGTTTACAGATCAGTTCACGAGGCCAGAGGGGGGCCTAGGGGCTGAGGTTGGACAGTGATTACTCCTGGCATTCCCATTGCAACCAGGAGGATAGTTCGCGCTAGAGGGAGAGCCGGTGCGCCTCGAGCACCTTTGCTTCAGATTGCTGTGGGTCCTGCTCATAGTAGCGATGACCCCATAGATATTGACTCTGACTCTGAGGAGCTTACAGAGGGAGGGTCAGAGGAGGAGACTAATGATAGTGATCCTGAGTGGCATGACACTCAGGACATTATGCAGGTAGAGAGGGATGAGCAGAGCACAGAGAGGGTGACTCTAGTTTCAGAGGAGCCACTCTCCCAGGGCCATGGTGGAGAGGATGAGTCCATTGCAGGGCGACATGTTGCTCCTACCACAGGAGCAGCCCCTCAGTCAGCAACGGCATCCGCGATGGGTGCTGGTCCCAGCGACCCATCTTGGAGGCCTGGTGATCCGAGTAAGTAACCCTTTCTCCATTTTAATGTTTATATGTAGGCTTTCCTTAGTTGCTATTGTTGTATCTTTTAGCCTCTTGCTTGGTTTCTAATTCATTTTTCTCCTTTTTTTGTAGAGACTATTGATGAGTGGCGGGATTTGATCTGTAGGGTATGTATCGACTCCCTGATGATCCCCATGGATAGGACCCGTGCGGAGCTGTCCATAGATGCCGGGGATCCCTCCGCAGCCGGTAGACATACTGATGTCTTCACTCCCATTTGGCACGTGGCCAGGATGGTGTCGACCCTCCGCACAGGGTTAGCGAGCTATAGGATGGCTGAGTGCCTTATGAGGAGCCATTCTCGTGGTGAGAATACGGCTGCACCTCGGGACCTTGAGCCCTCTGTACATTCAGAGTGTCGGCGCAGCCGGAGTCCTAGGCATGGACGTGCACCTTCGGAAGGGTCTCGCAGGGATTGAGAAGCCATTTGGCTCTCGTGTATTTTGTATTATATGTTCTTTGTATATCACGGGCTCTTTGAGCATTTTAACCATGCTTAGAGCATGATGGCATTGTATATAAACATTGATCATTTATATATATTTTTTCGTTTTGGATTAAAAGCTTGGCACACATGTTTTCCTTTCTATTTCCAATTTCTTTATGTATACTATGATGTATGTTTATATGCTTTTTAGAATGTATGCAATGGAGAACAGATGATGCAAATGTTTGTTTCCTTTTTGTGTTTCATGATGCTGATACATGATAATGTAGATATATTGTGATTTTGAATCTTAGCTTCTGTGAGCAATTTGGATACCTCATGTTTATTTTGCAGAGTGATGAGTATAACCAGTATGATGAACAGATTAATTTTCCCCATTCCTAACTCCACGTAACTAGTAAGATGCGAGGGCTCATCACCAAGAGTCAAGAAGGGCACAAGTTATGAAATGTGGTGAAACGATAGTGATGAAAGACAGAAAAATCTTTGGCGGAACCAAATTGGAAGCTACAAGCTTACTCTACCCAAATGACTTCATAGTTTAGAATGCACTTGCAATGTAGTTTATCCAGACTTAGACCCGTAGATGGCCACATAGTAGACAAGATCTGGGTTTTTAGAATTTTAATTCTTTTGGGATTTTGCACATCTGATTCATTTGTTTTTGACTCAAAGTTTCAGAGTTTGAATTGTTTGCGTATGATCATTTGTACTTATTTGTCAAGAAGACCCCCTACACCTTGCCCCATGCTACTAGTAAGAAGCGTGGGTTTATCACCGTGGGTAAGGTATAGGCGAGTAAGGGCATTTCCATCCTTTCCCAACCCTACGTCACTAGTAAGAGACGCAAGCTCATCACCGAAGGTTGGTGGGGCAAGGAAATGTGTAAAATTAAAATTTTCTGTTTAATCACTTGTTGACTTGTTTTCTTGAGTAAAATGTCAGTATGTGCTTATTTCCAAAGAGATACATATATGGGATAAATGTGACACCATGAAGCTTCTAGAACAGACCATAGGTAAGACACCTATCCTAAGAAGAAATCAAATTGAGAATAAACTTGCAGATCTTGGTATGGTTACCGTTAAGACTTTGTCATGTTTGATTTTATTTGATAAAAGATTCCGAGATGATTTGATGATATATGAAGATGGAGAGGTATGATTAAAGAGCTTTATGCCAAAACATCATGAGTTTGTAATGAATTGCTTTGAGAATAGATTCCTTGATCACAATTTATGTAAGAAACAAGTGGACAAAATGATCTTAATCTATATGAAGATGTAATGTAGATAATTATACAAGTAGTGCTAGTTGCTTATGCATAGAACCACTTGAGGTGCAGGGAATTGACTGTTTCACCAAATTCCTCACCTTCTAGCGTACATAAGAGGTAAGCACCATTTCCATAGTCCTTCATGACTTGGTATGGGCCCAACCATTTGGGCTGGAATTTCCTTCCTTCGCCGGTCTTTTTGTCGATCTGGCTGTCTAGCCTTAGAACTAGATCACCTTCGTATATGTCGCATTCATAGACCTTTTTGTTATACTGCCGGCACATCCGGTCAGCATAAGCTCTATTCCGTTGTTCAAAATCTAACCTAGTTTCATCTAGGCTTTCTAGTTGGGAAAGACGTGCTTCTCTGTAAGCGTCTTCATCCAGAATCCCTTGTAGTGAAATGCAGAGACTGGGTATTTCGACCTTAAGTGGGAGAACTGCTTCTGCCCCAAATACCAGCGAGAAAGGAGTTGCTCCCGTTGGTGTTCTTATTGAGGTTCAGTGGGCCCACAAGGCCGGATATAACTTCAAATGCCAATCTCATTTGTTTTCTTTCACCGTTTTAAGGAGAATGGCTTTCAGTGTCTTGTTTGTCGCTTCAGCCTGTCTGTTGGCTTGGGGATAATACAAGGAAGCCGTATGATGGCTTATCTTAAATTTATTGCACAGTTCGCGAACCTCTTCATTTTTAAAATAAGTTCCATTATCGGAGATAATGATTTGCGGGATACCATACCTGCAAGTGATTTGGTTCAAAATGAGCTTGGCAATCACAGAACTAGGTACAATAGTAAGAGGCATGGCCTCCACCCATTTGGTAAAATATTCAGTGGCCGTGATTATAAAATTATGGCTGTCTATGGATGAGGGAGAGAATTTCCCTATTAAGTCTAGACCCCATGTAGAAAAGGGCCACGGAGTAGCGATTGGTTGTAGAGCTTGTGCTGGCATGTGGATCTCATGGGAGAATTCTTAGCACTTACGACACCTACGTACAAACTCTATTGCGTCATGTTCTAGAGTGGGCCAGAAAAAGCCCATTTGATGTATTTTTTGAGTAGTGGCGTGGCCACCGAAGTGGCCTCCACACATTCCGCTGTGAGATTCAAGGAGAATCTTCTTGGATTATTCTGTGTCGACACATCTTAGGAGCATTCCATCGAATGCTTTCTGATAGAGCACCTACTCTATAATGACGTATTTAGCTACGATTATGCGTAACCGCCTTCTTTGTTGCAGTGTAACTCCTTCTGGGTACGTATGGTCCATGATATAATTAATGATGTCAGTGTACCAAAGACACTCAGAGATAGAGGATCGGGCTTCGATGTAGTATATGCACTCATCTGGAAAGTCTAAATCTACTAAATCGCCTCTGTCTAATGGGTTGTCAGCTAACCAATCCACAATAATTTGTCCTTTAACTGACTTCTGATTTACAAACGTTAATTCAAATTCTCCCATTAAGGTCATAAAACATCCAGCCTTTTTAGACAAGGACCCTTGTGTGAGGAAAGTCCATAAATGGTCCGTTTTTACCATGACCCTCATTTCTTGATTCAGCATATAATGTCTTAGGCGTTTAGTAGCAAAGACTATGGCGAGGCATTCTCGTTCTGCCTGTGTATAGCATGTTTCATAGTCAAGCAGCGTTCGGCTGATGAAATAAATCGCGCATTCTCTCTTGTTACCATCTTCTTGGGCCAACATACAGGCCAGCGAGACATTGGTAGCTCGTGAATATAGAATTAAAGGGTGATCTAGCTTAGGTGGCATTAGCGTAGGTGGTGATAATAGGAAATGCTTAACTGCTTCAAAGGCTTCATTATAGTCTTTGGTCCAATCAATGCTATAGTCTTTCTTGAGTAAATTGTTGATTGGATGAACGGTGAAGCTTAAGTCCGGGATGAATCTTCGGATTGCACCCAGTTTTCCGAGAAATGATCTGATTCCAGATTCATCTGAAGTTGGAACCATTTCGAGGACAGCCCAAATTTTGGTTGGGTCAACATCTATCCCTCGTGATGATATGATATAACCTAGGAGCTTCCCTCCTGTTACACCAAAGACGCATTTCTTTGGGTTTAGTGTGACTCCGTATTCTATTAGACGTGAAAGAATGACGTGGAGTACTTCGGGATGGTCACAACGCTTCTTGGCTTTAGCCAATAAGTCATCTACATAAGATTCCATGATTTTATGAATTAGATCGTGAAATATGTATGTCATAGCCCGCTGGTACGTAGCACCGGCGTTCTTGAGACCGAATGGCATAACAGCGTAGCAATAGGTTCGCCAAGGAGTTATAAACGTGGTTTTAGCTTGATCTTGCTCAGATATTCTAATTTGATTGTATCTTGAGAATCCATCCATGAGAGACAAAAGTTCAAATCCAGCTGTTGCATCAACAATGACATCTATGGATGGTAATGGAAAGTCGTTCTTAGGACATGCTTTGTTGATGTCTCGAAAATCTATGTAGATGCGTATCTTTCCATTCTTCTTGAGAACGGGAACGATGTTAGATACCCATTGGGAGTAGTAAACTGGCTTGATGAATCCTACTTGAAGGAGTTTTATTACCTCCTTTACCATGAGAGCTACTTTGGGCTTCATGGGTCTTGATTTTTGTTTAATTGGCTTTGCATCTGATTTAGTGATGAGGTTGTGCACCGTAATGTGAGGTGCGACTCATGTCATCTCCTTATAATTAAATGCAAATGCCTTCTGATGTTCTTTGAGGATCTGAGTATGTATTTCTACTTCTTCTGGGGTTAACGAGGAACCTAGTTTCAATATTCTCGGTTCATCTTCTGTCCCGATGTTGACATCGATTGTTTCTTCGATCAAAGAGGTGTTACCCTCTTCGAACTCAGGTGGTGCTGGAGGTAAATCCAAATAATCCCCATTTTCTACTGTGTATATGCTAGGTTCTATTTGTGAGGGAAGATCCATCACGGGATTTCGGAAGTAAGAAGACGAATGTGGTATTAGGGATAAATCTAGCATATGATAGGAGAGATGTAGTGCTACATAGGCGTTTAAATAATCCAAAGTAGCCGCATCACTATCAATATGGTCTAGGATGGTAGATTCACTTCCGCTTGAAAGAGGATTTGTCATTATTTTTATCAATGGTTCATCACGAATGGACACCGTGAACTGGGTATCTTCTAACTCATTGCTTGGAGTAAAACGTGATGCTGAAGTTGCTATTGAATCAGCGAGAAGATTTTTCTCTCGCGGGATTGCTTCAATGGATATGAAGTTAAATGCCTTGCTTAAATTTAATACAACATTTTTGTAAAGCTGCAAGTGTTCGGCTTTGGTTTTGTATACCTCAGAAACTTGGTTTGCCACTAATTGTGAGTCTCCTAAGACTCTGATGTTATCAATACCAATTCTTTTGGCTAAGGTGAGGCCAAGGAGGAGGGCTTCGTACTCAGCGCTGTTGTTTGTGCATTCAAAGTTTAACTTAAAGGTGAATGGGAGGACTTTCTCCTCGGGCGAAGTAATAATTATACCTGCCCCCGCTCCATAACGGCATTTAGCTCCGTCGAAATGGAGAGTCCAATACTTAGTCGGGAGTATAGATGTTGGGGCATCTGTTGCGTTTGCACACTCTACTTCTACCATACAGAGGTCCTCTGCTGGAAGGGAAACAACACCTAGGGAATATCCTATGCCTACTGAATCAAATGGTAAGAACATTGGTGAATCTTGTTCTATTAACTCAACGATTTTTGTAGTAGTCCCTAATGATACCGTTTCTTTAGCTTTATCATTAGGGGTTGGGTTGTTTTGGCTATGCTGATAGTTTCAAGATCCGTTGTAGGTACCAACTTCTCCTCTGGTTTTGGGTCAGTGGGTTTATTAAGTTGGTTTGTTGGAAGTTCAAATTCTGAGTGCACACCTGGTCTTTTCTTTAAATCAGCTAGGTGCAAATCGAAAGGTTTTGGATCACCTTTGGCTACAAATACCTTTCCTAGATGCAAGAATATTACTTCTTGGAATAACATAGAAGGGATTGCCTTCATTCGGTGTATCCATGGTCAGCCGAGTATCATATTATAATTAGTTTCCCGATCTATAATATAAAACTCAGTCAGGATTGTTTTGGGTCCTAAGGTGACCGGCAGTATTATGGTTCCTATCGAAGTGGCTTTAAGGATATCATAGCCTCTCAACGTATTTCGAGTGGTGGAACAGTTTGTTTCCCCATATCCTAGTTTTTGGAGGAAAGAAAAAGGGACTATGTTAACTACGGACTCATCGTCAACCATTGCCCATTTTACATAGTTATTATAAACCCATATTTGTAAGTGTAAGGCTGGATCACCTCGGCGTGTGATCTCAGCATCTGTAGGCATTTTACTTATTTCGAATATGAATTCGACATCCTTGTCCGGCTGCCCCGGAGGGTGGATATCAAAATCTACGTGATTTACTTGTGTTTCAGGAGGTGGAGTGATGTTAATTAGATGACCTAGACCTAATGCTTCTAAAAGAGCAGCTCTGTGAGGAGGAGAGTTCTTTAGTAAATCCAAAAATTAAATGTGCGAGAAGGTCTTTGTTAGGTCACTAATTAAATCATAGGCACCTACGGGTTTTTCTACTATTTGTTGACTCTTATCTGTTTCTGGCAGATGACTTGGGCTCGGTTGAGAGAAATATTCTCGTGTTCTTGTTATAGCTTCAATAGGTAGTTCAGCGTCTAATTCTACCAAACTGAGTATCTTGGGTCTCGTTTGACTTTCTAACTGTGGCGCAACTGATGGATTTAGTGAATTTGAGGCTTCATGATTATTGTTTCCTGTCATTGCACTTTTGTTTGTTCCAATTGGATTCAGCCTATTGCTATCATGATTTGGGAGTGGATCGTTAAAGATCTTGAGAGGAGAATTCTGAGGGGAAACTACCCCTGCGAGCATATTTGCTGGTGATGAGACGGGATCTTCCAAAAACAAATCTATGAAGAACTGTCTTTGTTCTTCTTGTAAACGTTGCATGAATTTATTGTAGTCACAACACGTTCTAGTATCATGACCCCGAATTTTGTGGAAACCACAATAAGAATTGGGATTGTAATTCCTATTTTGTTGGTTTGGTGTATATTGTGGCCTAAAATTCTGATCAAACTGTTGCCTATTAGGATTAAAATTTTGCATTTGTTGTTTCTAGCTTTGGTTTTGATAACCAAATGAGTTTTGTTTTGGCCCTTGTATAGGATTTCGCCGTTGTTGTTGTTGTTGTTGCGGATGGTTAAAATCCACTGTATTGATTGTCAGGGTAAAGTTGTTGTTTCATTGGTTATTTGTTTGTGATGGAGTATTGACAACATTTACCTTCTTGGGATGGTCGGTTACTCCATCCATTGTTACACCCCAATTTTTGTTAAGGATTTTGGGTCCTTGATTAACATTTGTGGTAGTGGGATAATTTGTAGTGTTTTGATTGGGGGCGATCAACTTCCCGTTTGCTCCATATGTCTTACGACCACTATCTATCGCTGCTTGGTCTATTCGAAGAGCGCTCTCAAGTACTTCATCGTAAGTTCTTAGTGGGAACTTATGGACTTCTTCCTTCACCTCTTTGCTGAGAGAATGAAGGAATAAATCGCATAGTTCCATCTGATCCATGTTTGGAGCACTTGCTAAAGAATAAAGAACTGTACGCCACCTCTGGATGAAATGGGTGACAGATTCGTTGTGTTCTTGTTTGATGTGCAAGAATTCCCTGATTCCTGTTCTCAACAGTTTGTTCATGTCGAACGCCTTAATGAACTCTGATACGAGTTGTTTAAATGAATGGATGGAGGCTTCAGGTATTCTATAATACCAGTCGAGAGAAATGCCTTCCAAGGTTTTGAAGAATATTTTAGCAACAACCCCATCCCAAGGGAGTAATTCACGTATGGCTGTAGCGTAAGCTTTGATATGCGCATTTGGATCTCCCTCGCCTTTATACTTGGGTAAATCGGGAAGAGGTCTTGGAAGCATGATGCTTCGTATGGTGAATTCTAAGGGCTCCTTCAGATATTGTGAATAAGTCCCTATCGCATAGTTTTTGACCATTGATGGTGGTTGTTGAGGGAGTGGTGGTGGGATGGGTTGTTGATATGGCACAACGTATGCATTGGCAGGGACATAGGGAAGTCCCTGCGTTTGAGAAAAAATGCCGGGAGAGGAGAACATATCTCCTTGTGGTGATTTGGAGTACATGTTTAAGTATGATGGGATATTGTCTAGTAATGGGTTGTTTGATACTAGACTGGGAGAAATAATGTTAGAGATGATAGGCCTTGATGGCGTTTGTTATGGATACTGAGGAGGCATGCCTAACGTGCCTACTCCTATGAGGAGATCTACTTGGCCAGAGTGATATGGAGGATTGGAACTTCCTGCTTGCATGAACTGAGGATTTTGACTTGCTTGAGCAAGTTCTAACCCTCTCACTTTTTCTACTAATGTTGAAATGACTTCATTTGGTGAAGTCACGGTGCTTTTCCTGAGCGGTGTTTGTTGTATACCCTGGTGTTGTATAGGCATGTGATATCCTGCTATAAACTAATCGCTATCTTGCCAAGTTTCTCCGAGAGTATTTCCTATATGCAGTGGTATAGAGGTATTTTCTTGGAAAGAGATCTCGAGTTGTATTTGTAGACCTCCTATAGGTGGGTACATACCCCGAGAATGTTGATCACTCCTAGGATAACGTATTGACTGTTCATCATCTAAGACCAGGTATGGGTCAGATTGTCTACTAATTCATGGTCTAAGTAGCATCTAAGGAGACGAACCAGATTCTCCGGTAAACGTCATATTGTTCGAGCCTGAAGGCTCTGTTTGTTGCGTTCGAGGGGGTTGATCTAACTCCCCTGTTTGAAAAGATGAGTTATATCTGTTTCTTGGGGTTTGTGTTGACAACTGATTAGTTGAATAGTTGTCACCCCATACTGAGAGTGAGGGTGATGATTGTCTGTTCTGTTGGGCATAGTATGCCTCGAGACCCAAGAGGGGTCTGCCGTATGCATCGAATCCTGACATATTCGGGGGGTATATGAATACCCGCAGAATAATGGGAAGGAGCGAAGGTGATTTGTGAAAGAACACGTGATACTATGACTCCGGACGAGAAAGTAGGAAGTTTACATCAGCTTCACTAATTTTGTTTGGTTCACGTTGGGTTCACCAATTTTGTACGCCGGAAAAGTGACAAGCGAGCGTGGGAATCTACAGGTAACTCTTCCACGTACCCGACCTCCCGAGGTCATGCCGAGACAGCCGGTGGGGATGGAATATGTGTGGGATACAGACAAACTAGTTACGAAGTCTAATGTCTTCGACACACACTAATGGAATTTGTGAATCTAAGGCAAAGAAAGCCCTTCTAACTTGGACTGGTGTGATAGATCGATCGGCAAGGATGAATGCTCGAAGGCTCCAATCAATATCGAGCTCTGGCGTGATTCGATCTATGGGTTGTGGAATACGTGGGAAATGACCTAGGATAGTTTCGTGTATGTCTCCAGATAAGGTCATATGGTGGATGTTGAATACAATTGACTCTACGGATGATTCTCTGGCCTAGTCCAGAATTCTCTAGCTTCGTTAGCCACTATATCTAGTAAGGACAATTTTTTGATGATGATGGGTGGAAGTGGAGTGGATTGGAATACTAGTGTGCATAGGCCAATGTTTATATTTGATTGACTTATGGATTCGTTAGGCTGTGGGACTTGTGGGTCACAACCGTAGACTCTTGGTTGTTACGGCCCTGTTATGGTCATATACGAAATCAAGTCCTAATTCCTAGTATCCAGTAATCATATGCTTTCTCAGCTTCTATGTTTAGGACCAATAACTGCGTGATTTTCTCAGAATATCTCACAGGCGTCCGTGCAACCTGGATCCTTAAACTAGTATCTATGTCTGTGAGAGTGTCTCCTGCACCTGGCTGTGGGACCAAAGGATCACAACCAAAGGTTTGTTCTCTTTCGAACCCCTCTACAGTCATGCGAATGTTTGCCTAGGGTAATCTATAGTTTGGTTGATTTGACCAGAACGTGTGTGCTTGGTCGTCTTCTATGTTTAACCCTCTCAACTGAGAACTGATCAGTTGTAAATTTGTTGTTGTTTGGAATACTTGTATTCTAAGGTTTTGGTCTACGTCAACTATTGTTGTGACAAGATTTGGTTGAGGCACGATTGGCTCAAATATGTATTCCCAAGGCTCCTGAGCTCCCGTGATAGTCATACAAAATAAAATGTAAATCTAACTGTAACAAAGCAAATTCTAACTACGTGGAATAAATCTAAAACATATATAACCTCTATTTTTCTGAGAAACCTTTTAAGAGTTTAAGGAAAGCAGCTATTTAAACGTATCTAGAAATAACAACTAAATAACAATTTGAAACAAACAAGATAACCGAGTGTAGTTATTTGCCTGTGCGATTTGTAGATTTATTCTAAATAATGCAATAACTTTCCTAATCTACTTGCAAGATTCTCGATCCTACCTCAGAAGTGAGGAGTGAATCATAGTTTCTCAGAAACTATCAACCCTCACAGCTTCCCTGGCAATATCGAGAATAGAATCTACTGAAATGAAGCAATTTTAACTACTTTATTTGATATGATTCTAACTAAAACTTTGAAAGCTAGAACCTGGATTCCGCAGAACAGTGGCGAATCCGATGGTGTATGTGATCTTGTCCCCTCAGTGTGATCTCCTCATTCTTTCGTGTTCACGTGGATCCAGAAAAGCGTGTAATGCTAGCATCGACAGAAATAGATATTGGGACAAGGACGGCTCAGAATGCAGACTGAAAATGTGAGTAGGAGAGGGATAGCGCAAGAGTACAGAGCTTGGCTTATGTAATTCCTAGCGGGATCTATTGCGAGTCATGCAACATAAAGTGACCAGAACCTGAAACTATCCTGTTTGAAGAGCAAAACCTGCAACTTTAATGGCTTCCTAAGCTATTCTACTTCAATGGAATGGATAAAACAACAACACTGTTTGCACAAGCTGGATATGTGGCTTACCAACAGCTGGACAATGCTAAATAAGCATGCAAAGAATTGAAACTATGGCCTCTAAGCAAAATGATAAACTGAACTATGGAAAATGAGAGGATGAGAGCAAAAGATCAGACCCTTTTTTTGTGCACAAACCATTTATTTATAGCTTTCATTCACCCAAAGATCAAAACCAAACTGAACTCTAAAAACCATAAACAATGGCCAAACACTATTCCAGGGGACCAAAAACATAAATGCATGCCCAAGTCGGCAAGGAAAGCTGGTGAAACGTTGATATTTTACGTGAGTCGCGTCAAAGCGCTTTCTGGAAAACGCGTGCAGGACCGCCGCTCTGAGCAGGGCGGCGGTTACAGGACGGTCACCCTGATCAGGGCAGCGGTCACGAGACCACCGCCCAGGCAGGGCAGCGGTTTCGTAACTGAAGGGAAAAAAGGCCAAGAAAAGAGAAAAAAGGGGAAAACAAAGGACGCGGGGGCTAAGCGGGGCATGCGGGATGTTAACGCATACTCCGAGGGCTTTTCCGGATCTCGAACACCTTGCGAGGAGACCTGTATCATCATTGGGGCACTTGTTACACTGTTCCGGCAGTACAGTACCTTATAATTTTGGGTACGTACAGGGACATCCTAACATTTTATCAAAAACAAACAAAAAAACACAAGTTGCCAAGGTGACATGCTACCAATACCCCAAATTACTTCATTATTGGTCTCCTATCCTCTTTTTTTTGTTGTGTTACAATTTCCTGCAAAATTAAAATAATAATTCTTCAGCATCATGGTCATATCAAAGACATCAAAACAATAAAACACACATATACATATAAATTCACATCATCAAATAACACAACTAAATCATCACTAAAATCAAGCAATTTCATCAATTGTTTATAATTCCAAAATATTTTAATTCTATCATTTCATCAGTAACAATGAGATCGCTAGAATAGCTAGATCATCTAATTAACAATATATACGTTAAAATCCAATGTGTCATTATATATATATATATATATATATATATATATATATATATATATATATATATATATATATATATATATATATATATATATATATATATATATATATATACACACACACAGTAGTAACTCTAGATCATCATCAATACTGAAATACATATACATGCCTCTAAGAATCCATACAAACCATAACATGAGTCACAATATTCATAGTTTCTAAAAGTAGTCCATCGAAATATCGAACGAGGTCTAAGTCTCTAATCTATAGTGTTCAAAGTCATAGTAAAATAAGTGTCAAAGAGGAGTGGGAATTACACGTGTTCTGATGTTGATGTCATTGTTTCCTTAACCAACATTCTGGATGTGTCTTTTTCTAGAAAATATGTCATAGGTTGATAAAAATCAGCATTTTGATATGAAATATATTCACCTCTTTCTAGTGCCTCAAAAAGGTTTTAACTAGGAGATACGTCCCATTTCTTTATATTTTTTTAATTTTTTTTCTCAAATAACACCTCATCAAGGTTTTCACTATAGGAGATTTTTGTTTTTTATTTTTTTGTTTTGATTTTTACTTTTTTACAGATTGGGGTACTCCACTTATTTACCAACATAAACAATTGCATCTAGTTTTATATCAAATCCTTTCCTATGATCGCAAAGGGGGTGGGATCCTGAGTCCTAATAAATTATTCAATTTCCTCATCATTTTGAAAGATATCTATGGAGACATGATATAGTTGATGCTAACTTATAATGGTAGGATAGACAAGGTCGAAGTCAATGGTATTAATGGAAAGGTTTTCAATAAATATATTTGTTTCTGCAAGATTATCGAAGAGTCTATGTGTGGAACATGTAACATCTTCAAATCCAATGTCCTCACCAATAGTTGATATATCAAGTAGTACTGATGAATTTGTAAATAAACAGAAACAAAGACAATGTCGATAAATATTTTATGTTTAAGATACCAGATTAAGACGTCCTTGTTTTGTACTACATGCTTTTCATATTTTTGTGTTTTAATATATTTAAGTGATTTGTAGCAAGAATAAAATCCATCATCATATAACCAAGATCCTAAAGAACCCTGAATGTGTTCTTCATTAAGATATTCAAACCCTTTCAACACAAATATACTGATATTATAGATATGAACAATTTTGATGTGGGAAGTATTGGACTGACCATATTTTTGTAGAGATAATGGTAGTTTACTGACATGGACAAAATTTTATATTTTTTATTCTCCAATACCTTTTTCGATGATTTTTAGTTTATGTGAAGGATAATAAGTGTATTGTTCAAGTTTCATCAAGACCTCAAGGTCAATGCAGTTTTCATCTGTAAATGGAATAAGGTGGGGAGCCGAGTATTTGTCCGTAGAAGGATAATAATTTACATTCTTATGGATTCCTTCTAAAAAAATTCAATATTCAAAAGGTTAAACATCCACATGTAATATGAATTATTTACCTTCATATGGAAATTTTATGCATTGATGGAAGGTAGAATGGATATATGGCATAACATGAATCCATGGGTGGAAAAGGAGAATGTTATAAGATGTTTCCATGTCAATAACATGAAAAAATATGTCTAATTTTTGAGGTCCACCTTTTATTTTCAAGGATACAATACTCATGGATTTCCTTTCACTTTTATCATAACCACGAATAGTAGTAAAATTAGTTTTGTGACTTTCTTCAATGTAACCAATACATCTCTACAATTTCATAGAGTTTAAATTTTTCTCTGTTATTTATTAAAACTCATTTTATATTATGATGTGTATGAAATTCTTTGATGTATAAGTAATTTGTATTGATAATATTAGGATTCAATAGGTCATGAGGACCAAATGATAAAATTAGATTATTCGGTGATATGTTTGTGATTAAGGCTTGAAATTATTGGGAGTTAATATTATTATGAGCATGTGCCTCATGGAGTCCATGAGTAAGGATACATTGGAGTGTGGGTGATGTATTAAGTAATTCCATGAGGGAAATTTGTGTATATTTCTTCTCTAACTGTTTGATTATATCATATAAATCATATTAATACTTTACATTGAATACTTTTATGGAACTTTAGTGGACTTAGGATTGGGTGTTTGTTCTGGTGTTGTAAACATGGAGGGTTTCTTAGAAGTGGTTACCCAATTTTTTATGTCTCTTTGTCACACCACAAGTAGGATTATTGAATTTGAATGCAGCCACAATTTCAAACATATGATCTAACAATCAAATGATAGAATCAAACTTGGAATAGTTTGATGTTAGGCCCTTATATTTAGCATTATTGTTTGTACCATACTTAGGGAAGGGGTATTGGAATAATTTTAACTTATAATTTGGTTTATTATTATTATATTGACTTCTGATTTCAAGGTCTTCATTATCAATTAAGTCTTGGATAAAGTGACATAATCTTACATAATCATCCAGAGGATGGCCATGTATGTGAATGGTAGTCACAATATTCATTTTCCTTGTACCACACAGGTTTGGGTTTCCCTTCTTCAAAGGGTATTGTGAATTTATAGGCCACCATTTTAGCACTTACTAATTCATGGAGTACACTTGAAATAATTTCTCTAAGAGGTGTGAATTTTTGTTATTTGACCTCGCGCAAAGTATTTTCTTTATTAGATATGATAAGGGGTTGCTTATTATATTTCTCTATTTTTATCAATTGTTGATTGGTTTAGTTTTATATGTTTTGAATGTGGTGAGAATCAATTATCCCATTATTCATAATGTTTCGATTACAGTTGATAAACTTGGATTTATCACAATTTTGATGGTTGGTGTTGTTATTATTAGATTTGCCTCTTTTTAATGTGTCCTGATTAGGCCCTTAGCGATTAGATCCCTCTTAATTTGTTTTCCTTTTTCTATGACTTCCTCAAAGTTTTTCAAGAAATAAATTTTCATTTGAAATGATAATTTTGAATTAATAATGGGAATGAAGATACTACCTAACTATTTCTTAGGTGTAGAGAAAGGAAATACACTTGTGATCCCTCACCATTGTTGAAGAAACAACATGAATGTCTCATTGTTCCTTTTATTTTTGTTGTAAAGGTTTGTATGGCAGGAAAAATGTGTATAGACAACATGTCTTCTTATCATCCATTCAACTAGGGTATCAAGGAATCGAGTAAGGGACACACCAAGACTAGAACACAAAGGAAATAATTAAAAGAGGGTACAGGGACCACTAAGATCGCATACCCAAATGGAAAACACCCTTACACTAGAATAATCTACGGTTTCGAAGGACCGAGATTGAGAAAGAGGAAGGAACCCTATTGGGATATCACCACTTTGAGGGTAATAAAAGATAAGATAAACATGAAAATTATATGCTAACAGAAGTAAATAATGCTACATAAAGTAAGGAACTGAATAACAATATGCTAATGTAGCATGTGCATAAAATACTAAGCTAGCATATAGTAATATAAAAGATGTAGGAGACTACTCTATACAAAATTACAAGTTGAATTAGAGAACTTACATGTTGGGGTTGGCCATTAATTCATCTATTTCCCAAAGGACCATACACCAAGAGAAAATATATTTCAAGTAGAGAAGTAAAAACAAGTCCTAGCTCATTATAGGTGACCTAAAAGTGTAAGAAAACCAATCAAGAAATAAGATCTAATCCAAGATTCAAGATGCAAGAAATACAAGAACTGAGTGAGAAGATGAAAGTTGGCACAAAAGAGCATAGCTAATGGTGAGGTCATTTATAAAAAAAAATTATGTCCTCAATGGTGAAGATGTGTTTTAGTTATTTATACTAACGCCATCGCTTTCATGAGAAGACGTTGGCTAGGATTTTTAAATGCGTCGACTTAATTTCCCACGAGAAATGGTGTCGGCTAGGGAGGGAAATTATAAGGGGTTTTACAATATATCATGAAGAACAAATTAAATTCAAGGTATAAGTAATGTGGCCATGAACAAATAAGGTGTCAAAATAATGTGAAGGAAAATAAGAAAATAAGATAAAAAGAAGGAAATGAATAGGAAAAAAATCTATTCTCTCTCCATGTATGATCTGTAACCCAATGGTTACATGAATAATCATACCCCTTTTCTAGAATGAGCATCTTAATGCACATGTTCTTATAAATAGATGCATTAGAGACCTCTTGATTAAAATTTTAAATTGTTAGTAACATGTGTGAAAATAGAAAGCGTGGAAAATTAGGTGTATACATATTCCCCAGTCGTTGATTACCGCATATTGCAATAGAAAAACATGGGGTAGTTAGCAGATAGAATAATACATAAAAATAAAATCTAAACAAAATGCTTAAAGTAGATAAATGACTAATTGAAATTAAATATACCCAGCAATGCATATCTAATAATATCATTCATCCTACCATGTACGGGTACAATCCATGTTATTAGAACCCTAGAGAAGCAAACCTAAAAGGAAACACTAGAGGATCATTAGTAAAATAATACATGAATAACCTAGTTAGGGGCCCATGGGATGGATGTCATGTCATAGGATCATAGAGGTATAATGTCATCATGTCAAAGCCAAACGGTGGGTAGCAATGCTCAAAAGTGTAAAAAATCATGTGTTAGAAGCTTAAAAAGGGGTACTTTCATCAAACCCAAAGGTGTAAATTAATATAATATGGATGTTTAGCCCAAGGGACGAATAACAACACTGAAATTTATAAAAACCATGAGGTATATGCTATAAGAACAAGATAATTAAATAAATCCAAGCAATTCTATGATCCTAAGTGAGGATGCACAAGACCACGAAGATCTTATAAGAAAGGCTAGGGTGAATCGAAACCAAAATTATGTTATCATAGAGAAAAATAAATTTGATGTAGTAGTGAATTTGAAAATGAGGGGCAAGAGAACATAACTAAGTACTGAAAAAATTTCAAGCTCCTTCAGGTGTGAAACATTTTTAGGAAATGGGTATTTTTTGCTCCTTTGAAGACATGGCCTTCATTTGTTTGAAGGATATATGTAGTGGGGCTGATAATATTTTTCATGAGGTAGGGACCCCATCATTTATGACCATATTTTCCTTCTTTTTCATGGATATAATCAAGTTTTAGGACAAGGTCACCCAAGTCTAAAGTACATGTCTGAACTATTTTATTATGTTGTGTAGCCATGCACTGATTTTACTTTTGATTGCGAGTGTATGCACGATGACATCGTGCTTATAAGATATCAAGTTGATGAAGGAATGCCTCATGGATTTCTTCCTTCAGAATGATGTTACTAAGGGAAATACGAAGCAAAGGAAGTTTCACCTCAAGTGTAAGGATAACCTCAGCTCCATATGTAAGAGAGAAATGCATTGGCCTAATGGTCATATAAACACTAGTGTAATATTCTCATAGTGTAGGATATAGCTTGGTGTGCCAGTCTATAAGATATTCATGAATCATATTTTGAATGATCTTATTGATGATTTTGTTCATATGTTTGGCTTGACCATTACATTGAGGATGATAAGGTGTTGAGAATTGATGTTTAATTTAGAAATTAGTGCAGAGTTATCTCATTTATTTTCATTTGAAACTCCCACCATTATCAGATATGATGGTGTGGTAAATTCCAATTCAAAAAATGATTTGGCTAAGGAAAAATTTGGAGGTAGTAAGTCTGGTCATGTTTGTGAGGGGCATGAATTTGACCCACTTGGTTAAATACTTTGTGGCGATAATGATGAAACTATGACCATCTTGAGAGTAAGGGAATTTTCTGAAGTAATCCATTCCACATATGCTAAAGGGTCAGGGAACAACAAATTATTATAGCTCAAACAGAGGGGAATGTTTCAAATCATCATGATATTGGCAAGATTCACACCTCTTGGTAAAATCATGAGCATCATATTATAGAGTAGGTCAGTAGTAGCCCATACATAGGAATTTTTCTACAGTATCATGACCACTATACTAACCACCATAAGTGCCCCTTGTCCTCCTTATAAGAAAAGGGGAACCTCATTCTTCTTAATGAATCAAGGTAGGGTACCTTCCAATTTTCAATAATATAATACGTCATATTTGAGTACATATTTGAGATCCTTTTTGTGTATGCGCAATCGTGCTCATGAGTCCTGCCATCTGGGTAAGTCTGATGTTACATAAATTGGTGAATGTACGAATACCAAGGATCAATTGAAGGGGCGTCTGAATACATTTAGTAAACATCCTAGACACATTCATGATGTGAGGTAATGGGATTTTTGCAAATTTGTACTAAGGGAGTAATCTGATGAGAATAAGAATGTGGCTGGAACTGTGTGGTAGGTAAGGCCAAGGATTCATCCAAGGCATTCTATTCACATGGGATTGACTCGATGATAAATGAGGTGAAGTGTAGTTTTAGTTCTTGAACTAGGTTTTAATAGGCTTGAATATTTTCACTATGACATTGATATGCATCGTTAACCTGCCAGCACACCAACTGAGATTCACCCATGGAATAGAGATAAGCAATATTCTTGGCAAGGTCATAAAGCATGCCAAGGATAAGAGCTTCATATTCACCCATGTTACTAGTGACCTTGAATTCTAGCCGATAGGAAAGGGGAGAGGTTTTTTCATAAGGATCAGAGAGCACATACCCTGGCCCAAATCCTTCAAGGAATTTTTCCCCATCAAATTTTAATAGCCATATTTCCTCGTGTAAATATATGGTAATGTCTCATTCAATGATTTTGCTACTTTTTTTAGCCTTAAGCGCAGGAGGTGCTTCATTATTGGTATCATAGGATTGTACCTCAAGACCAATGATGAAGCTAAATAAATAGTCTTTGATAGAAACAACATTCTTTATACCCTCAATGAGGAGGATGTTCTCATTAGGTAGTGCATCATTAATAGGTTGAGGGAAATATATGGGAGGGGTGGCCAATTAGTTAGCAATAATTTGGCCTTTTACTGCTCATTGTGTGATGAAACAGAGGTAAAATTCCATAACAAGATCCATCCACTACCAGTTTTGATCCATAAGTAGGACAACATTTGAGAAGAAGTGATGTAAAGGATCTATGTGAGCAATAGCATAGGTGGTTTGGTTAAGCATGTAATGTCATAGTTTCATAGTTGTGTAGTAGATGGCTAATAAATCCCACTTGATGGAAGTATATTTCATCTCATAATCTATTTTAGCTTGACTAACATAGTAAAAATTGTGCTTCTTTCCCTTATCATCTTCCTGAACTAGCATTTCCCCAATGGACATTAGAGTGGAGGAGGTGTATAGCGATAGAGGTCAATTTGGAGAAGGATTTTGTAACATTGGAAATGAGGAAAAATAATTTTTTTGCTGTCAAAATCTTGTTCACAATCCTTAATCCATTCAATTTTCATATATTTTCAAATCATATTGTTTTTGGCATGCACACGATAAGTAAATTTGGGACAAATCATCAGATTGCCCCAATTTTTCCAAGAAAATTTCATATGTCGGTTATAGAGGATGGTCGTTGCATGTAAATGATAGCCTTAATATTTTCCGAATTCACATTGACACCACATTTTGACACAAAGAATCCTTAAATTTTTCCTAGAGTCACCACAAATATGCACTTTCTAGGATTGAGATGAACCCGATTTAACAAATATTGAATTTGTAAAACCCTAGGATATTTCAGATTCACATGGAATAAATAAGATGTTAAAGTACAAATATTACTTAAGCAATAAGATAAAATAAATTGAAACCCTAAGTACAAGAAAGTGAATAAAATACTTATTTTATTTCATAATTAATCCCGAAGTGTTTCCGAATGAAAGGCTAATGAACAGGAAAAGGAAATTGTCGCAACCGTGCCCTAAACAATTTATGACTACCAAATATTCCTGGATTGGGGTGCCTTATTTAGGTCAGGAGTGCTTGGGCACTTGATACTTCTTCTAGGAACCCATGACTATGAAAGACCTCAAAAATTTATTTTTCCTATGTCGTTGCTCTTTGATGTTTGTCTTCTATGTGTCGCACTATTCATGCAAGATTCGCCTATAACCTGCAAACAGATAAATAGCCTACAAACCCCCAAAAAAATATCAAATCCTAAAAATAAAAATATGTAAATGAGGAGTCAGAATGACCCCAACAGTCACCAGATAGAGTGAACTTATGACCAAGTGTTTCACTACATTTAAGACTCCATGTAGTTCTCATGAAGTGTGTGTGAAATTTTGCCCTAGGTGGATCTTGTATAATATGCACTTGATAGTAAGAAATAGATAGATGTGTGGATGGAGAAATGAACTTCCCCTCCTATGTGTGTATGCATAAAATGTAGTCCCTTGTCCCTTGAATGAATCTAGATGGATGCTTTGATGGTCTTGAAATGCCTCTGGATGTAACCTTCGGTGATGGTAATATATGCTTAGATCTTGGTCCCTTACTATGGTCATATAGCTTTATATTTATAATATTCCCTTGGTTTTATTTCACAATTGACAGCTGGAAAGCCAACCCATAAGAAAATAAATGCTAAAAAGATAAAACATGCCCAAAAGGAGCAAGTAAAGTAAAGATAGTTTAGGGGCACCCAGAAGGATGGGGACACCTAGGCATTATCATCCTATCTGGGCATTGGTGTCCAAAGTGATAAAAGATGAAATAGTAAAGTATCTACTAGGTTGTATGTTGTAAGAGGCCAGAAATAAGACATGAAACATAAACAAAAGGCCAAAGATAGCTATCAATTGTTAGTTTTCTCACTTATGAATCATATGAATATTAGTATGTGACTATGACCTAGAAATTCACCCAAAGTGCATGATTTAGTGTCTACATTTTCCCCCACTTCATGTTTTTGAGTGAATACTCGATAACATAAAGTATATAAGAGATGTGTACCTAATAACCATGTAGATTGATGGCGAGAGTGTGTTGAGAAGACAAGTGTAAGCGTGAAGTGATAAAAATTAATTTTGGGAGCTAATCTAGAAAATAGGAAGTGACCCTAGGGGTGAAATTGTAGTGTGTGTACCATGTTATACCTATTTTCATTTTCATGCTTGTGTTGTGCTTGAGAATGCTACTTCTTATAAGGACGTACCTGCAAAAAGAAGAGAAAAAGAGTATTCAAAGTTGTGTGTATGCAAAATTTCTATCTAAGTATGTAAAAATGTTAAAAGGAACATGTGCACCTGATCTTTGATGAGTTTTAAAGGTAGAAGGTGTCCTGAGAATGTTGTAGAAGAATGATTCTTTTTGGGAGATCTCACGCTAAGAGAAATTTTTTTGAGTGATCTCACGTTAAGTTCAAGTTTTTTGGGTGATCTCACACCACGGAAAAAGAGAGTTTGGGGAAATTTTCTATTGTTATTCTCCATCCCTGACTACTTCCCAAAGTTTATACACCATTACAGATAGTGTGATCCTTCTTTGTTCCATTTTGATCCAGTTCAATCCAAGTAGAAAAAGAAGAAGGAATCCATTCTGATTGTTGGAGGACTATGCCTAAGCTGTGCAAAATGTTGTGTAAACTGCTGAAAACTACGTTGATCTGATAAAATTACTGTAACTACCCCCTGGTTATAGGTGCCTAAGAAGGGTCAAGGGCACCCAAGCACTCATGTCTGTATCTACGCACTGGCATTTGTACTATATTGAGAACCCAAATCAGGATCTGGGTCATTTCTGAAATTGTATCTTGTGTTGATCCGATATCGAATTGTGATGTAATGTAACTATGAACTATTGTATGGGTGACTTATTTACCCAATGTATGCCTCACTCGTTTTGGGTACATGAAATGTTTCTAGGAGAATGCAGCCTAAAGGAGGATCAGCTGATGATCTAAAATTGATACCTTGCAGGGGGAGGGAATGTACATGGTAGAAACAAAGGAACACACAAATAAAGTTGCTAGGACATGTGTTAGTGCAAACAATACAAATAATCATATAGAAGGCAAAGTGTGATCTAGAAAGAAAGAAGATTATGTAGACTACGAAAATTAGGTTTCAAACATGGGACATTGCTCACAATGTCACAAGATAATCAAGGATGAAGCAACCCAAATTAGACAAGTAATGAACAAACAAGACATAGGGAGAATCCCGTAGACAATTACATATAATGGAAAACAATGACAAGCAATGGAAAATAGTAGCAAGCAAAGTATAAGACAACCATGGTGGTAAATAGTTCTTCCAAAGAAAATGTTGCACGTGAAGCACCCATTAGCATGTTAGAAAGCTACAAATTATACATTCAAAGTGTGTCTATATCAATAGAGTAGTGTGTTGGTAATAATAGGAAGTAGTATAAAATGAAACAATAGAACTTGTAGTGTGTACAAAATTAGATGCCCCTAGGAGCCTCAGTGGGACTGTTAAGAGGTTTAGCTCCAAAAATCCATGTTGTGTGTAGAGATATGTACGAATTCTACATTCAAAACTAGAGAACAAGTGAATGGGCATGTGTATGTAGAAAATATAATGACATACGATGTATCCGTCTAGAATGTGAAATAAATTTTACATGTAATAAGAAGTAATAAATAGTAAATGCAGCCAAGATATGCACTATGTTGTGTGTGCGAGTGGAATGAAATGTAATGTGAATGTGATAGGGGTAGCGTGCCCCCCAATTGAATGTGGATGAGTATGAGATGATGTTCATTTATAAAATACCCCTCAACAATCAAATATGAACCATAGAATAAGAGTGTGTCATCTGGAAATGGTTTAAATTACATGCACTAGAAATATATGATCAATGAATCATAGAGCATAGAGTGTGAAAGATGTGATGTCAATTTTATTTCAGATTTAGATCCTCAGTAGTCAAGTATGAACCATGGAACTAAAGTGTGTCATACGGTAATGTGATGTTGTGAGAAGTGAATGTGAGAGTGGGATGTGTAGTGTGTGAGGTTCATAAATGTAGTATTCCCTCAATAGTAAAGTTGAACCTTAGGACAAGAGTGCATCATATAATAATGGTGATACAAGAGGTGTATCAATGTATGCACGGTGAAAGAGAGAGACTAAATGTGAAGCAAATATCGTAATAGTAGAAAATTGATACACCTGACAATGTTAAGGGGGGAAATTAAGCATGATGACCCCAAGTGTATGATGAGTGAGATCTATGTGATGACGTGAGAGATACCATGTCATTATGGGAGAGCATTGTCTATGTCATGATAAGAGAGATATGCCATGATAAGAGAGAGATCCAACATAAGGGTAGGAAGAAGAAACAGTAGGACCATGCAATGGTGGTGGAGTTTTAAATGTATTCTAGCCATCATTAGAAGGAGTAGTTGCTTTGAAAAAATGAGTTGAGAATGGAAGTGGAGTAGGATGGAGAGGAATCTTGAATGGTGGTAGCTTATGTGGGATTGATAGCATTGTATAAGACTCAAGAGGAGAATAGGATGGACTGATTTTGAGAGGAATTTTCTTAGGAGACTCTTAACTTTGCGTAGAAGGAACATTAGTAATGATGGAGTGATGATCATTAGACATAGATGAATTAAATTTAGGAACCCAATGAGATTTAGCAATTGGAGATGGGCATGTATTAGAATGTTGTGCAATGAATGAGATAAAACCTTGATCCTCAAGGTGTTTGATTCTTCATTGTAAAGAATAGAAATAATTTTAATTATGTCCATTAATTTTATGATTATTACAATAAGGACAACCTTAATATTTTGCAAGCCGATAAGGGGGGTAGAAATGTGTAGATGACAAGCTGATCAATTGATGAGTGAGGAATTGCATAAGAATGTATTATTTCTTAGTATTGTGATCAAACTTGAGAGGTTCTGGTAATGGTAAGACTTGAGTTTCACTAATATAAGCACATGTAGAAGACATATAATGAGGGTGAGATGTAGAATTAGAACAAGTGTGAGCCTGAGAAGCATCGTCCACATGTTGGATTTCAGATTGAAGAGATGTAATCACAGATTACATAGCCTAAAATTTATCTTGAAATAAGAAATACAAATCTTGAATAGACTTGTAGATTGATTGATTGGAATTATAACTAATAGAGTCATCGAAGAGATGATCAAATATGGAATTGACTTGTGAAGGAAGATTGTTGATAGGGAGATACAAAGTGTCTAGGGTGTTTTAGAGAGCATCTTTACAAGATGAGTGCATTTAAATCAATTTAAGAAAGTAGATTTGAGGGACCTTATAAGCCATAAGATAACAAAAACAAGGATCCAAGAGTTTCCAAATGATACAGGTTCACTAAAATATTTTTAAAATATTGACTTTATAAAACCCTAGGATATTTCAGAGTCACATGCAATAAATAAGATGTTAAAGTACAGATCTGACCTAAGAAATAATCTAAATGAACTTGAAAATCCAAGTGCAAGAAAGGGAATAGAATACTTAGCTGATTTTGTAATTGAACTGGAAGTGTGATGGACTGGAAGAATAATGAACAGGAGGAGGAAAATATCGCAACTGTGCCCAAAAAATTATGCAACTGCCAGATATGCCTAGACTAGGGCTCCTGAATTAGGTCAATCCCCTCGTTGTCAGAGACTTCTTATGGGCACCCATGATTGTGAAATACCTTAGAAACTAGGTTTTCCTTGGTCACAAGAATGCCACTCACATTCTCTTTTAGTCGCTTATGTGTCGCACTATGCCCACTAGATTCACCTATACCTGCAAAGAGAGAAATAGCCTACAAAACCCCAAAACACATCAAATCCTAAATATAAAAAATATGTAAATTGGGAGTCGGATTGACCCCGATAGTCACCTAATAGAGTGAACCTACAACCGAGCACTACACTACATTTCAAACTCCATGTATTTCTTGTGAAGTGTGTGTGAAATCGTTCCCTAGGTGGCTCTTGTGCAAGATGCACTTGATAGTGAGCAATAACTAGATGTAGTAATATAGATAGATGAATGGATGGAAAAATGAACTTACCTTCCTATGTGTGTATGCATAAAATGCATTCCCTTATCCCCTGAATGAAGCTAAATGGATTTTTTAATAGTCTTGAAATTCCTTTGGATACAAACTTAGGTGATAAAAATATATTCTTAGAGCTTGGTCACATAAATTTATTTTCATATGATCCCCTTGGTTGAATTTTGTAGTTAACAAATAGAAGGCCAACCCATAAGAAAGAAAGATGCATAAAAGATAAAATATGTCCAAAAGGAGAGAGTAAAGTAAATAGATGTTTGGGGCACCCATAGGGATGGGGGCATGTAAGCGCTAGCATCCTATTTGGGAGATGGTTTCTAGAGTGATAATAGATGAAACAATAAAGTATCAAAATAGTATATAGCTGTCAATATAGAAAGAAGACATGAAACATAGATAAAATGCCAAAAATAGTTGTCATTTTCTAGTTTTATCACTTAGGAAACATATGAATAATAATATGTGACTAGGACCTAGAAATGTACCCAAAGTGTGTGATTTAATGTCTAGAGAACCTTGTATTTTTTAAGACACCCTAGGGAAATGTCTAGATCATGAGCATGATCTTTTATGCATCGAGATTTTAAGATTAGATCGTCTATATAAACTTTGACTATTTTGCGTATAAGATCGTGAAATATGTGAGTCAAGGCGCGTTGATATGTTGCACTAGAATTTTTTATCCTAAAAGGAATTTTGACATAACAATAAGTACCCCATTTTGTTGTAAAAGTGGTCTTATGTTTTTTTTATTAAGGGAAAATAGTTTTGAAGGGACTATACCCTGTATACAAAAGGGCTCAAAAGCCAGATAGTAAAGGTGAGAGAAACAACCCAGAGAAGGGCAAAACAGCCAACCAAAGAGGGCTCAACAACCAAATATGAAAATATAAGTGAAGAAAGGATCCAAACGTACAATGATCCAAAAAGAAGCAGAAAAATATCAAAAAGTAACCAAAAGAGAAACAACATATAGAACTCTACCTAAAAGCAGCGCCAGAACCGCCAGATAACAGCAACTTCGCAACTAAAAAATAGCATCACAGCAACCCGTTACTTGATAGCCCTGTCAATCTTGGTCTTGATATCCTGCAGCAACATGAAGAAGGCAATGGCAGTGGCCTGAGAGGAGTCTTTCATGTCTGCCTGAGCAATTGCAATTTCTATTTTCTCTTTAGGGCCCAAATGTCCTCATTAACCCCACTTAAACTGCAGACACTATGAACATGTTGTTCAATGAAATTATAAATGCTTTTGAGGGCAGACAATATGCAGTCATTGCGACTTTTAGCATTCCCCATTCTACCATCTAAGGACTGTAACTTCTTGAAGACTTCAGCAATAACCCCCTCTTCCTCATCACTTTGAAGAATCCCTTTTCCCTTAGCTCTTTCCATATTTTTTATAGTCCCTTTGAGCTCTTGTATCTCCTTTTCTAATCTGTCCACTTTGTCCATCAATTCCTCCTCCTTGGGCTCCTCCACCAGTTTACTAATATGCAGGAGGTTTTCAGCAAGTTCCAGGTCTTTGTGGCTCCTAGGACCCATTGGGAAGCAGGGATTTTAGCTTTGATGCTCTTTCTTTTCTTGCTGGAAGCAGCAACTTCAATCTTTCTTTTCAGTAGGGGGAGTGGAAGCGGTGTGAGCAGCTGGAGGTATGGAGGAAGGAGGTGGGGTAGGATTCACGGGGGGACATCTAGAACAGTGGCGATGGATCAGGAGGATAAGTCCCTAGTGCAAATGGACAGCCCTAGAGTGGCTTTGAACTTTCCTTATAGATTTCTCCAGCGAGTTTATCAAATAGTGAGGAAAGCTGATGATAATATTTCTACGAAAGTGATTTAGAAATATCAAATGTTTTTGAGGTATAGTCACAAATCTTCCTTCAAGAGTTACATACCTAACCACCATCCTGGAAAGCTGAGCAAAAGGATCAGGAATTGACACCACCTTGATGCTAGCAGTCACGAATTCTAGATTCTCCCCCTCATCTAGGAATTTCTTGGTTTCCACCTCCCTGTCCACCTTCTTATTGAAGAATTTGGTGCCCTCCAGGCTGAGGCCCATGATCTGGGTGACGAGATCTTCCATGACTTCAATCTCCATGTTACTGTATTTGAAAATCCTATTCTTCCATCCTAGGGTGAATCTGATAGAAATGTCTTGGTCGAAGCCTTGAATCCTTTCAATTAAATTAGATAGACCCCCGATTTGCAGGTAATTCCAAAGCTCCGTATTCTCTTTCCACGCAGGATTGTGGGTCGGTTCAGTTTTGCAAGGTGGACCCCCCATGTTTCCTCTGCTCCTTTTCCTTTTCTCAATGGAAAAAAAGCTACCACTATGCGGGACAGGCCCAGCTTTGATGTTGGTATTTGAATCTTTCCTTTCCGTGAAAAAGTGGTCTTATGTTGATCTTCAAAAGTGATTAGGATTTGATTATATTCTGAGAACATGTTCATGATAGATAAAATTATGTATCATGTTGTGGATTCTACAATGGCACCAATGGAGTGCAGAGGAAAGTCATTCTTAAGACAAGTGATGTTAAGATTTTTGAAATCAATTTAAATATGGATGGTGAGAGTAGTTGTTATCCAAAATGTGCCCCCTGCTCATTTTGTGGCTAACTCCTTTACATCTTTCCTTCTCTTGTGCCTTAGTCAGAATATTTTGTTTTCTAGGCACTCAAAACCTTCTGGAAATGGCACCATTGGATAGAGCTCTCTCTCAGCTTTCCAGAAAGGTAAAGTTTTCCTCCTAACTCCTCATATTTTTCAAGTTATGGCTCAGTGGAGTTTTTGTGGGAAATTTTCCCTGAGACGGCCCGCAGCCAATCAGAACGTGCCACATGGCACCTAGAGTGGCGGAGTGCAGGGAAAACTTGAAAAAAAATTCCAAAGACCAAACGGGTAAAAATTTAAACTTTTTGCCCACCGATCCAATTTTGTCCTGTTTTTTCCCTAAATTTTGAAATCGCCATATCTTTCGATCCAGAGCTTGGATTTTCGCGTTCTTTATATCAATGGAAACCTGGTGAAATTATCTACATGATTGCAAGGTCAATTTTTCATTTTTATTCATTTTTGAGAGAGAAAATCAAGAAACGTCTCTAGCACGTGGTAATGGCTAGAAATGACGTTTCAACAACCAGTTTTAATGCAAAATGGGTCGCATTCTTCTTCAGCATGGCCAAAAATGTCAGGGCATGGGTCTGTAAGGACGCCCATGCTATTTTAATGCATCTTCATTCAATGGGGAATGGCTCCCATGTTTTTTACACGTTTTCTCTCTCCTGGGCTCGACCCATGCGTTGTAAAAGCCAGATTTGGCTCATTTTTTGTTGTTGAACATTTTTTTTGGATAGCAAGCTTCTTCTTTCACCTTCAACAAATGATTTTTGCAAGTATCAGACCTTTTTCATGATTGTAACATGTTTCTTCCTCTTTGATGTTGCAAATGCAAGGATTTTGACAATGAAAAATGACAGTGCAGACTCTGTGATCAATTTTCAGTCCTTTGTTTGTATTGTCTTGCTTCATTTCAGACCTCTAATTACATCTTATCAGCCTGTGTATGATGTTTCATGTTGCATTTTATGAAATTGTGTCAATTTTCATGAACAAGAAGTGTTCACCACTCCTTTGGTGTATCATTTATTAGTTTAGTTTCAATTTTTGCACTTTCTATCTCTATCTCCTTGGAATTTAGAGTATGATTAGGATTCAAATCTCTGTAATTGTGTAAATAACAGATCTGATCAGAGGAGTTTGAGGAACTAGCCTCTAATCTAGAAATTCCTCTCTCATTTTACAAGTCCCACACTTGGAGAGAGGTTTCAATGTTGTGCAATCACACTGGATGCCTGAAACATCAACTTAGAAACCTGATTTGCATCTAAGGGTGCTGCTGATTTGCAACAATAGTTTTAGCACACCCGGTGGGACCTTAGAGGTCTCATTTTCATTCCAGCAAAGTTGATGTGCATCTACTGCAATTTTCTTGCTTAAAAGAGCTATAAATTACACATCTGGGGACTCCAAGGGGAAGAATCAGCTGGTTTTGGCAGTACAAACCTGAAAACTCATGAGAAGAATCACTACAAGGTTAAGAGCTGGAGAAGAAGAGGCGTTGTTTGAATATCTGCAGTTATCTCCAAGAGTAAGGCAAAGTGGGAGGAGAATCCAAATGTCTCCATCTCCACCAAACAGAACTCTCTCAACTCCTCCACCTGGTAGGCCTTTCATTCAATCAACAAGGGTTCTAAGGCCAATTAGAATGGCACAAAACAACCCCTATGTCAAATTCACTAGCAGCAGCCCACTTACTCTCAATGCACAAAATCTAATTCCAATTGCAGCCTTGAAGAACATTCCATACTTCACTGGAGAGAATCAGACTACTCCTGGTGATCATGTTAAAGACATTGCCAACCTTTGTGCAATTCATGAAATTAATGAGATGCAAGTTGCTGTCAAATTGTTGGCATCTTCATTCAAGGGGAAGGCTTTGCAATGGTTTAGAATCCTTGCCTCAGGTTCTATTCAAAATTGGAACTAGCTATGTGTAGCACTTCATGAGCAATTTGGAGAGAAATGAGACAACTTGTCTCTTTTGGAACAGCTGACAACCATCAAGAGAGCTCCTAATGAGCAGATGATTGATTTCAACTTCAGATTTCAAAGGACTTGGGAGAGAATTCCAGTGGCAGTCAGGCCAACAGTAGAAGGTGCTTTTCTTTACTATCTCAAAGCTCTAAATTCTGATTATTTCTATGTTAATTCAGTCCATGGGAGGCACAACTATCCCCATTTCTTATAGCATTGCCATTAGAGCTGAAAATTATTTGATCCAAGCTGGCGAACTAGCCCCTAGACCTCCCATGCCATTATTTCCAAGTTTAGAGAGCCCAAACACTAATCAAGCACCTAATTTGGCTCCTTCTCCCACTCCTAGAAATCAGAGTTCAAATGAAGCTTCTACTTCATCTCCAAGTGCCCCAAATGAGCTTCAAGAAGTCATGAAGCAATTGCAAAATTTAGGTAATGAGCTGGTTACTCTCAAGAGGCAACAAGCCCAAAATTTTAGACCTTCCTTCCAGCCTCAAGCTCAACCTAACAGGCATCCATATCAACCTCATAGACCACCCAATCCAGCTGTAAATCTAAATCAAGCAAGGCCTCCTGCCAACAGACCATTACAGCCCTATAATCCAAATGTTATATCTGCCTCTAAGGCATTGGTGCCAACACAAAACAACGTTGCTCAGGAGTATGATTGGTGTTTTCCATGTAATGAACCTCACAACCAATCTATGTGCTTCAACGGTGCCTTGAATCAAGCATTAATGGTGACAACTACTGGTGTGGAGGGTGAGGGCAGTCAAGGAAACAACCAACAACAAGAAACATTCTAGCAGCAATCAACTCCAACTGACACCACACTTGTGAACTGGCAGGCAAAGGATTTTTGTGGAATAAATCAAATAGTCTCTCAAGGTGTTGCAACCAACACAAGGTCAAAAATAAGGAATTCGGGTGAAGAATAGCCATTAGCTCCAACCAATCCACAACCTTTTATGGCTCCACAAATGGTTGGCAAACAAAATCCAGTTGTAAATGCACAAGGGCAGCCAAGAACAACTCCTAGACCAACTCAAATACCATTTGTTGTTGCCCACATGCAAGGGATGAATATGCAAACCAAGGGACAGCAAAGAGATACTTCATCACCATTTAGTATCATTGATCAGATGAAGAAGACAAATGTAAATATATCAATGTGGGAATCACTATCTATCCCAGGCCAGAGAGATTTGCTACAAGCTACCAAGAAGGATTGGCCAACTTCGAATCAGCAAGTCCAATTGCAAGAGAAAGTGCTCACAAATGCTACCCAGCCTGAAGGGAATCATGGAGGATAGCAAGGTAAAATTTTGAAGCCCCCTCCTTTCTATGTCTCATTAATCATTGGAAACCAATTGGTGCACAATTGCATGATTGATTCTGGGGCAAGTAGCTCAGTGATGCCCAAGCAAATAGCTGATCAGCTAGGACTTCAATATGAAATCATATCCAAAGGGGTAGTGCAGTTAGATGGGACAGTAGTAACAACAGTTGGGGTGATTAGAAACTTGAGTCTTACCTTGCATGCATGTCTAAATGTTGTTGTTTTACAAGATGTATCAGTTATAGACCTTCCACCACTCTTTGCCCTATGTTTGTCAAGAGATTTCATAGCCAAGATTGGAGGATATTTTTCTGCTGATTGGTCACACATGTTGTTCAAAACGAGGTATGGAACCAAAGCTACAATCAAGTCTGAACCTATTGCAAACTTCCATATTGAGCCCTACACTCCAAGTCAGATCAATGCCAACTGTTCGGAATTTGATCAAGAAGATCACCCAAGCACTGATGAAGCTGACACCAAGGTTGGAAGCATCCCGGATCTAACTCTTGATGAATGGGAAAACAAGGTGCATGCTTTTGATCCTTATCAAGAAGTAGAAGAATCTGAACTAGGGGTCTATTACATACATCAAGAAGATCAGCCCATTCCTAGCATCACCAAGCCAAACCACAAGGATGAAAATGAGGTATGGCAGCTGTTTTTTGATGGATCAAGGAGTAGACAAGGTGTAGGAGGTGGAGCTATGCTTATTTCACCTCAAGGAGTAAAGTAATATTCAGCTTTTAGATTTCAGTTTGCATGCTCTAATAACACTGTTGAATATGAAGCCTTTGTGCAAGCTATGCATTGGGCAATAAAGAGAGGAATAAAGAACTTGCAAGTCTTCGGTGATAGTGAGTTGATTGTCAACTAGGTCAAGGGGCAGCATGCTGTCAAGAATGATCTACTCAAGTGCTACAAGAACAGGGTGTGGGACCTCATTGAAGATTTTGAGGGTTTTGGCATCAAATCAATTCCTAGGAAAGAGAACCAAGCTGTTGACAGGCTTGCAGCAGTTGGGGCAGCCTTTGACGTTGTGGAGAGCATTCAAATAGATAAGGTACAGCCAAACATCCATGTGATTGTGAGGCCTTCAGTGCCAGATAACAATGTAAGTTGGCAAGTGTTTGAGAATGACCAGCAAATCATCCATTTCTTACAAGAAGAAGCTGAGTTCTCAGCTTAAAATTAGGAAAAATTGAAACAGCAGTATGGTGACCAAGTGGTATAGCTGAGAACTAACAAGCTGCCCAAGGGACTTATCACTTTGGAGTCTATTTTCAATCCCAATGATTAGTTTAGGAAAGAGAAAGCAAACATTCAGGTCAAGAGAGAAGATTCAGTATCCATCTTGGTGGAAGAGAACAAACCATTGCAAATTGGAAAGATGACAACTGAACAAGAAAGGTATGAGTTCATACATGTTTGTCAAGAGTTCCCTGATGTGTTTGCTTGGAGCTACGAAGATTTGAAAGGTTTCAATCCCAAGTTAGCTCAGCACACCATTGAGTTGGATCCAAATACTAAGCCCATCAGGCAGAAACAAAGGCCAGTCAATCCACACATGGAACCTCTCATGAGGAAGGAATTGAACGAGTTGATTGAGTCAAGAATCATATTCCCAATCAAGCATTCTAGTTGGGTTGCCAACTTAATTCCAATCAGAAAGAAGAGTGGAGAGATCAGATTGTGCGTTGATTTTAGAGATTTGAATAGAGCATCTCTCAAGGACCATTACCCACTTCCTTCTATGGAGCATATTTTACAAGTTGTTGCTGGCTCCGAAAGGTTTTCATTGCTTGATGGCTACTCAAGGTATAATCAAATTATGGTGAAGGAAGAAGATCAGTTCAAAACAGCCTTCACAACCAAATGGGGAACTTATGCATACAGGAAAATGCCATTTGGGTTGTCCAACACTGGAGCTACCTTCCAAAGAGCAATGGACATGGCGTTCAAAGGTTTGATTAACAACATGGTGCTAATATATCTTGATGATATCACTGTTTTTTCAAAGAATGCAGCAGACCACCTCTCTCATTTGAGACAAGTCTTCCAAAGGTGCAGGAGATTTGGAGTGTCTTTGAATCCTAAGAAGTGTATCTTCCTAGCACATGAAGGAAATCTCCTTGGCCATATTGTCTCCAAAGAAGGATTAGCAATTGATCTAGAGAGAGTTGAAGCCATAAGAGCACTACCATTGCCAAGCCACAAAAAGGCACTTTAGAGTTTCTTGGTGAGAATAAATATTGTTCGAAGGTTTGTCCCAGATTTTGCAGCCCTTGTCAAACCTATCACCAAGATGTTGAAGAAAAGCATGGCTTTCAAATGGACAGCAAAAGGCAAGGAGAGTTTTGAAGCAATCAAAGAAGCCATCTCTCAAGCACCAACTCTCATCAACCCGGAATTCTCTAAGGATTTCATCCTCTATGCATTTGGGGGTAATGATACCATTTCTGCCATTTTGGTATAGTAGAACAAGGATAATGATGAGCAGCCAATTGCTTTCTTCAGCCAAAGCCTAGATGACTATGAGGTGAGATATTCTTTTATTGAGAAGTATGTACTTGCAGTAATCATAAGCTTGAAGAAATTCAAGCATCTAGTCTCAAACAACAAGGTTCAATTGTTGGTCTCTCATGCAGGAGTAAAGGACTTCCTCCTCAACAAGGATTTGAATGAGAAAAGGGAAGGTTGGATCACTCATGTCATGGAGTATGACATTGAGATCAAGGTCACCAAGCTGGTAAGAGGAAAAGGATTGTGTGAGCAGCTGATTCTGGGAAATCAAAAAGGAGTATGCAATAAAGAAGAGGCTGTTTTGACAGTTCAAGACAACCATGTGCAAGGTAGCACTCAAGAAGAGGATAATGTTGTCCCCACTCCTTACTGGACCCAAGGTATAATGCACTTCCTAAGCACAGGCCTATGCCCTCCAGAGATGAACAAAACCCAAAGAAGACACTTCAGATTACAGGCTGTCCCATATGCCATAGTAGATGGTATTTTGTTCAAGAAAGATGTGAATCGAGTGTTGTTGAGATGCATTAGCACAAATCATATTCTTAGGGTGTTGGAAGAGTTCCATGGTGGACCAGCTGGTGGTCATTTTGCACCAAGAGTGAAAGCTCTAAAAATCATGAAGGCTGGTTATTATTGGCCCAAGATTTTCAGTGATTTCTTTGCATGGATCAAAAGGTGCGAGAATTGTGCATTCTTCACAGGTAAAGAGAGGTTTGCTACCCTTCCATTGCATCCAATTTCAGTTGACCATCCATTCATGCAATGGGGTTTGGACTTCATTGGAGTCATTAATCCCAATTCAAGCCAAGGGCATAAGTGGATTTTGACAGCCACAGACTACTTCACCAAGTGGACTAAAGCAGTAGCACTCAAGGAAGCAAATGAGTCTAGCATCTTAGACTTCTATGAGGGGATAGTAACCATATTTGGCATACCTACTACAATAATCTCAAATAATGCATTAGCATTCATTGGATCCACAGGTAACTCTCCATTTAGGCTTGTTTATGGAAGAGAGGCAATCTTGCCCATGTCACTTGAGTTGCGAACATTGGAACTCATGAAGTAGTTAGAGTTGCTAGAGTTTGGGCCTATGGAGGTGAGATATGCAGAGTTGATGGAGCTCCAAGAGATCAGAGATCTGGCATCCCAAGTAATGGAGAAGGATCAAGCTTTGATCAAGAAGACCTTTGATAGGAAGGCCAAGAATAGATCTTTCCAAGTTGGAGATCTAGTGTTAAAATGGGATGCAAATAGAGCAAAACCAGGAAGGCATTCAAAATTTGATGCCATTTGGAGTGGCCCATACATGGTCACAAAGTGTAAGGACAACAATGCCTTCCAATTGTCTTCATTGGATGGCGAAGAACTACATATTCAAGTCAATGGAATCTATCTAAAGCATTGCTACTAGAGGGAAATTCTCCACCTTGTAAATATTAGCTTAGGTTTTCATTCCTCCAAGTGCTTGCGCACATTGTTTTTCTGTAGGTTGTTTTGCTTTCCCTAAGTGCTTTGGCATAGCTTGCTGTTCCTGGGAATTTGTTTGCAGGCCTTGCTCCATCAGGTGATTTTCCATGTTCCTCTTTGCAACGTTCTAGTCAGTTGGGGTATTAAACAGAGAATCAATTGACTCCATGCCCAATGGATTGCTTCAAGCAACTGGTAACTTCATCGAGCAGGTAGATGACCCCTCTGAGTCTCCAAAATTGTTATCCCAAATGTGCCCCCACTCATTTTGTGGCTAACTCCTTTACATATTTCCTTCACTTGTGCCTCAGTCAGAATATTTTGTTTTCTAGGAACTCAAAACCTTCTGGAAATGGCACCATTGGATAGAGCTCTCTCTCAGCTTTCCAGAAAGGTAAAGTTTTCCTCCTAACTCCTCATATTTTTCAAGTTATGGCTCAGTGGAGTTTTTGTGGGAAATTTTCCCTTAGATGGCCCGCAGCCAATCAGAACGTGCCACGTGGCACCTGGAGTGGCGGAGGGCAGGGAAAATTTGAAAAAAAATTCCAAAGACCAAACGGGTAAAAATTCAAACTTTTTGCCCGCCGATCCGATTTTGGCCTGTTTTTTCCCTAAATTTTCAAATCGCCATATCTTTGGATCCAGAGCTTGGATTTTCGCATTCTTTATATCAATGGAAACCTGGTGAAATTATCTACATGATTCCAAGGTCAATTTTGCATTTTTGTTCATTTTTGAGAGAGAAAATCAAGAAACGTCTCTAGCACGTGGTAATGGCTAGAAATGACGTTTCAACAACCAGTTTTAATGCAAAATGGGTCGCATTCTTATTCAGCATGGCCAAAAATGTTAGGGCATGGGTCTGTAAGGATGCCCATGCTATTTTAATGCATCTTCATTCAATGGGAAATGGCTCCCACGTTTTTTACATGTTTTCTCTCTCCTGGGCTCGACCCATGCGTTGTAAAAGCCAGATTTGGCTCATTTTTTGTTGTTGAACATTTTTTTTGGATAGCAAGCTTCTTCTTTCACCTTCAACAAGTGATTTTTACAAGTATCAGACCTTCTTCATGATTGTAACAGGTTTCTGCCTCTTTGATGTTGCAAATGCAAGGATTTTGACAGTGAAAAATGACAGTGCAGACTCTGTGATCAATTTTCAGTCCTTTGTTTGTATTGTCTTGCTTCATTTCAGACCTCTAATTACATCTTATCAACCTTTGTATGATGTTTCATGTTGCATTTTATGAAATTGTGTCAATTTGCATGAACAACAAGTGTTCACCACTCCTTTGGTGTATCACCTATTAGTTTAGTTTCAATTTTTGCACTTTCTATCTCTGTCTCCTTGGAATTTAGAGTAGGATTAGGATTCAAACCTCTGCAATTGTGCAAATAACAGATCTGATAAGAGGAGTTTGAGGAACCAGCCTCTAATCTGGAGATTTCTCTCTCATTTTACAAGTCCCACACTTGGAGAGAGGTTTCAATGTTGTGCAATCACACTAGATGCCTGAAACATCAACTTAGAAACCTGATTTGCATCCAGGGGTGCTACTAATTTGCAACAACAATAGCATTATTTCTAACTTGGATTATATTGGAATACTCACAGGAGCACACAGGTTGGTATGTCGTGGCACTGGACTCAAGCACCTCTTCTTTGATTAACCATCGACCACCCCAACTCATAGGATCTACAAAATACCAATTAAGTATTGTGATCTTAATCATTTGTGCTTATCTCATTATAGATATCTTACTTCTTTCAATATTTTTTTTCTCTGTTTCCCGTACATCATCTTCTTCCCACCAACCCACTATTCAACCACCCCAATCCTTTTCACCCTTCTAAATCTCCTTCTTAGTATTCCTGAGTTTTCTCAACCATATTATGACCCAAACCACACTACCCTCACTCTCTGTGTAATCACAGAGAGCCTTACAAAAACCCATTTTTAATAATTCATTACATATTTCCCCTACCGACATCGATTCTCTGATAGTCATTAGTTTAGTCCCCATACTGGCATTTGTCAATAGACCGATATCGGTCTTTGTGTCATTTTATATTCTCAAACCAGCAAGCTTCCCACTCACCCAAAACTAACCCAGACCTCAACCAATCAGCCCCAGACCCTTACCAGACCTTTGACAGGCCTGTCTGACCTAAAGAAACCCTGGTTCAAATTAGATTTAGTGTTATTTTGATATCTAGCATAAAATTTAGTGTATTGTGTATTTGAGAAACCTAAATCATTACATTTTAATAGGACCTATTCATTTCAGTTTCTTGTTCACATTGAATTGTTATGAAAAAGTTGATTGACAACCCCTCTAGGAAGCACCACGCTTCCTGGATCTAGCATATACTAAGAAATCTACTGTCATATGATATTTAATACTCTTTTATGGTCTTGTTTTGCATCTAGAAGTAGTCTTTCCTAGACAAAAAGTAGTTCTCTACGATCACCTTGGATAACGTCAACAACATGCACATTCTACCTTCCACCTTCGCCTTATAGGTATTCCTCCTTAACCATTTTACCTTATATCGGTTTCATCCTAGAAAGCGTAAAATGTATTGGTGAAACAATGAATCCTCACCATTCTGAGGGTAGGTCACACCAATTATATTTGTATGTTTGTTAGCTTGCTGATGTTTAGCATATAAAGAGGCACTTGTATACCCCATTTTTTGTATTTTTTATTTTGGATCCACACTTAGAATACGGTCACACAATTTTAACTAAATTTTAATTATATATATATATGAGAGGGAAAACAAATTCTTTGTTTTTTACTATTGGAGCAAACCTTTATATTAATGTAAAGGAGAGTTACATAGCGAGGTGACTGGACAACTCACGGTCCCACAAAATGCCATGAGGGCAATAAAAGTACGCCACATGGGAAAACACAAAACACCACGAAGGCTTACAAGATCACACACAAAGGGAAATCAACTATCACCAACAAAAAACAAACACCATAGAACCATTAGGCACACCCCGTCGCCACACCAAGAGGAGGGGGAGGATCATCCCAGGGATGGATGAAAGCTCTGCTAATAGGCTCTAGACGGTAGATTCACTTCCCATCCCTCCTACTCTGGAAACCACATATGAAGAGGCACCATAATTCCCCACCCAGAGGGTGGCAATCTTGCAAGAGTTTTCATTGTTGGTGACGACGATCCCCACCAAGGAGTGCTAGCAATGCCTTTTCCCTTGAGGGAAGACTCTATCTAGGTCCAACAAAGGATGAGGTAGAGTGATTGTGAGGGGAGATAGAGTGGTGGCTACAAGAGTGGTTCCTCCAATGTGTACTCACAAGTAGTGGTTGTCGGGGTGGCGAGAGTAGAGGTGGCAGAAGCAGCGGATCAAGTGGAACATGGCTCATGGTGCATGGTGCACTCCCCCAGTGATCTAGTAACTCCTGCAAGTACGCAAATTCCAAAGAAACATTTGTAATTTGAGCTTGAATCTATGATCGTACAGTAAACAAAATAATCACCTTGTCATTAGTAGAAAAGTTGATGACTATAAGATAATTTTTGAAAATAAAGGAATTGTGAGATTTCTAGATATGAAATAAAATGCATGCACAGAAAATATGCCAAAAATTAGCTATATAATGAGGCCAAGGAATAAAGTCCCCAAATAAAGCCAGATGTTAGGAGAAAAACTCAGGGTGATAAGGAAGAAACAAGGAATGAATCCAACACCATATATCATGCACACGTAGGAAAAACTAGAATAAATGTAAAAAACACTCCAGCTTGGAATAAAAGGGGCAGGTCGGGGGAGAAATTACAATGTGCCGAAGCTGTTCACCTAAAGGAAAACCTTGATAAATCAAACACCATAAAAAATGGTTAACTTTAGGTTCAAGAAGAGGATTCCAAACACGAGCAATCTTGCAAAGCCAGGTAGAGGGCAAGGACTAGAGTCCCCAGCGAGCATTTAACTTTACAATTGTGGGTGACAGAGGACAAAGAAGATGATAGACAGTGTGAGTATTATATCATAAAAAATATATATCATGATTCCATCACCATTTGCGCCACTAGGTAGCCAGTGGATGAAGGAAAATTTTATGAAGCATCACATCTGAAAGAAGATCCTAAATCTTTCCAATTGAAGGAAGATCATAATTATGCAACTGGAATTTTTCTTTGAGTTTAGGACAAGAGATCAAATATTTGCAGTCCACCAGATCCTGTATAGTGTGAATGCCTTTGTGAAAATGTTGAATGGATTTGATGTCAGGGATTTCAGCTAACAGAAGAATGCCCTCAGAAAGAATTAGTGACCACCAGATGTTCTAAGCACTAAACAAAAGGCCAATGTGAAATCCATCACCAACCCACCCTAAAAAAGGATTAACCTATTTTAAGGCTTTCTAAATGTTCTTAGCCACAAAGGTACCCTGAATCTTAAGTGGAGAAAGTGTAATAATAAGAGTATGTAAACCAATACCATTCCATCTCTTCTTACCAAAAGGACCACTAGATTCAATACAATGCCTCAACAGAATTTTCCAACAATAATCCCTAGAAAGACTATTGATAATCCACTTAGCACAAAGAGCCACACTTTTCTGGTAAAGATCAAGGATGCCCATATTACCTTACTCGTGAGGGAGGCAGCAAACATCCCAGTCTACACGGTGAAATATAGTTGAACCAGAACTTGTACACAAAAGAAAATCCCACAGAATTTTAGCCAACCAATTGAATGAAACATGAGAAGGGCACCAACAAGAAGAGTAATAAACATGGGTGGTGGAAATAATTTTGGTACACACCTAAAACTTACCCGCCAAGGATAGTGGTTTAGAGGACCACTTTGTGACTTTCTACTCTACTTTTTTGACCACATAAGTCCAGAGAGTCATCGAATCACTATCAAAGGAAAAAGGAATGCCTAGGAAGAAAAAAATTTCACCACGACAAATCCAAGTCCAAGGGTAAGCCCGAAGCCAATCAGGTATTGAAAAACAACTTTGGAGAAAACCAAGAGTTTTTGCCATCTGAATGTTAGAATCAGAGGCTAAACAGAAAGTAGATAAACAATCAAAATGACAGCAACATTCTACTCAGACTCAACAACCATAATGAAGGAATCATCTACAAAATGTCCATTAATCAACTGTGTAAAGTGGTTGGGTAAATTAATTCCCCGAATTTCACCCTAAGAAGCTTGATGAGCAATTAATTAACCTAGAGCATCGGCTGCAAGAACAAACAAATACGGAGCAAGAGGGCAACCTTGTCTGATGGAGTGGTAGATTCCAATGGCTTGAGGCTAGTGGCCATTAATAGTGAGCTGAGTGGAAGCATTGGAGAACAAAGTAGAAACAACAAAACAAAAGAAAACACAAAACCCTAAAGCCTTGAGCATAGACAGAATAAAGGGCCATTCGATATGATCATAAGCTTTTTCAAAATCAATTTTTAGAAAAAGAGGCGTCTGACAAGAAATTCGAGCCCATTCCATACCTTCCTAAACTACAAGTAGATTATCTAGAATATAATGACCTTTGACAAAGTTGGTTTACTCAGGCCACACAATCTTCGGCAGAATATTAGCAATCCACAGAGCTAGAGCTTTAGCAAGAATTTTGTACGAAACATTCAACAAAGTGATCAACCTATAGTTGTTAATAAGCTTCGGAGTGCTTGCTTTTGAAATGAACTTGATGTTGCCTTGATTGATGAAATTCCCTAAAGAGTGAGATTGAAGCGCCTCAAGATACACTCTGAGCAGATCCGGTCCAACAAATGACCAAGTTGTTTTATAGAACTCGATGCAAAAGCCATCCAAAGTAGGATATTTATCATCGGCTAAACAAAGCAATGAAAATGAAGCTCTTCTAAAGAAATAGGAGCATCATAGTGAGCTGAATTCCGAGAAGTGAGCTACGAAAGCACCATATCAAGGAATTTTTGTAAAGTAGAAGTTCGTTCAAGAGAATCCTCCTGAGCTTGAAACACTAGACGATAATGCTTGATAAAAGCATAAGAGATTTATGGGAGATTAGTAAGCTACTATTGTGACTCATATATAACCTTGATCTGTTGATGAGCATGTTTGGCATGAAGGGATTTAAATAAGCTCTTAGAAGCTTTATCTACCACCTTTACCCAGTGGAGCCTCGAGTGGATCTGAGCACCCCAAGCAATGTAGAATTCACTGATCTTGAGCTTATGCCAAAGAGATGCAACTTGAGATTGAACCTAAAGATCAAAGGGATTGGATTCTAGGAGCTAAGATACCTACCAAAATCATTTATGTAGAGAAGAATCGGTCCATCTTCAAATCCGAGCAATCTGTTTGCGAAAATGATGGAGAAATTTGAAGGTGCGTTGGATCACCACTTCCCACCAAGAGCACCAGCTAGAAGAAAAAGGGGGATATGGCGCCATGTTCCAAATTTTAGCGATAAGTTGGATAACGCCAGGGTGATGAAGAAGTGAGACATTAAGAAAAAAAAAAGTGTACTTGGCACCTTGGGAGGCCCCCCTGCCAAATAACCTTAAATGTGATCGGATAATGGTTTGACAAAATCACATTGGACCAAACCTTGATAACAGTGGAGTCATGCATGTCAAAATTAAAATAAGCCTGCTAAGCAAGAAGAGCATGATCAAGACATTTTAATACGCGATCACATCCTTATTGGAGGTTGGTCCAAGTAAACCAAGTGGAATCTGTAAATTCCTTTTGCCGGTTGAGAATCGGATCGGAGAGGCCCCAACGACTTTTAAAATAATACCAAGTAGCTTGTTCTTCGAGGCACCAATGCATCGGGAGTGCACCACATTTATCAGCATGATGCACCACCATATTAAAGTCACCACAAACCAACCAATAAGAAAAATTGAAGTTGTCACCTAACCACTGCCATAATAAAGTTCTTTCGAAAGCATCATTAGGAGCATGTAAATTGAGAATACCAAACGACATATCATTAATATTCAAAATTACCCACATCGCTCGATGTCTTGGGTCGTGGTTTGAGGAAATAATTAACACCGAAAATTTTGGTGCAATGGAAATTATAGCACCACCTCGACCATCAATGTGACGAGTGCGAAAGTGCACAAAATCAGGGGCAATACACGTCAGCGAAGTCTCAAGCAAAAAACTATAAATCATGATTTCTTGTAAGCAAAGAACATCTAAACTGCTAATTAACTTGCAAGCTAAACGGAAAAAGAATTTACTTGAAGGCTCTGTCAGCCCCCACACATTCCATGACATAAAATTCATGAAAAATTAGACATATCAAATGATCCTTGCCCATCTGGAAAACCATCCTCAGAGCCGAGAATGGAAAAATTATTGGAAAGCGTAATTTGGTCTGAATGAGAAGGCTCAACTTAAATGGAACAAATTTTATCACCATTGAGGCCCCACACATCGTGCTCCACCTCGCGAGGTGGGCTATGCGAACACCACAGTGGTAGAGAATTTGAAGCCAAATTTCCAGAATTCTCAACAGTCATCTGCATCTCTTGGCTCTGTGAGGCAGTGGTTGCAATGGAAGTTGACGGACTAGGTTACTTCACGAGAGGCTCATCCCTGGCTGGTGATGGTGAAGTAGAAGACGGGGGCGGAACTTCCACAAAAGGCCACGTGCCCAAATTATGTTTTGAACCAACCACCTTCTAACCATCAGCCTAAGGAGTAACCACAAATTTTGGCACCACAGACGGTGCATGCCTGTGCAGGAAGAAATCCAAGGGACGTTTCCATCGTACGAGCCCACATTTCAAATCTAACAATCAGGTTGCAAGAGGACTCGAAAATGGAGGATCAAGATCGGCTAAGGAAGGAAAATAGTGTCAAAGAAAACCAGAGGCTCAAAGGAGGAAACGAGGAAAGGCTCAAAGTCTTCAGGCTTCACAAATGATTCAAAGCAAGCCCAAATTGGCTAAGTATGGAAGAGATGGCAGAAGCTTCCACTTGCCTCATCTGCGCATCTCCAAGGGTTAAATCCAAAAGGTAGACTCAAACAAGCGTGGAGCTTCCATGTGTCCCAGGCCTGAAAAGGGACAGAGTCAGCCGTTGAAAATTCCAAATGAGTGGAAAGAACCACGTGTCAGCTCGGCACAATTTCAAAAGTAAGAGCCCAAGGTGGAGACTCAAACTAGAGCCAGCCCTCCACATGGTCAGGGTCCAACAGAAATCAAATGGCAGCGGGCCCAAATCGGTTAAGTATAAGAGTGTCGGTGGAAGGCACCAAGTGTCTCAACGGTGCACATTCAAAGGTGACCCAAAGCGGAGACTCAAATGAGCGTGAGGCTTCCACGTGTCTAGGGTTCGAGAAAGGCATTGGCCTGAATCGGCTAAGTATCACAGACTCGCGGAAGGAGCCATGTGTCATCTTGGTGCATCTTCAAAGGTAAATCTAAAAGTGGGTCTCCCAAACAAAGCCTTCCACGTGTCCATGTTCAAAAAGGGATAGAGTTGATAGTTGAAAAGTCAAAAAGTCGTGGAGGGTGCCACGTGCCTCAAAAGCACAAATTCAAGAGGGGTGGCTCAAGGGCCAGACTCAGACAAGTGCCAAGTCTCCACGTGTCCTGGGTCAGACAAAGAAAAGGACTTAGCCAAAACATAAGGAAACAGAGAAAAGCCCGTAGAAGGAAGCCACATGTCTTCTCAGCACAAATTCAAAAATAGAATCCAAAAGTGGTCCCCAAACATGTGCAAGCTCTACATGTGGCCATGCTTCAAGTCAAGGTGGGAAGGCGGGTCGTCGGAGGCAATTCAAACTTTTTGGCTCAAAAAGGTAAAGTATAAAAATGAGCCGCACCTCCACTTATGCTCAAGGAGCCATGTGTAAGGCCTAAGTTACATGTGTGTCGGCAGGCCTGGGGAGGAATTTTTACCCAAATGAAAGATGCGGACTGGTGGGCCCAAAGATGGTTTTTTGAAAAATGAATTTTGGGGTTGTGGGGCATTTTTTGCATTTTTGTATTTTTGTGCCAAAAGGTGCAAAGTGAATTTCGGGCCCGCGGACCCGTTCTGCTAACTGGTTTTCACCATTTTTGTACGGACCCGACTCAAACATTCAAATGGACATATCTTTTGATCCAGTGCCTGAAATTCAACAAATTTGGCACCATTGGAAAGGTCTCGACCTCGTCTATGCCATGGAAACCTGAAACTTTAATTTTGATGAGGTTAGGTGGGTGAAAAATGGGAAAATGTCTTCATGCCATTAATATGTGATCTGATTGCTCCAACAACCAGATCAGATTTGATTTGATCCATTATTCTTCCTTCTTCAACACACCGAACAGACATAGAGTGGCGGACATGACAGATTGTGGGTGGATTTGCAGGGGCATTGATGGCTGGTAGCTGAGCTCCAAAATCAAGTTTCCCACCTCTTTTCTTCTTCTCTCTTCGCTACATCTATAAAATAAGGAGCTTGGCTCATTGTAAAGGGTTGGACATTTTTGTTTTGCACCCTCCCTTCTTCCCTTGTCTGCAAGTGAATTTGTGGAGTTTTCCAAACCTCCCATTCAAGTTGTAATAAAAAAAATTTGCCTCTTGGCTACTGTAATGTACTGTATCAACTCTGGAGCAATAATATATGTCTGTGGATGATTCTCAACCCTCTCATGTGTTCATTGTTGTCTTTTGATCTCTCATTGCAGTTTGGTTATCTGTGCATGGTGGTTGTATTGCATTTCTATGGTCTGTGTTAAATTGCAAAATGGGTGTTTAACATTCCTTTGGTGCATCACCTTGTTAGCTTAGGTTTATTTTCTCGTATCTTCTCAACCCTGTCTCCTTGGTAAGATAGAGTAGGTTTTAGAGTAGATCCTCTGTAATTTATTTGTGTGCACCTGAACAGAGGAATAGGAACCAACCTTCATCTAGAGAGCTCTCTCAATTTCAAAGTCCCACACTTTGAGAGATGCTCCATGTTATGCTATCACACTGAGAGTCTCAACCCATCTAGTTGCAGACATTCAGGGGTGTTGTGATTTTGCACTAACAGTTTTGGCATGCCGGTGGGACCAAGAGGTCTCCATATTTATTACAGCAAGATTGATGTGCACTTGTTGTAAGTTTTCAGCTTTTAAGAAGCTCTGAAATTGCACATCTGGTGACTCCAAAAGGATCAGAGTCCACTGGTTTCAGTAGCCCAGGCTTGGTAGATTCATGAGAAGAATCCAGACTAGATCAAGAACTAGAGAAGAAGGATTTTTGTCTATCTACACTTGTCCCCAGACAGAGGGAGAAGAGGGAGAAGAGCCCAGAGGTCTCCATCTCCACCAAACAGAACCTTGTCAACACCTCCTCCTGGTAGGTTGTTCATTCAATCAACAAGGGTTCTCAGCCAATCATAATGGCACAACCACCCAACCCCTATGTCAACTTCATTGGCAGCAGCCCACTCGCTCTCAATGCACAAAATCCAGTACCAGTTACAACATTAAACAACATCCCATATTTCACTGGAGAGAACTAGACTTCTCCTAGTGACCACATCTAAGACATTGCAAATGTCTGCGCAATTCATGAGATCACTGAGATGGACATTGCAGTCAAATTGTTAGCCTCTTCACTCAAGGGTAAAGCTTTGCAATGGTTCAAGAGTCTAACAACAGGCTCTATTCAGAATTGGGACCATCTGTGCAGAGCTCTTCACAATCAATTTGGAGAGAAGGGAGATAATCTATCCTTGTTGGAGCATTTGACAACCATCAAGAGGGATCCTAATGAGCAGTTGACAGATTTCAACTTCAGATTTCAAAGGACATGGGATAGGATTCCATTGGCCGTGAGGCCCACAGATGAAGGTGCTTTCTTATACTTTCTTAGAGCTTTAAATTCTGATATTTCCTTAATGATTCAATCAATGGGAGGCACAACCTTACCTGCAGCCTATAACATTTCCATTAGAGCTGAAAATTGTTTAATTCAGGCTGGTAAACTTGCACCTAGGCCACCTATGCCTCTGTATCCAGAACTAGGAGCTCCAAGCACTAGTCAAACACCCACATTAGCTCCCATACCTACTCCAAGGAATCAGAGTTCAGCTGAAGCTTCCACCTCATCCTCTAGCACTTCAAAAGAGCTACAAGAGGTTATGAAACAACTGCAGAACCTAGGGAATGAGCTAGTGACTATCAAAAGGAAGCAAGCTCAGAGTTCTAGGCCATATCAGCCTCAAACTCAGTATCAGGCTAGACCCCCATATCAGCAAAATAGACAACCAACTCAGGCTGCAAATCAAAACCAAAACCAAGGACAACCTCAAGCTGCTAGGCCTTTCCAACCATATGATCCAAACACAACTTCAACATCAAGGGCCTTGGTTCCAACACAAAACAACATGGCACAAGAATATGATTGGTGTTTCCCATGCAGTCAGCCCCATAACCAATCAATGTGTTTCAATGGTGCACTAAACCAGGCCTTAATGGTACAGACCATTGGTGTGTCCCAACATTCTAGTCAAGAGGAAAATCAGCAGGAAGAAATCCCAGAAAGAGGCACCTCCAAGTGAGACTATGCTTGTCAATTGGCAGGCTGAAGACTTCTGTGGAGTTAACCAAGCCCCTTCTCAAAGTGTAGCTGCCAATACATGGTCCAAGAAAAGGAATATTGGAGAGGGACAGTCATCAAACTCAGGTAATCCTCAACCTTCTATTATTCCACAAGGTATTGGCACTCAAAGTGCAACTCCCAATGTGCAGAGTCAGCCCAAGCCACCTTCCAGACCCACTCAGACACCGGTTGTAATGACCCATGTGCAAGAGAAAAATGTACCAGGAAAGGGGCAGCAAAAAGATAGCTCATCCCCATTTAACATCATTGAACAAATGAAGAAAACAAATGTGAATATTTCAATGTGGGAGTCATTGGCTATCCCAGGACAGAGAGACCTGTTACAGGCTGCTATGGCCAATTGGTCAACCTCAAATCAGCCCCCCAACCAACAAGAGAAAGTGCTTACCAATGTGGCTCAGCCCGAAGGAAACCATGGAGGAAAACAAGGTAAGAATATGAAGCCCCCTCCATTCTATGTTTCATTGATCATTGGAGACAAATTGGTACATAATTGCATGATTGATTCGAGGGCAAGTAGCTCATTCATGCCGAAGCAAATAGCTGATCAGTTGGGTCTTCAATACGAAGTCATCTCCAAGGGCGTAGTGCAATTGGATGGGACAATGGTAACAACGGTTGGAGTCATCAAGGATTTGACCCTCACATTACATGCATGCCCCAATGTGACTGTATTGCAAAATGTATCAGTCATAGACTTGCTGCCACATTTTGCATTGTGTTTGTCAAGAGACTTCACTGCTAAAATTGGAGGCTATTTGTCTGTTGATTGGTCACACATGCTTTTTAGAACAAGGTATGGAGCTAAGGCTATGATCAGATCTGAGCCCATTGTGGATTACCATATTGAGCCTTATGTACCCAGCCCAATCAATGTGAATTGTTCATCCTTTGATCAGGAAGACCTCCCAAGCACTTGTGAGGTAGATACCAAGGTTGGGTGTATTCCAGACTTGACCCTCGATGAGTGGGTGAACAAGAGGCATGCTTTTGACCCCTATAAGGAGATGGAGGAATCTGAGCTAGGAGTCTACTGTTTGCATGAGGAGAATCATCCTCTTCCTGACATCACTAAGCCAGACCACAAAGATGATAATGAGGTATGGTAGTTATTCTTTGATGGCTCAAGAAGTAGACAAGGAGCCGGAGGAGGAGCTATGCTTGTTTCACCTCAAGGTATGAAATATTACTCAGCCTTCCATTTCTAATTTTCTTTCTCAAACAACACAACAGAGTATGAAGCCTTGATCCATGGACTGCATTGGGCAAGGAAAAGAGGGATTAAAAACTTGCAAGTGTTTGGCGATAGTGAGCTAGTTGCGAATCAAGTCCGAGGACAAAATGCTGCCAAGAATGATCTGTTAAAGAACTACAAGAACTGGGTATGGGACCTCATCAAAGATTTCAAAGCATTTGGCATCAATTCCATCCCAAGGAAGAAGAATGAAGCAATGGACAGACTGGTAGCAATTGGGGCAGCATTTGATGTTGTAGAGAGTATCAAGAGTGATAAGTCTCAGCCCCATATCAAAGTGGTTGTAAGACCAGTTGTCCCTGATAATAACACAAGTTGGCAGGTCTTTGAGAATGATCAACAAATTGTCAATTTTCTACAAGAAGAAGTTGAGTTCTCCTCTAGAAACCAAGACAAATTGGAACAACAGTATGGTGACCAAGTGGTGTAGCTGAGAACCAACAAACTACCAAAGGGTCTTGTAACTTTGGAGTCAATCTTCAACCCAAATGATCAATTCTGAAAGGAGAAAGAAAATATTCAGGTAAAGGGTGAAGATTCAGAGCCCATTTCCATAGAAGAAGGAAAAACGTTGTGAATCGGCAAGGTAAGTACCCAACAAGAAAAATCTGAATTCATTCAACTTTGTCAAGAATTCCCAGATGTCTTTTCCTGGACTTACAAAGATTTAAGAGGTTTCAACCCAAAGTTGGCACAACATACTATCGAGTTGGATCCAGAATCTAAGCCTTTCAGATAGAAGCAAAGGCCAGTAAACCCTCACATTGAGCCTCTCATGAGAAAAGAGTTGAACAAGCTAATTGAGGCCAGCATCATCTTCCCTATCAAGCACTCAAGTTGGGTTGCAAACTTGGTGCCTGTGAGGAAAAGAAATGGAGAAATCAGACTGTGTGTGGATTTCATGATCTGAACAGAGCATCACTCAAGGATCATTATCCACTTCCATCAATGGAACAGATCTTACAGGTTGTAGCTGGCTCTGAGAGGTTTTCATTGCTAGATGGATACTCAGGCTATAATCAGATAATGGTGAAAGAGGAAGATCAATTCAAGACAACCTTCACCACCAAATGGGGTACATATGCTTATAAGAAGATGCCATTTGGACTGTCAAATGCCAGAGCAACATTTCAGCGAGCTATGGACATGGCATTCAAAGGCTTAATCAACAATATAGTTCTGGTGTATCTAGATGATATCACCGTCTTCTCAAAGAATGTTACAGACCATCTCTTCCACCTCAGACAGGTATTTCAGAGGTGTAGAAGGTTCAGAGTGTCATTAAACCCAAAGAAGTGTGTATTCTTGGCACATGAGGGAAAATTTTTGGGCCACATTGTCTCAAGAGAAGGGTTAACAATTGATCCTGAAAGGGTTGAAGCCATCCGAACACTTCCATTGCCACAACACAAAAAGTATCTCCAAAGCTTCTTGGGGAGAATAAACTTTGTTCATAGGTTTGTGCCTGATTTTTCCACTCTTGTGAAGCCTTTAACAATGATGTTAAAGAAGAGTCTTGCATTTAAATGGACAACAGAAGGAAAAGAGAGTTTTGAGGCCATCAAGCTCGCAATATCACAGGCCCCAACTCTTGTTAACCCAGACTTTTCAAAGGACTTCATGTTATATGCTTTTGGAGGGTCAGACACAATCTCAGCTATCTTGGTTCAGCCTAACAAGGAAGGTTCAGAACAGCCCATAGCCTTCTTCAGTCAGAGCTTGGAGGATTATGAGGTAAAGTATTCTTTCATTGAGAAGCATGTCCTTGCTGTCATTAGGAGTTTGAAGAAGTTCAGACACTTAGTCTCGAACAATAAGATTCAACTGCTAGTGTCTCATGCTGGTGTCAAGGATTTTCTCCTAAACAAGGACTTGAATGAGAAGAGAGCAGGTTGGATCACTCATGTAATGGAGTATGACATTGAAATCAAAGTGACCAAACTGGTTTGTGGCAAGGGTCTATGTGAGAAGCTTGCTTCCAAGCAACAAGCTGAGTCAGTGGATGAAGAAGAGGTTGTCCTATTACTACAGAATGATCAAGAGCAACCAGCTAATGATGCACCTATTCCATGTTGGACTCAAGCCTTGGTGCATTATCTCCAAATAGGTTTGTGCCCTCTAGAATGGAACAAAGTAAAAAGGAGATACTTTAGACTACAAGCCATCCCATATGTGCTTGTTGGTGGTGTCTTGTTTAAGAAGGATATCAATAGTGTTCTATTGAGGTGCATTGGGACAGGCCAAATTGAGAGGGTGTTGCATGAGTTCCATGATGGAGAAGCAGGAGGCCACTTTTCTCCTCGAGTAACAGCTCTCAAAATCATGAAAGCTGGTTATTATTGGCCTACGGTGTTTAGGGATTGCTACTCATGGATCAAGAAGTGCAAGAAGTGTGCATTCTTCATAGGGAAGGAAAAGTTAGCAGCCCTGCCCCTTCATCCCATTTCAGTGGATCAGCCATTCATGCAATGGGGACTAGACTTCATTGGGGTGATTAACCCAAATTCAAGCCAGGGCCACAAGTGGATACTTACAGCAACAGACTATTTCACCAAGTGGACTGAAGCAGTGGCACTTAAGGAGGCAAATGAATCCAACATCTTGGATTTCTATGAAGGAATAGCCACCAGGTTTGGAGTCCCTACCACTATTATATCAGATAATGCATTGGCATTCCTTGGTACAAGGATCACTGAATGGGCTGTCAAAAATGGTGTATACCTCAGCACTTCATCAAACTATTACCCTCAAGGTAATGGCCAAGAAGAGTCCACAAACAAGAACCTACTAAGGATTATCAGAAGGACTCTTGATGAAAATCAGAGAACTTGGCATACAAAGCTCAAATCAGCTCTATGGGCTGATAGGATCACATCCAAAAGGTCCATAAACATCTCTCCATAAAAGATTGTAGATGGAAAAGAGGCAGTATTTCCCATATCATTGGAATTTCCCACTTTGGAGCTCATGAAATAGTTGGAACTAGCTGAGTTTGAACCTATGGAAATCAGGTATTCAGAGCTGATGGAAGTAGGAGAGGCAAGAGAGCATGTAATGCAAATCATGGAGAAGGATCAAGCATTGATCAAGAAGATTTTTTATAAGAAATCAAGAACGAGGATCTTTCAAGAAGGGGACTTAGTTCTAAAGTGGGATGCAGATCGGGAAAAACCAGGAAAGCATTCCAAGTTTGATGCCATTTGGAGTGGCCCCTACATGATCACAAGGTGTAAAAGTAGCAATGCCTTCCAGCTGGCTAAATTGGATGGTGAAGAATTACAGATTCCAGTCAATGGGATCCATCTCAAACATTGCTACTGAAAAGGAAGGTTCCACCCTTGTAAATATTAGCATAGGATTTTAATTTCCCTAAGTGCGTATGCACATTGTCTTGTTGTAGCATAGGTTTTATTTCCCTAAGTGCTCTGGCACAGGTTTTTGTTGCTCCAGGTTTGCGTCGTTATATAGTTTGATGTGCCTCCAGGTGAATGTGCTAGGCCCTTCAACATTTACAACAGGGAGACCCATAGTTGTCATGACAGTTGCTCATTTTAAAATAGAACAAATACAGAGCAACTAAAATCGGGTCTCGAAGGGTCCATTTCTAGAACAGCGGGGCAGGAAGGTCCAAGTGCAAACGTCAGATTCAAGCTTCAAGAACAGGACCAAATCAGGCCACCACCCATGACTCTGTGCCCAATGGATACAACAAGGAAACTGATCTCTTCATCTAGCAGGTAGATGCCCCTGTGAGTCACCAAATTGTTATCTCAATTTTGCCCCCTAGCAAAATTGATCAAACACGACCCTGTGCAGGAAGAAATCCAAGGGACGGTTCCATCGTACGAGCCCATGTTTCAAATCCAACAATCAGGTTACAGGTGGGCTCAAAAATGGAGGAGCAGGGTCGGCTAAGGAAGCAAACAGTGTCAAAGAAAACCAGAGGCTCAAATGAGAAAAATGGGGAAAGGCTCAAAGTCTTCGGGCTTCACAAATGATTCAGAGCGAGCCCAAATTGACTAAGTATGGAAGAGATGGTGGAAGCTTCCATGTGAGTCATTGGCACATCTCCAAGGGTTAAACCCAAAAGGAAGACTCAAACAAGTGTTGAGCTTCCACGTGTCCCAGACCTGAAAAGGGACAGAGTCAGCCATTGAAAAGTCCAAACGAGTGGAAAGAACCACGTGTCAGCTCGACACAATTTCAAAAGTGAGAGCCCAAGGTGGAGACTCAAATTAGCACCAGCCCTCCACGTGGTCAGGGTCCAACAGAAGTCAAAGAGTAGCGGGCCCAAATCAGTTAAGTATAAGAGTGTCGGCGGAAGGTGCCAAGTGTCTCCAAATTCAAAGTGGCCCAAAGTGGAGACTCAAAAGTATAAGGCTTCCATGTGTCTAGGGTTCAAGAAAGGCATCAGCACGAATCAACTAAGTATCACAGACTCGAGGAAGGAGCCACGTGTTAGCTTCACTCATCTTCAAAGGTAAATCTAAAAGTGGATCTCCCAAACAAGCGCTAGACTTCCCATGTGTCCCAGGTTTGAAAAGGGACAGAGTCGAGTTGAAAATTCAAGATGGGCAGAGTCAGTGGAGGGTGCCACGTGCCTTGAGCACAAATTCAAAAGGGAATCAAGGCCTAGACTCAGACAAGCAGTGCCAAGTCCTCCATGTGTCTTGGGTCAGACATATGGCCCCGCCAAACAAAAGGACTTAGCCAAAACATAAGGAAATAGAGAAAATCCATGGAAGGAGCCATGTGTCTTCTCGATGCAACTTCAAAAGAAAAATCCAAAAGCGGTCCCCAAATGCGTGCCAGCTCTACACGTGGCCATGCTTCAAGTCAAGGCGGGAAGGTGGGTCGTCGGAGGCAATTCAAACTTTTTGGCTCAAAAAGGCGTAAAGTATAAAAATGAGCCACACCTCCGCTGATGCCCAAGGAGCCACGTGTCAGGCCTAAATTACATGCGGGATGGCGGGCCTGGGGAGGAATTTTTTCCCAAATGGAAAATGCAGACCGACAGGCCCGAAGATGGTTTTTTGACAAAAGTGAATTGCGGGGCTATGGGGCATTTTTTGCATTTTGTATTTTTGGTGCCAAAAGGTGCAAAGTGAATTTCGGGCCCACGGACCCGTTCTGCTAACTGGTTTTCACCATTTTTGTATGGACCCGACTCAAACATTCAAATGGACATATCTTTCGATCCAGTGCCCAAAATTCAACAAATTTGGCACCATTGGAAAGGTCTCAACCTCGTCTACGCCATGGAAACCTGAAACTTTAATTTTGATGAGGTTAGGTGGGTGAAAAATGGGAAAACGTCTTCATGCCATTAATATGTGATCTGATTGCTCCAACAACCAGATCAGATTTGATTTGATCTGTTGTTCTTCCTTCTTCAACACACCAAGTAGACATAGAGTGACAGACTCGACAGATTGTGGGCGGATTTGCAAGGGCATTGATGGCCGGTAGCTGAGCTCCAAAATCAAGTTTCCCACCTCTTTTCTTCTTCTCCCTTCACTGCATCTATAAAAGGAGAAGCTTGGCTCATTGTAAAGGGTTGGACATTTTTGTTTTGCACCCTCCCTTCTTCCCTTGTCTGCAAGTGAATTTGTGGAGTTTTCCAAACCTCCCATTCAAGTTGTAATACAAAGTTTTTCCTCTTGGCTACTGTAATGTATTGTATCAACTCTGGAGCAATAATATATGTTTGTGGATGATTCTCAACCCTCTCATGTGTTCATTGTTGTCTTCTGATCTCTCATTACAGTTTGGTTATCTATGCATGGTGGTTGTATTGCATTTCTATGGTCTGTGTTAAATTGCAAAATGGGTGTTTAACATTCCTTTGGTGCATCACCTTGTTAGCTTAGGTTTATTTTCTCGTATCTTCTCAACCCTGTCTCCTTGGTAAGATAGAGTAGGTTTTAGAGTAGATCCTCTACAATTTATTTGTGTGCACCTGAACAGAGGAATAGGAACCAACCTTCATCCGGAGAGCTCTCTCGATTTCAAAGTCCCACACTTTGAGAGATGCTCCATGTTATGCTATCACACTGAGTATTAAGTCGGGCATAACAAAAAGGTCCTCCTCATGGCATAGTGCCTTGCTAATGGGTTTGACTATCTCGTCCATAAAAGCCCAGAGATGAATAGAAAGACCGAGGAGCTCAATCCAAACAGGGATTTTGAGCGGAACCTGACTAGTCGAGCTGAAATATGGAGTCCAAGAGGATATCACAAGAAGGGTATTGCCTAAATACCAACAAGCAACCTTAATCATAAGGGTCTGTCCCTGTGAGGGCTCACGAAAGGTAAACAGATAAAAACCTTTGGTGAGATTGCAAACACCAAAAACCTGGATGCCGGAAGATTCCCAATGGTTTTTCATCCAATTCTATAAATACGATTCAGATGGGATGCGGCCACAAAAATATGCAATAAAGCAGTGGTTATGATACCAAGTCACCACAGGATCGAAAAACTCATTAGCAATAACCACATCAGGGATGGGTTCTGAGTCCATACCTCGTCTTAGACTTTCGAGTCAAACTTCCTTACGCTCTTGGGAGCCATGGTCCCCAGAATCAACAGTCGTCAAACTGGGGGGTGGTGGCCATTTATAAGTGCGAACACCGTCTAAGCAGTGAAAAAGGACCGAAACTCACTATGATAAGACTGGAGGAAGACCGCTAGAAGGGCTAAGGACATACAGTTAGCACAACATAAGGAAAAAGCATAGAAAGCCAAGGAGAGCTAAGGAGTAGATATTTTTCTTTTTCATCTCACATGAATCTAATCCATGATGATTTCAAAGTGTGGGAATTAAAGGAAAAAATTCTTTGTTTTTTGATTGATTGGCGAAGAAAGAAAATGATATGAAACGGATTACCCACCCCGTTAAACATTTTGAACTAAGAATAGACGGTAATAAAGGCACCTACGCGCACGTACAACAATACCAGGCGGCATATTATGGCTTATGTGGAGGTTTGGTGATTGAAATTAAGAGATTTTAATAAGAAATGTTGTGCCAGTGACATGTTTCTCGTAGATTAACAAAATCAGTACGATGATATAAATTGTAGACCCACTTTGCGCGGTTAACGAGGTGCGGGGGATGCAGGCTGTGTAAGTCGAAGGGAATCGTTAGCAATGGGGGAGAACTGAGAAGCATTTGATAATCCTGGTGGCAATGGGCATCCTTGTAAGTGTATTCAATGATAAACCCCTTTCTTACGGCGGTGCTGAAGAATGTAGAATCCGCAGCAAGGAATTGAATCCCTGGCTTATTATTGCCACTTTGGGGATCTATCTAGTCTGGCTTACATTTCTACATTTGGCTTTCATGCGCTATACCACCTTCAACCACGATGTTTTTGACGAAATCATATCGCGGCCCACGACTCGATCCCGAAACTACACCATCTAAATCTTCAACGCACAAAACGTCAGAGCTTCCGAATCTACAAACCGAGAATTGTAGTGAGTATTGTGTCTACACCTTTCGAGATTCTTGTAGAGCGTTACTCTTTTTCATTCTTTCAATTTCCACTCTAACACGGCGTTTATTTCCTATTTCTCTGGATGTAAATTTTTTGAGGCTAAAACAAATGTTTATGTGGAAATTGGCTACATTTTAGGGGAGAGATTGGCTAAATGTTTGAATGTTGTTTTTCCTATGTCGGCGCTGCCCTTTCCAACATATGTTCAATAAGAATTCAATTCAACATCCTTTGAACATATTTTCAATAAGATTCAAAACAACATAAATTATTTAAGAGATACTCTAATATATAGAGAGTTGATCTCTTAAAATTAGGAAGTCAAATCTCATTTAGAATCTCCACACAATCTCTCAAATACTCTCTAAACTACTATGAATCACATAATAATCCCTTATTATCTAAGTAATATGTGTTCCATTTATTATTTTCCCGCATAAATAATAATGACTATATAATCTTATGTGGAGCATCTAAGTCTTAAGCATGCATGTGAGAATTATTTCTAACATTTTCCGCTTAGTTCAAATTTGGAAAGAGGATCAACATCCTGGAATTGCAACATTGGTTGGTCTTGTTGCCTAAATTCTCGTTGACATTTGAAGTTCACTTATAATATAATTCCTATACATATTTGTCAATACAGAACATTGATTTCCACCAATAATACATCTCATTACAAAATAAATTTCCTCATACAATTTTTCAAAGGAATGAATCTCTCCCTTCTAAAAATTCTATTTTCCTTGAATCAAATACCCACTTTAAATATATTAAAACTCCTTTACACTAAATTTTCCTTAATAGATAAATATAATCCTCTTGAAAAATGTCCTCCCCCTTCTAAGAAATTTTCTTATAAAAATATATATGCTAAAAGAGGGTCGAACCCTTACCTTCTCTTCAACCAAATATGTAGCAAAACATTTATTCCCAAGCCTTACAATTATGTTTATGGAAAGACTTGTATTTAACATGTAAAAAATCAACATTTGGATTTTAAAAACAATAAAAGGACAATACCTAATCGGATTAGGGTTACGACACTATAGACTTATCGTCGAAGGTTGAGTGAGCTTGAATGTTAAATCTCGATCCAAAGAAAATAGGGGTTGCTTCTTTGCAGAATCTGAGTGCAAGGTAGAATACATGGATGCTGAGGAGAGTCTCCAAGTGCCTTGCCAATGTGCTTGTGGATTCAATGTCGAGCACGAGTTCTATGAGAGCTCACCAAGGATATCAATGCACTTGAGTTTTCTAAGAGTAGGGGTTTTGGTAACATGAGATACAAGTTAAGGAGGTCATTCCATCTTGTAGGATCAAACCGAATACAAAGAAATTTGTAAAACATCACCACATGGATCTTGTAAAAGATGGGGAATCTTGAGCTCATTCAAATTTGAGCTTGGTCCAAAGTTGAAGATGAGGATCATGGGAAGAGAACCCAAGAGATTGATTAAGTTTCCAAAGAAAGCCATGGTCACAAACTCAACTTAAAAATGAGAACATATTATATTGTTGGGAGTAATATCTACCACCATGGAACATGGATCAAGAAGTGAAGACCAAGATGGTGTGAAATATATATATGTTAAGTTCGATATGGAATAAACCCTCGATGAAAATGTCAAGAGCTCATGGAGGTGACCTCCACCAAGGTCCTATGTTTATGAGGGTTGAGCTCACCAATGCCAAATTAGAACTCTGTGAGGAGTTCATAGAGCCATAAATTGTGAGATATTGTGTATGATGAGCCAAGAATGTGTCTCAATAACTTACACTCCTAAGTCTTTCGTTCTAAAAGTGTATTAAGGCAACGAGAAAGAGACACATTAACCGATATGTAGTGGATAGATTTGAAGGGGATACAACAAGCGTTGGGTTCGCATATCTAAAGGGCAGTAATCCCTACACTAGATCAACCTACGCTTCCAAGACATGTAGTCAAGATGGAGGAGAGTACCTTACTAATATATTAATAATTAGGCGAGAAGAGGTATGGATTGATAATAGATAAGGAAAACATGCACAATATGAATGAAATGAAAGTAAAGAGCAACTAATGAGTTGATCATAATCTATGCAAAATGATAAAGATAACTTTAGAGAACTCACATGTACTTATAGGGTGGTCACAAATACATTTATCTCTCTAGAGAAGAAATACACCCAGAGTGAATCACTATTAGGCAAAGAAGGGGAACACCATTCATGTCTTAGACTCACTACAGATGACACTATAGTGTAAAAAATCCAACTAAGAAGATGAGTGTCCAAGATAAACCAAGAGCTACCTTGAGAAAATGCAAATTTGGCGTAAGAGAGCAGAGCAAATGATAGTTCCTAGGATTTGGGCTTCCTTCATGAATGTCAAGATGTGGTGAGCATATATACAACGCCATCGCCCATGGGCGATGGCATCGGAAAAGAAAAACCTTACACTAACACCATCATCCACAGGCGATGGCATCGAACAAATATGATAAATGAGGTGATGTGTCAAGTAAAGTGAAAAAAGAGTGTCATAGATCAAGGAAATGGAAGAACTAGGTGTTAAATGGTGATATACAAGCAAGATGTCAGGAGTGTAATGTGTGAAGACCTAAAGGGATAAGAATAACTAGTGAAAGGAAAGCTAAGGCCGAAACCACATAGAGATACTTTGTTATCCCAAATTCACCCCTGGGGTTAATTTGAAAAACTCATTATAAATGGACTTGGCTATTCAGATTCTAGGACGTGTGGGCGACTGGCAAGTTCAACCCCATTAGAAGAAAAATACAACCCATGTTTTTCCTCGACCATTTGGTCTTTACTCGTGGTGAGCTGACGAGTTGTAGCGAATGTTCAAGTTTGTAGTTGGGCTCATTGTGAAATTGGAAAAGTTCACTAGGTTGGCCAGCTAGGTTGGACGGCCCAGAGGTTGGTCGATGATGTTCTGTACGGATAGGATTGGATGACACAGGGTTGGATGGGTAGAGCATTGTACGAAAAATAGGTTGATCGAATGGGTGTGTTGGCTGGGTTGGTCAATTGAGATGAACGGATGGGTTGGTCATTCGGTTTGGTCGGTTGACTGTTGTAGTAGCATGGTGACAAGCTCATGGTTGGACAGGTCAGTAGTGTATAGACAAGATGGACAACTTCCAACCCTCAAGGTTGGATGACACAGAGTTAGACGACCCATCGGGATGGTTGGGTTGCACATTGTACGCCACAAGGTTGGACGACTGTCCAATCCAATCATCTGTACAGTTCAGAGATAGATGGTCATCTAACCTCCTAGGTTAGACGGCCCACAGTGTGAAGATGGCAACTCCCAGGTTGGTTGGCAACCAGAAGAATGTACAGCCTAGAAGATTGACGTTGTCTCACCCCCAAGGTTGGATGGAAAGGAGGTTGGGCATCCCACTCATATTTTGTACGGTTCATGGTTAGACAGCCGAACCCGAATATGGAGGAGAGCTTGTGGCCGGTCAGTTGTTTACTCAAAGTGGTCTCTATAGCCCATATGATTAGATGTCGTACAACCCCACATGGTTGGGCGACCCGTAGGATGAACGAGTACTAGGCCAAGTGAGGGTAGGTGGATGAATGATAGCTACAAAACTAGATTTAATGAGGCATGACACCCATTACTACCCATGCAAGAAAAGTATCAAAATGTATGGTTGTGCATATCTTTTTAATGCACCATGCTAGTTGGTGGACCAAATTTTCCAATATATTGTAAAATTTTCCTCATTTTGAGGGGAAACTTTCTGTAATGCAAAGGAACTCTATCAAAATTGTTCCAAAGTTGTGAGCTAAAGGCCTCGAATTTGGAAATTTTGTAAAGGATTCTTTCCTTGTGCCTATATTGTAAAGGATTGTGCATGTTTTTAGCAATAAAATTCATGTTTTGTGTCTATTTTTGCCATAACATCTATGAAATTACATCTTTTGCCTTCCATTACATTCGTAGGTATATTGTGCATATATTTATCTCTTTACAAGGTCTGTAATTTTTTGTGCTTCATGAGTATAGGGAATTGAATACTGTTTCGAAATGTGGCACCTCCATTTGCCCTCTCCCACTTTGTTTACTCCTTATTTCTCACTCACTCAGATTGTCTCACCCTTTCTTGGTGTATCAACTTTCCTTAAGAGTAGATTTACTTTTATGCATTCTTCTGTCCTTGTCTCCTTGGAAAGCATTAGGGTAGGATTAGATTAGTTTTCCACTCTCTGCACTTTGGAGAAGTTGGCAATATGTTAGGAGAAGAAGCTGACTTTCTCTAGAGGATTATCCTAATTGCAAGGTTCCACACTATAAGATAATCCCATGTTATGCAGGTTACATTGATTGCCTCACTTACAAAAACACAAGCAATAGAGGGTGTTGTAATTTTGTATTAACTGTTTTGGCAGGCTCGGTGGGACCAGAGGTAAATTTTTCCATATTTATCAAGATTGGATGTGCATCTTGGTGAATTTTCACCCTTTGGAAATTTTGTAGCAGCACATCTGGTGACTCCCAGGGTCAGATTTCGACTGGTTTCAATAGTACTAGTGCCCCAAGTACATGATAAGGATGCAAACTCGGTCCAGACCAAGATAAGAAGGTGTCTTTAATTCTTTTAACTTATCCCTAGGAAGAGTAAGGAGAGGAAGAAGGGTATAAAGGTCTCCATCTCCACTAAATAAAAAATTATCCACACCTCCACCTAGTCGACCCTTCCTTCAATCGATTAAGATTCTCAGGCCAATCAAGATGGCACATCAACAGCCACCGCAAGGACCACCAAATCCCTATGTAAACTTCACAAGTAGTAGTCCACTTGCCATCAATGCCTAGAACCCTATTCTAGCCGCAACATTAAAAAATATTCCCTACTTCACTGGGTAAAACCACACGACTCCCGCTGACCATAGTTAGGATATCACAAATATATGTACCATTCATAAGATCAATGAAGTGGATGTTGGCATTAAATTGTTGGTTTCCTATTTCAAAGGAAAGGCCTTGTAGTGGCTCCATGTTAGCGTTAAACTATTGGTTTCCTCTTTCAAAGGAAAGGCCTTGCAGTGGTTTATGAGCTTATTAGTGTGGTCCATTGCAAACTGGGATCAAATATGCACAACCCTTTGTAACCATTTCAGAGAAAGGGCGGACAACTTGTCCTTATTGGAAAAATTGACAATGATAAAGAGGGCTCCCAATGAACAAATGACAGAATTTAATTTCTGATTCCAATGGATGTGGGACCAAATCCTAATTTCCGTAAGGCTAGCTGTTGAAGGTGCATTTCTCTATTTCCTTAAATCTTTAAATTTTGATATATTTGTTATGATACAATATATGGGAGGGATAACCTTACTAGAGGCTTATACCATAACTATTAGAGATGGGAATTGTCTAATCCAAGCTGGTAAACTAGCACCTAGGCCACATATGCCTCTTTATCCTGAAATGGGGATTCCTAGTTCTAGTAATCAACCTAAGTTAGCCCCTATTCCAACTCCTAGGAATCAAAGCAATAGTGAGGCATCCACTTCCTTGGGAACTTCTAAGGAATTGCAAGAGGTTATGAAGTAGTTGCAAACTTTTGGGAATGAATTAGTGTCATTAAGAGGCAATAGACCCAAAATTGTAGACCCTTTCAGCCTCAAGCCCATTATCAAGCTAGGCCTCCATATCAGCAAAATGAACTGCCTACCGAAGCTGCTAATAAAAATAAGGGGAAACCCCTTACTACCAAACCTTCCCAGCCTTATAATCCCAATGCAACATCAAACTCTAGGGCCTTGGTTCCAGTTCAAAACAACATGGCACAAGAGTATGAATGGTACTCTCCATATGGCTAGCCTTATGATAAAACAACATACTTCCAAGATACATCAAATCAGGCCTTTGTGGTGTAAATTATGGGCATGCCTCAAGAGGCGAGTCAAGAAGAAAACTAGCAGCAAGCAAGTCAACAAGATGCTTCTCTAATGGAAACTACATTGGTCAATTGGAAAGAAAAAAACTTTTGCAGAATAAATCAATCTCCTTTCCAGGGAGTAGCTGTCAACACAAGGTCTAAGAAAAGGAAAATAGAGGAGGGGAAATCATATAATCCAGTTGTTTCTCATCCCCCTCCCATGCAATAAGGAATCAGACTAAATGAAAATCCTAATGTACAAAATCATCCTAAGGCAACTGTCATAGCAGCCCTGAATGTGCAGAATCAGTCTTGGGTACTAGTTGTGGCAGATCATGGGCCAACCCAGGTACCAGAAAAGATCATGCCAAGAAAGGGTAAGCAAAAGGAAAACCCGTCTCCATTCAATATTATCGATCATATGAAGAATTCCAATGTCAGTATTTCCATGTGGGGATCATTGGCAATTCCAGGGCAACGAGATTTGTTGCAAACAACTATGGAATATTGGTCAGCTTCTAGTGAATCATCTAGAAACCAAGAGAGGGTTCTTACTAACACAATGTAAGAAGGAGTAGGTCACTCAAGTAAGAATGTGAAGCCTACACTTTTATATGTCTCATTGATCATTGGAGATAAGTCAGTGCACATTTACATGATCAACTTAGGGGCGATTAACTCAGTAATGCCAAAACAGATAGCCAACCAGTTGGGCTTAAAATATGATCCAGTATTGAAAGCAGCGGTGCAAATGGACGGGACAATAGTAGGGACAACTAAAGTGATCAAGGAACTAAGCCTTAAACTCCACACTTTCTTGAATGTCACAGTTTTACAATATGTATTAGTGATTGACTTGCCACCACTATTTTCTTTGTTCCTTTTAAGAGATTTCACAGCCAACATCAACGGGTACTTGTTGGAAAATTACTCACACATGTTGTTTAGGACAAGGTATGGAGCTAAGGTTATTATCAGGTTGGAACCAATCACATATTTTCATATTGAACCCCATGTACCAAGTCCAATAAATGCTAATTGTGCAATGTTTGAACATGAGGATTGTTTAAATGCCTATGAACCAGACACCAAGGTTGAGACTATTCCTAATCTGACACTTGATGAGTGGGATCACAAAAGGCATGGCTATGACCCGTAGAGGGAGATGGAAGAAGCTAAGTTAGGCATTTATTGTCTATAAGAGGAGAACCTACCCACCCTTAGCCTCACCAAGCTAGAAAATGAGGATGTCAATGAAGTGTGGTAGCTGTTCTTTGACGGTTCAAGGAGCAGGAAGGGTGATGGAGGAGGTGCAATGATTTTTTCACCATAAATTATGCAATACTACTCAACTTTCAGTTTTCAGTTTACTTTTTCAAATAATACAGTTGAGTATGAAGCTTTGATACATGGATTACATTGGCCAAGAAAGAGGGGTATCAAGAACTTGTAAGTGTTTGGAGATAGTGATTTGATTTTCATTCATGTCAGAGGATCCCATGAAGAAAAAAATGATCTACTCAAATCCTACAAGCATCGGGTATGGGGTCAAATTTAAGACCTCGAAGCATTCAAAATTAAGGCCATACCTAGGAAGAAAAATGAGGTTGTGGATAGGCTTGTGGTAATTAGACTGACAATCGATGTGGTTGACAATATCAAAAGAGATAAAACATAAACACATATCCATGTAATTAGAATGCCAGCTGTTCGAGACAATAACACAAGTTGGTAGGTGTTTGAGAGCGATCAAAAGATCATTAATTTTTTACAAGAGAAGGTTGAGTTCTTAGCTAAAAATTAGGAGAAATTGGAGCAGCAGTACGAGGATCAAGTGGTGCAGTTGTGGACAAATAAATTGGCAAAGGGTTTAGTGACTCTAGAGTCAATATTCGACCCAAATGACCAGTTCCGGAAGGAGAAGGCCAATATCTAAGACAAAAGGGAGGATTCCGAGCCCATTTTAATTGGAGAAGGTAAGATACTCTAAATTAGAAAAATAAACATTGATCAAGAAAAATATGAGTTCATACTGCTTTGCTAAGAATTCCCAGATGTCTTTTCTTGGAGCTATGAGGACCTGAGAGGATTTAATCCTAAGTTTGCGCAACACACAATTGAATTGGATTTGGCTGCTAAGCCTATCAGGAAAATGCAAAGACCAGTCAACCTCCATATTGTTCCTGTCATGAAGAAAGAGCTAAATAAATTGATAGAGGAAAGCATCATATTTCAAATCAAACACTCGATTTAGGTAGCGAATCTGGAACCTGTCAGGAAGAGAAATGGAGAAATCGGACTGTGCATAGAACTTTGGGATCTAAACAGGGCCTCCCTCAAAAACCACTACCCACTTACTTCCATGGAGAAGATATTACAGGTAGTGGTTGGTTCAGAAAGAGTTTCCCTCTTGGAAGAATATTCGGGATACAATCAGATCATGGTGGAGGAATATTAATTTAAAACGACTTTCATCACAAAATGGAGCACTTATGCCTATAAGAAGATGCCATTCAAGTTGTGAAATGTCAGAGCAACATTTCAGAGGGCTATGGATATGGCGTTCAAAGGGATTTTGAACAAAAGATTGTTTGTATATCTTAATGACATCACATTTTTTTCAAATAATGCAGAAAGCCACCTCTTTCACCTTAGGAAGGTGTTCTAAAGGTGCGGGAGGTTTGGAGTGTCTTCGAACCCGAAGAAGTGTATATTTTTGGCTCATGAAGGCAAGTTATTAGGCCATATCGTGTCTAAAGAGGGGTTGACTATTGATCCGAAAAGGGTTGAATCCATTCGAGAATTACCATGGCCAAGTCACAAGAAGGATCTTCAAAGCTTCTTGGGGAGGATTAACTTTTTACAAAGGTTCGTGCCAAATTTTTCCACTCTTGTGAAGCCATTAACAATGACGTTGAAGAATAATTTTTCATTCAAATGGATAATGGAGGGAAAAGGGACTTTCAAAGCTATCAAATGGGTCATATCTCAAGCTCCAACTCTCATCAATCAAGACTTCTCTAAATATTTCTCTCTCTATGCCTTTGGTGGTTCGGATACCATCTCCACAATTTTGGTGCAGTAGAATATAGAAGGACTAGAACAACCTATTGTATTCTTCAGCCAGGGCTTTGTGGACTATGAGATAAGATATTCATTCACTAAGAAACATGTCCTTGATGTGATTATAAGTTTGAAGAAATTAAGGCATTTAGTGTCAAATAATAGGATTCATCTGCTAGTCACACATGCTAGTATAAAAGAATTTCTTTTTAAAAAAGACATCAATGAAAAAATAGTTGGTTGGGTAACCAAAGTCATGGAATATGACATTGATAGTCAGGGGCAAGGAACTAGCTGGTTAGGGGCAAGGGACTACCCGAATAGTTAGATTCTTGCAAGCATGATGATTCAGGTAACGGAGAAGAGGCTATAGTGATATTATGAGATGGTCAAGAGCAATCAACTGATGCCTCACCCGATCCTTGTTGGACTTAGGATATACTCCATTTCCTTCAAACAGGTCAATGTCCTCATGGGCTAAACAAGGCCAAAATGAGGTATTTCAGGTTTCATTATATTCCCTTTGCATTGGTTGATGGTATCTTGTTCAAGAAATATGTAAATGGTGTCCTCTTAAGGTGCATCGAGATAGATCAGATAGAAAAGATGCTACATGAATTTTATGACTATGAAACATGAGGCCATTTTTCCCTGACGGCGAAAACTCTTAGAATTGTGAAGGTAGGGTATTCTTGGCCTGACCTCTTTAATGATTGTTATGCACGGATCAAAAAATGTAAAAAATGTGCCTTCTTTACAAGTAAAGAGAGGTTACCAGCCCTTCCACTTTACCCCATTTTTGTAAATGAACCATTCATACAATGGGGGTTAGATTTCATTGGGGTGATTAATCTAAATTCTTGCTTAGGTCACAAGTGGATCCTTATAACCACAAATTATTTCACCAAATAGACAGAGGTGGTTGCACTCAAGGAAGCAAATAAGGCAAACATCTTGGATTTTTATGAGAGTATTGTAGCTAGATTTGGATTCCCTTCAACTATAACATCAGATACTGCCTTAGCTTTCCTTGGGACCAAAATATCTAGATGAGAAGTGAAAAATGACATCTATTTGAGCATCTTCTCAAATTATTATCCTCAAGGTAATGGGCAAGCTAAGTCCACCAACAAAAACCTTTTGAATATTATAAGGAGGACTCTGGATGAGAATTAGATAACATGGCACACCAAGTTGAAATCAACTTTATAGGTTGATAGGATTACTCCCAAGAAATCGACATGGAACTCTCCTTAAAGGTTAGTCTATAGAAGGGAGGTAAGGTTGCCTATATCCCTTGAGTTGTTGGTATTGGAGATCATGAAGAAACTAGAGCTATCTAAGTTTGAACCCATGGAAGATAGATACGCAGAGTTCATGGAGTTGGAAGACCTAAGGGACCAACCCCATGCAAATAATGGAAAAGGATCATGTTTTGATCAAGAGGTGCTTTGACAAGAAAGCCAAAAGTAAAACGTTCTAAGAAGGGGACTAAATTATGAAATGGGATGCAGATCAGGCTAAGCCAGACAAGAATTCAAAGTTTTATTTCATATAGAGTGGCCTTTACATGGTCACAAGATGTAAAGAAAAATGATTTCCAGCTATCCAAGTTAGAAGGAGAAGAACTTCCGATTCTAGTCAATGGAATCTATCTCAAGCACTGCTATTGAAAGGAAAATTCTCACCCTTGTACATATTAGTTTAGATTTGTTATTCCTCCAAGTGCTTACAACACATTGATTTGTTGTAGTTTTAGGTTTGAATTTGTAATAAGTGTTTGTGCATGTTTTGCATGTTTTCACTTGGAACATGTATGTTTTTGTATCTTTGTACATAGTTTTTGTGTCATTGTTTCTCTTGCACATTACATTTCACAAGTGGCAGTGTTGATGGTGGAAATCAGATTTTTTGGCAGTTTTCCAAGGCACATCTCTCAACCCCAACAGGTAAATTGTAGGTCTAGAGACCTCACCTTCACCTTTGTCAAATTCTCAATTTTGGGGGGCAACTACAAGTTCAATAAAAAAATCCCAAAATCATCCTTAAGAGAAGCCTGTTATCAAAATTTCACCCCCCCTGGGTAAATTTCGATAACATGCATCAGATTCTCAGGTCCCAGAAAAATTGATTGATTCGGGGCCAAAATTCATGTTTCCAGGGTCCCCTCAGATTTTTTCTAACTCCCCTGGTCAAAGTTGGAAGGAGAAAGCTCTGAGAAAGTGCGGAGAAGGTTGCAGAAAGCAAGTAGTTCGGGCCAGGAAAATTTGTGAAAATCGGCTAAGTCCCAGTCCAGCACAAGTTGGGACAAATGGGACAAAAGTACGCGAACCGCCCGAACCGGCCGAAATGAGTCCAGTCGGCCCACAAAGCATTTGGGACAAGTGGGACGAAAGTACGTGGCGGGCGCGAAATGCCGGTTCGACCGAGAAAAAATTGGCTAACTGCTGAGAGGGGCGCAAATGGGACAATCGGGCCAAAAGACGCGAACCGCGAACCGGCCGAAGCAATTGGGACGCCGGGACAAAAGGGCACGGGTCAAGTCAGTCAGTCCGAAGCAAAGTGGGACAAGCGGGCCAGAAATACCCGAACCGGCCGAATCGGCCGAAATTGTCCCAAAAGGTCCAAAATCAAAATAGGACGTCTAGGACAAAAAGACCCGAAATACGCGAAGAAGCCGAAGGAGCCGAAAGCCAATCAAAAGGTGCCACGTGTCTTTGGCCAAATGAGGGACAAGGAAGCCCATTTCGGGTGGATCGGAGGTTTTTGTCCCAAGCAGCACTGGGACGTCCGGGACGGATGGACGCGAAGTACGCAGAAGACCCGGCAGGCCCGAGAACCATTGAGAAATTGCCACGTGTCATCAAGAGAAGCCAAAAGGTCAAAGGGCAAGGTTTTGAAGCGCTGGCCCGAGCCAATAGAAATTGGACACGTGTCCAATGGAGCATAGAAGTGCAGAGCTTGGGGAGGAGTTGGAAAGTTTGGCCAAATCTAAGCCAAAAAGGGTAAAAGTGAAGGAAGACTCGGCAGGTTCGTCAACCAACCAATGCATGCCACGTATCCCTAGTGGCGGGGTGTGGGAAAAAATGTGGAAAATGTTCCAAGAGCACCAAAAGTCAAAATTCAAGAGACAGCCCACCGAAAAGTAGAGGAGAGAGAATTATTCAGTGAATCAGCAGGTGCCACGTGGCGTCCAAGTGGCAGTGCGCGGGAAAATATTTTAAAATTCGTTTTTGATCTGTTCCGTGCCCTAAATCTTCAGATCGCCATATCTTTTGATCCAGAGCTCGGATTTCCACGTTCTTTATATCAACGGAAAGCTGTTGAGATGCTCTACATGATTCTGGGGATCAATCTCAAGTTTTGGTGCTAGTCTGAAGAGAGAAAATCGAGAAACGACTCTGACGTGTGGTAATGGCCAGAAGCGACCTTTCAACAACCTAGTTTTAATGCTAATAGGTCACATTCTTCTTCTGCACGGCCAGAAGTGACATTTTAGCGGCCAGATTAATGCAAATGGGTTGCATTCTCCTCCAAATCAGTTAAAGTGATAGGGTATGGGTTTGTAAGATCCTCCATGCTGATTTAATGCATCTGCAGTCAATGAGGAATGGGCTTGCACGTTTTCCCACGTTTTCTATCCCCTGGGCTCGACCCATGCAATGTAAAAGCCAGATTTGGCTCATTTTTAAAAAAGGTTGTTCATTCTTTCTGCTCGGCCCTCCCTTCTTTTCTTCTCTAGGGTTGAAAATGGAGTTCGAACCTCCTCCCTTTTCTCTGTAATGGCATTCCTGCCTTTTACCATTAATGGAATGATGTTCTGTGCAAACCTCTGGAGTAACAAAACGTGTTCTGTGATGCATTTGTCCATCCTCTCTCATTTTTGCTTGTCTTCTTCTTGCCTCTCTTCATTGCAGGTGTCTGTGCATGTTTGAATGTTCATTGCAGGTCTGGAGCTGTGTTCATGGAGTTTTGGGACATTTTCTGTGTGAAATCTATCCTTGGGGTTGTGATGCTTCTGTCCATCCTTCCCAATGGCTCACCTCTCTTTGTCCCATGGCAGTTTTGATAGATGTTCAACATTCTCCTTCTCTGGTGTATCACCGTTTTAGTGTAGGCTTTTGCTGTTCTTACCCTCTCTCTCTCTCTCTCTGTCTCCTTGGCATGGTTAGATTAGGATTAGATTAGCTTGCCTGCACTGGAATAGCTTGTGGCAGGTAGTTTAGGAGCAGGAACCAGCCTTCTCTGGAGATTCCTCTCTCGGTTTTACAAGTCCCACGCTTGGAGAGAGGTTTCCATGTTGTGCAATCACACTGGATGCCTGAACATCAACCTAGAAGCCTGATGTGCGTCCAGGGGTGCTGTGATTTTGCACTAACAGTTTTGGCATGCCCGGTGGGACCTTAGAGGTCTTTCACTTCATCTTTTGCAGGTTGATGTGTTCCTGTGAAGATTTCAGCCTTTGGAGGCACTTGCAAACACATCTGGTGACTCCATCTGATCAGCAACCCATTTCTCTGAGCTTGCAGACCCGTTTCCATACATTTTCATCCATCTTTCTTTCCATCCCTTTCATTCTTTTCCATTCCATGAAGTTGTGCAATCATGACTTCATTTCCATCATGGATTTCACATCAACAACAACAGTATATTCCACCTCCAACACGTTTTACAAATCCTCCAGATCAGCATGCATACTCATATGAACAGCAGTGCCAAAGTCAGTTTGGCTATGGAGCTTTCCAAGAGCAAGAGTATGCATACAATGAAGACCATCAGATCCAAGATGCTGGTCTGTTGGAGAAAATCCAAAAGATGGAGGAGGGGATGGTGCAGTCCAGGGCTCAAGCACAAATGAAAGCTTTTGGAATCGGTTATGGAGCACCCTGTCCATGGGTGGGACCTTTTCCAAGGCATTACAGCCCTTAGGAGAAGCTTGACTTCATGATTGCAATACTGCCTTTGCTTGCACAATGGACAGCAGAAATAGAGGCCTACAGACTTGTTGTTGAACAACCTTGTCAATGGGTAAGTTCTACACCATCATCTGGTTTTTCTCTTTCCATTACTCAAGCAGCATCATCTCATTTAAACTCCTCATCTGCTGTCCCAAATATTGAATCCATTTCTCCACCCCCTAGTCTTCCACCCCATCTCGATTCTTCTTTCCTTTTTCCTTCCAAACAGTCACCCCCTCCACAAGAGCTAAAAGAAATACCCCCTCCTCCAAAGAAACAAGAGGTTTCACTGCCTCCACCACCACAAAAAATTGTAAAATCAGCTGAGTTACAACCCATCCCTCCTCTTGCATTCCCAATTCCATGTGGGAAAGAAGAAATTGTAAAAATCAGTCATCAAGGACAGCAAGAGGAAGAGCCAAACAGAAAAGAAATGACAGACAGCTTGAAGGTTTGGGCTGCCAAATTTGGGATGACAAAGATCCCCTTGATGGTCAAGCCTACAGAAGAAGCTAGGGTTGGAGAACAAATGGTGGTCAGGACTGATTTTGTTGCAGCAGAAGAAGAAGATCTTGCAGCCCCAACTTGTCCTCTAGAGCAGCAGATTGAAGAGTTTGACTTGACAAACTTCATGCTGGAGAAGGAGTTCAATCAAGAGCAAGATTGCCTTCAAACATTGGAGGAAGGAGAAGCTGCTCCAAATCCAAAAGAAGAGGAGCACAATCTAGCTATGGAGGAGAAAAACGCAGATCCAAGGGCTTTGAGCACAAAGCAGGTTACAGAAGAACCTTCAGTTCTTCTTTCCACTTCATCTCTCTCAAGTTATAGCACTGAAAAGGATTTTGATCTCTCAAACTCAATATTGGAGAGTGAAGGAAACCATGGTGGTCAAGTTGCAGACCAAGAGAACACCATGGAGGAAGTTGAACAAGAATAGCGGGACAACAATGAGGCAGTTTACCTGTCAGTTTTGGAGGACTATTTTGATGAAGAAGAGCCGGTTGAGTTTTCACCATTCTCTCTTTCATCATCCACATTCCAAACACCAGAGCCTGCTGCCATGAAGGAGAGCTTTCATTTGCAGCAGCCTGCATCTTACAACAGCCCTTTGGAATCAAAATTGGAAGATTCTAATCTTCCCTGTTCTTCATTGGAGAAAGAGAAAGGACAGAAGGGTCCTACCATTTCTTCCACGTCATCCATTCAAGAGGGTCTACAAGAAGACTCCATTCTTGGAGTTGAAAATCACAGCAATGGGCATATCAAATGGATCAGACCTTGCTCAATCATGTATTTGGCTTCATTGGAGCCAAGGGAGAAGCCAAAACCAGTCATGCTTGCTTCTGAGCATGAGGACGAGCTACAAAGTACCAAGGATCAGCTGCTATACCTCTTCAATCCAAATGCAGAGCAACTAAAAGAGGTATTGGATTTTTCAGTTGATACCTTGATGATTTGGATAGAAGACCAGCTTCTTGTTGATTTTCCATCCATCCAGACAGCCATGATCAGTGCCAAATCAATTCCATGGCTGCCAATTTTGAAGAAAGGAAGCTATTTCTCACAACCAGTTGCAGGGTTTGTTTAGCTTGCCTTTGCTTCCAGTTAGAGTAGAGTAGATAGGTTTGCTTTCAGCAGAAGAAGTGCTCGTGCACACTCTGCATGTTCCATTTGGGGCATGTATGATTTTCAGTTTTGTACATAGTTTTTGGTGTTGCTGGTTTTGCTCTTGCACAGTTCGTTTCAGTGGCATTTTGGTGAGAGACAACTCCATGTTCGGTGGGTTTCCAAGTGGCTCAGAGGGAGGTTTTCAAAGTTTAGATCAGTTTTCAGGTTGCAACTCATGACTCCATGCCCAATGGATGCTTCAGGCTACTGATCATTCATCTAGCAGGCAGATGCCCCCACTGAGTCGCCAAACTGTTATCAAAATTTCACCCCCCCTGGGTAAATTTCGATAACATGCATCAGATTCTTAGGTCCCAGAAAAATTGATTGATTCGGGGCCAAAATTCATGTTTCCAGGGTCCCCTCAGATTTTTTCTAACTCCCCTGGTCGAAGTTGGAAGGAGAAAGCTCTGAGAAAGTGTGGAGAAGGTTGCAGAAAGCAAGTAGTTCGGGCCAGGAAAATTTGTGAAAATCGGCTAAGTCCCAGTCCAGCACAAGTTGGGACAAATGGGACAAAAGTACGCGAACCGCCCGAACCAGCCGAAATGAGTCCAGTCGGCCCACAAAGCATTTGGGACAAGTGGGACGAAAGTACACGGCGGGCGCGAAATGCCGGTTCGACCGAGAAAAAATTGGCTAACTGCTGAGAGGGGCGCAAATGGGACAATCGGGCCAAAAAGACGCGAACCGGCCGAACCGGCCGAAAAGGGTCAAGTCAGTTCGAAGCAAAGTGGGACAAGCGGGCCAGAAATACCCGAACCGGCCGAATCGGCCGAAATTGTCCCAAAAGGTCCAAAATCAAAATAGGACGTCCGGGACAAAAAGACCCGAAATACGCGAAGAAGCCGAAGGAGCCGAAAGCCAATCAAAAGGTGCCACGTGTCTTTGGCCAAATGAGGGACAAGGAAGCCCATTTCGGGCGGATCGGAGGTTTTTGTCCCAAGCAGCACTAGGACGTCCGGGACGGATGGACGCAAAGTACGCGGAAGACCCAGCAGGCCCGAGAACCATTGAGAAATTGCCACGTGTCATCAAGAGAAGCCAAAAGGTCAAAGGGCAAGGTTTGAAGCGCTGGCCCGAGCCAATAGAAATTGGACACGTGTCCAATGGAGCATAGAAGTGCGGAGCTCGGGGAGGAGTTGGAAAGTTTGGCCAAATCTAAGCCAAAAAGGGTAAAAGTGAAGGAAGACCCGGCAGGTTCGTCAACCAACCAATGCATGCCACGTATCCCTAGTGGCGGGGCGTGGGAAAAAATGTGGAAAATGTTCCAAGAGCACCAAAAGTCAAAATTCAAGAGACAGCCCGCTGAAAAGTAGAGGAGAGAGAATTATTCAGTGAATCAGCAGGTGCCACGTGGCGTCCAAGTGGCAGTGCGCGGGAAAATATTTTAAAATTCGTTTTGATCTGTTCCGTGCCCTAAATCTTCAGATCGCCATATCTTTTGATCCAGAGCTCGGATTTCCACGTTCTTTATATCAACGGAAAGCTGTTGAGATGCTCTACGTGATTCTGGGATCAATCTCGAGTTTTGGTGTGAACTGAAGAGAGAAAATCGAGAAACGTCTCTGACGTGTGGTAATGGCCAGAAGCGACCTTTCAACAACCTGTTTTAATGCTAATAGGTCGCATTCTTCTTCTGCACGGCCAGAAGTGACATTTTAGCGGCCAGATTAATGCAAATGGGTTGCATTCTCCTCCAAATCAGTCAAAGTGATAGGGTATGGGTTTGTAAGATCCTCCATGCTGATTTAATGCATCTGCAGTCAATGAGGAATGGGCTTGCACGTTTTCCCATGTTTTCTGTCCCCTGGGCTCGACCCATGCAATGTAAAAGCCAAATTTGGCTCATTTTTAAAAAAGGTTGTTCATTCTTTCTGCTCGGCCCTCCCTTCTTTTCTTCTCTAGGGTTGAAAATGGAGTTCGAACCTCCTCCCTTTCTCTGTAATGGCGTTCCTGCCTTTCATTAATGGAATGATGTTCTGTGCAAACCTCTGGAGCAACAAAACGTGTTCTGTGATGCATTTGTCCATCCTCTCTCATTTTTGCTTGTCTTCTTCTTGCCTCTCTTCATTGCAGGTGTCTGTGCATGTTTGAATGTTCATTGCAGGTCTGGAGCTATGTTCATGGAGTTTTGGGACATTTTCTGTGTGAAATCTATCCTTGGGGTTGTGATGCTTCTGTCCATCCTTCCCAATGGCTCACCTCTCTTTGTCCCATGGTAGTTTTGATAGATGTTCAACATTCTCCTTCTCTGGTGTATCACCGTTTTAGTGTAGGCTTTTGTTGTTCTTCCCCTCTCTCTCTCTCTCTGTCTCCTTGGCATGGTTAGATTAGGATTAGATTAGCTTGCCTGCACTGAAATAGCTTGTGGCAGGTAGTTTAGGAGCAGGAACCAGCCTTCTCTGGAGATTCCTCTCTCGGTTTTACAAGTCCCACGCTTGGAGAGAGGTTTCCATGTTGTGCAATCACACTGGATTCCTGAACATCAACCTAGAAGCCTGATGTGCGTCCAAGGGTGCTATGATTTTGCACTAACAAAGCCCAAGAAGGTTTCAATTTTGATGCTAAGTTTATACGAGTCTAGGGGACAACTTTTCAAAAGAAAGATCAGTTTACAGGTGTATCAGGCTGACTCCATTCCCAATGGACACTTCAAGAAACTGGTCATGCATTTAACAAGCAGATGTCCCCGAGAGGTTGCCAAACCATTATCCCAAATTCACTCCCCCGAGGTTAATTTCGATAAATCATTATAAATGGACTTGGCTATTAAGATTTTGGGACGTGTAGATGAATGTTAAGTTCAATCCATTCAGAATAAAAAGACAACCCATGTTTTGGCTTGGCCATTTGGTTTTTACTCGTGGCACGCTATCTTGCTACAACAAATATTCAAGTTGGTGATCAGGCTCATTGTGAAATTGGAAAATTTCACTAGTTCGGCGATGTTATGTACAGATAGGGTTGGAAGGCACATGGTTAGACGCCTAGGTTGGATGGGTAGAGCATTGTATGGAAAACATATTAGTTAGTCAGGTTGGTGAGATGGGTGTTTTGACTAGGTTGGTCGATTGAGATGGATAGATGGGTTAGTTGATCGGGTTGGTCGACCGACTGTTGTGGTAGTGTGGTGATAAGCTCATGGTTGGATGGGTTAGCAGCGTACAGACAAGATGGATGATGTCCAACCCCCAAGGTTGGACGAAATAGAGTTGATGACCCATTGGGATGGTTGGGTGACACGTTGTATGACATAGGGTTAGATGGCCATATAACCCCATCAGTTGTATGGTTAAGAGATAGACAAGCATCCAACATCTCAGGTTGGATGGCCCATGGTGTGAAGATGGGGACTCCCAAGTTGGTTGGAAAATAGAAGAATGTATGACCAAGAATTTTGAGGTCATCTCACTCCCTAAGGTTGGATGGTAAGGAGGTTGGACCTCCCACTCATATTTTGTATTGTTCATGGTTAGACGACTGTCCAACCTGGATATGGAGGACAACTCACGGATCAGTACGTTTTTTTCACAAAGAGGTATTTATGTCCCATATGGTTAGACGTCATCCAACCCCACATGGTTGGGCGACCCGTAGGATGGATGAGTACCAGGCCAAACGATGGTAGGTGGATGAAAGACGACTCAACAATGAGATTTAATGAGGCACGATGCTCATTACTACTCGTGAAAACAAAGTACCAAAATATATGGTTGGCCATACCTCTTTAATGCACCTTTCTAGTTGGTGGCCCAAATTTTCCTATATATTGTTAAATCCACCTCATTTTAAGGGGATACTTTCTGTAATGCAAAGGAACTCTGCCAAAATTGTTCCAGATCTATTATAAGTTAAAGGCCTTGTATTTGGGCATTTTGTAAAGGATTCTTACCTTGTGCATATATTGTAATGGATTGTGCATGTTTTTGGAAATAAAATTTATGTTTTGTGGTTAGTTTCACCTTAACTTATGTGACATTACATATTTTTCCTTCCATTACATTTACAGGTATATTCTACATATATTTATCTCTTTACAAGGTCTATAACTTATTTTGCTTCATGAGTATAGGGAATTGAATATTGTTTTGGACTGTGGCACTTCCACATGCCCTCTCCCACTTTTTTTACTCCCTATTTCTCACTCACTTGTATTGTCTCACCCTTTCTTGGTGCATCACCCTCCATTAGAGTAGATTTACTATCATGTATTCTTTTGTCCTTGTCTCCTTGGAAAGCATTAGGGTTGGATTAGATTAGTTTTACATTCTCTGCACTTTGGAGAAGTTGTCACTAGGTTAGGAGAAGAATTCATCTTTCTCTAGAGGATTATCCTACTTACAAGGTCCCACATTGTAGGATAATCCCATGTTATGCAAGTTACATTGATCTCCTCACTTACAAAAACACAAACAATCAAGGGTGTTGTAATTTTGCACTAACATACACTCTCTTTGTATTGTCTCTAACCCATAATGATTATGTGAATAATCATTCCCTGTTTTTGGCAGGCCCCTTAAGGCACCCACTCAAGAAATAGATGCATCAGTGACCCTTATCCGTACAAAGGAAATATTCAGTAACATGTATGAAGATGAAAAGTAACAAATTAGGTGTATATATATACCCTAGACATTGATCACCTCATGCCGCAATAGCGAAACGTGGGGTGGTTAACAGAAAGAAACAACTTGTAACACCGAAATTGAAAGTATATACTAAAAGTAAGAGCATAAAGGACTAGCTGAAATGAAATATACTAACAAATGCATACCTAATAGTGTACATGCTATAAGAACCCCAGAGAATAAAAACTGAAAGGAAACACTATAGGATCATCAGTAAAATAAGACATAAATCACCTAGCCAGGGGCCTATGGGATGGATGTCGTATCATGGATTTGAGACCTCATAATGTCGTATGGTATCAAAAATAGGAAAAAAAATCATTTATCATAGAAATTATGTGTTAATAGGTCTAAGTGAATGACATGAGGACACGACCAACACACAAAAAATGGTGCATTTTTCATAGTTCGGGAGAAAAAATGGCGGTCATTTGAAGATTTCAAATAATCATGACTGGGTTTGAATATAAATTTTAATTTTATATAACGATTTTGATTTTGATTTGTTTATTTTTATTTTTGAAATTGAGAAATTGATATTTAGAATTCCAAATTTGAGTTTATTTCGACGTCATGACATGCGTATGAGGTGGCGATGGAAAAAAAAGTGGTGGTGAATCCGGAAGATCACAACTGTTATGACAAAATGACAACACCCTTGATTCCTTGCAAGTGAATGGTTGAGGTAATTAGTCTGATTTTTCAAAGATGGAGTTATCCCAAAGTGTGGGACTTTGAAATCGGGATGACTCTCTGGAGAAGGATGACTTATTATCCTATCCTAGAACCAACTACTCCAAAGTGCAAAGAGTTGTAAATTCTAACTCTACTCTAATGATTTCCAAGGGGACAGAGAAAATGCATGAAAAATAAAACCTACTCTAAGGGAAGGTGATGCACCAAGAAGGAGTGTTAGACAATCTACACAATAAAAACATCACTACCAGAACCTTGCAATGAAAATAATAACAACACATAATAACCTTGCATGCAATGAAAGATAAGAAAGCTATAATAGAACACAAAAGAGGGTTTGAAAAATCCACAAATCTGATTTTACTTCTCTCAGAGTTGATATGATACATCACATTTAGGGCCAAAGGCACATATTTTTCATTACAACATTCAAATAGGAAGGTTTGGAACTCCATAAATATCTTACAAATAAGAAAGAAGGGAGGGACATATACAAGGTGTCCAAACTTTTGAAATGATCCCCTCCTTACAATTTATAGAAATATTTTTGAAGGGAGGAGAGAGAGAAAATAAATCCCAAAATTGCTCCAAAACCCATAAAAATTCATTGCTTAATCTGTAATGGGTGCTTGAAGATCTTCAAAATCCTTTTCTTCTTTAATGGTATTACCTTGTGTGTGAAGAAATTGTTTCTGATTGCACCTGGGTCTAGTCCCTAGCTCATGTAGCTTTATCATGACCTCTTCTCCCACCAACCCCATTAATGACTTTCACCTACTTATCACTATTTTCCATTTTTGAGGATGCAGAAGCCCCAAAATAAAGTTCCAATGGTTTCGTTCTGTGGAGCCCAAAATTGTCTTTCCAATGACTATAAATTTGCTAAAAATGGTGGAGTATAATGGAAGATATCACCATTTTCGCACAGGTTGCTTGTATTGTCATACTCTTCACATATTCACCTTGTTCTTAGATTTTGATGTGTCTATTGGATTCTCCTCCAGAAATCCTTTCCAAAGACTATAATTTTGCTAAATTTGGCCAAAAATTGGAGAAGCTATTGATGTTTGAAAATGGGTTATCATTTTTATCTTACATCCACCATCGAGCTCGTCTACATAACCACTGAGCTACTCTCCTTGTATTACACGCCAACCAAGTTGGTGAAAGATCAAGTTCCAATGCATCTACCTACCCTCTGACTTGGCATTAATGGCTCGATGTATAACTTTGTGGGAATTTAATTTCCCTCAGCAAGAAAACATAATTTTCAGGGTTTCAGATCCCTTGGTTTCGGACTCCACGCCACTCACAACCCTGAACACCAAATCTCCCAAGCTCTGAAAGCCTTCATTCCCGAAACCTGAAACCAACTTGCCCTCACCCTTTCAAGTTTTGGGCCCTCCAACCTTTAGACATTTGGGCCTTGTCGTTTTGGGCTTCTTCATCACCAAACTCCGAAGTGGTTTCTCGAAGTTGACCCTCGTCAGCGCTGGCTTTCCAAAATTTAGGTTTCAGGATTCTTTGTGTTCGGGTTTTTATGCCTCGCTGTTTCAGGCTTCACGTGGAGAAACATATGAACTCACCAATCCCTAGAGTCTGAAGACTTTGGACTTTGGGCCTCCTCCACATCCGACCTCGCTCACCTCTCTGATTCTTCTCCCCTGCATCCTTGGACGAGTCAGTCCTTCATCGAGCTCCATCTCTAACTCGCCCAATTTAGCGAGTTTTGTTTTATGTCTCCCGGCCGAGGTGAGTAACTCACCATTATTATGTTCTGATTTCTAGTGACATTTCCACTTTGACTTGCTTGGATCAAGATACTTTTTCCAACTTCAATCCATTATCCAAGCCCTAGCAAACATGGCCCTTCTGCCCTGAACCTATGATGAGCTTGATGTGAGCCATTTCAACTTCCTCGTGTTCGGTGACAAGATCCTCACCTCCTCCACATCACCCACCGATGCACCCAATCATCCAAGCTTGAGGAGCTTGACTCTTACTACTCGATTACGACTCAGTTCCCCGCTTATGTGCCTTGTGACCGATTCCATGGCTAACCCCTCGTGCTAGCTCGTTCTACTGAGCTATTCCATCATTGAGTGTCCGCCTTTCGACGAATTCTACTCGGCCCTGATCACCTTGCCAATGTGGATCTACCTGACCATCTCCTTAGCTCGTCATGGTGAGTTACCTTAATCCACCGATCCCTTCTTTGTGGTTCGCCGCACAACTCCACACCCCCATCAGTGTAGCTTGATTCTGAGCTTGGGAGATATCCTATTTCACGACTTGATCTCGAGCTATTTCCTTTTGTGCAAAGCAGACTTGGCTCATTCCACTACCACATTCCCAACTCGGCTTGATGAGTAGCTCACCTAGCTACTCGGTGAGTCTCTTTTTTAACTCACCATCTCCATGCAACCTTCTAGCTCGGTGGGCTCCTAAGGCCTAAATGAAGATTTTTCGACCCCGTAGCTCTATATTTGAATTTGTTTTCGGATTTTCTCATGCTGGAGACTTGAATGGAAATATATGTAATATATTTTTGGCTCGTCACATTTTTCACTTATTTTTTCTAGATTCGGCCAAATGTGGGCCCGCGGGGGCCCGTATTTCATTATTTTCCAAGATGATTCAAAGGGTCAAAATTGAGAAGAGGAAAAAATTCCTCAAAATCATTTTCTTTCCTAAATTTTCTGAATGTGCCCCCGAGACCTTAGAAACCTACTGTAACCTATTTTCAACCTTAGGGGCCTTGTCAAGAGTCTTTGATCATATGGGTCCCTGTTGGCCATTTTTTCTTGGGAGCCAAAAATTGTCAACAATTCGGCGACTGACGGGGACATCTGCCTGCTACATATTCTGTACCAGTATCCTTGATAGCTCCATTGGGCACATAATCACTATATACCTACAACTGATCCATAACATGTTGAATTGAAACCCGAAGACCACCTGCGCATTGCTGAACTTAAACCTGTTCCGTTACTCATATTCTCAATTTTCATAAGAAAATCTTGAAGTTAAAATTTTGTGGGAGTGGAAAATTGTCTAAACCCTGAATTTTCACCTGTTCCTTCACGCAATCCTGATTTTCCAAGTATGAAGTGCAAAAAACTAATTTTTCTTGGCATTCATTACACGCTGCAAAGTTTTAAATAAGACATTCTTGGAGTTGAGACATCATGGAACTCTATTAAAACTTGATTTTTCTCTTTCTTCTGAAATTTCCACTGCAGTGCACAGTTGAAGGATGCTTTTTTGATTTGGTAAAGGTGCTTAGAGGTTCACCTGTGATTGATATCAAAGGACTCAAAGAATGAAAATTTAGTAAATCCTATCCTTAATCCTGATTTTAGTTACTCTGCATTTGTCTTCTCTTTGAAATCAACAATTGTTCCTTACAAGTATGCATTTTTGGTCTATTACAACATTCACATGGAAGGTATACCGAGGTTACACAATGATACAACTAGGAGCAATAAAACATGTGCTGAAGGCATTGAGGTAAATGAAACCTAATCTACAAGAAGACAATGTGTATACACACTTAGAGGAATTTAAAGTCCTAAATTAATATGTAAAAGGGTGATAATTTCCTTTTAGTAGAAATTTTTTAGGTAGATTCCATTGACAAAAATCAAAAGTTGTTATCCCTCCAAGGTAAACAGTTGGAAGGAATTTCTGCTCTTACATCCTGTGACCATGTAGGGGCCACTCTAGATGGCATCGAACTTGGAATGTCTTCCCAACTTTTCCTTGATCTGCATCCCACTTCAAGACTAAGTCCCCCTCGTAGAAGGTTCTTGCCTTATCTTTCTTATAGAATGAACTCTTGACTAAGACCAGATCCTTCTTGATGGTTTGTATTGCATGCTCTCTTGTTTCTTCCAACTCCATCAGTTATACATACCTAGCTTTTGTAGGCTCAAACTCTGATAACTCTAGTTGCTTCATGAGTTCCAATTTGGGTAACTCGAGTGAAATGGTCAACACAACTTCCTTCCTGTATACAAACTTGTAGGGATAATTTCTTGTTGATATTTTAGGTGTGATCCTATTAGCCCACAAGGCTGATTTGAGCTTAGTATGCCACGTCCTTTGATTTTCATCCAGAGTCCTCCTGATGATCTTTAGAAAATTCTTGTTTGTGGACTCTATTTGTCTGTTACCCTAGTGGTAATAGTTAGAAGAGGTGCTTAAATAGATCCCATTCCTAACAGCCCATTCTGTGATATTTAAACCTAGGAACGCAAGAGCATTGTATGATATAATAGTGGATGGTTTTCTGAACTTTGTCACTATTCCATCATAGAAGTCCAGTATGTTAGACTTGTTTTCTTCCTTGAGTGCTACTGCCTCGGTCCACTTGGTGAAGTAGTATGTTGCCATGAGAATCCACTTATGACCTTGGCTCGAATTCAGATTGATGACCTCGATGAAGTCCGATCCCCACTGCATGAATGGTTTCTCAACTGATATTGGAAGCAATGGAAGTTCTACTAGCCTCTCCTTACTTGTGAAGAATACACATTTCTTACACTTTTTGATCTAAGTGTAACATTCACTAAACATTGTAGGCCAATAATAACCCACCTTTATTATTTTAAGAGTTGTTACTCGCGGGAAAAAATGACCTCTAGCCTCTCCATCATGAAACTCATGGAACACAATTTCAACTTGACCTGTCCCAATGCACCTTAATAGGATGCCATTGATGTCTTTCTTGAACAAAATGTCATCAATAAGCACATATGGAATGGCTTGAAGTCTAAAATATCTCCTCTTTTATTTTCTTATTTTTGGAGGGCATAAACCTATTTGTAGGAAATGTATCATGTTTTGAGTCCAGCAAGGAGTAGGCATATCACCATATGCATGTTCCAAATTATATTTTAGCATGAAAACAACTTCCTTTTCATCACTTACTTCAACATGTTGACTGGAATCTAACTTCTCACATAATCCGTTTCTATGGACCAATTTGGTGACTTTGATCTTAATGTCATATTCCATGACACGAGTGATCGACCCTGCCCATTTCTCATTCAAATCCTTCTTCAATAGGAAGTCCTTGAATCTCACATGGGATACTAACAGTTTAATCTTGTTGTTTGAAACTAGGTTCTTGAATTTATTTAAACTCCTGATCACTGTGAGAACATGTTTCTCAATGAAAGAGTACCAAATTTCATATTCCTCAAAACCCTGACTGAAAAAGGTAACCGCTTGTTTGGATCCCTCTTTGTTTTTCTGCACTAGGATTGTCGAAATTTTTTCCAAACCACCGAAAGCATAAAAAATAAAATCTTTGGAAAATTCCAGATGGATGAGGGTAGGAGCTTGAGATATAGCATTCTTGATAGCTTGAAAACTTACCTTTCCCTCTGTTGTCCATTTAAATTCCATGCTCTTTTTCAACATCAACGTTATTGGCTTGACAAGACCGAAGAAATCTGGTACAAACTTGCAGACAAAGTTGATTCTTCCCAAGAATATTTAGAGATCCTTCTTATGACTTGGCAGTGGCAATGATCGAATTTCTTCAACTCTTTCTGGGTCAATGGTCAATCCTTATTTTGACACAATATGGCCTAGAAGATTTCCTTCATGAGCTAGGAATATGGATTTTTTCAGGTTTAGGGACACTCTGAATCTCCTGCACATTTGAAATACCTATCTGAGATGAAAGAGGTGACTCTCCGCACTCTTAGAAAATATGGTGATGTCATCTAAATACACCAAAACTATCTTGTTTATAAACCCCTTGAAATCCATGTCCATTTCTCGTTGAAATGCTGCTCCAGTGTTTTACAATCCAAATGACAGCTTCTTGTAGGCATAGGTGCCCAACTTGGTGGTGAAAGTTGTCTTGAATTGGTCTTCCTCTTTCACCATTATCTGATTATAACCCTATTATCCATCTAGGAGAGTGAATATCTCTGAACTGGATACTACCTATAAGATTTTCTCCATGGAAGGGAGTAGATAGTGGTCCTTGAGAGATGCCCCGTTCATGTCCTGAAAGTCTATGCACAACCATATTTCTCCATTTATTTTCCTGAATGGAACTAGGTTTGTAACACAACTTGATTGTTTGATTGGAAATATAATGCTTGCCTCTATTAACTTATTCAAATCCTTTTTCATGAGAGGCTCAATGTGCGGGTTGACTGGTATTTATTTTTCCTTTATAGGCTTAACATCTGGGCCCAATTCAATCATATGTTGTGCCAACTTAGGATTAAATCCTCTCAATTCTTCATAGCTCTAAGAAAATACATCTGGGAACTCTTGGAAAAGTTGTATGAAATCTTATTTTTATTTCTTAGAGATTACTTTTCCAATTTGGAGGGTTTTACCTTCCCCAATTGAAATGGGTTCTGAATCTTCCCGTTTGACCTAGATATTTGCTTTCTCTTTCTAGAATTGGTCATTGGGATTGAATATTGACTCTAGAGTCACTAAGCATTTTAGGAGCTTATTTTTCCATAGATACACTACTTGATCGTTGTATTGCTGCTCTAATTTATCTTGATTCTTAGATGAGAACTTTTCCTCTTCTTGTAAGAAATTGATGATTTATTGGTCACTCACAAACACCTACCAACTTGTGTTATTGTCTGGAACTACTGTGCTCACAACTACCTTAATATGGGATTGTGTTTTATCTCTTTTTATACTATCAACTACATAAAATTTGCCCCAATTGTTGCAATCCTGTCCACAACTTCATTCTTCTTTCTAGGTATTGTCTTGATGTTGAATTCTTCAAAATCCTCCAAAAGGTCCCATACCCAATTTTTATAGCTCTTAAGTAGGTCATTCTTTGAAGCATGTTGTCCTTTGACTTGATTTACAATCAGATCACTGTCTTCAAACACTTGAAAGTTTGTTATACCTCTTTTCATATCCCAGTGAAGCCCATGAATCAAGGCTTCACATTCAGATGTGTTGTTTGAACAAGAAAATTGAAATCAGAAAGTTGAATAGTACTTGATGTTTTTTCATGAAACCAACATTGCACCTCCTCCAACACCTTTCCTACTCCTTGAACCATCAAAAGAAACTTCCATACTTTGTTATCATCCTTGTTTTCTAGCTTGGTGATGTTAGGGAGAATTGGATTCTCTTCATATATATAATATACTCCTAGTTCAGCTTCTTTCATTTCCTTGTAAGGATCAAAACATGTGTTTTTTTTTCCCATTCATCCAAAGGAAAATCTGGAATTCCCTCAAATTTAGTACCTATTTCTAAATCGCTTGAACACTCTTCCTGATCAAAGGTTGAACAATTGGCATTGATGGGACTTTGCACATAGGGCTCAATGTGAGATTTTTCTATCATTTCTGACCTGATTGTAGATTTTGCTCTGTATATCATTCTGAAAAGCATATGTGACCATTTGGTTGATTGACAACTGCCAATCTTGGTCATGAAGTCCCTTGACAAGCACAAAGTGAAAAGTGGAGGTAAATCAATTACACAAACATCCAACAAAAATGTGACATTGAGACATGCATGCAATGTCAGAATTAACCCTTTGATCACTCTAACTATTCTAATCGATATACCATTCAATTGCACTACTCCTGTCAACATTGGCTCATACTTGATACCCAACTGATTAGCTATTTCCTTTGGCATTACCAAACTGTTTACCCCTGAATCGATCATGTAATTATGCACTAAGTTGTTCCCAATTATCAGTGACACATAGAACGATGAGGGCTTCAAAAAAAATTTGGTTGACCCTCTTCCTGCGGCACTGTATTAGTAAGAAATTTCCCATTATTCTTAGATGCCTCATTTGAAGTGGACCAATTGGCCATAACTTCTTGCAGTAGGTCCCGTTGTCCTAGGATTTCCAATAATTCCCGCATTGAATTTTTCACATGTGTTTTATTCATTTAAACTATGATGTTGAAAGGAGACGGATTATCTTTATGTTATCATTTGTCTGGCACAACCTTTTCCTACACATGAGTTGGTGCTTTAGGTTGAATTTGTAGGTTTGGGGCTGCTCTTGTATTTCTAACTCCTTCTGGGATGAGAGTAGGTTGAGAAAAAATCAGATTAGATGGTTACCCTTCCTCTATGTTCCTCTTTTTTGATCATGTATTAATAGGCACACCTTGGAAAGGAGGTTGGTTAACTCTGTAGAAGTCTTTTGTTTTCCAATTAACCAGTGTGGTTTCAGTTGGAGGTGTCTCTTGCTGATTACTTTCTTCCTCACTCGGCTCTTGGGACACACTGAGGATTTGCACCATTAAGGCCTGATTTAGTGCACTATTGAAGCATGTTGATTTATTATGAGGTAGGTTGCATGGAAAATACCACTCATACTCCTAAGAAATATTGTTTTGAGCTGGAAAGGCTCTTGATGTCGATGATGCATTTGGATCATATGGTCAGAATGGCATGACAACTTGAGATTGTCCCTGCTTCATATTTTGATTAGCAGCCTAAACTGATGGTCTATTTTATTGAAAATGAGGCCTATTTGTTTGAGCTTAGGGATGATAAGGCCTAGAACTCTGAGCTAGGTGCCTCTTAATAATCACTAGTTCATTTCCCAAATTTTGTAGCTACTTCATAAGCTCCTAGAACTCCTTAGAGGTGCTTGAAGAATTTGAAGCCTCACTATTACTTTGATTTCTAGGGGTTGGAATGGGATTCAATTATGGGGTTTGACTAGTTGTAGGAGTTTCCATTTCTGGATATAGAGGCATAGATGGCCTAGGCGCAATCTTTCCTGCTTGAATCAAGTGGTTATCTACCCTAATAGCTATGTTGTAGGCTCCTAGCAACATTCTTCCTCCCATTGATTGTATCATTATAGCTATTTCTGAATCCAAGGCATTCAATAAATAGAGGAATGCAGCTTAGGAAGTTGGTATCATGACCGCTGGAATTATATCCCATGTCCTTCGGAATCATAAATTGAATTTTGCCATCTGTTCAGTCGAAGCTCGCTTGATTGTTGTCAATTGTTCCAATAAAGACATATTGTCTTCCCTTTCTCTGAATTGATTATAGAGGGATGTGTAAAACTGGTACCAATTTTGAATAGACCCTATTGTTACGCTCATAAACCACTGTAAAGCCTTACCTTTGAAAGAGGATGCCAACAATTTGACTGCAACATCCATCTCATTGATTTCATGAATTGCACAAGCATTAGCAATGTCTTGAATGTGGTAAATGGGGCTTTTATAATTTTCTCCCATGAAGTAGGGAATATTTTTTAGTGTTGCAACCGGAATTGGATTTTAAGCATTTAGGGAAAGTGGACTACTGCCCATGAAGTTGACAAAGGGATTTGGTGGCACTTGATGAGCCATTATGATCAGTATGAGAAACCTAGTTGACTGAATGAAGGGTCTACCAGGTGGAGGTGTAGATAATGTCCTATTAGGTGGAGATGGTGATCTTTTTGGTCTTCTTCCTCTCCTTCCTCTACTTGGAGATAATTGCAGATATGTGAATCTTCCCTCTTCTCTAATTTCAGACCTAGTTTGAATTCTTCTCATGTACTTGGGAAACCTGTGTAACTGCAACATTGGATTCATACCCTCGAAATTGCCATATGTGTTGGGAAATGAGCCTCTAAAGGATAGGTTTTTGCCAAGTCACACACCAAACTCAACAAAATTGAAAATGAAGACTTTGAAGGACCTGCATATTTGATCTTCTGGAGGTTAAAATTTGTCTTGAACTGGTAGTCCCAAAATTTCAAAAAAGTAGAGAATCTCAAAATTGGAAACCTGAAAACCTGAAAGTCCAAAAATTTACAAGTTTTGAAACCTAAAAATGAGAGAAACCCGAAATTCTGAAAACTTGAATTTCAAAAAAGTCTAAAATTTCAAAAGTTTTGAAATCCCAAAATCTCAAAACCCGAAATCCCAAAGTGCAAAAAACCCTGAAATTTTGAAAATCAAAATTTCAAACATCGAAGAATACCCTTTTTAAGATTAGGCCCCGATCTATATACTGGTGAAATTAGGAGTTATTTTACTCATTAGAAAACCCTTGAAAATTATTTTCAGAACTTTACCCTGTGAGGTGAAAAGTCTGAAATTGGAAATTTGTTAACTTTGAAGTCCAAATTTTTTGCAAATGCCTTCAAATCTTGTGGGATGATTTCTTGTCCCACTAGGTGTGCCAAAAATGTTATGAAAAAATAATAGCACCCCTGACTTCTTGCAAGTGAATGGTTGAGGTAGTCAATATGATTTGTCAAAAACGGAGTTATCCTAAAGTGTGGGATGTTGAAATCAGGATGACTCTTTAGAGAAGTCCGGCTTCGTATCCTATCCTAGTGACAACTACTCCAAATTTCAGAGAGTTACAGGTTCTAACCCTACTCTAATGCTTTCCAAGTGGATAAAGATAAAGAAAATGAATGAAAATTAAAACCTACTCTAAGGGAAGGTGATGCACCAAGAAGGAGTGCTGGATAACCTGCACAATAAGCACATCACTACCAGAACCTTACAATGAAAATAATAACACATAATAGCCTTGCATGCAATGAAATATCATAAATCTATAATAGAACACATAAGAGGGTTTGAAACATCCACAGATATGATTTTATTGCTCTAATATTTGATACAATACATCACATTTAGGGCCAAAGGCACATATTTTGCATTACAATATTCAAATAGGGAGGTTTGGAACTCCACAAATCTCTTACAGACAAGAAAGAAGGGAGGGGCATATACAAGGTGTCCAACCTTTTGAAATGATACCTTACTTATAATTTATAGAAATATTTTTGACAGGAGAAGAGAGAGAAAAGAAATCCTGAAATTGCTCCAAAACCAATAAAATTCATTATTTAATCTGCAATGGGTGCTTGAAGATATTCAAAAATCCTTTGCTTCATTAATGGTATTACATTGTGCATGAAGAAACTGGCTCTGATTACACCTAGGTCTAGTCCCTAGCTCCTTTAGCTTCATCATGACTTGTTCTCTCACCAACCCCATTATTGAATTTCACATACTTCTCACTGTTTTCCATTTTTAGGGATCCATAACCCCCAAAATTAGAATTCCAATGGTGGCATCTTTATGGAGCCTAAAATTAACTTCTCAAATAATTTAAATTTGCTAAAAATGGTGGAGTATAATGGAAGATATCACCATTTTTACACAAGTTGTTTGCATTTCCATAATCTTCACCTACTCACCTAGTTCCTAGATTTTGATGTGTCCATTAGATTATCCTCCAAAAGTCCTTTCCAAAGACAATAATTTTGCTAAATTTGGCTAAAAATTACATAAGTTATTAATTTTTGAAAATTGGTTATCATGTTTAGCTTGCATCCACCATTCGGACCCCTTGGTTTCGGACTCCACGTGAATCACAGCCCCAAACACCAAATCTCGCAAGCTTCAAAATCCTTCACTCGCAAAACTTGAAACTAACTTTCCCTTACCCTTTTGGGTGTTGGGCACTCCACCCTTCAGAAAATATGTCACAAGCCTCTCTTCGGGCTTGGGATTATTTTTCGTTCTGAAACTTCTGAAGACCTGTCTTCCCGAAAAGTTAACCAAACTCACCTCAGTGCCACATTTGACTCCACATTTGAAAAATTCAAGTTTCGAGATTCTTCTTGTTCGAGTTTTTGTGTCTCGCCATTTCAGGCTTCACATGAAAAAACCTCCAAACTCGCCAATCCCAAAAGTCTAAAGACTTTGGACTTCAGGACTCCTCCACATCCGACCTCACTCACCTCATTGAGCCTTCTCCCTTGTGTCCTCGATGGAGTCAGCCATTCGTCGAGCTCCATCTTTGACTCGCTTGATTCAACGAGTTTTATCTTGTTTCTCCCAACTGATGCAAGTAACTCACCATTCCTATGCCCTAGTTTACTATGAAATTTCTACTTTGGATTGCTTGTCTCAAGGTACTTTTTCTGAATTCATACCATTATCTATTCCCTAGCCAACACGACCCTTCTGCCCTGAACCTGTGATGAGCTTGATGCAAGCTATATTGAATTTTCCGTGTTCAGTGATGAGATCCTCACCTCCTCCACATCACCCAATGATACACTCAATTGGCTGAGCTCAGGGATCTCAGCCCTTACCACTCGACTGTGACTCAGGTCCCTGCTTACGCGCCTTGTTGCCGATTCCATGGCCAATCCCTCATGCTAGCTTGTTCTACTAAGATATTCCATCGTCGAGCACCTTCCTATTCACTGCCTGCAACTCGGGTACTCCATTACCCTGGCCAACTTGGATCCACCTAGAACCACTCTTTACATCATGTTGGACTCAGATTGAGCTTCTCCTAACTCGACACGCACTGCTTGTATGGCTTGCTTGTAACTCCTACAACCCTTTCTATGTAGCTCACCATGGGCTTAGGCTTGTATGTTGCCCTATTTTGCGACTGCCTCCAAAGCCATCTTCGGCTTTCGATAGAGAGCCAACTTCTCACTCCAACTCTTTGTCTCACCTCTCGGAGCTACTCAGTGAGCCACTTGTACAACTCATCCTCCAATCATTTAACTCACCAACTCCATGTAAGCTATTTTTTAGCTCGATGGTCGATCATAATGGCCCAAATTGAAGAATTTTGACCCCAGAACCTCTAAATTTTAAATTTTTTTCATGAATTTTTCTCATGTCAGAGGACCTGATAAGTGGAAATGGAATGTAAGGAAATTTCATGGGTCGTCAGCATGATTTTTCCCATTTTTTCTTGATTTGGCCAGATGTGGGCCCTTGGGGCCCACAATTCACTATTTTCCAAGATGATCTTGAGGGTCGAAACCCAGAGGAGGAAAAAATTCCTTGATATCATTTTCACTTATGAACTAAATTCGTTTAAATGTGATCTTGAGATCCTCAGAAACCATCCTATAACTTGATTTTAAACTTTAGGTGTTGTCCTGTTAAGAGTCTGTGATCATATGGGTCCTTATTGGCCATTGTTTCTTGGGAGGAAAAAATTGTCAACAACAACCACGAGTAATTCGTTGCATTTAATTTTGTTGAGTAGATCAGGGGTTATTTGGTGTTGTAGATTTTTTGGAGTCATTAACCCGCCATTATTGTCCAAACTCATGTCATCGGGAAGGTTACGAAAAAATATGAGTGGGTTTGGGAGGGGTTTAGATTTGGTTTTGTTATTTTGTCTCTTTGTGAAAGTCAAATTTGGGAAGTCGAGGCCACATTTTTTGCTAGATGTCATCGACCCCTTTGCAAAAAGAGTGACGATGGTGTCTACTATAGGGTTGATGGTATAGAGATTATTAGGATTTTTTTTTCCAAGGGCCGATGGCATTATCTAGAGGGTGGATGAGGTAGATATTTCTCTAGATGTAGATTGTAAATGTGAATGTTCGTTACAAATTGATTTTGCAGACTTCTAATGCTTGTTTGTTGTCATTTTGTGTGCAAGAAGAGCATAGGATCCACATATGGTGAAGTGTGTATGTATCATGGCTCAGTGGTATGATTTTAAGACTTATTCAGGTAGAAGTGACCCAGTTGCAAGGTTGGGGCTTTATGGGAATCATGCATATGCCTAATATACCATTAGATTTGGATTTATTACAAATGTTTTTAGCTATATTGGAGACCACGTCAAACAGTTTTTCAGTGGTGGATGGGACAGGAAACTATGGAGATGTTGTTGACTTTGGATGATGCTCATGGTATTATGGGGTTATCTATTGGAGGAACCCACATGTATTGTGATATGATTTCAGATGTTGTAGAGCAGAGAGCCTTAGCCATATGAGATACTAGGAGTGGTACATATGACAAGAGTATGTTATGTGTCTGACTCAACACATTGCAGGATGTAAGTATTCTAGATATTCAAAAGGTAGTGATGGTCCATCATTTTGGCAAGAATAGTGTACCACAAGGCAGATGGATCCATCCCATTGTTCTCGATTGTGGTATGTAGATATTTTGTTGATCATGGGATTTTGTTTAGGTGGGGCACCACCAAATGGGTACAATTGGTGTATGATTTATACAGGGTCAGATGTAGAGGACAAACGGTTGTGGGAACCATCATTTTATTAACAACTTGGATATATAAGAGGTTCCTTGTGTATAGGTTGACACATACACCAAAGGTAGTTGTGGTGGATTCATCGAGAGTGTTTCAGTGGGCATAGGGGCCGGTAGTGAGGTCACTCAGAGCATGTTGACCACTAGCATAGGTGGGTCTAGATGATGTTACATGAGATCCCTACATAGGGAATGTGAATTAGTGGCCCAGTTGGCCTAGAGTAGAGTTGTTGACCTTAATCCTCAATAGAAATATGAGGGTTAAGTAGTTCGTTTTTACCAACTAGAGATAACATCACACAAAAGGGTAGATATCTCTTATAACATAAATATTTATCTTTTATTAAACATGAATAAACATAATACTCATCACATTAATGCTTCAAATCACACACATCACACATATATTGATCACATTGTGATAAAATTCAGAAATACATATTTAAATCAATTATACTCATCTCCCTCACTTCTCACATTAATGCCTCTCTTAATTTTTCATGTTTTTCTCATCTCTTCTCACTCATTTTTGTGATTTCCTCTTTCCCCCTCATTTTACATCATTATATAGCCTTTAAAAGGAAAAAGTTATGTCTTTTCACTCATAATGACCCATGGTAACCATTGGTTAACTCTTATTTACATTCTTAACTAGTAATTAGTGGATATTTACACAAATATCATGGTATTTATGCATTTTTCTTTTGTAAAAGAATATACATTCTTCATTATTATCAATCTAATATATTTTTGGCTTTCATGGTTTATTATAATGCTCATATAAATCCCGTAAACATCATACAACAAATTTTTAATATGAATGTCCTTGTCAACATCATCTACTAACTTCAAACGTTGTCTCGTACTTGAGACAACCAAGTGATGACTTAAAGTCCCATTCTTCATCACTAGATGAACTTTCTTCCCAAGTCATTTTGATAATCTTCTTTTTCCTTGGTGTGTGTTCTTTTATAGTTCCTCCATTCCTCAAGGATTTTGTCTTTGTCCCTTTATTTTGGTAAAAAATTTATTCCTTCGAAAAAATGAATGAATCGTATTCTCCATCATCATCTGTTGGTATCCTTCTTGCATATCTGACACATTTTATTGGTAATTCAATTTGACAATCCTCATCCATTTTACATCTTGTTCATTTTGTATTATAACATATTTTGACCTAACTATACTTTTCTTCTTCTCGTTTATCACCTTTTATTTTATTTCTATTTCTAATTGGTTTTCTTATTTTTACTTTCATGTTATTTCTCTATATTTCCCTTCCTTTTCTCTGTAACATCCTCACACAATGTCACACTTTCATTTTCTCCTTTAAAACTTAACTTCCTTATCTCTTTTTCTCTTTCCATTTTTTGGTTTTCTGCTTTATCTTCCGTATGATTCTTTTTTTATTTCCATGATTTATCTTTTCTTGTTCCAAAAAATTCTATCTATGTATATTTTTTAGATGGTTATATTATTTTGGTCTCTTTTTCCATCTGCATCCCTTCCTCTTTGTAAAATATATTTTCAATATGTATCTTCTTCTCACAATTACGTAGTATATGTCCATTTTTTCCACACAAATAACATGTTATCTACCTTATCCATTGACCATTTCTCTGTAGTTTTGATACTTTCCATCCCATCCTTTATTGTAGTTATTTCCTCCATAATAATGATGACAATTTCCTTTATTATAGTTATTTCTTCCATACGTCCCATGGTATCCTATGTAGTATCCCATTTCATTATATCTATGATATTTCTTATGGTCTTGATTATCTCTCTGGTATCCCTAGTAGTATCCTCTTCCATTACTTTGATCAAGTCTTTTTCTTAGTTGGCTTAATTCATTCTGAAGCTTCTATAATTTTAATTTCATTTCACACTCTCTCCTCCATGGTTACACTTCTAGTTTTGATTCCATTTCCAATCCTTCCATAATTGATATGAAATATTTTCCATCTATTAATAATCTTAGATATGGTAACAATCCACAAATATATATCTCAATTCTCATTTTCTCATTTGGTGGTTCATCTAGTTTTTGCACTATATTATTGAATCTTTGATCTAACTCCTTAACCGTATCTCCTTATTTTTGAAATAAATTCCACATTTTTCTCACACCTTACTCCCTCTACCATCATCTAGATATTAGATAGCTAGGACTTGGGCTTAGACACCAAAAATGTTGAGCTTAAGCCTCGACATCAATGTGAGGGTTAAGTAGTTCACACAAAAGGGTAGATATATCTTATAAAATAAATAATTATAGTTTATTAAAAATGAATAATTATATTCTATTAAAAATGAATAAACATAATACCCATCACATTAATGCTTCAAATCACACACGTCACATATATTGATCACATTGACATAAAATTTAGAAATACATGTTTAAATAAATTATATTCATCTCCCTCACTTCTCACATTAATGCCTCTCTTTATTCTTCATGTTTTTCTCATCTCTTATCACTCATTTTCATGATATCTTCCTTCCCCCTCATTTTACATCATTATATATCTTTTAAAAGGAAAAATGTATGTCTTTTCACTCATAATGACCCGTGGTAACAATTGGTTAACTCTTATTTACATTCTTAACCAGTAATTAGTGGATATTTACACAAATATCATGGTATTTATACATTTTTCTTATGTAAAAGAATATATTCTTCATTATTATCATTCTAATATATTCCTGGCTTACATGGTTTATTATAATGCTCATATAAATCCCGTAAACATCATAAAGTAGCTTTTTAATATGAGTATCCATGTCAACAAGAGTACTTAGATGCCATCACCGAGGTGAGATGACATTACATCTATTGGGTGGAGACCTATGTAGTGAGAATATTCCCGAGACAGTTTAGGTGGCCAACACCTGTGGTGATACCACTATTTCCACCCTACCAGTGTCGTCATGCTAAAGAAGATGCAAGAAAATAGGTGAGGGTACCAACATTATGACCCTGTAGTATACGAGAAATGAGCACACATGGTTGAAGGTAGTTTCGGCATGGTGGGGATGCTTAAGGCCCGCCATAGATCATAGAAGTGAGTGTCTTAAAGGAGGGATCTGACCGAGGATCTGTTGATATAACTTCACAGGTTGGGGGTGCAAGCGGAACTAGTCCTAGCACTAGAGGAGGAGTAGTAAGAAAACTAACACCATGGCTCAGGGAGCATAAGTTGGGATGGTTTAGAGGAGGATTTTTAACACTGATTGGGGTTCATAAGGTCATGCATCTGAGAGAGAATCTCAAACCATAATGCAGAGGGGATATGATATTGGTTCCCTGAGACATGTGGGAAAAGTATGTAGGAGAGTGAACTTGCCGTGATGACGATAAGGAGGGGGTATTAAGTGGCCGCGGAGACAACGAGACCATCATGAAGAACTTGGGAAGTTAGGTATGTGTGTCATTGTGTTATTTAGATATTTTTATCAAAATGGGTTTGTGTCATGTCGATATTGTGCATAACATGTGTCATTTTTGTTTTTGTAGAGCGAAAGGTGGAGGAGTGGAACTCCTTGATAGAGAGTTCCCACCATGATATCCATAATATTGTTTTGGAGGTACATGATATTGCAATGATTGTGGATCCAACAACATTTTCAGTGGGATATTTTGTGAGCTCGTTTTGGCTGGTTGGAGAGGCATCCCGAACACTTTTGAAATATTTGGATACACAAGAATTAACAGCTACTGGAATCATATATGTGATGATGCATAGTTTATTATAGGTGTAGGATTCCCTAGTTTAAGAGAAACCTACTCATCTAATAGATGTTGAAAGAGCCTTGAAGCAGATTACTTTGTTAGAGAAACATCTAACGAGAGCACAAAGAGTGTAACATTCCCAATTTAAGACTTTAGAAACAAGGGAATTTTTTTTATACATAATGTTCTCTATTCTAAATAATCATAACTTAGAACACACATTCCATGCCAATCAATCTCATAACAAATAACCATATGCAACTGTAAATGACTCAGTGAGCTACTGATCTCTCATTTCATGACTCGATTAACAACTGATCTCTCATGTTACTTAAGTATTGAATACTTTATGTATACCAAGTATACTTGGTTCTCTTGATGTGTTTTGGGTACTGAGTGTTATATTTAAGAAACCTATTTGAATATTTTTTACCAATATTCATTTGAAATCACATTCCTTAAATTAGGTGATATAGGGCAACGCAACCAACAAATTGCGATACTTTGGCCAAATATTTCCAACATATTGTTCATGTTACTATTCCTAGATAAAATACTTGTCTAAACGGAATACGTACTTCACCCCACTCCTCTATTATCTAGAATTACCTTCACCAACTTTAGTCAGTCCACTTGTCAAAGGGTTGACCCTAACGTAGGTTAGTGATATAATTTACAATAGGTAGTCACTTGCGATGACCTAGGGCATATAGAAATACCCTTTCAAACTAAGTTGATTGGATGTGCCTAGTTATCCTAAATCATTGTGGGTCATTTCCTATGCTAGATCATAACTCTAAAATATCCTAGAGAGAAACTAAGTTCAACTCCAAGTTTGGGTAGGTCTAGATGAACCAATGTTGAAGGGTGTTGCAACACGTCAACTGTAACCCTGTATCCTTGTGAAGACCCAAGTCTTCACAATGGTACAGATCTGCAGTTGGCTTGTGCCAACATCTGACAGAACTACTTCATCTCGACATACAAACCTCAAGAGATCATTTCCACTTAATTAGTTTAGGATTAAGATTCAGATTTGATCAACCTTTCATAACCCTAATTCCAACAACCTTAACGATTTCCATCCCCGTTTGAGTTTGTTAACTAATACGGAACTTCAAAGACTAATGATTGCCTTACGTTCAATTAACGTTTTTCTTAGCGTTTGATTAATTGAAAACAACATCATCATCCATTAAATGATCTACTTAATGTTTCTCAACCATTCAAGGAATGTATAAGAACCAAAACAGGTTCCAATATAAAAGACTTCATACCTATGAAGTCTAAATGGTTATCGAACCCGCATATCATTAGTTTATTTTGCATCCTTTTTAGAAGAGGACAACCTTTCTCATTATGGTTAAGTATTGGGGTTTATTATACCCATATCAAATTTACGCATCGTGACATTAGAGCAACATGTTCATAACATCATAATCCACCATTCAAGATTAAGTAAGGAACATTAATACATACAACTTAGTAAGTTGCATTAAAGTAAGGGAATTTGTGCTAATTCCCATTTATCCAGACAATTTACTGACATCAAGAATAAGGATCTAATTAGATATAAACAACAACATCCAGGATAATATTACAGATTTTTTCTTCTTAATATGAGAAAGAGAATAGACTTAATCATGTTTTAAGTAACCTCAGTTTTTTTCAATTCATCCAAATAAAATACACATCTAACAAAACTATGTATTACTGACATATTTCATGTCAACAACATCAAGATCCTTTAGATTACAACTTTTCTTCCTTCAATACATTTAACTAATAACTCATAATTCTCTATAATGGTCCAGACTTTTAATTTAACCAATACATGATAAAAGTTATTGCTTTCCTTTATCACTTACGAAGTCCATCTATAAAAATTGCTAGCACGGGTTAGTTCATTGAACTGGGCATGATAAGCACTAAGCATTAAAATGAAATGCTTTCAACTAACTGTTTCATTAAACCAACTCTACTTTAATAAAACAGTGTGGTCAAGGAGACAAATAAATCATAGCAATAACAACCTTAAATGAAGAACAATTAATCTTATAAATAGCATTTAAAGAAATATCATGATGTAATCTACAATCTAAAACATGTTATCAGATAAATACCGTTCCATCCAATACATTTATCCATAACAAATAAAAGTAATTTCTAATTATTTCCTTCACAAATCATCTTAATTTAGAAATACAAATCCAAATAAGAGTTTCACACATCAGATGTGGCATCCTAATCCCAAATGCAAAGCATAGCCTAATTTATCAAGTTAGACCAAATATCAACATTAAGATAGAATTTACTCAATGTACAACATCTCACATTTTCCTTCTATCTCAAATATTAAAAGCCTTAACACTAGTCAAGAGAACAAGCAAGAAGCAATGACGACTACTCAAGAAATTAAGGATAATAGAGCAACTGATCCAAATAAATCAATGACCATATTTACCCAAAGGAAGAACGACTGAGATGAAATAGTAGGAACTTCCTAATTAATTTGGTTAGCCTGAATCCATTACACAATTTCAAATAAGAGAACACAATCCGAAACGTCCTATTATTTCCAAAGGCAGTGGTCAGGCTTTGCCTTAAAGACTGAAGAAGAAGGAGTCAAAAACCAAGATCAGAAGGTAACTCCAACATCTTAACATGTGGGACGAAGGTTTCAAAGGACAATGCAGGCGTTCAATACTTCCCAAAATCCTTAAAAGATAAAATGCACAGAAGAAGAGATCAACAGAATGTACGATTGCTTTGATAGAACAAAATTAAACATGATTTTCCCTCATAGACAACCAATGACTGAGACATTAAACCAGATCAAACGGAGATGCAATGACAAAATTTCAAAATTCCATGTAGGCACTTATAGTCCCAATAGTCACTCAAAGGATGTTAAAATTTCAGTCAAGGTCCACAGTCTGACCAATTCCTCCAATGATAAAAACAAAACAATCAACGAGAGAGACTCTAAAACGAGTCCTCACAGAGGTTAAAGACATACATTACCTGAAAAGACAGAGGAGGTTCCTTCACGATTCCATTCTAAGAAGATATAGCCCCATATTGACATAGCTTAGCTACAGGCGTATAACTTATCAACAAATTTAATCCCTCCAATCTTGTTCAAAGATCAAAGAATAGAAGAATCCCGAAGACCCCTTATTCAGAACCAATTTTGATAGTTCAAAATTAAGAAACGACAACCGCAAGTTCAAGGATCATCCTTAATGTTCCTAATATCCCAATCATGAGGTTTTAACAAGTTTCTCCTAGCAAGATACTCAGAGGTCAATCCAGTTCAAATACAATTAAACAAAAAAACCAACAACATCTACTTCGACAGTAAGAACATAGCAAAGAAAACTCAATAGAGCTACAAGGACGACCCAACGTCGACTCCGACAAAGCCGACCCTCAACATGTCCCCAACCAAAAAACCCTCCCTCTATAATTTTTGTTTAGTACTCAAGATTTTTTAAGATACACAATGCTCATAAAAGATCATAATAAAGACTTGTAACACGGGAATCCCAAGCTCGAATGCCTCAAAAACAAAGTGCCCAGGAAACAAATAATCCAAAGTTTCCTATGAAGGACCAAATTTGAGTACCCAATTTAAAATGAAAAGTCTAAAATGTAATAAAAACCTTCAATCTTGTTTCTATACAAGGAGAATCCAAAAAGAAAACAGAGATTCCAAACATTGCAAAACTACTAGCTTTTATCGCAGACTGAATATGAAGATTAGATAGAGTATACAAAGAGTTCAAGAAGAAGGCACACTTTATCGTATCAATAAACAAATTTGAGCTCACACAACTTAGAATCCAATCATGCATATTCCTAGAATTCTAACAGGGGATTATAACTTCCACAAAACCAAGAAGCTACAACGAAGGTATACTTTTACATTCTGCAACCTAAGCTAAAGCTTGGTTCAAAAATGAAAGACACATATCATTTCCATAACCCATTTTTGAACAGATAAGCAAGAATCATGCATGTACTTCATTACTTATATCACCACAATATTTAAGGTGAATTCAACAATAAATAACCAGGAAAGCAATACAATGACTTCCTTTCCAAGAAGAGATTCATGTTATCCAAAATGTACCCCCTTGCTCATTTTGTGGCTAACTCTTTTCATTCTTCCCTCTCTTGTGCCTCAGTCATAAATTTTTGCTTTTAGGGACCCAAAACTTTCTAGAAATGGAACCATTGGATAGAGTTATTTCTCAACTTTTTAGAAAGGTAAAGTTTTCCTCCTAACTCCATTTATTTTTGAAGTTATGGATCGACGGAGTTTTTGTGGGAAATTTTCCCCTGAAATGCCCGCAGCCAATGAGATGCCACCATGTGTCCAAGGAAGTGGCAGGGGTCGGAGGAAAACTTGGAATTTTCACCAAGTGTTTGGTAAAATTTTTCAAAAGGAAGGTTTTCCCCGCAGGCCTGCCGGAAAATCAGATGATGCCACGTGTCCAGGGGAAAAATTTGAAAAAATGACTAAGTGTTGGCGCAAGGAGAATTTTAATGAAGAAAGCCCTTGCCCAATCATATTGTGCCACGTGTCCTATGGCACCAGACCGGAAAATTCAGTGGAGGAAAGGCTAAAATTTTGGTGAAGTGTTTTTCCAAATTTCAAAAAGGGAATTTTTTGTCTGCTGCCCCATCAACCAAACAGTGAAGGCCACGTGTTCTCAATCCTCGAACCGGGGGAGCGCAGGGGAAGCTTGGGAAATTTTCCCAAAGTGTTGGCACAAAATTAAAAATGTTTGTGGAGGGCCCGCAGCTAATCAAATGATGCCACGTGTCTCAGACCGGTGGGAGGCAGGGAGAAATTGAGAAAATTTTCCCAAGGGAAAACAAAGGAAATTTAAAAGGAAAAAGCCCACCCCACAAAATGCGAGCCAATGGAATTATGCCACGTGTCCATATGGCGGCAAAAAATATGGACAGGCCCACAAGGGAAATTCAAATGGGCAAGCCCATATCCAATGGGGTTATGCCACGTGTTTAGGCTGAAAATGGTCAAAACAGCTCGTGAAAAATTTAGGAAGGAAAGGTCCGCGACCAATTAGCACATACCATGTGCCCTCAACTCATCGGCTCGGCAGAGTTTTTTGGGAAAATTTTTCCAAAGGGTAAAGCAATGGAAAATGAAGCACAGAGTCCTCACGTCTAATCAGAACATGCCACATGTCCCAGAAATGGTGGAGCATGGGGATTTTTTGGGAAATTTTCCCAAATGCAAAAAAGGTGAAAAAATTCAAATTTTCACCCGCCAATCCGATTTGGCCCTGTTTTGCCCTAAAACTTCAAATGGCCATATCTTTCGATCCAAAGCTTGGTTTTTCACGTTCTTTATATCAATAGAAAGATGGTGAAATTATCTACAATATTTCAAGGTAATTTTTATATTTTTATGGATTTTGGATAGATAAAAACACCTCTGGCACGTGGTCATGGACAGAAATGACGTTTCAACCACCATTTTTAATGAAGAATGGCTAGCATTCTCTCCCAGCATGGATAAAAATGTCAGAGGATGGGCCTATAAGGATTCCCATGCTATTTTTATTGTGTTTTGGTCAATGGTTGAATCTTCCCCATGTTTTCCCGTGTTTCTCTCTCCTGGGGTCGTGGCTTGCACTGAAGAAGCTAGAGTGGGTTCATTTTGAAGAAGAGAGACACTTTTTCAGCTTTGCAACTTTCCTTTTTCTTCCTCTTTGGTATAATTTGTGAAAAATTTTACCTTTCCATGTAATACAACACCCCTTCTTTCCTCTTGATCTCTATAATGCATTATATTGGATCTGAAATGTTAATATATGTTCTGTGATTCAAATCCCTCAATCCTTTCATATATCTATCATTGTTTTCCTGATCTTTCATTACATTTTGAGCAATTTGTGCATGTCTTGTGTTGTGTTCTCTTGTGGATTGTGTATGTATTGTAGTATCAGGTGTCTGTAACTCCTTTGGTGCATCAATTCATTAGCATTAGCTTCATTTTCTTGCATTCCCTATCTTTTTCCCCTTGGAATTTAGAGTAGGAACTAGGAATTCAAACCCCTGCAACTTGTAAGTGACACATCTGGTCAGAGGATTTGAGGAACCAACCTCTAATATGGATATTCCTTTCCCATTTTACAAGTCTCACACTTGGGGAAAGGATTCAATGTTGTGCAATCACACTGGATATCCAAGATGTCAAACTAGAAGTCTGATCAACATCTAGGGGTGCTTCTGATTTGTAACAACAGTTTTGGCACGCCCATTGGGACCTTAGAGGTCTTCATCTTCATTGCAAAAAATTGATGTGCATTTGTTGTAAGTTTATTGCTTAAAATATCCCTAAATTGCACATCTGGCGACTCCAAGGAAGAAAGAAATCAGCTGGTTTTAGCAAGTGCAGACCTAAAAACTCATGAGAAGAATCACCTCAAGGTCAAGAGTTAGAGAAGAAGAGGTGTTGTTTGAGTATCTACAGTTATCTCCAAGAAGAAGGAAAAGAGGGAGGAGAATTCAAACGTCTTCATCTCCACCAAACAGAACTCTATCAACTCCTCCACCTAGTAGGCCTTTCATTCAATCAACAAGGCTTCTAAGGCCAATCAGAATGGCATAAAACAACCCCTATGTCAATTTCATTGGCAGCAGCCCACTTGTTGTCAATGCACAAAATCCAATCCTAGTTGCAGCATTGAAGAACATTCCATACTTTACTAGAGAGAATCAAACTACTCCTGGTGATCATGTTAAGGATATTGCTAACATTTGTGTAATCCATGAGATCAATGAGATGCAAGCTGCTGTCAAACTGCTAGCATCTTCATTCAAAGGGAAAGCTTTGCAATGGTTCAGGAGTCTTTCCTTAGGTTCTATTCAAAATTAGAACTAGTTATGTATAGCCCTCCATGAGCAGTTTGGAGAAAAGGGAGATGACTTGTCCCCTTTGGAGCAGTTGACAACCATTAAGAGAGCTCCTAATGAGAAGCTGACTGATTTTAATTTCAGATTTCAAAGGACTTGGGAGAGAATTCTAGTGGCAGTAAGGCCAGCAGCAGAAGGTGCTTTTCTATATTACCTTAAAGCTTTAAATTTTGATATTTCTATGTTAATTCAATCCATGGGAGGCACAATTGTCCTTGTTGCTTATAGAATTTCCATTAGAGCTAAAAATTGTTTGATTCAAGCTGGAAAGTTAGCTCCTAGGCCTCCAATGCCATTTTTTCCAAGTTTAGAGAGCCCAAACACTAATCAAATGCCTAGTTTAGATCTTATTCCCACTCCTAGAAATCAGGATTCAAATGAAGCTTCTACTTCATCTTCTAGTACCTCAAATGAACTTCAAGAAGTCATGAAGCAATTGCAAAATCTAGGCAATGAGCTGGTTACACTCAAGAGGTAGCAAGCCCAAGGTTTTAGACCTCCCTTCCAGCCTCAAGCCTAGCCTAACAGGTAGCCATACCAACCTCAGAGACCACCCAATCCAGCTGCAAATTTAAACCAAGCAAGACCTCCTGCCAATAGACCATTTTAGCCCTATAATCCCAATGTTATATCTACCTCTAAGGCATTATTACCAGTGAAAAACAACATAGCTCAAGAGTATGATTGGTGTTTCCCATGCAATGAACCTCACAACCAGTCTATGTGTTTTAATGGTGCCTTAAATCAAGCATTAATGATGATTACAACTGGTGTGGAGGGTGAAGGGAGTCAAGGAAATAACCAAAAACAAGAAACATTCCAGCAGCAATCAACTCCAAATGATGCCACACTTGTAAACTAGCAGGCAGAAGATTTTTTTGGCATGAATCAAACAATTCCCCAAAGTGTTGCAGCCAACACAAGGTCAAAGAGGAGAAACCTGGGTGAAGAACAGCCATTAGCTCCAAGAAATCCACAATATTCTATCACTCCACAAATTATTGGCAAGTAAAATTCAATTCCAAACACGCAAGGACTGCCCAAGACAGCTCCTAAGCCAACTCAAATACCATTTGTTGCTGCCCATGTGCAAGGAATGAATGTGCAGGCCAAGGGACAGCAGAGAGATGCTTCATCTCCATTCAACATCATTGATCAGATGAAGAAGACAAATGTAAACATATCAATGTGGGAATCACTATCTATCCCAGGCCAAAGAGATTTTCTACAAGCTGCCATGAAGGACTGGTCAACTTCAAATCAGCAAGTCCAGAATGCAAGAGAAAGTGCTCACAAATGTTGGCCCAGCCTGAGGGGAATCATGGAGGACAACAAGGCAAAGTGTTGAAGCCCCCTCCATTCTATGTTTCATTTATCATTGGAAATCAATTAGTACACAATTACATGATTGATTCTGGGGCAAGTAGTTCAGTAATGCCCAAGAAAATAGTTGATCAGTTAGGAATTCAGTATGAAGTCATATCCAAAGGGATAGTGCAATTGGATGGGATAGTAGTAACAACAGTTGGAGTGATAAAAAACTTGAGTCTTACCTTGCATGCCTGCCCCAACGTTGTTGTTTTGCAAGATGTCTCTGTAATAGACCTTCCACCACTCTTTGCCCTATGTCTGTCAAGGGATTTCACAGCCAAGATTGGAGGTTACTTATCTACTGATTGGTCACACATGTTGTTTGGAACAATGAAATATGGAACCAAGGCCACAATCAGATCTGAACCTATTACAAACTTTCACATTGAGCCTCACACTCCAAGTCAGATCAATACCAATTGTTCTGAGTTTGATCAAGAGGATTATCCAAGCACTGATGAAACTGACACCAAGGTAGGAAGCATCCCAGACCTAACTCTTGATGAATGGGAAAATAAGGTGCATGATTTTGATCCTTATCAAGAAATAGAAGAATTTGAGCTAGGAGTCTATTGCATGCATGAAGAAAATTAGCCTATTCCTAGCATCACCAAGCCAGAACACAAGGATGACAATGAGGTATGGCATTTTTTTTTTGATGGATCAAGGAGTAAACAAGGTGCAGGAGGGGGAGCTATGCTTGGTTTCCCCTATGAGGAGTTAAGTATTATTCAGCTTTTAGATTTCAGTTTGCATGCTCTAATAACACTGCTGAATACGAATCTTTGATACAAGGATTGCATTGGTCAATCAAGAGAGTGAATAAAGAAATTTGCAAGTCCTTGGTGACAGTGAGTTGATTTTCAACCAAGTTAAGGGGCAGCATGTTGTCAAGAATGATCTACTCAAAATGCTATAAGAATAGGGTGTGGGATCTCGTTGAAGATTTTGAGGGTTTTGGACATAAAATCCATTCCTAGAAAAGAGAACCAAGCTGTTGACAGGCTTGCAGCAGTTGGGGCAGCCTTTGACATTGTTGAAAGCATTTAAAAAGACAAGGTACAACCAAAAATCCACATGATTGTGATGCCTTCAGTACCAGAAAACAATGTAAGTTGGAAAGTGTTTGAAAATGATTAGGAAATCATTCATTTCTTACAAGAAGAGGCTGAGTTCTCAGCTAAAAATCAGGAAAAGTTGGAGCAGCAGTATGGTGACCAAGTGGTACAGCTGAGAACCAACAAACTACCAAAGGGACTTATTACTTTGGAGTCCATTTTCAGTCCTAATGATTAGTTTAGGAAGGAGAAAGCAAACATCCAAGTCAAGGGAGAAGATTCAATGTCCATCTTGGTTGAAGAAGGAAAATCACTCCAAATTGGTAAGATGACAATTGAAAAAGAAAGGTATGAGTTCATACAATTTTTTCAAGAATTCCCTGATGTGTTTTCTTGGAGCTATGAAGATTTGAATGGTTTCAATCCCAAGTTAGCTCAACACACCATTGAATTAGATCCAAGTACTAAACCTATCAGGAAAAAACAAAGGCCAGTCAATCCCCACATGGAGCCTCTCATGAGAAAGGAATTAAATAAGTTGATAGAATCGAGAATCATATTCCCTATCAAGCATTCTAGTTGGGTAGCCAACTTGGTTCCAGTTAGAAAGAAAAGTGGGGAAATCAGATTGTGTGTTGACTTAAGAAACTCTGAATAGAGCATCTCTCAAGGATCATTATCCACTTCCTTCTATGGATAAAATTTTACAAGTTGTTGCTGGCTCTGAGAGGTTTTCATTACTTGATGGCTATTCAGGGTATAATCATATTATGGTGAAAGGAGAGGATCAGTTCAAGACAGCCTTTACAACCAAATGGGGAACTTATGCATACAGGAAAATGCTATTTGGGTTGTCGAACGCTGGAGCTACCTTCCAAAGAGCAATGGACATGGCATTCAAGGGATTGATTAACAACATTGTGCTGATATATCTTGATGATATCACTGTTTTTTCAAAAAACGCGGCAGATCATCTCTTCCATTTGAGACAAGTGTTCCAGAGGTGCAGAAGATTTGGAGTATCCTTGAATCCTAAAAAGTGTATTTTTCTAGCCCATGAAGGAAAAATCCTTGGCCACATTGTCTCCAAAGAAGGATTATCAATCCAGAAAGAGTTGAAGCCATAAGAACACTACCATTGCCAAGCCACAAGAAGGCCCTTCAAAGTTTCTTGGGGAAAATAAATTTTGTTCTGAGGTTTGTCCCAAATTTTGTAGCGCTTGTCAGGCCTATCACCAAGATGTTAAAGAAAAGCATGGCTTGCAAATGGATAGCAGAAGGCAAGGAAAGATTTGAAGCAATCAAATAATCCATCTCTCAAGCCCCAACTCTCATCAACCCGGATTTCTCCGAGGATTTCATCCTCTATGCATTTGGGGGTGATGATACTATTTCTATAATTTTGGTATAGCAGAACAAAGATAATGATGAGCAGCCAATTTCTTTCTTCAGCCAAATCCTGGAGGACTATGAGGTGAAGTATTCCTTCATTGAGAAGCATGTTCTTGTAGTAATCAGGAGCTTGAAGAAATTCAAGCATCTAGTTTCAAACAACAAGGTTCAGTTGCTGGTTTCTCATGCGGGAGTTAAGGACTTCCTCCTCAATAAAGACTTGAATGAAAAAAGGGCAGGTTAGATTACTCATGTCATGGAGTATGACATAGAGATCAAAATCACCAAGTTGGTCAGAGGAAAAAGATTGTGTGAGCAGCTGATTCTGAGCAAACAAATGGAAGCATGGAATGAGAAGGAGATTGTTTTGGCGTTGCAAGACAGCCATGAGCAAGGAAGCACTCAAGAGGAAAATAATGGTGTTCACATTCCCTATTGGACCCAAGACATAATGCACTTCCTAAGCACAGGTCTATGCCCTCCAGAGATGAACAAGGCCAAAAGAAGACACTTTAGATTGCAGGCTGTCCCATATGCCCTTGTTGATGGTCTTTTGTTCAAAAGGGATGTGAATGGAGTAATGCTGAGATGCATTGGTACAAATCAGATTCATAGGGTGTTGGAAGAGTTCCATGGTGGACCAGCTGGTGGTCATTTTATACCAAGAGTGACAGCTCTAAAGATCATGAGGGTTGGCTATTATTGGCCCAAGATTTTCAGTGATTGTTATGCATGGATCAAGAGGTGCAAGAATATTGCATTCTTCATAGGTAAAGAGAGGCTAGCTTTCCTTCCTTTGCATCCAATTTCAGTTGACCAGCCATTCATGTAATGGGGTTTAGACTTCATTGGATTCATTAATCCCAATTCAAGCCAAGGGCACAAATGGATTTTAACAGCCACAGATTATTTCACCAAGTGGACTGAAGCAATAGCACTCAAGGAAGCAAATGAATCTAGCATCCTAGATTTCTATGAGGGGATAGCAACCAGATTTGGCATACCTACGACAATAATATCAGATAATGCATTAGCATTCATTGGGTCCAAGGTGACTGAATGGGCTATCAAGAATGGGATCTACCTAAGTACTTCATCAAACTATTACCCTCAGGGTAATGGCCAGGCTAAATCTACAAATAAGAACTTGTTGAGGATCACTAGGAGGACTCTTGATAAAAATCAAAGATCTTGGCATACTAAGTTGAAATCAGCCTTATGGGCTGATAGGATAACTCCTAAAAGGTCTACAGGTAACTCTCCATTTAAGCTTTTTTATGGGAGAGAGACAATTTTGCCCATGTCACTTGAGTTGCCAACATTGGAACTCATGAAACAGTTAGAGTTGTTGGAGTTTGAGCCCATGGAGCTCCAAGAAATTAGAAATTAGGCATCCAAAACAATGGAGAAGGATCAAGATTTGATGAAGAAGACCTTTGATAGGAAGGCAAAGAATAGATCCTTCCAAGTTGGAGATCTAGTGTTAAAGTGGGATGCAGACAGAGCAAAACCGGGAAGTCATTCAAAATTTCACGCCATTTGGAGTGGCCCATACATGGTCACAAAGTGTAAGGACAATAATGCTTTTCAATTTTCTTCATTGGATGGCGAAGAACTACAAATCCCAGTCAATGGGATCTATCTAAAGCATTGCTACTGAAGGGAATTCTCCACCTTGTACATATTATCTTAGATTTCCATTCCTCCAAGTGCTTGTGCACATTGTTTTGCTGTAGTTTAGTTTTTCTTTCCCTAAGTGCTTTGGCACAAGCTTGTTGTTCCTGGGAATGTGTTTACAGGCCTTGTTCCATCAGATGATATTCCATCTTCCTCCTTGCAGTGTTCTAGTCAATTGGGGTATCAAACAGAGAATTTAACGACTCCATGCCCAATGGATTGCTTCAGGCAACTTGTACCTTCATCCAGCAGGCAGATGGCCCCTCTGAGTCGTCAAAATTGTTATCCAAAATGTACCCCCTTACTCATTTTGTGGCTAACTCTTTTCATTCTTCCCTCTCTTGTGCCTCAGTCATAAATTTTTGCTTTTAGGGACCTAAAACTTTCTGGAAATGGCACCATTGGATAGAGCTCTTTCTCATCTTTCCAGAAAGGTAAAGTTTTCCTCCTAACTCCATGTATTTTTGAAGTTATGGCTCAACGGAGTTTTTGTGGGAAATTTTCCCCTGAAAGGCCCACAGCCAATGAGATGCCGCCATGTGTCCAAGGAAGTGGCGGGGGTCAAAGGAAAACTTGGAATTTTCACCAAGTGTTTGGCAAAAGTTTTCAAAAGGAAGGTTTTCCCCGCAGGCCCACCGGTGAATCAGATGATGCCACGTGTCCAGGGGAAAAATTTGAAAAAATGACTAAGTGTTGGTGCAGGGAGAATTTTAATGAAGAAAGCCCGCGCCCAATCATATTGTGCCACGTGTCCTATGGCACAGGACCAGCAGAGTGCAGAGAAAAATTTAAAATTTTGGCGAAGTGTTTTGCCAAATTTAAGAAAGGAAATTTTTGGTCCGCTGCCCCGTCGACCAAACAACGAAGGCCACGTGTCCTCAATCCCTGGACTGGCGGAGCGCGGGGGAAGCTTGGGAAATTTTCCCAAAGTGTTGGTGCAAAGGTAAAAATGTTTGTGAAGGGCCCGCGGCTAATGAAATGATGCCATGTGTCTCAGATCGATGGGGGGCGGGGAGAAATTGAGAAATTTTTTTAAAGGGAAAACAAAGGAAATTTAAAAGGAAAAAGCCTGCCCCCCAAAATGCAAGCCAATGGAATTATGCCACGTGTCCATGTGGCGGCGAAAAATAGATGAACAGGCCCGCAAGTAAAATTCAAAGGGGTAAGTCCACATCCAATGGGGTTATGCCATGTGTCCAAGTCGGAAATGGTCAAAACGGCGACGGAGAAAATTTAGGAAGGAAAGGTCCACGACCAATTAGCACATGCCACGTGTCCTCAACTCATCGGCCCGGCGGAGTCTTTTGGGAATTTTTTCCAAAGGGTAAAGCAATGGAAAATGAAGCACAGAGTCCCTGTGTCTAATCAAAACATGCCACGTGTCTTAGAATGGTAGAGCACGGGGATTTTTTGGGAAATTTTCTCAAATACAAAAAAGGTGAAAAAATTCAAATTTTTGCCTGCCAATCCAATTTGGCCATGTTTTGCCCTAAAACTTCAAACGGCCATATCTTTCGATCCAGAGCTCAGTTTTTCACGTTCTTTATATCAATGGAAATCTGGTGAAATTATCTACAAGATTCCAGGGTCATTTTTGTATTTTGATGGATTTTGGAGAGAGAAAATTGAATAAATTCTCTGGCACGTGGTCATGGATAGAAATGACATTTCAACCACCATTTTTAATGAATAATGGCTTGCATTCTCTCCCAGCATGGCTAAAAATGTCAAGGGATAGGCCTATAAGAATGCCCATGCTATTTTGATTGCATTTTGGTCAATGTTTGAATCTTCCCCACGTTTTCCCGCGTTTCTCTCTCCTGGGGTCGTGGCTTGCACTGAAAAATCCAGAATGGGTTCATTTTTACAAAAAAGAGAGACACTTTTTCAGCTCTGCAACTTTCCTTTTCTTCCTCTTTGGCAGAATTTATGAAAATTTTTACCTTTCCATGTAATACAGCACCCCTTTTTGCGTCTTGATCACTGTAATGCATTGTATTGGATATGAAATGTTAATATATGTTCTATGATTAAAATCCCTCAATCCTTTCACATATCTACCATTGTTTTCCCGATCTTTCATTACATTTCAAGCAATTTGTGCATGCTTTGTTCTGTGTTGTCTTGTGTATTATGTATGTATTGCAGTATCAAGTGTCTGTAACTCCTTTGGTGCATCACTTCATTAGCATTAGCTTCATTTTCTTGCATTACCTATCTTTGTCCCCTTGGAATTTAGAGTAGGAACTAGGAATTCAAACCTCTATAACTTGTAAGTGACATATCTGATCAGAGGAGTTTGAGGAACCAGCCTCTAACCTGGAGATTCCTCTCCCATTTTTACAAGTCCCACACTTGAGGAGAGGATTCAATGTTCACACTAGATGTCCAAGATGTCAAACTAGAAGCCTGATCAACATCTAGGGGTGCTGCTGATTTGCAACAACAATTCCTTAATCAAAGAACACAAAATTATTCAAGCAAGGAAACCAAATAACCATCACATAAATAAAAAACCAATAATATCAAAAGAGAAAAGTTGTTTTAATGAATACATTTAGAGAAAAGCAAAGTAGCTTAATGGATAGAGCCTATCATGCCTTATAGTGCTTCTGTCTGTTCGAAGAAGATTTCCAGTCGAGCCTTCACAACTCCCTATTCTCCAAATGAAATCAACAACCAAAAAATTCTTCCTCAAATGCCTCATATACTTCCATTGGATTGAAAATAGTCCAAGAGAGTTAAAAATAGCAACAAATTGAAAGTAGAACTATTGGTTCGAAGAACCAGATAGCTCCATGCAAAGAAAAAAATGGAATGCATGAAAGACCAAAAAACTCCTGATAAATCCATTTACATGGTTTCCAAGGTGGTTTGCTCGCCAAAAATGATGACAATTAATGTCATTAATTCCTAGTCTCCCGCCTAAATCTCCATGCCACCACCATCCAAAATTGGTGAGTCCAATTTCAAAAAATACATGCATAGTTAAATTTAGAGATGGTGCTAGCTAGGATCACCTCCAAATTCCATGCCTCTATCAAACTAACAGTACATAATGATCTTAAATTAAAAAATCAAATCAAATCAAATACTTAGGAACTGTCGCCATCCCTCAACTTTCCATACGACCCCTTAGGCCCCCTTTTATCCCCATATTAGTTTAGGATAGATATCTTAGCTTCGGGTATGACCTTAGGTTAGTTTAGAAAATATTTAGTTTAGGTTATTTACCACCTTAGGATAGGTCAGTTTTCATACCAATATAGTATTAGATAATAGGTTGTTTCCAAATCCCTAATCTTAGAAAACATGCAACTTAGGTTAGGTTGTAACAAGATTAGCGTACACATAGACATAAGGTAGGTCTAGTTTACCTTAGGTTAGAATCCTGTTAGGATATATCTTATAGATCTAGGACTTAGGTTTTACCCTCAATAGTCCTCAAGTAGGAATCTTTCCAACTTATGCCATTCAGCAGTTGGGATAAGTTGAAAAGAATATCTGAGCACACAACTTTAAGTAGAAAGCACAACATGAACTTCCAAGAAGATCAATGAAATTGTAATCCTACAAAGGCTTAGTCTTTTATTTCCTTCAACCTCTGAATGTCAGTTTTCCATACAGATCGAGTAAGAAGAATTAAAACATACCTTGGATCAATGGAATTGATCCAAGGTCTCGTTATTATATAGAGATAAATTTGCAAACCACTTTCCCAGTTTACAACCTCCAACAAAATGGATTCCTTGCAAGCAACAATATTTCAGCAATTAAATCCAAGAAAAGAAATAATTTATCCATGGAAAACATGATTTCAACAGTCAAAAGAATACACCTTCTTGGGACACATTACATGTCAATGCTTGCATTGCAAAGAGGAGAAGTTAACAGGTTATCAAAGGTGTTACATACTTCCCTCCTAAAATAATCATCATCCCGATGATTAATTTATTCAATCAAATTTGCATCAAGGACAATCCATTTATTAACTTTCTTTTCACATGTTCATAACATTTCTAGATTTAATTTTTTTTCCAAAATTAGCATTTACGTAGCTATTTATTTCAAATAATGAAATACCTGTCCAAAACTGACAAATTTATTGTCATAAAAGAATAAAATCACAAATTTTATCATTCATTAGAATCAATTATGTCCAAATAAATATGGAAAAGTAGTTTTCATATATTCCAGATTTTCCCAGGTTGCACTATCCTCATTAAATTGGTCCCATTGGACCTTACATTGACTTATTTCACGATTCCTTAAGTGCAACTGGTGAGTTTCCAGCACTCCTATAGGATTAACCATTATTATTCCATGGTCTTGAACTTGCAAGGAATTCTAATTTAATACATGTGATAAATCTGAAACGTATTTCTTAAGTAAAGAAATATATAAAACATCATGCATTCATGACAAGCAGGAGGTAATGCTAAACGACAAGCTACAGAGTTGATTATTTCTATAATTTCAGAGGGTCCCACATAACGAGGTGATAACTTGATAACCTTGCCAAAAGTTATAGAACTATTTTTCAGTTTAACCCGAAGAAATACCTTCTCACCAAGTTCAAATTTCCTATCAACCCACTTCAAGTCAGCATAACTATTTTGCCTATCTGCTGCTTCTTTCAAGCATTCACTAATAATTTTAAATTTTTTCTTCATTTTTGTAAGGATTTCTGGTTCAATTACCTCTCTATCCTCAATATTGTCCCAACTCATAGGGGTTCTGTATTTCCTTCCGTATAATGCTTCGAAAGGTGTCATCTTTAAATATGTGTGATATGTTTTATTGTATGCAAAATCAACTAATGGAACATACTCTTCCCACTTATACTGCTGATCCATACAATACATTCTTAACATATCTTCTAAAACTTGATTAACTCTTTCAGTTTATTCATCCGTTTATGAATGATACGCAGAATTGAAATTCAGCTTAGTCCCTAAAGTTGTGTTAAGTGTTTGCCAAAACCTTGAAGTCATTCTTGGATCTCTATCAGATATGATTAATTTAGGTACTACATGCAATCTAAAAATCTCATGAACAAACATTTTTACTAAAACAGGTGAATCATCTTTAAGATTACCAGCAATAAATTGTGCTACTTTGATTAGTTTATCAACAACCAAAATAACAACATGCTTATTTCTTGACATAGGCAACCCTTGTACAAAATCCATGCTTATCACTTACTGTTTGTACTATGGTATGTTGTGAGGATACAATAAACTAGTTGGATGCATATGTTTAGCTTTAACACATTGAAATTCTAAGCAATGTGTCACAAACTCAATTACATCCTTTTTCATCCCCTTCTAGAAACATTGTTGTTTTATATCAGCAAGCATCTTTGTGATACCAGGGTGTCCAGAAAAAGGTGAATTGTGAAATTCAACTAATAATTTCTTTCTTAAATCCTTTAACAAAGGTACGTAAATCCTATTTTCAAATCGTAAGATCCCTTCATTATCAAAGTGAAAACTTGATATCTCTCATCATTTAGATCTGCAGTAAGTGTTGTTCTTACTTTCTGAAAATAAGAATCAGATTCCATAACACCCTTTACTTAATCTTTGAATTGGGTTCTCAATGTTATAAAAGCAGAAATGTGCTTCCTACGACTTATAGCATCAAGTACCCTATTCTCCTTGGCCTTAATGTAACTTATGTCAAAGTCATATTGAGATAAAAAATCTAACCATCTTCACTGTCTTGCATTCAGATTTGGCTGAGTAAAAATATACTTCAGTCCAAGATAATCAATTTTTAATTCAAAAGGTCTACCAAGTAGGTAATGCCTCCAAACTTGAAGAGCATGAACAATGACAACAAGCTCTAGATCATGTGGAGCATAATTCAGCTCATGTAACTTAAGTTTCCTATTTTTGTAAGCTATGACATGATCATTTTGTAACTGAATACCTCCAAGACCTTCCCCAGACCCATATGTTACCACAATAAAGTCCCCATGAGGGTCAGGTATAGCTAAAATAGGTGTTGAAGTTAATTGATCCTTCAAAGTTTTAAATGCAGATTCATATTTCTCATTCCACACAAAATTCTTATCCTTTTTCTGTAAAGAAGTTATGGGTGCAGCAATTTTGGAAAAATATTTAACAAATTTCCTATAGTAACCAGCAAGACCCATGAAGCTTCTAACTTCATGTACATTCTTTGGTGTAGACCACTTAGTTATAGCTACAATTTTAGAAGGATCTACAACTATTCCATCTTGCTTATAACATGACTCAAATAGTGCACTTCTGTGTCATAGAAAGAACATTTAGACAACTTACCAAATAATTGTCTTTTTTCTCAAGATTTCCAAGATTATCTTCAAATGCTCATGGTGTTCCTCAATAATTTTAGAGTATATGAGAATATCATCTAAGAATACAAGCACAAATTTTTCCAAGTATTCTTGAAAAATATTGTTCATTAAATTCATAAAATTTGTAGGTGCATTTGTTAATCCAAAAGGTAAAACTGTGAACTCATAGTGCCCATACCTTGTTCTAAAAGTTGTTTTATGAATGTACTTATCCTTAATTCATAATTGATGATATCCTGATCAGATATCTATCTTAGAATATATTGATGCTCCATACATCTGATCAAATAACTCATCAATTCTAGGAAGTGGATATCTATTTTTAATTGTTTCTTTGTTTAACATTTTGTAATCAATACACAACCTAAGTGTTCCATATTTCTTTTTCACCATAATTATCGGTGCTCCCCAAGGTGAAACACTCGGTCTAATCAATCCTTTAGACAAAATTTCTTGCAACTATTCCTTAAGCTCTACCAATTCGATTACAGTCATCTGATAAGGTGCCTTAGAAATAGGTTCAGTTCCAAGTTTGATTTCAATTGTGAAGTCAAATTACCTTTTGGGTGGAAGACCTGGTAATTCCTCTAGAAACACATCACTATAATTTCATAACAATGGGTAACGTTCTAAGAGATCATTGTTTTCTTTAGTAGATTCTGAAATTTTTACTACATACAAGATATAGCCCTATTTTTAGCCTTTTTAAGTTGCATAGCTGACAATTTCCTAACTAAAATTTCACACTTCACACCCTGTATCTCTGTTGTTTTCTGTAGGTCATCTAAACAACTAATATGTTTTTTCAAAACAGTCCACTTTTACTTTATGCTCAGCTAGCCAATTAACACCTATGATTACATCATAAGACCCCAAAGGAGCAACATAAAGATCAACTTCTGTAGAAAAACTAGGTAAGTCAAAGACTGCTCCAAAAAGACACATACTAAATGTATGAATTACATTATTCCCATTATGTACCATCCATGATTTATCCATTTTTCTATCTCTTATTTTTAATTTCGATGCTAATTTACTAGAAATAAAACATTCAGTAGCTCCAGTATAAAAAAGAATAGTTACATGTATGTCAAATAACTTACCCGAAACTTCTATGGGTGTGACTTACTTTTTAGCTTATTTTTCATCTACTATAGAGTGTATCTTGTGTTGCTGATTACCGTCATCCTTTTTCAAAAGACATTGATTTTTATAATGATTCTTTCCACAATTGTAACAGCCTCCTATAGGTCCCTTTTTAGGCTCAAATTTATTCCCAACCTTAAAGTTATCATTCTGACCTCCATAGGAATTCTGTCTGTTATTTTTGTTCTTGACAAAGTTATTGCATACATTAGCAATAGGCTTATTCGTTGTTGTTTTCTTATTGTTATTAGCAGATAACTTACTTTTCATACTAAACTTCTTCCATGGTCCATTCTTAGGTGCAAGAGATGATGAAGAGGAGTTTCAAACTTTCTTTCTTACTTCTTCCTTATGAGTAGAAATTGCCTTTAATTTTTGTTCCTGCCATATGGCCTTTTCAACAACCCCTTCCATAGTGGTTTGGCTATGAACATCTATCGATCCCCCTATAATGGGATTCAATCCCATGATAAACTTTCGTATCCTGAACTTTTTCGTTAGTTTGATACTGCAGTACGTACTTAAGGAGTTTAGTAAACCGCTCCCAGTACTTTGTTATTGTTAATTTTCCTTGGGTTAAGTTCTGAAACTCAGTCATTTTCTAATCATAGTAAATTTGTGGCAGCCATCATTGCCTAAAATAAATTTTAAATTGATCCCAAGTAATATTAGTTTCATCAATTTTCAACTCAACCTTACGGCTATCCCACCATGAAGATGCTTCATGGGAAATTTTATATTCTCCCCATATTGCCTTTGTTTCCTTTAAGAAGTTCCTTATTACAAAGTACTTCTCTATTTTGCTGAACCAATTCTCAGCTCCATCTCCTAATGTGGTGCCATCAAACTTAGGTGGACTTATCATTTTGATATCATTAGTGAGTTTAGCTGCCAGCCTTACCTTTTATTTTCTAGTTGATCCGGCATGTTTACATTGTTATTATCAACACCCAAAATCCCCAAATTGGCATTGTTCACAGGAGGTGGATAATTGTTATTACCAGCATCTTCTTCCTCCTCATTTCCCATTACTTGTTGTTCAAGTACAATCAAATGATCTCTTATGTCCAACAGGGAAACAAGGATCTCATCAATTTTTTGGGTAGTTGTTTCTTCTCCACCAAGTGGTGGGTTGTTTGCAACATTTCCTGTTGTCCTAACCATTTTCTGTTAAAAAGAAAATTTAAGTTTTATCAAATTATAGACACAATAGTTCCAAGAGCTATAAACCTTCACCTCTGATACAAAGATGTAACATTCCCAATTTAAGACTTTAGAAACAAGGGAAAAAAAAATTATATACAAAATGTTCTCTATTCTAAATAATCATAACTTAGAACACGCATTCCATGCCAATCAATCTCATAACAGATAACCATATGTAGTTGTAAATGACTCGATGAGTTGTCGATCTCTCATTTCATGACTCGATTAACAATCGATCTCTCATGTTACTTGAGTATTGAATACTTTATGTATACCAAGTATACTTAGTTCTCTTACCCTGTTCTGGGTACTAATTGTTCTGTTTAAGAAACCTATCTAAATATTTGTTACCAATATTCATCTGAAATCACATTCCTTAAACTAGGTGACATAAGACAACGCAACCAACAATGTGCGATACATTGGCCAAAGATTTCCAACATACTCGTCTAAATAGAATACGTCCTTCACCCCACTCCTCTATTATCTAGAATGGTATTCACTAACTTCAATCAATCCACTTGTCCAATTTTTGACCCTAATGCAGGTTAGTAATATAATTTAGAATAGGGAGTCACTCGCAATGACCTAGGGTATACACTTTCGACCTAAGTTGATTGGATGTACCTAGTTATCCTAAATCATTGTGAGTCATTTCCTATGTTAGATCATAAATGTAAACTGTCCTAGAGTGAAACTAAGTTCAAGTCCAAGTTTGGGTAGGTCTACATGAACCAATGTTGATGGGTGTTGTAACATGTCAACTGCAGCCCTGTATCCTTGAGAAGACCCAAGTCTTCACAAAGCTACAAATCTGCAGTTGGCATGTGCCAACATCTAACAGAACCACTTCTCTCGATGTACACACCTCAAGAGATCATTTCCACTTAATTATTTTAGGATTAAGATTCATAATTAAGCAACATTTCATAACCTTAATTCCAAAAACCTTAAATATTTTCATCCCCATTTGAGTTGGTTAACTAATACGGAACTTCAAAGACTAATGATTGTCTTATGTTCAATTAACTTTTTTCTTAACGTTTGATTAATTGAAAACAACAACATCATCTATCAAATGATCTAATTAATGTGTCCCAACCATTCAAGGAATGTATAATAACTAAAACATGCTCCGATATAAAAGACTTCATACCTATGAAGTCTAAATGGTTATCAAACCCACATATCATTAGTTTATTTTGCATCCTTCTTAGAAGAGGAGAAAAATCCTCATTATGGTTAAGTATTAGGGTTTATTATACCCATATCCAATTTACACATCATGGCATTATAGCAACACGTTCATAACATCATAATCCACCATTCAAGATTAAGTAAGGAACATTAATACATACATCTTAGTAAGTTGCACTAAAGTAAGGGAATTTGTGCTAATTCACATTTATCCAGACAATTTACTGACGTCAGGAATAAGGATCTAATCAGATATAAACAACAACATCAGGATAAGATTACAAATTTTTCCTTCTTAATATGAGAAAGAGAATAGACTTAATCATGTTTAAGTAACCTAAGTTTTTTTTCAATTCATCCAAATAAAATACACGTCTTACAAAACTATGTATTACTGACATATTTCATGTCAACAACATTAAGATCCTTTAGATTACAACTTTTCTTCCTTCAATACATTTCAATAATAACTCATAATTCTCTATAATGGTCTAGACTTTTAATTCAACCAATACATCATAAAATTTATTTCCTTCCTTTATCACTTACGAAGTTCATCTACAAAAATTGCTAGCACAGGCCAGTTCATTGAACTAGGCATGATAAGCACTAAGCATTAAAAGTAAATGCTTTCAAATAAATGTTTCATTAAACCAACTCTACTTTAATGAAACAATGTGGTCAAGCAGACAAATAAATCATAGCAATAACAACCTTAAATGAAGAACAATTAATCTTATAAATAACATTTAAAGAAATGTCATGATGTAATCTACAATCTAAAACATGTTATCATATAAATACCGTTCCATCCAATACATTTATCCATAACAAATAAAAGTACTTTCTAATTATTTCCTTCACAAATCATCTTAATTTAGAAATGCAAATGCAAATAAGAGTCTCACACATCAGATGCGGAATCCTAATCCCAAATGCAAAGCATAGCCTAATTTATCAAGTTAGACCAAATATCAACATTAAGATAGAATTTACTCAATGTACAACATCTCACATTTTCCTTCTATCTCAAGTATTAAAATCCTTAACACTAGTCAAGAGAACAAGCAAGAAGCAATGACGACTACTCAAGACATTAAGGATAGTAGAGCAACTGATCCAAATAAATCAATGACCAGATTTACCCAAAGGAAGAACGACTGAGATGAAACAGTAGGAACTTCCTAATTAATTCGGTTAGCCTGAATCCCATACACAACTTCAGATAAGAGAACACAACCCGAAACATCCTATTGTTTCCAAAGGTAGTGGTCAGGCTTTGCCTTAAAGACTGAAGAAGAAGGATTCAAAAGCCAAGATCAGAAGGGAACGCCAACATCTTAACATGTGGGACAAAGCTTGCAAATGACAATGTAGGCCTTCAATACTTCCCAAACTCCTTAAAAGAGAAAACGCACAGAAGAAGAGATCAACAGAATGTGTAATTGCTGTGATAGAACATAATTAAACATGGTTTTCCCTCATAGACAACCAATAATTGAGACATTAAACCAGATCAAACAGAGATGCAATGACAAAATTTCAAAATGCCATGCGGGCACTTACAGTCCCAACAGTCACTCAAAGGACGTTAAAATTTCAGTTACGGTCCATAGTCTGACCAATTCCTCCAATGATAGAAACAAAACAATCAACAAGAGAGACTCTAAAATGAGTCCTCACAGAGGTGAAAAACATACATTACCTGAAAAGATAGAGGAGGTTCCTTCACAATTCCATTCCAAGAAGATACAACCCCATATTGACATAGCTTAGCTACATGTGTACAACTTATCAAAAAATTAGTTCCCTCCAATCTCATTCAAATAACAAAGAATGGAAGAATCTCGAAGACCCCTTATTCAGAACCGATTTCGATATTTCAAAATCAAGAAACGACAACCACAATTTCAAGGATCATCCTTAATGTTCTCGATATCCCAATCAGGAGGTTTTAAAAAGTTTCCCTAAGCAAGATACTCAGAGGTCAATCCAATTCAAATACAATTAAACAAAAAAAACCAACAACATCTACTTTTACAGCAAGAATAGAGCAAAGAAAATTCAACAGATCTACAAGGACGACCCAATGTCGACTCCGAAAAATCTAACCCTCAACATGTCCCCAACCAACAAGCTCTCCCTCTATTATTTTTAGTTTAGTACTTGAGATCTTGTAAGAAACACAGTACTCATAAAAGATCAGAATAAAGACTTCTAACATGGGAATCCCAAGCTCAAATGCCTCAAAAACAAAGTGCCCAAGAAATGAATAATCTAATGAAGGATCAAATTTGAGTACCCAGTTTAAAATGAAAATTTTAAAAATTAATGAAAACATTCAATCTTGTTTCTATATAAGGAGAATCTAAAAAGAAAACAGAGATTCCAAACATTGCAAAACTACTAGCTTCTATCGAAAACTGAGTATGAAGATCAGATAGAGTATACAGAGAGTTCAAGAAGAAGGCATGCTTTACTATATATATACATAAATTTTAGCTCACATAACTTAGAATCTAATCATACATATTCCTACAATTCCAACAGGGGATTATAACTTCATAAAACCAAGAAGCTACAACGAAGGTATACTTTTACATTATGCAACCTAAGCTAAAGCTTGGTTCGAAACTGAAAGACACATATCATTTCCATAACCCATTTTCGAACAGATAAGAAATAATCATGCATGTACTTCATTACTTATATCACCACAATATTTAAGGTGAAATTCAACAACAAATAACCAGGAAAGCAATACAATGACTTCCTTTCCAAGAAGAGATTCATGTTATCCAAAATGTACCCCCTTGCTCATTTTGTGGCTAACTCTTTTTATTCTTCCCTCTCTTGTGCCTCAGTCATAAATTTTTGCTTTTAGGGACCCAAAACTTTCTAGAAATGGCACCATTGGATAGAGTTATTTCTCAACTTTCTAGAAAGGTAAAGTTTTCCTCCTAAGGCTAGAATGCTACAAGATATTCTTGTTATATATAAGCTATGACACATTTTACATCATTAATTGCAACTGTATTTTCAGGAGGATAATCCGTGTCGAGTACATTAAACATAGTATTATCTTACTTCTTAGAAATTTTAGCAACATTGTGATTAGGCATGGGATTGGAGAAGATTTGTAACTTCTCATTAGCTTGGTTAATAGATTCATGATGATATTTTTGGTGAGCCACATCACAAGCTTTGACCACTTCATTAAAATGCTCACGAGTGATGACATCATAGTTAAATTAGGGACCTAGGAAGAATTTTATGGCAGTCATTCATAGTACACGATAATTTTCGTTAGAGTGACCCCAATTAGCATGCCACCATAAAAACTTACTTTCATATGTTAATGAGGAATAGGTCGAGAAGTATCTAAGATCGTAGTAAACATCTTAGGTAAGTAATATTTCAAATCTTCCTTACTCAATGGTTGATGATAGTTAGGTTGGAATTTTTTGTTATTAGGTTATTGGTCAATGTTAAAAATGATCCTATTATAAGAAGCGGCAAGAGGAAGAGTGTGAGATACTTTGTCATCTATCATGTTTTTTTTCTTAGAATGTTGGAGGAATTGGAATTTCTTGTTAGTTTGTGTCTTAGAAGGATATTTATGCAACTCCCTCATGAGATTATATTTCCTTTTAGATTGTTTAAAGGTTTCTTCTAGAGAAGTGGGAGAAAATGACCTCACCTTGTATTAAAGGTGATGTTCAAGAACTTGCAGGGAAAGTTTGAAGAGAGGGAAAGTTGGAAGATGCTATCAAGGGATCAATTTCAGTGTCAAATGTTCCCTAAACTTCTCTAAATCATGACAGTGCAGTAGATCCTTTAGAGAGATTTCTGGTGATTCTAAGAATTTAGAAAACAAACACTTTGAGCTCAAGATGGGTCCAGTCAAAGTTCAGTCAATAGGGAAGGTCAACATGGGTTAACAGGTCCATGGTGAGATGTATGTGTACACAATTGGCCAAGTAGTTCAGTTAGCAGTGGACAAGTGGAAAAAGGAGAAAGAGGACAAAAATGAAGTATCAGTTTGAGATTTATGCTCTTCGACGGTCGTAGTAAAATACTGATAATGTATTCCATAGACGGTGGGATCTGATTTTGTATCGGAGGGGGACCCTACCGCCGTGAGGACTATTTTATCATCACTGATGTGGTGGGTCCTCAAGCCACCACAAGTTCGAATTCACCTAATTTTCCTATCGAGGATTGACAAGTGGTCTTTATTGCAATATTATATTATTGGAATGTCACATTATTTTTCATGGTCGAATTTAATATTACTTTGTAACTATTCACCATGTTATTTTCCATGTCACTATGTGGTTCTAAGTCACAACGTATTGGATTGACCGAGCCACCCCCCCTTTTCTCCACATTGGCCACTTAACCTTATCTCTCTCACACACATTCCAACACATCTCCTTATTACTATGCATCAACCAACCTTATCTCTCCGCATTGTACCAACTGCACATCTCAGTATTACGGTGGCTGAAAGCTCAACATTCAACACCCATCTCACAGACCACACATTGGGGCATAGTTCGGGATATTATAACCCACGACGGAAAAAGTGGTGCTAAGAAAAATTAAAACACAAACCGCCAACGCATATAAACACCAAGCTAGCCTTTAACATGGGAAATAAGGGATAAACACCCCAATATAGCAAGTGAAAGTGATGGGAGGCTTCAAACTTGGGTTGGGATAATAAAAAGATAAGCGCCTAACTGAGCCAGCCATAAAGCTTGAAACACTATAAAATGTGCTCAATTTTACTGGTAAAAAGAAAAACGTTGGATTGTATTAGACTGTGCAAAGGCATTGTGTTATTTTGATGCTTTGGACACCATTAGAGGCTCATGGAGGTCTGACAGGGGCAGGAAAAGAGCAAGGAAGCACACCAGAAGGTTTATTGTTCCATTTTTATTGTATTTGCATTTGATCACATGTATTATTACAATTATTTATAATGGAACGATTGTCATGACTCGGGGATGTAGGCCAAGTTTTCTAAACCTCGTAAATGTATGAGTGTCACTGTTTTTCCGTGATTTCTATGCTACAGCTACTTAATTGTGCACAGTAAATATTTTAATTCAATTTCCTATTGATGAAGCTAGATTTTTTTATAGTAAATCCATTCTCTTTTCGGAGTACCAGCGATCAAAGATGAATCAAATAAAACTCATGAATTCCACATTAAAATTTGAAATTTAATGGATTTTAATAGACTTAATTAAATCCATATTTTGAAAACTAGACACACACAAAGAATTTTTAAGTCAGTTCAAAGTAGCATTTTAGTTTTCAGATCACTAGTATAAGAGCTGCGAGATAGCCAAAATAGCTTCGTATGGTATGTGAAAACTCTTGATTTCAGTTTTCATTTTGGTTTCAGTTTTCAAAATTTACAGACATTTTGGGGTGTACTTCTATTGTGCATTGCAGTTGTGGGGAAGTAATGTTGTGTTTGCAGGAACAAGGAAAATGTGGGAAAGCTATTTAAGCAAGAGAAGCTTCATGATCTTGAATCCATTAGCCATCAACTCTAGGAAGAAAATTCTTTCCTCAGAGGTAAGTTTTACTCCTTGGAAGAGGAGATTGAGCAGTTAAAATCCTAACCACATTCCTCTACAACTAAGAAAGAGGAGTATGTCAATGAGATGCTTTCACAAAGCAAGAAGTTGATGGTATTTGTTAAAGAGTTGCAGGAAGAAATAAAGACCAAGGATGACCCCTTGGAAACGCTGCAACAAGGTGAATAGAAGAAGGAAATACCTTCCAAAATAGATGGAGGTACTATGATGGAAACATGCATTGTAAATTGTTCACATTTTAATTCTTCCTCTCACTTAGTTTTAGACATTCCTTTGAGTGAATTTGAAAAGCATACTAAGGGAATTGGGTCTAAGCTAATGTGTAAAATGGAATTTAATGGAAGAGTCCTAGGTAAGAATGGCCAAGGTGATACTAACCCAATACAGGTACAGGAATAACCTCAATTTGCAGGTTTGGGTTATTCTAGTGGGAAAATGGAAATTGGAGAAAGTTCCAAAGAAGCTGAAGGAAGACAAGCTTCCAAAAGCAAAGATTCTACACCACTAGAATTGCAAGATTCTACCATCAAGAGGAACGATGAAAGGTGTAAGATAACAGGTAAACGAGGTGATGAAATTACCCCTCCCCGTACTTACACTAAAAATAACACTAAGGGGGAATTGAATCCTAAAACTTCTAAAGCATTCTTTTAGTTTGAACAATATGGGTATGGTAGCTAGAAATATGCCTTTCCTTACACATTTTGTGGAGGTACTAATCATTCTGAAACATATTGTTGGAAGAGGAAAACTATGTTAAAGAAGTTAATTCCTTTTGTGAATGATAAGGAAGGTGCTAAAGACCAATCTCGCCCTGGTGAGGCATGAAATGGAAAAAAAAAGTTACCTCTCCCAAACATATGAATCATTCTCCTAGACAGGGCTGAGGAAATGGAAAAATGGGTAAGACTCCTAAAAATAGGGAAATTAAATTTTGTTTCCATTGTAAAAGGAATGGTCATGATGTTAAGATGTGTTAGTATGTTCCTTCACTACAACATTAGAAAGTTGTTAAAAAGGAAAATAATGTCAAACCAATAGTTGTGGATCTAACTCATGTAGATGTTCATTTTGGTACTGAGGAAAAATCGCCTACACGGAAAAAACCAATTAATTTGATGTGTAAAAAATTCCTCAATTTTATCTTTGCATTGCAGTAACTATAGATAACATGCAGACCTTTTCATAGCTAATTTTTGGGAATCCCTGATGTATATTGAAGAAAGGAAAATTTTCCCATATGTTGATATTTAGCTTTGAAAGTTTTATGGAAGTCATCTATAGAGAAATTGAGTGACATGTTTAAAATACTCAAGTTATTTTCTCACTGTCAAGGTAGACAAATTCCATTTCTGACAATAGTATGCCTGGATATGGGCATCATCAAAATGTCTAATTTTGAAACTTACATTTTTATAATGTTGTCATTTGTGCAAATTTATGGATATGCTTATAAGACCCATTTGGGCACTTGTTTGATATTGCAATAAATAGAAAAACTTATTGTATCCACATATGTTTATTTTAAATAATTTTTAAGACCCTCATTTTGGGAGAAAAAATTGATTTTTGCAACTATAAGACGTTGTTGCAATTAAGGTGTAAATTTATTACACTAACAAAGTGGTTTGTAAAGTTGCACTAGGTGATCATTTTTATAGATTATGACAGTTCACTGATTTACGTAAACATATAGTTTGATCTATCCTTTTACTTATTATTCATGTGCATGGATAGTTTTTTGGCATATTCATGTGGATTCAGTTGTTGATATAGTTATTTTTTAGTGTTAATAGTATAATTTATTTTGGATAGTGAATATAGTTTCAGATGGACAGTGGGCACTAGTCTAATTGTGGGTAGTTTAGATGTCTGGTATACATGATATGTGTTTATGAAATTGTAATTTTTGGTAATCAATGTCGTATCACAAAGTGACACTTGAACACTAGTTTTTCATAATAGAATGGATGTTATTATCTAGTCAGTTATTTGTGATGGCATTACAGTGGGTTTGACAGTTCACAATTGTGTGTAGAGTTGACAGGGTTGCAGCGTTTCAGTTGAACACTAGCTTAATTGGGTGTTATTATCTGATTGATTATGTAATTAGCTAATCAAATACTTGCATTTTATTAACCTATAATGTTATTTCAGGGTTCTTGTATGTGTTTTTGCAATGTAGGAAGAGATAACATGTTTTGATGGGTTGATATACAAATTTTTGTGGATAAAAATCCTTCTCAGTGGGGAGGAGTGATCAAGGGATCAATTTAGTGTCAAATGTTCCCTAAACTTCCCTAAACCATGACAAGTATAGTAGAGCCTTCAAAGAGCTTTCTCGATGACTCTAAGAATGTGGAAAACGGACACTCTAAGCTCAAGATGGGTCCAGTCAAATTTTGGTCAACTGAGAAGGTCAACGTGGGTCAACAAGTCCATGGTGATGTGTACGTGTGCACAATTGGCCAAGTGGCTCAGTCAGTAGTGGAAAAGTGGAAAAATGAGAAACATGACAAAAATGAAGGTTGTCGAGTTATGTTTATGACCTCCAGTCTTCAACACCCGTAGTAAAAGGTTGGTCTACGGAGTCCGTAAAAAGTGGGCTCAACTTTAGTTATCGGAAAGGGAGCCTGACCACCATAAGGACTGATTATATCATCGCCGACGTGGTGAGTCCTCAAGCCACCACGTGGCTTTTCACCATGAGTTTGAATTTTCTCGATTTATATATTGAGGATCGACAAGTGGTCTTTATTACCATATTTTATTATTGGAATGTCAAATTATTTTTCATGGTCAAATTTTGGCCGAGCCACCCCGCTTTTTCTCCACATTGGCCGCTTAACCTTATCTCTCTCGCATACATTCCAACGCATCTCCTTATTACTACGCAAAAACCAACCTTATCTCTCCGCATTGTACCAATCGCATAACTCGGTACTACAGTGGCCGAAATCTCGGAATTCAACACCCATCTCACAAACTCCAAAGCAAGGCATGGTTCGGGATCTTATAACCCATAACAAAAAAAATGGCGCGAAGTCAATTAAAACATCAAAATTCCAGTGCATATAAACACCGAGCTAGTCTTTAACACAGGTAATATGGGATAAACATCCCAATATAGAAACCGACAGGGAAGGGAGGCTTCGAACTCGGGTTTGGAAAGTAAAAAAATTAGCGCCCAACCGATCTAGCCACGGAGCTCATAACACCATGTAATGGGCTTGGTTTTACTGGTAAAAGGACAAAATTTGGACTGTATTAGACTATGCAAAGGAAGCGTGCTATTTTGAAGCTTTGAACGCCATTAGAGGCTCACGGAGGTCTGATAGGGGAAGGAAAAGAGCAGTGAAGCACACCAGAAGGTTTATTGTATTTACATTTGATCACGTGTATCATTGCAATTTCTTATAATGGAACAATCAACATGACCTGGGGATGTAGGCCAAGTTTACCGAACCCCGTAAACATATGAGTGTCACTGTTTTTCTCTGATTTCTATGTTGCAGTTACTTACCTATGCACATTAAATATTTTAATTCACTTTCCTTTTGATGAAGCTGAATTTTTAATAGTAAATCCATTCTATTTTCGGAGTACGAACAGTTGAAGATGAATTGGATCGAACTCACGAATTCCACATTGAAATGAAAAATTTAATGGATGTTTATAGACTTAATTAAATCCATGTTTTGAAAAATAGATGCACACAAAGAATTTTTAAGTTGGTTCAAAGTAGAATTTTAGTTTTCAAATCATTAGGCATATTATGTTTTACTTGTGTGAATAGGGTCTTGCAACTCTTGATGAAAGCTTAAACTGATTTATTTTCAGATTGTTGGAAATTGATGAAAGCATTGATATTGTTCTCAAGTAGATCATGATACTGAAATTTGTTCATGAGGGATGTCATTGGGGACTCTAGATCAACTACGGATTTGGGAGGTAAAGTATGGTACCAATCCAAAGTATCTCTAGTGAGTGTTTTAGCTCGGAGTTTTATGGAAATTTCTGAATTAGTTATGATGCACTCCTTATAAAGGTTACCAAAGGCCTTGATATGAAGAGTGGGATCAGTAGATCCATTGTAAGAGATAAAAGGAGAAATGCCACCAATATCCATGCTAGCAATGTAACGTGCTAGAGGCTATTGATGGAATTATATTAAGAAGTTTTCTTGGATAGGGGTTTGGGTAAAGGGCACCCCATTAGGCCCATTTGGAAAAGGAAGGGGCGTGGTGCCCTAAGAGCTCGTTGTGGGACGATTGACTAATTGAGCGATGTTGGCTTGCATTTCAAGGAATTGACCCACAGTAGCATATTATTGTTAGCTCATCCTATCAAAAATTTGGAGAATGATATTGTTAAGGTTAGAATTAGAGGAATTATCACAGGAAACGACTTCGGTACCTTTCCCTTTTCCACCCTATTTTTAAGTTAGAAAAAAATTTAAAAAGAAGCTTTCTAATAATTTCTTTTGATTCATTTTTGTATTGGGGAAACTGAGAGGGAAACTTATGAATCTCAGGAGTATGGTTAAAGGTATCATCATTTTAATTTTCTTCAACTTCATCCTTAGGTGCGCTGTTGCAGTGAGTAGAAGGGTTCTTTCTAGGTGTTCCTACGACACAACAATACATAAAAAGGGGAAACTCGACTTCAGGATGATAGGTCTCATAAAATATCTGCCCAACAAAATTAAAGGACCCCAGGTCTAGAAGATCCATGATGGAGTGATGATATGGCTAAGAAAAGGTCCTGACATTGAGGCTAAAAAAAAATTGGCCATGCATAAAAGTTTGCGTAAGGGTTAATGGAGTTTAGGAATAGATTTAAACAAAAAAACATGATCGGTCGTGCAAGCAAGTTTACACAGGGGTCGATGGTGTTCAGAAATGATTAAAATGGAACAAACAGGATCACCCTTGGGTGGTGGTGTCTATATAGGCATGTTTTTGAGGTTTTTTGGGTTTTTGGATTTTTGGATGAGGTCAAGATTGAAGATGGATGCTTTTAACGAGTCATTCTCGATCATGAGGTTTGTAGGATTCACATTGGGTTCACCAGGAATATATGGCAGGCCAAGAATGTGTCTTAATAAATTTCACTCCCAACTCTTCCATTCTAAAAGGGTGTCGAGGAAACGAGTAAGATACACACATGAACTTTCATACAATGGATAGATTTAAAGGGGATACAAAAAGTTCTAGGGTCACATATCTAGAGGGAAAAAATCCCTACACTAGGTCAACATACAGTTTCCATGGCCCGCAGTCAAGATAGAGGAGAGTATCCTACTAAGATATAGGTTATTGGGTGAGAAAAGGTATGAAACAATAATAAATAAGGAAAACATGCACAATATGACTGGAATGAAAGTAAAGAGAAGCTAAGGAGCTGATCAAATAAGAGCACTATGCTAAATAACATCAATATACATGTAATACTAAGTTAAGATAGAGTAATGGGGAAGTAAAAAAAATAATCTATGGAAAATGAAAAGGATAGTTAGAGCACTCACCTGTACCTATAGGGTGGTCACTGATGAATCTATCTCTCTAGATAAGTAGCACACTGAGAGATAATTATTATTAGGTGGAGAAGGGGAACACCATTCTTGTCCTAGAATAATTATAGATAGCCAAATTATGCAAGAAATCCAACCAAGAAGAAGAGTGTCCAATCTAATCCAAGCCAAGTGAAATATGAACCAAGAGCTAAGCGATAAAATGTGAAGTTTGCATAGGATAGTAGAGAAGATGACATCTCCTAAGGTTCGAGCTTCCTTCCTTCATGAATTTCAAGATGTGGTGAGCATATATATGATGGCATCACCCGTGGGCGATGATGTCGAAAAAGAAAAACCACACACCGACATCATTACCCATGGGCGATGGCATTGGTCAAGGATGATAAATGAGGTGATGTGTCATGCAAAGAAAAAAAAGAGTGTCATGGATCATGGAAATGGACAAATGAGGTGCCAAATGGTGAGATACAAGAAATATGTCGGGAGTATAATGTTTGTGAGAATTAAAGGGACAATGATAAATAGTGCAAGGAAAACTAAGGCCAAGACCGCATAGTGATATAATTTCTATGTATTGTCTCTTATCCATAATGATTTCGTGAATAATCGTTCCTTATTCTCAGCAGGCCACTTAAGGAACCCACTTAAGAAATAATGCATCGGTGGCCCTTATTTACACAAAGGAAATTGTTAGTAGCATGTATAAAAAATGAAAAGTGAAAAATTAGGTGTATAGATATTGCTCGTCAAAGATTCATGTGATATGCTTATTTGAGGATATCTCATGAAGGAGGTAACCAATTTCAAAGGAAAATTACATTTGGATATTCAGTAATGAAAAGGATCTCAATGGACAGGTTGAGATAGATGCAAAACATACTTCTATGTTAACTTTGCATATAATTATTCCAACCCATGAAAGTATCTTCATTAAACATAAGAATTCCACCAATGCAACCTTAATAGAGATATCTCCAAAATAAATTCAAAACGTCAAAAGATCTGAAAACCTCTAAGTGAGGAGTTGCGCCCAATAGAGACTATAGTTACACTTTGAAGATAAATTTTCATCATTGTTCTTCTATTTCTTCATGCAAATTTGTAAAAAAAAAGAAGAGAAAACTTGAAAAAACCATATCTAACTGTAATAACAATAAAACATGTTGATAGTCATTTCTAATGTTATTGAATGTTTTGGAATCATATATGAGATATGAATTGCTCCAAAATATTGAAGAAAAATGTTTACTCGAAAAGGTGTTAACATAAACAAACTAAACACTAAACTAGGCTATAAACACCTAATCTAAGCATGAACATAGAGAAAAACTTGGAATATAAACTTGTAGACTCTAAAATCTACAAAAAATCATTATTACATCTTATATTTGTAAAGATTTATTTGTATGGGTCTTAAGCAATGAAGCTAAGTCTTAGTGGTGCAAGTCCTTGTTTGTTGATTTTTCATTGCTTGATTTATCCTTTGGTTTATGAATTACTTGATGTTTGTTCATGCTTTTATGTTGTGTGACAAATATCTCTGGCCTTTTCCATTGTTTTATTTTTTTGTTTTGGTCCAAACCTATATAGATTGGTCAGGACCATACTACAATCATAATCAAGATGTATGGTCTTGACCCTTTGTGATTTTTGGGTCTCTTCGTCATTGTTTTCACTTTTGCATCTTACATTTTTTGTTAAATTTGTGCACCACTAAGATTCAAATTTCAAAGTAATAGACTTGTATATAATTTCAGCATAAATATATATTATCTAGCAAACACCTATCTATGTACCAAATACCAAGCTAAAGAAGAAAGAGTATAATCTTCATATTACATATCACAACATAGGAGGACATTTTTTTTTGGAAATACCTACACACAAGGGTTTCATATGAGAAAATTATCCAATCCTACTATCAATTTTGAAACATGAGGGAAAATCTAGATCAATGGTTCTAGATTGGATGCACACTAGGATAATGCAATACGAGAAATACACCGAGTCTAAAATGTGGTTCAATTCTCAGTGACTCGCAAATGCCCAATCATTAATGACAATTTCACTCAAGATTTTACATATTTTATTTTTATATCTGATAAATTCTTTAGGTTCTTATATGAAGCTAGGTTTTATTTGTAGGTACAAGTGCAAAATCTAGGGCTACAAGAGAATATAAATGCACAAAAGTGTGATGCAAGTGATAATAAAACAACCAAAAAATAGAACTCTACAATCTACTGATCTAAGATGGTAGAAGAGGTTTGTTTGTAGAATATATTCATTTAATTTTATACATAACCTTTCATGATTTTGGCAAGAAATGATGTATTTGGGAACCTTCAAAATTCTACACACTTCCCAAACCTAGCAACGACACATTCAGAAACTAATTTGAATTGGCTAAGTAATCCTTTAAACCCTAGTTGCTCTTTTAATTACTTTATGAGTTTGACATGATTGCAAATAGCCTAATTTCCATTGTATAGCTATAAATAACCAAATTATTCGATGTTATGTAACATATAGTATTTAATCCTAACTATATAAATTGAATTTATATATAGATATTAATTTAGGGTTGATACATTTTGGTGAACAAGACATTTTTTGAAGACTTTATCTAGCTTGTGGTTTAAATCATTTTTTCCATAGTTAAGCCTTGTGCATTAAAAAAACCCATACTGATTTTAGGGTATCTTCTTGAGTAAGATATGGCTTTTAATAAGTATTTGTGAAACCATAAGGATACCATACATCTAATCAAGTCCATGTATCGTGTGGGTTCACAAACAAGGTTCTATCCACACCATACCTTTGTGTCTTTTCCACCACTTAGTTTCTAGATAATATAGATTATGGGTATGATGATAACTCCTATTATCATCATCCTAAGACAAAATATTCTCCTTGTTTTTCCACTCTTAGTGTTCCATCCACTATTTGTATTCCTTCTACCGACGTCTCCCTTATTATCTCTTTAGGGTATGGTGATACATCATATGATTATCATATTAAGCCACTATATCCACCTTGTTTTTCCACTACTATTGTTCCATCCATTTTAGTATGCCTTTTATTATAATATGCTTAGAAAGTTCTATGCCCATCTTAGAGGCACCACATGAGACCCTTTTTTTTTGCATAATTTTAATGAATCTTTCCACATAGTTGACCATAACAATCTCAACTTAATTAATCCTTATTTTTATGAAGACATTCGTTCTTAATATTCCTTTAGTTATAATGGATGGCTTAGTGGGGATGAAGCTCCAAAATTATGTATTACTGCTAAGTTACCTATTTTTTTAAGTCACATACTATATCATGATATATAATCCACTAAAGGTTTAGATGAATCTATTTCATATGATGATGTGTTTTTAGGCACACGGGCATGTCCTATGTAGTTACCCAAATCTAAGTCTCTCTCTCTCTCTCTCTCTCTCTCTCTCTCTCTCTCTCTTTATATATATATATATATATATATATATATATATATATATATATATATATATATATATATATATATATATATATATATATATATATATATATATATATATATATATATATATATATGATGGTAATGATGAACATTCATATACTTCTATAGATGGTGATGCACATAGTGGTTATAATATTCCATGTGATAATGAGGTTATTGCTTTAGATGATATTCCCATTTTTCTTAATGCTCATGATGATGTTTCTATTTCTAAATATGTTGTTATTCATGATGATGTTTTTTTCATAGTAATAATTTTATTCGTAATCATTTTTTGGCTTCTAGTGATGTAGTTATTCATAATGTTGTTTCTTTACATGATGATGTTCCTATTTGTGCTCCTAAAAATGATGTTGTTATTACATGTGTTTCTACTCTCTTTCTCCTACATGTATAAATGTATGAATGTATATTAGAATGTTGTTTGTGGATAATGTATGTTAAAGATAAAAAATAATATCACGCGTGGAGAAAGAATTACAAAGATGACAAATGAAAATTGAACATCGGGTTTTTGGAATTATCAAAACAAGTATTGTTGAGAAGGGTATAATGAATGAGTAATAATCCGAATGATTTGAACCAAAAAATAAAAATACAATCTATTTTATACAAATCATAAAACTTTATATTTATGCTCGAAACAATGCTAATCAATACATTACAAACTTTTCTTTGATGCATTTTGGGGGTTCTTACGGAGAAAACATTATTTGGGGATTTGCTAAGACATTTTCCCTGGAGACTCCATAATTTCATGGGTTAAAAAAATACAAAACTACAATCATGCCTCTAATTCCTATCAATCCATTCAGAGCATTACTGGGAATGGCTTACTCATGAAACTACAAATTTCACCTTGTGAATCCATTCCTCTCATTCTAGGGTCTATAAATTGTGTTTTCTTTTCCATCTTTCATTGTGATATGATGCAGGAGCATCGCGAAAGAATCAAGTAACTGCATATATTTTGAGATTTTTTTTCAAGTAAGGTGGCAAACATGAGAATTGAAGACGATAAAATAAACAACTAGGGAATTGAAGAATAATGCCCGACAATGCATAAAAGTTGGGAAGAAGGAAGAAATGCATGGAGGATTGGACAAGATACAAGTGGCAGGTATACAAAGGGTGCTAGGTCAACAAAGACGTGGAATTTCTCATTAGACTCACTCAACTACCATGCCTAAAGTAGTTGGTCGCCATTAATGTATAGGAGTTAAAATTCTAGTTTGGGTGGGGTTATGAGAGGATTTTAGAAGGGAATTAAAATTCCTTATCAGTGGGAAACAGGTATATGAATACCTTTCTAGGGTTATGTTTTGGGATTTTTTTGTGTGGAAAAATATGTTGGGATTTCTTGGAATCTATCACCCATGTAGCCCTGTAGGTTGGTAGCTAACCCATCGAGGACTGATTATTGTAGATAATATAAGGATTTTGAGAATGGAACCTAAGTTCTGGTGATAGATTTTTATGCTATGTTTACTCTGCAAACATTCCACGATCGTTTCGATCCCATCGATTTGTTAACAATTGGTATCAGAGACAAGCTGCATACCTTGGAGTTAAGTTGGGAGGTGAAGGACTAGTATACTGCTAACCATGAGGCAACTAGTTAGAAAAGAGAATATGACACCAATATGGGCACAATCAATGCAGCTAATGCAACTATTATGGGAGCGCTATGACAAGTGATGACATAGCTAAGGGGTGTGAGAACTATTGGCGTATTCCATTGTCTCTTCCACTTCTCTCGACCTGTGACCTTCCAGGTCACAACATGATTATTCATTTCCACACGCATGTATATATCTATCTGATTGCTTACTGCATAATCATCAAATACAATTCATCTTTCTATGACAACTTTCCTAAACATTGGTATTATAGCTACTCAGACCTGCGTTTCTTTTTATGTTAACAACTAGCACAAGGAGCGTGGAGGACCTGTGCAAGGTGGGTATAAAATTCAGCAGCGACATGTTCCAACGCGGTGAAGTGGAAGAGTAACAAAATCCTGTCATTGGTGGCGACTAGTTTTGGCATTTATTCAAGTGGAGCATTTTTTAATTTGAGTGACAACGTGGATTTTTCAACAACCTTATTTATCTTCCCTGCGACCTTTTTTTCCCTGTCGTGTAGATGTAGAACGAATACATTCTTCTCTCATATTTGCAGTATAAACATCAGAATGGTTTTTTTCCTTTAACTATTTTGTCTGTATTTTTGTCAGACCCGTGCTTGGATGGTTTGGTGGATAAGTTTAAGACATGCAGACTAGCGCATTGGAGGGGTTGTAAACATCATATCATTGAACAGTGTTTTCCCTTGTCAGTGGTAAATCATTGGTGCAAATGTGGAGTTTTGTTGTTTGACATACCTGCGTAAATTCCAGACCCACAATAGAAGATCACACGTGGAGTAGCATCTTACTCTGCCTTCACATATTGGTGCTGTTTAGGAGGACTTGTTCTGACATGTTGTTTCAATGTATTTAATGGACAATACAATAGCTTCAACTAAGTAACTTTTTAGAAAGGAATCAACAACGTAGAAAGAACCCTGAAAGTGAAATGTTTGCATTGAGAAAATAATAGGCATGTTAGCACTCAAATTAGTGTTTTCCGATCACTAGTTGTTCAAACAACGTTGCCTAGAAAATAAAGATGTACACTATTCTCAAGTTTGAAGAGCTATGGGAAATCATCAGTGGAATAGTGACACATCCAAGCAACGGAGATGAGAGAATGAAGTATGACAAAACTGATACAAAATCCTTGATGTTGATCACTCTTAGCATCTATGAAGAGATTCAACCACATGTACAGGATACGATGACATCAAAGGTAACATGTGATTATCTATCCACCATCTACGATGCAAAGAACCAGACAAAGATCCTCTATTTCTATTCAAATATTCATACGCTTAGTATGAAATATGGTGAGAAATTAGAGGAATTATTACATCGTGTGGTAGAATTATGAGCAAAGCTTTTGGCACTCGACGAAAAAGGTGAACGCTGAACTATTGATCCCGAACACTTTGAGAGCTATTCCTTCCCATTTCCAGATTTTTTAAAAAACATTAAATGTCACAAAAAAGTGGTGACATTTGAAGAATTAGTAAATATGCTCCAACATGAAGAATCCATCCAGACAGTGGACAAGGAGTTTGAAGAAAAGGAACTGATCTCGAGACACCAAAAGAGTCACAAGTCTCGAAAGGTACAACAAGAGAAGTAGTCCCAAAAGTATCCCTAGAAGCAACCACATTAGCAGAAGCCTCAGAAAGTAGATCGTTGGTGTCACATTTGCATGATAAATACACATGACACTGCTAGTTGTTGGTATAATAGCCGGACTCAAGGAAATTTTAGAAACGAGAGCACATCTAGTTACGATGAGTCATAGAAATCCATACATTTTCCTCACCATAGGAAGAAAAAAGGAAATGTTGTGACTCAACAAGATGATGACTCAGAGGAGGAAGTACCAAAATCATCAAATTGTGGCACACATCAGAACGTTACTCTACTCTCCAAAACATCATAGTCATCACAGAATGTTTGATTGATTGAATCAAGTGTCAGTAAACATATAACTAGTGATAGAAATCTTTTTGATTCATTTATTAATCAACCCACTAGAGATCGGGTGCAAATTATAGGTAATAAGGAGTATATTGCAGAAGGAATAGGAGCAATTATCATTCCTCTTGGAACGATAAGTTATACCCTCACAAAGGTGTTATATATCATTGGATTAACCAAAAATATCTTGTCCGTCTCTCTACTCTGAAATCACAAGATAAAATTCGAGTTCATGGTCGAGAATGTCATCAAATCATGTCTGATTTCACGTGAAGGTAAGATACTTGTTAGATTTTTTTTGAAGGATCATTTGCTTACACTAGATGCAGTTTCATCCTCTACAGTTGTTCTATTTTCCTATATGATATAGTCTACTACACTTTGGAATTATCGATTTAGGAATCTTTCTATTGGATCCCTCTATAAACTTAGTTCCAAGGAGGTAATACAAGGACTTCCTTTGCTCTCTAACTTTTTGCCTATATGTTCTAGATGTTTGACGGGAAAACAACATCGGGATATATTCGAGTTGAGTTCCTTCCATGCTAAGAACCATCTTGAGGTTGTACATATCAATATGTGCAGACCCTTGTTTTCTTCCTTTCATGGTTTTTCAGTACTTCTAATTGTTGATTGATGACTATTCTAGCAAGAAATGGGTGTTCTTTCTCTGGAAAAAGAGTGAAGCGCTTTCCAATTTTCATACATTTTATCAACAAGTTGTTCAACAATCTGGGAATCCCCTTCTTATCCTCCTCTTTGATCGAGGGGGGACTTCACATCAAATAAATTCTTGGAATTCCAAGCACGACATCAAACGACACCTAACTATCCCCTATACACCCTAATAGATTGGCATTGTAGAACGTCGCAATCAAAGTGTCATGGAGATGAATCCTTGCATGCTTTCTACTGCTAAGTTAGAGAATAGATTTTGGGAAGAAGCAGTCCATACAGATGTGTATCTCTTGAATAAAGCACCTATAAAGATCTTGCAAGAAAAAATAATGGAAGAGATATCCCAGATAAAAATCTCTTGTACAAAATAATGGAAGAGATATCTCGTGTGCAAAATACATGCATGTCCCAGATAAAAATAGGAAGATTGATTTGAAGACACTCCAATGTATATTTTTGGGGTACAATACCACGTCAAAGGCATATCATCTCATGGATCTCGAGGAAAAAAATATATACGGGATTCGAGATGTTTTTTCATGATGAGACATCATTTAATTCATTCCAACACAAAGAAGAGTTAGTATTGACCTCTTCTCACATATTACTCTCACAGTCATATGATGAGCAAGAAGAATCTTCACACAAGGAAAAAGAGTTGTGTGGAGAATTATTCATTGATCTTGGTCCTCTGGAAACTCATTCTTCACATCAACAGCTGCAAAAACATCTGAAATGAGTACAAAGCAACATAAGGGACTCTCACCTAAACTCTCTCCCAAATGTTTCATCAGGAGTTAGAATAAGAAGTCAACCAAGAAATGAGGTTAATATCACACTCATGAGTTTAGTAGTTGATAGCACTAAACATGATAAATTTTGAGAGGTACTTAGTTAACTAGAGTGGAAGAAAGTAATGGATACAGAATATGGATCCTTGATTCAAAATCAAACATGGGAACTTGTCGATCTTCATGTAGGAAAGTAATCTATTCCAAGGTGGCAAATGGATTTTTAAAACAAAATACAAGGCAAATGAATCTATCAACAAGTACAAAGAAAAGATAGTTGCAAACTAATATTCTCAACAAGAAGGTATTGACTACGAGGACACCTTTGCACCTGCTACAAAGATCAAAACTATCAAAGTTGTCTGTACACTAAAAACACAAACAATGGAAACTTCAACAGATGGACATAAAAAGTGCTTTCTTGAATGGTGATCTCAACGAATATTTATACATGATCCATCCAAAAGGATTTGTTGACGAACAACATCCTAATGAGGTATGTCATCTAATTAAGTCTCTTTGTGGACTTAAATAAGAAACCAAGACATGGTACATTGAAATAGATTATCACCTATTACAGCATGGATTCACCCATAGCCCCTCAGATTCAAAATTGTATATTAAAAATGTAGAAATATATATTGTCTTTCTTGTTTTTTTATGTGGATGATCCTGTGATCATAAGGAGCTTAGAAAATATCATCGAATATGTCAAGAATGATCTGAAGAAATCCTTTGACATGACATATTTGGGGCTATTTCATTACATTCTTGGCTTGGAAATATAGTAAAAGAAGAATCACATTTTTATTTTGTAGATTAAATATACAAAGACATCATGGAAAAGTATGGAATGCCTGATTATAAACCGATTTCCACTCCAATGGAGAAAATTTTACAACTTTATAGATTATATGATTCACCTTAAGTAGATGCTACTCACTACAGGAAGTTTTTTGGGAGTCTCATTTACTTGACTTATACTAGACTAGACCTATGCTTGTTTATCATTTATCTTTCTAGATTCATGTAGGAGATGAAGAAATTTCACTAGGTAGTTGCAAAGCATGTTTTGAGATGTGTTCGAGGCTTATTTGATTATGGTTTGGAATATTATGAGAACTCTCACTTATTTTTATAGGGATATACCGACTCGGACTATGTTAGATGTTTTGATGAAAGGAAATCAACTTTAGGATATGTTTTTCATCTTGAATATGGACCTATCTCATGGATTATTAAGAAGTAAATTATTGTTTCTCTCTCTTCCACTGAGGTAGAATATCACACCGCATGAGGAAATATGTGTAAAGTGATTTGATTACATCACATTTTGGATAATATGGATATTCTTGAAGAAATAACACCTATCCTTCATTGTGACAATCAGGGTGTGTTGAAGCTTGTGAAGAATCTAGTTTTTCACGAACATACAAAGAACATTGAGGTCAAATGTCATTACATTAGATAATAAGTTTTTAACCACCACATCCATCTCCAATAATTCCCAATAGATTCTTAGCTAGCTGATATACTCACCGAGTCTCTTGGAAAGGTGAAATTTGAGTTGTTTCAAGGGTAGATTTGTAAAAATAATCTAATAATCATAAATGTTGGAATATTCCATTGTCTCTTCCACTTCCCTCGACCTGTGACCTTCTAGATCACAACATGACTATTCTTTTCCACACACTTGTATTTATTTATCTGAGTTCTCATTACATAATCATCTAATACAATTCATCTTTCTCTGATATCTTTACTAAACAAGAACAAGGATTGAAGTCGTTGAGGAGGATAGGAGAATATGATTTGTGGCCCACTATGCACAAAGTGTCAAACATGTGTCATTATTGTTATCATTGATGTCAAGTAGCATTGATTTTAATGGGAGTCTGTGTATTCATAGAAGAGAGCATGATGTTTTGATAAGGTGTTGTATTAGTGCAAATGGTTTAGGGTTAGTTCATCTTATATGGATTTTTTTTTGTGTGCTAAAAAGGTTGTATAAAGGTACTATATGGTCTAGAAGATGCAAAATTAGGTGGTAAAGGTATTAGAGATCTTGAATGCCGGTGACAAGATCAAATTACATAATGCATGAGTTGGCACAAGCCTAACTATGCTAGTACTAAAACTAGTGCAAGAAAATGGTATGGTAGCTTGAGGTATGAGGCAGAGGAAGATAATTTGATCATGTGAGGATTGTTGTAGCATGTGCGGAAGGTGTACAAGGACATAGTTCATGTATATAGTACATATTCAAATTCCTTACAAACAAGTGTAAGAAGATAAGGAAAGAAAGCATGGGAAAATTAGGTCGCATGATGAGTTTTAGAGGTAAGAAAGAATGAATGAGAATTTAAAATCATGGAGGAGGTCATCCCATAGGTGTGTGCAAAGTTTCAGGTCAGAACTCAAAGGAGGAAGCATAAAAACCTATGTTGAGCTATACCGAGCTCTCAAAATTTTCATTCCTTACTCGATGGTCAACTTCAAGTAATCACCCACACCTGTGTACTATACATGGCAACCCAGTATTTTTATGGATGTTAGGGCATGAAGATAAGAATATTTTCCAAGTGGGATGGGTTCATTTGGTTGTTATAATTTTATGAACCATTATTAACAAGTTAAGTGGGTATAAACCCTCTTAAAACCCTATTCTGAGAGTGATGAAAAACATATGAAGGGTTTGGTCTCCAAATGGCATGGGAAGGATAATATGATGGTTCATGCATGTAGATAATTATTTCAGAGCTCATTTTGGTGGCATTTTCATGTTCTAGGTATGATGATAAGCTACAACAAAACCTCTATTTTGTGAAGATTTACATGTACAAGCATGTGTTGTAGGTGCCATGGTGAAATACCTATTGTGGGAGTAATTATGGGATATGTTGTAAAGTTCCATGAAGATATTTGGATAGGCTATGTATAATAAATTATTGAAACCTTTCTCCCAAGTTTTCCTGTCGCTGATGGCCTAAAAAGGTAAAAACTAGTCATATAGGTCCAAGAGGATTTGTGATGTTTTGCATGGTGTAGCAGTGTATTATGATCATTGTTATATTTTTGTGGTCCCATATGATGTGTTTGAGCTCAGGGTTTTATCCGATGAGATGTTGTCATGTTAAATCCCTAATGGCCTAATTAGCCCAATTATACTTGCCAAGAAGGTGTTAGGAATAAGTATACAAGTGTAAAATTGTGAGTGCGAGATATGAGTGTGAGTGCATGAAAATGTTGGTGGAGTTTCTAGTGAAGTGTTCCAAGTGGAGGAAGTGTTTGAAAGTTTCCCTAAAGATGGTGGAGATTAGATAGTTCAAGACTGGTTCTTGAGACCTAATAGCAGGGTTGAGCAGTTTCAGAGAAGGAAGTGTTTTGGGGTCTTTTTCCTTGAATTGAAGGTTACTAATGTTTACATGAGCTGACTTAGGATGAGATATTTCTAGTGATGTAACACATTTTTCTTGAAGAGGTGATTTTTTGTATGAACCAACTTGTTTTTGAAGGCCCATTCTTGAGCATTATCAGCATGCTTAAGTGAGACAAAAAAGATGGAGGATTTGAGGCCTTATGCCCTATTTGATAGTGTATCATGGGTTTGGAGAGTGATATAGGATCATGTTGCATCACTATATGCTACCAATAAGTATTAACAACATGATTTTCTATGATAACCTATTCACTTTTGAAGTTTGACATATTAGGTTCATAGACCTAATAGGCGGTGCTTTCCTAATGGAGTGATCCATGTTGAAGATGAAGGTTGTACAGTTACCTATGCTTGTAGATGGTGGTGAAAGTATGTTTATGACATGTATGGAGCTGATGGAATCTTGATGGAGATTCCTTGTGTCCTTGAAGTTAAAATTATGACTGTTGGGAGAGATGACTAGTTTTTTAGGCCTAGTTGAGCATGTTTGTGTTTGTAAGCCTTATGCCTACCTAAAGTGTTATGTAATATCATTTGATTATGTTTTTAATGTGTCTTATTATGTTATTTATGACTTACCTTGTATGGTCTAATGGCATTTTCTGACCTATAGTGGTTTGTGGCATGATTCATGTATATAAAGAAAAGTGTAAAGCTCATTTGAGGGAGTTAAGAGGAATGGAGGTTTGAACGAGCAATAAGAAGTGTGTGAAGAGGTCAAATGGCTCTAGAGTAGAGTAGAGAATAGGAATTAGAATTTGAGAATATTATAGGAAGAATATACTAGGTCACTTGACCTAATTTTCACTATAAGGTGCATATGTGAAGTGAAAGAGAATAAGGTATGTTTTGAGAATTGTATGAGAATAAGTGATACTTGACTAGATATGAGGTCTTAAGGACCATGTGAGAAGGGAAAAATTAATTTCATGATTATCTAGCAGGGGCATAGAGTGTGAAAGTCCAGGTAATATGATCTAATTAGTACATATGAGTGCAAACATGAGCTAAGAAGGAGAGAGCGGTTTTAGAGGGTTTTGAGTGAAGATGGCTAAAAACATCATCACAATCAGTTGGTTGAGCAACAAGGACATTAAGTGACCTTCATATTAGGTGGATAAGTGGGTTTTTGGTCATGTTTGAGTGTTGTATCCTCCTTGTAGAGTGGGAGATCTACTAAATAGGGGTTGGTGCTCTTTTTTGTAACACCACTTTTTATTTCATCAAAAACTAGGATTTTTTTAATATTAACTCAATACTCATAGTTAATGTCTTCAAAGAATTTATCATGCAACAATTAAATTCTAGCATACTTGATTTATAATTCCTTTAAGTTATCTCATGATGAAATGAGTAACATCATTTATAGAAACTGTTGAATTACTCAACATTAATTATTATTTAGAATCCAACCAGACAACCTATGATAACCATGTGCAACTGCAAGGGTTTAGATCCTACTCCATCCCCTCCAAACACTCATTACGAGCCAATATACCAATTATATCATTTATTTAAACCTTTTTTAAAGGTATAGAGAATGTGTATCTTCTTAGCATAGCCTCTTCGACATAACGCAATTTAAAAGAAGAAATGGTGACGGATAATGCAATCAGTCATTTGCATTATTATGGTCATAATTTTTCGTCATCGCGTTAGGTAGCCCGGTTTCGTGAATGCACACAAGCCACATGAAACATGTCCTTACATTCACCGCACAATCGTCTCATTCATAGTATCGAAATTATTTTCGTTCTTACTTATTAAATTCCCTGTTTAACAAATTAGTCAATCATTAATGTCCATTTAAACAATACTAGGTTTGTATAATTTATTTGTGATAGATATGTACTTTAGTACTACATCACTAGTTGTCATTTCACTCTTGTACTTTGTTTCCTAACTCCGTAACTTCATCATATTGTTATACAAAAAAAATTAGGTCTATCTTATTATGACGATACTGAAAAAGTATTTATTTTTGTTGTTAAGAAACAACAACATATATTGCAGTGTTTAACTTTAAAACTAATCGCAATCATTTCTTTAGATAACATTGTTAGGTATATATTATACTCGTAATTCATTCATACTTCTTAATTACATTGTAATTTCATTATAACAGATTACCTCGACCTTATGAGTGTGGATCTTTATAAGGGCAATAGCATGATTTACTTTACTTCAATCTTTATAAGATAAGTTAAATTTAATAAACATATAATTACATATTATGCTACTATTTACTATTACTATTTGTAAACAATCAAAGTTCATAATATTATCTTGTGATATCCGAATCCTTTAACCTTTAAAACCCAACCACAATAATTACTCTTATGGTTTAATAAAAAACCAAATATTCTTTAAATAACAATCATAAAGATCAGAATAGCCTTTTATTTTCATATCAATAATCAGTAATGCATCATACAAGTCACAAATGACTATAAAGATGACCATACAATAAAGCAAGCTTACTAGCCTTTAACTATTAACCTATAATTAATTCATGTACATAATCAAGTACAAAGGAATATTTCATTTAATATTAATTAACATCCCATTATTTACATTCATAGAATAGGTAAAAAATAATCAATATAATCCAATTTATCCTTCTTTAATCAATCTCCAAGTGCCTTTTAACCCTGCAATCGAAAAAGTATAACAACGTATACATGGTCAGTCCCACAGAACTGACATGAAAGGATATCTCTGCATCCTTATTATTTATGGCGCAATAATATCTGAATAAGTAAAATTCTAGCGCCAACATGATCAACATATCAAAGAATAATATAATGAGATAAAACAATATTAATCCCTGTTCATACGTTGCTAATACTTTCACAAAAGTATTTCCACTTTTAAGGAGACATAAATTGATTCAAGATATGATATAACAATGTTAATCACCATTGCATTATTTACAACAACCTTATAACTTTGTAACCATATATTTTCAACCCTTCATTCTATATATTAACTCATATTATATTTCCAATTATATAATTGATATAATAAATCTATAATATTCCATTTTTATAAAAAGCGCATCACATTGATGTAGTCTCAAAATCACACACTTACTACTATAATTGTACCGCCAAGTATGTTGTTTTATATATGGATCTTGTGTAAGAAAAGTATTCACTAATGACCCATCCCCTAGTCATGTCGTCAGTCTAGTTGGTCGTTTTTGTTGTGTGTCTTACACATTTGTCACTTAATTGTATGGTTATTTTTTTCTCTCAAGAAGTCTTAGTTGTCATTATTCACTCAGTTGTCGTCTCTAGTCTTTTGACTAGGGAGCCTAAGAAAAGATTAGGGTGCCCTGATTCTCATTTTTGGATGCACCATGGTCCTCATTTCTAGGTGCCCTAGTCCTGGTCACATTTTGTTCTCATTTAGATGTTCGAGGTCAGTCATTATGAGTTTCCCTCCCATTCCTCTAGGTACTAGTTTGCATGTCGAGTCATTAGTGTCGAAATTTGAGCAAGATATCCATATATAAACACAATATACATATTATCTTATGGGCGGATTACTTCTACTAAGGGATAGTTATATACATAAAGCAAGGGATTGTATTTGGGTACTAATCTACATCACATAGTGCATATGAAGGGGAGTCTATTCTATTCCATCCACCATTCTAAATTTTTATCTAGCTATTACTCGTTACTTTGGTGTCATTAGCACTGGGGCACCCTAGGCACACCATTACACATACAAAGCACATAGAACTACATCGGGTCTGAGATGTAGTGCAACACTCAATCATAAGTCCATCCATTGGGCAACTGAGGATAGTTTGACCCATTCATTTGCATCTTTCTATTTTTAGGGTTTGATGCTTTTGTGTGGGGTTTTACAGTAGGAGATTATTCATTGAAGATTTACAGCGACACCAGTGAACCAAGTGTTACACCAAATTGATCAAAGGTGAAGTACTGCGAATGTTTAGGGACCATATCAGATCAAGTTCCTAAGTCACTCCATAGACTAGGGCACCCACATGCTCCCTTATATGTCCCTAGGTACCCCAGTCTGGCCAGATCTACCTCTTCTGCAATGTTTTGAGGTTCGTTATGACACTCAGCTCTGTCATTACATCATCCTATCCAGTCCCAAATTACTGCAAGGTAAGTCTAATTCAGGTTAGTACCTTGCACCTCTTATTTTATTTCATTTAGAATATCAAATAAATTATTTAGCATTTATATTTCAATATATTTCAGTTATTACATTTATGTAATTATTAGATTATTACTAAAATATAGATTTTATTTAATCATTTTTGGTGAACCTGTAATTCAGAACATTTTTTCCTAGGATCCACTTCAAACCATAATGGCTAAGAATATCTCTTCTCCTTCTTAGCACATTATGTTGCACTTTAGTGTCAATCCAATCTATGATGAGGCTTCTATCGCTAAACTCACGACTCTCTATAGTAATGTTACTATACCAGACCATATTCAACACTAACTCTTAGACAGTCAATGATACGTACCTACTAGTTTTGAAAATACCCCCATTGGCATTAATATCGTTTTGGATCTGATAGCCTTCAATCTTTGTACACCATGCTATATAGCTAATAGTGATCCTCTTGCTCATATTTTTAAGGAAATTCTAGATTTTTCTCTTATTGATTACATGTTAGGTATTAACAATATCTCTCATATTGATTCTCCTCCAAATCAGGACCCCTGATATGGATAGATCTCAAGACTCTCCTATTTCTGATACTAATTATCCCAATCCATCACATACTAGTTTACATACTCTCTCATATTATGTTGATGATCCTATTGATAATACACTTAATTCCATTTTCATATCTGATGTCGATGATACAATTCATAGTCATGATTCTACTACTTTTCATACTGCTGAATCTGAATCTCCTACTCCACTTTATCCTGAGGTTATATCTAACATAGTGCATGAGTCACCTCCATATATTAGTTATTCTTCTCCTAACATCTCATATCCTCTTAACACTTCACCTACATCTATTAGTTCATCTTCTCCTATCGATGTACCTCCATCAGTTGCTTTACCTACTAGGTATGTTTCAGATTCTAGTCCTACCATTATTATGGATTTTACATCTTCTTCATCTACTATCGCTTCTCCAGAACCTACCCATATTGTTCCTTTAGCATCATAATTTCCTTTATCTTATCTCGAGGTACCTATGATTACTCAAAATGGAAAGTTACAACCACTTAATACATTATTTCTATCTCCTACTATACATTCACAGGACATTCGATCTCTCATGCATGTTGTATATCATTTACAATATCAGGGTTAGTCACTCACCTTAGATAGTAGGGCCTATTATGCTTCAATTGATAACAATTCATTACATAACAACTCTAATCCTGAGAAAATTCATAACTCCACATTTCCTAAGGACTTTATCATTCCTACATTCTCATGATTTGATGGTACTGGTGACCCTTACTTACATCTCCAACATTACCGAATAGCTATTGATCCCTATTCTAATTATAGATTATTGCTTAAGGCATTTTGACATAGTCTTACTGATGATGAATTCCAATGGTACACTCATCTTCCATTTGGGTCTATTAGTACTTACTATGATATGAAAGATGCTTTCCCCCATAGTTTAATCATCAACAATGACCCTAGAGTTACTTATAATCATATACCTAATTTACATTAGGGCACATCCGAACCTATCAAGGATTACATCTTACGATTAAATGCTTGTATGCATCAATTAGTATTCTAACCTATTGATCTTGAGAAACAATTCATATTTTTTCGGGGTTTAATTCCCACTCTCAAGCAATGATTGCAATATCATACATGTGAGTCATTCATACTCTTGTGCTATAAAGTTATTGATATAGAACAAGACATTCTCTCAACACATGCTATTGATCCTCCACTTCCTACTACTATTCTCATATCATCTAGTTATTCTCAATTTCCCCTAGTTGAGAAACCCACACAATCTCCATCTCTCCATGGCAAGAAATTTCAACCTATTATATCATAAAATCAGCCTTCTCCTCCTCCTCTGTGAGATAATACTTCACCATCTACTCCATCTGTTTTGTGCAAGCCATTGGAATTCTCTCCTCACGCTTGACTAGATGATGTGTTGTGTTTTTTACTTAATGAGCTTTTATTTTTTGCCCTCTAATCACCATCATCCACAACATCATCTACAACGTCAACATGATCAACCCTATTGTAACTATCATCACATCAATATCCATAGAGAAAATGATTTTTTTCCCTTCATGATAGATTACAACAATTAGAGGATAAGGGCATCATTTCCTTTGTCTCTTGCTCACGTGAGTGGTCCATTTCTCCTCTGTCTCGTCGGTACATGTCTACTCGAGTTGAGTTGTCTCCTCCATTTAATGATAAGGTTATTATAATTCCATTGCCACATGTTTTCCCTCATGCACACTCTCCATCGCATCCATCCAACATTGCACCATCACATCCACCACATACACTTCATCCATCACATCCACCACATCATGTTATTTCTTCACATCGGCTGCCACAACCCTCTGCATTTTCCCATCCCACTGGTGCTTCACATGATATCCAGTTTGGTTCATATGCTCATGCTGCTTTCGTGCCACATGCTTCCAACACTTCGTGCCACCTTGGTCTTTGGTATGTGATTACTATCACCTTACCCCCGATGACGCAATTTTGTTCTTACAATTCTTACATGATTGTTGAGGGATTTGCTATGAGAACCTCCCATTACGTGTTTCATCTGTTCATCTAACACAGCCAATCATTTATCGATGACATACTCTTGTTTTATGCAGTCCATTCTTGACTACTAAGGGGTCTTAAACAAATGAACCTCATCATCTATATGTTGGGGGCATCGTTAATCTTCCCCCCTATTTTCATCATGCTAACATATTAAAATCACATCAACAAGAATCCATCATGATAGGTCACTTTACAAATCATACATTATTTATCCTAACATACATTCTACTATCATTATTACACTAACTACAAATTACAAATCCATTCAAAAAATACAAACATCACTCAACTCATTAAGCATCATATCTGGAGATGACAAGTATACTACATACAAAAATCATTATAAACACTATCGTCACAATAAGTATTTTTCCTATCATCATCAATAAACACGAATGATATCCAACACATTACATACAATCATACATCATCATTCACATAATGACATCAATACAGATCAAAATAAATCATCATATACCCTTTAAACTATCTACATATATTAGTCACAAAAATATTTCACCACTAGGAGGAAACTCCCATACATAATATACAATAATAAAAATCAAATCTCATCATCACTATTTCCCTCTACTACTGCAAGATATCTCAAACTCCAAGCCTCACCACTAACTCTACGCCTTTAGTCGCAACCTCAATATCTCTCCACTTGTCTACGTAATAGGGTGTTCTCTATAAACTACTCAAAAAAACGACTCTATAACACAAGGAATTGTGCAAATACATCTTGTGCTAATGGACCACCACCTTTCATCTCTCTCACTTGTCATGTATCCTTGCACGCATCATCCCTCTCATTCAATAACACTGTAAACATTGTTTCTACTATAACAACTGGTTAAAACAAATTGGCATGCTCACCTGCAATGTCATCCAAATGCTCTAATATCCCTCCACCCACAATTATAATAGTCAGAACATTCCGCGTAAATGTGTGGATAGATGTGTCCACAATCAAACTCCAATACACATTGCCTACAAAAAATAAAATAGCCAATTAGCTAACCATCACCATCAAAATTACAACATAATTATACAAATACTCGTGCTCCACTACACCTACCGCTACATTATTAGGGGCATGCACTTCAACCTCTCCCACTCCTCCATGTGGTAACCCCGTAGCTTCTATAAAAAACAGAAACAAGAATACCCATCGATGTGCTACCCACCATGCACAGTAGGCCTTCTTATACGCCACATCATATGAGTCTATATAATTTATCGCCATATCTGCCTCATCTGGCCTAAGAGGTACTAGTTTCTCTCCTGTGGGTCATAGTCTAGCTCCGACCCTCCTAGGTGCTATAATGGCTCTCAACCATATATATGGCTCTAGGGGCACGTCCTGAGCCATACCAAACTGTTGTGATACCCTCTCCACATGGAATAACTCAACCATAATTGGGAAACGATCCTCCAACCACATAGTCCTCCGTATGCACCGTAGCTCTATAATGTCCTCTGGGCATCCTCCAAAGTCTTGGTATGGACTCCATATCATTGTCTCAAGCCCCACCCAATCTATCAATACCCTATAGGTATATGTATCCATCTTGCACCCATGCACGCCAACCCACCTCCTAGAAAATATATCTGGTCTAGCCCACTCTTCTCTCGGACCATGAACTAGCCTTAACACTGCTATATGATTGTACTCCCAAATATGCAATAGTGTAGTAGCTCCTATCCTGCCTCCATGCTCCTCATGTGTAAATATATATATAGATCTCTATATAGGTGGGCCAACACACATTGTGCCCTTGTATATATATTACTCTCCTCCTCTACCCACCGACATATATCATACATCTTATACAAGATTCCCACACCTCCTCCCTCTAATACAATAGATGAAAAAATAACCACGGCTATGAACTTCCGCAAGCGCAAAACCCTTGACCTCAAAATCACATTCAAACTGATATGGGCCTTGGCAGGTACATGAGTCCCCAAAAACTACCATCTAGCGGCCCACATTTGTCTCTCCATATCCTCCAAAGGCATAACTTGTATTCTCTCCCCAACAACTGGTAATCACAGTATGTGATACACATCCTCCAATGTGAATGTCATATCACCTATAGACAACCAGAATGTACAGGTATCCACACACCACCTCTCACATAAGGATGTTAACATAGGCATATTATTGGGCACATCCCCCATCTGTGATATCATCATCAGACAAACCCAATCCAAACAAAGTACTTAAATGGTGACCCCCGTGAAAATTGCTTGAGTGGATATCCCTTTACACAAATAAAAACAACAACAAAAAAACTTTAGAACACTATAAAAAAACCAAAATAACTCGCTTACAACATTACTACACATCCAAAATCACATTTACACCATTCTGGACTGAATACACACTCTTTGGAATGAGGCGCCCAGAATTAGGACTGAGGCACCTAGGAGTAGGACACAAGAACCTAGGTCTTAGTGCTCTTATCCAAAAGGCCACTAGTGCCTTCACTGCTATTGTCTAGGTCTAAAACGCCGAGAAAAGACAAAAAATATATTTTAAAAAAATTCACTAAACACAACTACCATAAACACATTTTTCCAAAATACATTGCACTTACCAACTCCGCCATCGTGCATGATGCTACGATAGTCGCTACCATATCAAATTGGCTAGGATGAGCTGCTCTCACTTGCGACAACTTTCCACACTCAAAGCTCAATCTCGCTTGTACAAAAGACAAATGAAGTGACTAATCACTTTTTTTTACCTTATTATTTATAGTTACTTTTACCTACCCATTTCACTATAGTCATTATTTTGGAATCATTTCCTCAACTCATACACACCACACAATTCTCACCATATCTTGAGCATTTCTACTCTGATTTACACCCCACTTGTGGGTTCTTTTTCGAACTCCACCTACAATCATAGCATACACACGAAACATGCGTTATCTCTCCTTGACATTTTCTTTCACTCAATATATACATATTTTGGCGTTATTTATCATACACTATCTACCTTAAGCTTATTTTTGGCTCAACGTCTATTATTCTCATTACTTCCCCTTTTGCCAAAAGGGGGGCATACAATAGGGGTCATCATATAATTCCCCTTACATTATTATGCAATCAATAAACAATACTAATTCATCATTTTCAAACATTTCCTAATGCATCATGCGATATTTCATCACTTCCCCCTAATGACCTAATCTGGGGGGGAAAATAATTTCTCTATGTGATATCTCATGTATTTCCATCAACTCCCCCCTAATGACCTAACCTGGGGGAAACAAGTGTTAAAATATAACGATGTAATCATTCATCAATTTCTATACATTCCCCTTAATGACCTAAGATGGGGGTAACTAGCGAAAAATCTCTGTACGAGTAACCAATCCAAAAAATCAATTAACCAATCAATGTGTTTAAGTATCTAACAATTGAAATTACACCATTCAATCAATACAATACAACATATGTGGCCTCCCAGATGACCTAAGTTAGGAGTTACATTCATTACTTTCCTAGATGACCTAACTTGGGAAGTTTGGCATTTGCTTCTAGATGACATAACTTGGAAGCCATCATACATTTTGCATTTTATTCTAGATGACATAACATGGAGGCCATCACATTGCCGTGACACCCATGGAGTGGGGGCAAGAGTTCCTTTCCTATACCATTCCTATATGGGTCAACTATTTGATCAAAATTATTTGGATCCAAAAACTACAAAAAGTTTGAATTGAGTCCATCTGCAACGGATATATCTTGAAGATGTAGTTAAAGGTTGGAGAATAACACACTTTTCTCCCTACACTCTTCCTTTGGTGGTAGGACACCCAAATCCTCTAATCAATTTTTTGTATACGTGTAATTGGGTTGGGAATTGATCACTCCCTATCCCATCTTATCTTCATCGTAAAACATGCAAAATTATCAATCATCCAATATCACAATCATCTCTCTCATTTAGTATACTTCATCAAAAAATTACGTTTCTTGCAATGTTTCATGGATCAACACACGAATCCATGGTTCGACACGCTATATGGTTCATTTGACATGATTTTATACGACATCTGCGCATTCTACTACAACATGGGCTTCACTAGATTTCCATCAGTTACACATCTTTATCTACTTTATGTTACTAAGCTTTTCACTCACCAACATAAAGTGGGGGAAAATGTAGTCACAACATCACGCACTTACTACTATAATTATACCGCTAAGTATGTTGTTTTATATATGGATCTTGTGCAAGAAAAGTACTCACTAATGACCCATCCCCTAGTCCCGTCGTCAGTCTAGTTGGTCATTTTCATTTTGTGTCTTACACAGTCGTCACTTACTTGCACAGTTCTAGTCATCTCTCAAGAAGTCTTAGCTGTCATTATGCACTCATTTGTCTTCTTTAGTCTTTTGACTAGGGTGCCTAGGAAGGGATTAATGTGCCATGAGCGCTCTTATCCTCATTTCTAGGCACCCTGGTCATGATCACATTTGGTTCTCATTTAGATGTTTGAGCTCAGTCTTTATGATTTTCCCTCCCATTCCCCTAGGTACTAGTCGACATGTCAGGTAATTAGTATCGAAATTTGAGTAAGAGATCCCTATATAAACACAACATACATATTATCTTATGTGTGAAATGCTTCTTATAAGAGATACCTTTATACATAAGGCAAGGGACTGTATTTAGGAACTATTCTACATCACACACTCTATAGGAATGGGATTCTATTCTGTTCCATCCACCATTCTACATTTTTATCTAGCTATTGCCTGCTACTTTTGCGTCATTGGTGCTAGGGATGTTAGGAAATAAGGGATAAATTATGCAGAATAATCCCTCTCAGAATCTCGATAGTAGAAACTAATATGCAGAAATTATTACAGATCTCATATAAAAGTGCAGAATAAAATAACACAACACAAAGAGATGGTATTTAACATGGTTCACCCAATTTGGGCTACGTCCACAAAGAATCACTTGCTCAGATTTTATTACAAGCCACCGCTCTCTCAATACAATACCCAGATCCGTTTGGAGCTATGCTCAACAAACTCTACAGAATTCACATCCGAATTCAAAACACATCTGCAATGTTTACATTATATCTCTATCATATGCATAAAACCATATAAATAGACAACTGCTTAAGCAGTTTTACAAAACCATGGGTATCAAAACCATGGGCAAAAACCGTCCCATAAACCTATGGGTCAAAATCCCGCCCATATGAGAAAATCATGTTTCCCACATGAAAACAAGCTCCACGACCTAACAAGGGAACCCTGGGCACACCATTACACACATAAAGAACATAGAACTACATCGAGTTTGATATGTAGTGTAATGCTGAGTCATAAATTCATCAATTTGGTAGATGAGGATAGTCTGATCCATTCATTTGCTTCTTTATTTTTTTAGGGTTTGATGTTTTTGTGTGGGGTTTTGTAGGAGATTATTGATTGGATATTTACAACGACACCAGCGAACCAAGTGCGACACCAACTTGATCATAGGTGAATTACTGTGAAGGTTTAGCAACCATAGTAGATCAATTTTTGAAGTCACACCACAGACCAAGGAACCCACAGACACCCCTTTCCATCCCAGGCACCCCATTTTGTCTAGATCTTCTACTTCTCCAATTTTCCTAGGTTCATTACAACACTCAACTCCACCAGTAAAATCCTGTCCAATCCCATATTATTGTGAGGTATGTATAATTAAAGTTAGTACCTTACATGTCTTATTTCATTTTATTTAGATTATCAAATAAATTATTTAGCATTTATATTTTGGTATATTTCAATTATTACATTGTTGTACTTCTTAAATTATTACTAAAATATAGATTTTAGTTCCTCAACTGACACAAAACATAAATAATTAATTATCCTCTTTTTAAAAATAACAATTTATTTCAATCATAACATGAAAACATTTCTACACTAGGGATGAAGAAATATTCTTCAGGCAGAGTAGAAAAGTTATCCAACCAACTAAATTAAGTAAATTATAAAAAACCTTAACCATAACAAAACGTTCAAATAAATTCCTCGATTAACATAAGGGCAACATTCTATACTAATTACATATTCAGATGATCAGAGGATGTCTAAGTTACACTCAGTCGATCTATCAAAAATTGGATTTAAAATATCAGTAAATGATTCAAAGATCGAAACAATACATCCTAGACCATCTAAGGCTTAAAACATTAATTCACAGGTGAAATTACCGTTCCATCTGGGAACACATATCCCTACGTAATAGTACTCAAATCATTATATTAAAGTCGTTTTAAGCCAAAAGTCCAAATCGGGTTAAATTCATACGCCACTACTACAAGAATGTAACCCAGTTTTCCCAAAGGAGGAAATGATGACGGGCGGGGTTTGACTGTAAGTCGTCGACCCAAATAAAAAATATAATACAAAAAAAATTCCACATAAGCCCAGACAGAAAAAACCTAGGAGGAAAAGAAAGATCCCATCTACAAGTGCCGACTGTATATTTTAAATATATATTCGTCAACTTGCTTGGAATATACATAGAACGAAATTCCCCAAATGGGTTTTATAAAAAAATAAATCCTTAATATCATACCAGGTTAAAATTGTTCTTAAATCTAATCAAGGAGGAGAGATACCCAAATACAAAAGATATCAATACATACATATATTTAAATGTATATGCAAACGAAATAAGTGTTCATCATTCATTTCTAGCCTACAATATCAACCAAGTTAGAAGCAGATCAATTATGAGATCTATTAAAAACCCTGGTAATTTAATATACATCTTAACTCATTAACAAAAACATACCCCAACCCACGAAGGGTTCCTTCACTCGTATAAAACGCACCCATTCTGGGTTACAAAGAAACACATGGTAATAAGTATTTATTACAAGTACTCCTACTGCCATTAATAAACACCCAACACACAACACTTCCAACAATCGTAATATTAACTTCAACTCCATAACTAAATAAATAATCTTAACAGGGAAATAATCAGTCTCAAGATAACACGATTTGAAGGAATGTTATATATGCAGATATTACAGAAATAAACAAAAAAGAGGGGTAGATATCGATTCATGCCTAAAAATATTTTGGTAATCTTAACAAAACCCTCTACCAGATCGTTCTAACCCAACCCAAGCTGGGTCTTCTCTAATTTCTTTTTGGCAAGCACCCAAGTTGAAGCCAAGGTCAACAAAAACACCTTTGAAATATTAGTTGTAGTTCTAAAATGGATGCGTTTTAAACCCCATGCACGATCTCTAAGGTAGCGAAAAAACGGTGGAGAAGGAGATTAACCAAAACATTCCTCCTACATGATGAAGATTCAAGTTTTGAATTGCATTTGATAGCCGCCTTTAATTTCCCTCCCTTTCTTCCATCGCCATCCCATTGAATTATACCACCCAAAAGTTACATGGAGATAAATAAAACATTGGTGACGATTTTATTAAATTTAAACAAAACAATTATTGCCCCCGGTCAATAATGGTAATAACCCAAACTTAAAACCTTTTACATGTGCATGGTCGGAAAATTGACCTCTACAACCAACTTTTATGGTTCCCCGTCTCTTTGACAAGGCCTAGGTGACCAACCTAAGTTGCTCACTTCAACTTACCATGATGTTAATACATCGTTATTTGAATTTAAGAATCTTCCCCGATCAAACAATAACCAAACGTATTTCAAGTAATTGTCCCTTCGTTATTGTGTAATAGGGCTAATCAAACTCAATCATAATGAATCAATTGTTTTACCTATTCCTTTGTAGATGGCCTTCATAATACTATATGGTCAATGCCCACCATAATGCCAAAAGAGTTAGAAACTTATTTAACATTTTAAATTATCTCACGTATCAAAATACACTGCAACTATGTATAATTTTACTCGCACTTAGCAAGTCATCACTCTCAGTGAGACAAGTAAAACAATATTATTGTTGACAGGAGTAATAATATAAGTATATAATTGCCTCGATCACATTCAGGAAGGTGAGTATCACATAAAAATAAGATGCACAATGATATTTAATTTCCCATTCAACAATAAAGTAGTACATCATGTACCAAAACCATTGCACACATCATGGTCAAGAAATTCTTACCATCAAAAGAAACAAGAATTAGTTATAAATGTTACGTAATTTACAAATGTTGGTTGACAAGCGGTGTTGCGTGGTTGCGCATGCAATTACACGTAAGTGTGTATATAATTTTTAGGATATACATACACATGAGTAACTACATACAAAGCTATGCAACATGGCTTATCCCCCATCCCTCATAAATGGCATCTCTATTTACTACTTATCCTAACGAAAAATAAACTAAAATTGAGGGATGTGACATACTTCCCCCTTAATGAATCATCTTCTTGATGATTTTTAGTCACCAAAACTTGCAATTGTCGGATATGTAATTCAAATTTATTGGCTGTAACAGCCTTTCATTCAGCAAAAATTGTCACACTGTCAGAAATATGACCTAAATTTTGTCATTAAATCCAATCGTAACATGTAATATTATTTAATATACATAACACAAAGTCAATTTTTTTATTTATTGTAGAAACAAACAAGGAAAACATTGTTTTTAACCTCACCCTGTCTTCCAAAACCATGTTGTTTCATTCCTACACTCGTCTTTCCAGGATTTTCCTTGTGCAATTCCCAAATTTTTGAAATGTGTCAACGATTTTCCGCTTAAAGACTGGTTTTACTCACAAACATATGTATGTCCTTCATACCAATTACCATCGAATTATGTCAGAACAATATATATATATATATATATATATATATATATATATATATATATATATATATATATATATATATATGACAATAAATCATAAGTCCAAAATGCATTTAAATATAATTTCAATTCCAGGAAGATGATAAGGAACATCAATGTTATGTTGATAGACATAGGTCTGAAGTTTAAAACAATTTTATTCTCCTACTACAAAGGAAAATCAGATTTCTCAATCAGTTGTTAGCTAATCACTTGATACAATAACCTCCCTCATACTAGCATTATACTAAATCAACATTAGAGAGTCCTTCACAACTTACCTGACATCTTGATAGTGATCAATTGTTCCTTTTTCTAGGTTTTTAGCCATTGTAGCATACATCATCAGTTACTGCTCATTCATTTTTAAATAATGTTTTTTGCATAATGCTCACCTCCGCATATGAAACATCCTCATGCATGTCCTTTTTGACCATGTCCCATATTTCCACATGAACTGTTATTCTTCTTTTTCTTGCTGGTAATTACAACAAGCTATTTTTTCAGTTTTATTCTTGGAGGAACATATTATTTTGTTATGTTTCATCCACCACATTTTCTTATCATTCCATGGTGAAGAAGAGTTGACGCTCATATGATTCTTCATATTTTTATGAGTTGGAATGTCTCTGTAATGCCTCGTTCACCTTTGTTACTTTTCTCCTTCAACGATCGTGTTGCTAAGCAGGTAATGTCGTTGTGCTCATGTTGATCTCTTGTTGGATTTTGCCTTGTTCGACTACCCTGTTAAGGAAAATCTCGTTCTCAAATTCTTTAGGTGGTTTTATTGGTGTCTCGTTGTTGTTAGGGCGTGTCTAACCTGAAGGGGAACGTCTACATAATAAGTATTATATTGAAGAGTCGATATGCGTGTATTATTATTATTATTTTCTTTACTCCTCATTGTCGGGCGATCATTAGTAATACGGTTAGTAAAATTGTGTTATTATTATTATTATTACTATTAATAAATTCATGTTATTATTATTAATAATATGGCAATCATTACTGTTGTGTTTATTATCATTTTACTTCGTTTTAGGCTTGTTTGTGTTTTTATTTAGTTAAAAAAAACAAACAAAAATAAAATAAAATTAAAAAAATGAAATAAAAGAACTAAAATTAAAAAGCCCGTAAAGGGGCGAATTAGGGAAAACTTGTCCCTTGTTCTGTAAACGCAACCCTGCAATGCATAGTTTTGGGTGCTAGGCGGCTGGTTTGGGGGCGCAGGGACCAGCATGAAATGAGTTTGTTGAAGAGGCCTTGGAAACTTTCAAGAAATTGCAGTTGATGCGCGTAAAGCTAGAATCCACAACCCTTTTCAACATCCTCCCAGCCGCGCCAAAATGTCCAGCATGGATTTTCCATCATCGCATAATAGAAAGAGGGGGTTTTGACAGTTGTTGTAGTCGCAAATGCTTGGGGACAGAGTATGGACGCTCATCAAAGAAAAATGGAGGAGGATTTTTGTCTGTTTAGTTGTCACGTTGCCAACATCCTCCCAGCCCGTGCCCAGACCTGCGTGGGCTCCCATCAAAGCAAAAAGGGCAGAGGAACTTAGTCAGATGTTGTAGTCGCAAGTGCCCTAGTAGATACATATGTAAAATGTGGAAGCATGCAAACTGTCTGACTAAATGCATGGAAGAAATGCAGTTCCAAGGACTATAATGATAACAGGATATGCAAAAAAGGGTTTGTTAAAAAGGTGCATAAACTGTTTGATAGAATGCCTCGAAGAAATGTTGTCTCATGGAATGCCATGATGGCAGCATATGCACAAATGAGTTTGTAGAAAAGGGCCTATGATCTGTTTGGCAGAATGCCTCAAGAGATGTGGTCTTATGGAACGTACCTTGACCTTGTAAGCTTCATTTTTGGTTTAATTAGCTTTCAGACATGCAGGTTCAGTGCATGAGGGTTGTAAATACTTTGATGGCATGAGTGCCTCGTATAGAATCATGCCAAGAATTATTGCCTCACCTCTTCTAAGTGTAAGCTTCTGGACTGTTTTGCTAGAACCATTAATTAATGCTTCCTTTGCATTGTATTTGAAATCCGTTCCTCAGAGTATTCGTATGCACAAAAATGGATTTTGTTGAAAAGGCGTGTGATCTGTTTGACATAGAAAATGTAGTCTCTTGGATAGGGATGACTACTTGAAAAAACTAAATGGTTCTTTTGATGAGACATGGCTGCACAACGGATGGCTTGGTTTGCAGGTGACTACCTGGCATCATGTGGTAACAATGGTGGTCTCAATGGATCGCGAGTGTAAACTGCTTGGAGCCATTGTACCGTTTTGCTCATCATCTCCAGGCATGGTTCTTCTTCCCTTACCTCTCATAACTCTTCTGTTTTAGTTCTCTTTTGCAACTAAATATAATTTTAAATTATTAGGATTTTTAATACAGTTAAATGTCCCTTCAACTCGTTGCAAAACAATAAATTGTCGTGTCGTAACTCACGACATCGTTATAACTCATCTACTTTAAACCATGAACTATCACCCTCACTTTGAGATGATTTAGAAAACTCTTACCCTTCTTGATCGCTCCAATATTGTTTTATCGACCAGACGAATTTGACTCCCCATTGATAAAGTTGACCTTCTCCTTGTTTTAAATAGTTAAATTTTGTAATTTTTGGAGACTCACTAAGTACCCTTTGCAACTCTAGAAACGAGATGTGAAGTTCCATTCGTGTACCTTGGTATACGAGGAGTCACCTTGATCTTTGGTTTGATCCAAAATGAACATATGTCATCCTTTTGACGCTCTTATAGGAGCCCTGTTACACTGGTTTACAACAGTAGAAAGTTGTTAAAACTAGAAAGTTGACTTTCATTTTGGACCGCAATTTGAAACCTGGAAAGAGAAATCACTTCCCATCTTCGCAAACCTCTAGTGTTTATACTAGAAAATTGCATGGAACATTCAGTATAGAAAAGAGCACTTTTCGGGATAGTTTGGCGAAGCTATTTAGTAGGCCTCCGGTCGCAGTTTGATGAGGTCAAACTGGTCCAATTTCATCTTGTCGCTCCAGAAAACTTGTTGCCGTTTAAAAATGGTTCTCTAGTTCTCAGTCCCGTCGACTCTGGTGAATTCTCCTTATATAGGGGAAACTAGTAGGAGATGTCTCATTGTGTGCTCCTCTATCGAACGTTCATTTTGGATGCGGTTTTTTGGGCCCTTGAGCTAACTTGTCATTTTACAACTGGGTGAACTACGACCAGTGGCCCTAGAAAACTAGCTTCCAAACGCAAACCGTGCGCTCTTTTTCAATTCCGTCAGTTGCTATGAACTCTTGGTATATCTGGGGACACGTAGAAAGTTAATCCTGGTGTGCATGCTCATCGGAAGATAATCTTTGGAAGTAGTTTCTTAGCCTCCGAGCCCATTTTGAACGTTTTCTAGCTAGTGAGAAAATGTAAGAATAGAAAGTTGCGTGACCTCGTAGGGTTGCCAAATCACCTTGGAAACTGTTAACATATGCAAATAACTATTTAAAACCCTTTAGTGTATCTGTTGTGTGAAATAGAGCTTTTGACAAAATGGTGTTTTCTCTCTCTTCCCTTCTCTTTCTCTCTCCTAGGTTACAAAATGAAGAAAAATGAAATGTAATAAATACATGTTTCTAGACCTTTTTTTATTTTGATTGCAAATTGTAATAATTATCAAATGTAAATGGGAAACTGAAAAATGATACTTATGTTAGGTTAGGGTGGATGCCATGCCAGCGAATTATCGCTGATATCTTGCCCACGTGGGTTTTGCAGGATGGAAGAATGACGACGAAAAAAAGGCGATGTGTAATTTAATTATTATTATTGTAATTTTATTAGGTCATTGTAAAATGAATAACTGTCTAATGTAGTATCTTGTTACAGAAAAGTTATAATTTAAATTTGTTAATATGCATGATATGCTAGTTTTAGGGATACTTAGGAAATGTGCATCTAATCACCGGTTCAATTTGTTTCTTAGTTGTGTATGGCAAAAAAAAGGGTTTGATTTATACATAGTAAATTGAAATTGAAGTACTTTCTCAGTATTCTATAAACGATCAAATTAATTACTGGGTTATCTTCTTACCTTGCAAACATAATAAAGAGTTTTAATGGGAACACTCAACCTTAATAAAATATTCGTGCATAACTTTCCTGCATGTGTGATCCTTTTTGCCATATAAGAAATTTAAGACTGTAGAACAAACTTAAGATTTGCACTCGATGGAACACTCTAGGTTAGGTAAATAAAACCCCTAGTTGGAGTTTACTGTCATAGTCATTATGTTTAGCGACATGGTCATGAACCCATATTTTAGGAATGTCATGGTCCAACTTTATCCAGAGTATGTGGTTTCCTTCTAGTTTTGGTAATCACAAGGAGAATGCCCTCTCTTCAAGTCTGACACCGGGTTGAGTGGCGAAGACCGCTTTGGAAGTCACCTTATGAGTCCTTGTTCAAAGGAACGACTAAGTGGGGCTACCTTGGTTTCTATCAAAGTAACATCTTGGTATCTTCTTGAAGGTGGTTTAGTATAAATATGTCTACTTGCCTTAAAATCATATATAGTTGAGGCGTAAATCATTAGGTGCATATTGGAATAAACCAAACCTCGGTTGATTAGGAGGTGTCACTTGTGGTTCCTGTATAGTTACAATTCTTCCAATTATGTATCTCTTCAAGATGTTAGACAAATACTTCTGTAACTCCTGTTACAAAACAATGCTAATAACGAGACCATAGTACGATGTAAGAACATATCATATAAGATGAGAATCGAGATTGGAGTTTAGGATTAAGGTCACTCTTGGAGTCCTTATAACTTATTTAAACTTTTTCATGCGTCGCAAAGAATATAAATTGCCTTGGTGTGACCAAGCTTCGAGAAAACAAAAGATATATAAATATAAATGGAAGTCAATAAGTTATTGAACTTTAACAACTATGGTAGCGAAATAACTATTCTGTGATCGATGGATGTTCTTGGGGAAAAAGCTATCTCGAATCTATGTCTTCCTTAATCCCAAGGTTTCACCTTGAAATCACGTTAGATTCACTTGTGTAGCAAGGGTAAATTTTATACATCAAATAAATGTTTGAGAAGAAAAATCTTAACATAAGAATGAGAGAATTAGAAATCTTGTAGAAATTTTGAAATATGGAAAATAATTATGTAAGTTATGAAGATTGTCATAAGGGTAAAGAGCAAAATTAAATGGTTGAACAATAAGTGAATTGTGAAACGAATTTTCAAAACATGTAGGTGGAAAAAGGGAGAAAATCATGCTTACCTAATAATGTTCTTGGAAAGTTAGCCGTAACTAAAATACATTTAAAGTAATGATATGTCGTGGGTTCACCGTTTCTAAAGTCACGTTTCTTGTGGTTGGGTCATTGCTAGTATTAGTTTGTTGGGAAAAGTGTGGCATCGACATGCTGATGTCATCTGCATGTGTCTATGTTAGTTGATTACCTATGTGATTGTCGAAAGTGAGTTGAGTTCTGTACTTGGAGCCCTTACTGTGTGGTGTGTAGTGAGTAATGTAAGTAAAAAAAAAAATTATCTTGGTATTTTACTATTGTATTTGGGTGTGTAATATGAGGGCACTACATATGCTATCAGAGCAGAGGTTCATGCTCTCAAACCTCTGGGATGGATTAGAGTTGTGATGGTGTTTCATGATGGTGATAAACATCGGAAGAGTAATGTGTTTTAAGAGTGATGTGATCTATGTCGTAATTGTGATAATGTGAACGTACATGATGTGTATGTCACTTAGTGCGCATTTGTTATTATGTTGATGTGCTGGGAATGGGAGTATTCTCTCTCCTCCATATGGATTCTATGAAGAATTCACGTGTGAATTATTACTTGTGATGAGAGTATTGACTCTCCTTTTCATGGAATCCGTGTGTGATGTACCGCCTTGTTTTGTGTGAATGGAATGATATTGTGAATTGCAGTGTTGGAACATTTTGAACTTATGTGATGTGAAGATGTATTGATGTATTGCATGGAAAATTGGTGTAGAGTGAATTGAATCATATTGTGATGTCGTCACCGTGTTATTATGAGTCATGTGTATCACTGTGTTGTATCACAAAAGGATTATATGTCGTAATGTTAGACATTGTTTTCCTCATACATATAATTCATGTAATATGTGATGGTTCACATCATGATTTAGGGGCATATGGTGAGTATGATCCCTAGTGTACAGTGATTGCACTTTGGGTGCAGGATGTGGTAATGTGATGTATCGTAACCCGTGAAGGTAATGATTATGTTGTACCCTGTATATTTATACCATGCACAAGACGTTATGGTTGATGTGTGTGAATTACCATTGTGTTTGTGATGTAGTGATGTGTATGTTGTGGACCTTACACTAGATGACCCTAAGGGGATAAATTGTCAAGAGTGTATGTGTGGAGAGAGGAGGCGTGGACCAGGTTGTCATAATCTTGAGCTGAGTACAAGTGAGAAAGTGGAGTATTATATAGACTGAAAACCCACTTTTATCTATTTAGTATACTTCGAGCTTTCTCAGTATATTGTGGGTGCACACCACCTTAGGCTCAACTTATGCAACCTTGTGTCCCCTGCTCTTTCCTATTGGATTGTTCATTGAATAATCCTATGTGATTTTGACTATTTTTTTAATTAAGGAAAAATAGTTTTGAAGGGACTATACCCTGTATACAAAAGGGCTCAAAAGCCGGATAACAAAGGTGAGAGAAATAGCCCAGAGAAGGGAAAAACGGCCAACCTAAGAGGGCTCAACAGCCAAATATGAAAATACATGTGAAGAAAGGATCCAAATGAACAATGATCCAAAAAGAAGCAGAAAAGATCAAAAAGCAACCAAAAGAGATACGACATATAAAACTCCGCTAAAAAGCAGCTCCAGAACCACCAGATAACAGCAACTTCGTAGCCAAAAAATAGCAACACAACAACCTATTACTTGATAGCCCTGTCAATCTTGGTCTTGATAGCTTGCAGCGACATGAAGAAGGAAATGGCAGTGGCCTAAGAGGAGTCTTTCATATCCGCCTGAGAAATTGCAATATCTCTTTTCTCTTTAGGGCCCCAAATGTCTTCATTAATCCCACTTAAATTGCACACACTATGAACATGTTGTTCAATGAAATTATAAATGCTTTTAAGGGCAGATAATATGTAGTCATTGCGAATTTTTACATTCCCCATTCTGCCATCCAAAGACTGTAACTTCTTGACGACTTCAGCAATAACCCCTTCTTCATCATCACTTTGAAGAATTCCTTTTCCCTTAGCTCTTTCCATATTTTTTATAGTCCCTTTGAGCTCTTGTATCTCCTTTTCTAACCTATCCACTCTATCCATCAATTCCTCCTCCTTGGGCTCCTCCATCAGTTTACTGATATGCAGGTGGTTCTTAGCAAGTTCCAGGTCTTTGTGGCTCCTTAGGACCCGTTGAGGAGAAGGGATTTTAGCTTTTATACTCTTACTTTTCTTGCTGGAAGTAGCAGCTTCAATCTTCCTTTTCAGCAGGGGGAGTGGAATCGGTGTAAGCAGGTGGAGAAATAGAGGAAGAAGGTGGGGTAGGATGCATGGGGGGGCAGCTAGAATAGTGGCGATGGATCAGGAGGATAAGCCATTAGTGCAAAGGGACAACCCTAGAGTGTCTCTGAACTTCCCTAATTGATTTCTCTAGCGAGTTTATCAAATAGTGTGGAAAGCTGATGATGATATTTCTACGAAAGTGATTAAGAAATATCAAAGGTTTTTGAGGTATAGTCACAAATCTTCCTTCAAGAGTTACATACCTAACAACCATCCTGGCAAGCTCAGTAAAAGGCTCAGGAATCGACGCCACCTTGATGCTAGCAGTCACGAATTCAAGATTCTCCCCATCGTCCAGGAACTTCTTGGTCTCCACCTCCCTGTCCACCTTCTTACTAAAGAATTTGGTGCCCTCCAGACTGAGGCCCATGATCTGGGTGATGAGCTCTTCTGTGATCTCAATCTCCATGTTGCTGTATTTGACAATCTGATTCTTCCATCCCTAGGTGAATCTAATAGAAATGTCTTGGTCAAATCCTTGAATCCTTTCAATAAAATTAGACAGACCCCCGATTTGAAGGTAGTTCTAAAGCACTGTATCCTCTTTCCACAATGGATTGTGGGTCGGTTCAGTTTTGCAAGGCAGACCCCCTATGTTTCCACTGTTCCTTTTCCTGTTCTCAATGGTAAAAATGCTATCACTATGCGGGACAGGCAGACCTTTGATGTTGGTTTTTGAATCTTTCCTTTATGTGAAAGAAGGTTTAATTATTATACCATACTTGTAATTATTGTCCCGCTCCTCGACTTTCCTCCTATGCCTAGAAATGATTACAGTCCATCTTGCACATATTGCATCAATCATCCATATCTTATGTGATGTCATCATATTGTACTTGGGGATCCGCACATTAACGTCCATATTACAGCCGTTAGTGCTGATTTTCTCAGCCATGTAGATCATTAATTATGGCTTTATTGATTTGAGTGGGCAGAACGTCCCCCCTAAGCCAAGTTTGAAAGGTATTAGTAACACCGAGGTTAGCCAAACTGTCTGCAACCCTATTTCCTTCCCGATAGGTGTGGGTGATTTTAACATTTTCAAAGCTCTTGCATATATCAATAGCTTCCCTAATGAAATCTCTGATTGACCAGTTGGGGTGTTGCTTTTTGTTTAAAAGATTGATGATATTCAGAGAATCACCTTCAATTATAATATTCGGAATATTACAATCTCTGGTAAGTCTTATACCCCAAAGAGCCGCCAGGGCTTCAGAGTAATGATTAGGCTGCCTGCCCATTCTCCCAGAAAAAATAACAACAAAACAACCTCTTTGATCTCTAATGACTCCCCCTCCTCCAGAGTCCCCCGGATTGCCTTTTGAGGCCCCATCAAAATTTAACTTGTACCAATCAGTGGGAGGCTTAATCCATCGGACTGTGCTTCTATCTATACCATTGTTATTATTATTGACAGTGTCAATATTCTAGTCAGTCAGGATGTATTCTTCCTTCTCAGGGTAAAGCCTATTTTTAGGAGGTTTAAATCTAGCAATATTATCTTGCACAACAATGATAATTTCCTTGTAGACTTTGTTACATGTCTTTCTATTGTTTCTGAAAAAGTTATCATTACGAGCCTTCCAAACTCTCCACATAGTGTGGGGTTAAACAAGTTGCCACAATATTTTCACCACACAATGCTTGAAAGGAGAGTCCCATTGTTCCCAGGCCTGAAGACAGGTAAGGGGAAAAATCCATCTCTGATTAAACTTTGCAAAACAAAGCTGCCAAATTTTGGAAGCATACTCACAATGGAGGAATAAATGCTTTATATCTTCTTCCTCTTTCTGACACATGCAACATCTATTTGGCATGATGAATCCCTTCTTGATGAGGTTGTCATTAGTTAGGATCTTGCCATTAATGATTAGCCACCAAAAGAAGTTCACTCTAGGGATTAACTTCGGCATCCACAACTTGTGCCACTTAATTTCACTTTCCATGGATACAAAGAAATAATTATATCCTGATTTAACAAAGTATTCCCCATCAAAAGAATCTTTCCAGATGAGTTCATCCTTAAGGTTTTGATTACTAATATGGATTAGAGAAAGTTGATTATGTAAAGATGCAACATCAACCTGTACATTATCATTCTCCACTTTTAGCTGTTTCCATTTTCTTTTGTTTCCATCCCTCTCAATGTACCCCTGGATTTTGTGTCCATACGTTATAATTAAGCTGTCTTTAATATGATCATAAGCAGAAATCCAGTTAGAATCAGTCCACTTATCTGTCCAGAAGTTTATGTTTTGTCCATCCCCAAGCTTCTAGCTACACCCCTGAGAAAGAATGTGTCTGCTGCGAAGAAGGTTGTTCTAGAAAATAGAACCACTCGGAAGAGACTGATCATAAATGAAGGAAATATTATTTTGGTTTGAAAGATATTTGATCTTAACCAACTCTGTCCAAGGTTTGTGCTCTTTTATAAGCCTCCAACCTAACTTTGCAATAAGGGCAGCACTCATATGTTTGATATCTTTGATGTCTAACCCCCAAGTCTCTTAGGTTTACATACATGCTCCCAAGCCACAAGATGATATCTGAATCTATCCTCAGTACCGTGCCATAAAAAGCGCTTTTGAATCTTTTCAATACTGTTCATCACTGCTGCTGGTATGTTGAACATTGACATGATGTAAATAGGCAAGTTTTGGAGCGTGCTTTTAACCAATAGGCACTTGCCTGCACTTGAAAGTACAGCTCCTTTCCAGCCAGCCAACTTTCTTTGAAATCTCTTAATAAGATCATTCCAGACCTCCACAGAAATCTTGCCAGTACTTAAAGGTAAACCTAAGTAAGTAGCTGGAAGAGAATTAATAGTACATCCTAGAATATTAGCAATCTTTCTTTTCCTTTCCAAAGGAGTATCGAAGAAATAAATAGAGCTTTTATCAAAATTAACTTTTTGTCCCGAGGCTTCCTCATAAAATCTAAGGATAGTTTTGATAGCCTTTGCCTCAATGATTGAGGCCATCAGGAGAAGCAGAGTGTCATCAGCAAAATGTTGGTGTGAGGAGATCTGATTGCCAGAAGTTGGAGGAAAGCCTTTTATCATGCCAATGCAAATAGCTTTGGAAATAGATCTGCTTAAACTGTTAGCCATAATAATGAATAATAGAGGGGAAATTGGGTTGCCTTGCCGGATTCCTCTATCACTAGTAAAAAAACCCACAGGTTCCCCATTAACAACCACTGAGAATCTAGAGGTAGAGATACAAGAGTGAATGATTTTTCTGAATTTGATTTGAAAACCAAACTTGGATAAGACCTCATCCATGAATCTCCAGGAGACTCTGTCAAATGATTTATGCATGTCCAGCTTGATAGCCATCCCTGCCTTTTTACTTTTATCCATAGAATGTATAGTTTCATGAACCATGATAATGCCATATTGAATAATTCTTCCCTGAATGAATCCGCTCTGCTGTTGTGAAATGATCTCCATAAGAATAGGTTGCATTCTAGTGTTGAGAATTTTTGTGAAAATCCTATATATAACATTAACTAAACTGATAGGCCTGAAATATTTGAAGTCCTTTGCATCCAACTTTTTCGGGGCAAGCACAATGTGTGTATTATTTAGTTCTTTAATGAGATTTCCAGTTCTGTAAAACTCATTAACAGCTTTCAAGAGATCTTCAGAGCATATTTCCCAACATCTTTGGTAAAAGTGAGCCGAAAAGCCATCTGGACCTGGAGCCTTATCCCCTTCTAAAGTAAAAACAACCTTTTTAATTCCTCAATGGTGAAATTTTTTGAAAGACTTTTAAATCTCTCAGCATGTATTAAATTATTAGGAATGGAGTCTAAGAGGAAAGAGGTTGCTTGTTCATTGTAGGAGTTCTTCTCAGTGAGGAGGTTCTTGTAAAAAATTAAGTGCTTCCGCTTTGATGTCCTCTGGATCCTTGGTAATGTTGCCATTGCCTTTAGCAACCTCATATATTCTGTTACAAGCTCTATGTTTGAGGGTTGTCAAATAAAAAAATTGTGTATTCTTATAGCCTGCTTTAAGCCAAAGGGCTCTAGACTTCATTCTCCAAAAGGATTCTTCATGGCTATTTATATTATGCAGATCCAAGAGGAGTTTTTTTTCCCGCTGATGATCCTCTAGAGACATACCTTTCATGGAAACATTTAGCTCAAGCTCTTCTAGCTGTTGCTTAAGTTCTTTCTTCTTTTCAAAAATGTTTCCAAAAACCTCTTTATTCCAAATTCTAATCTTTTGTTTAACATTCTTCAACTTCTACATAAGCCTGAATTGGGCCGTCCATGTGCCTTCCCAATACCACCACTCTTTTGACTCCCCCTCCTCCAGAGTCCCCCGGATTTCCTTTTGAGGCCCCATCAAAATTTAACTTGTACCAATCAGTGGGAGGCTTAATCCATTGGACTGTGCTTCTATCTATACCATTGTTATTCTTATTGACTATGTTGATCCTTGTGGGAGTTTGGAGTTATGATTCAGGCAAAGATGATGATAGATACATTATTTGATATACTCATTTCTGGTTACATGTATATTTTCACGAGCTGAGGCTTGATGTCCGAGTGTTAGAAACTCGATGAGTACCCCTTTGGTGGCGGTATGAGGCCACATAGTGATTGTGCTGTGCTATTTTCTCATTACATATTTTATTCGTAAATTGATCATTATCTCTTTTAGCTAGAACCAACCATTTTCTTGATTGATATGTTCTTATATTTTGGGCATTTATTTGATTGTTGCATTAACATTTGGATTTTGCACTAACCAAGGCTAATTATCCATTTGTTTTTCTTGGTTTTAAAACTTTCTTTTCATATTTGAAAGTTTTGTAGCCTAGCCCAAGGCTTTTGATTTTTCCACTTGGCATTTGATTAGATTGTTATGCTGGTTCTAATGTCGTAATGTGTTGGATCAGGGTCATGGGATTAATCATGGAGTGGTTGAACCTATGGACCAGCTTCGTTGTATGAGGTTATGCCCCAAGGAGTTACAGATAGCTACCGGGTTGTTGAACCATGAGTTATTATGTCACTTGGGTTGGGGGTGACGGGGCTCTATGTGCCTAGGGAAATAGGGTGACCCGGCCTCATTAAAAGGAGAAAGGAGACGTGACTCTATGGTTGAGTGACCTATTATTCTTTATGACACTCTATGGTTGAGTGACAAATATTCTTGATGGGGCTCTATGGTTGAGTGACCTGACTTGGTTTTGGCATTATGATTCTTTCTCTTGGGGAGGTATATGGAGATTATTTGGTGATGCTTAGGGGAGGTGTATGGAGTTGTTTTATGATGCTCCGGGAGATATATGGAGTTATTTCTTGATATTTTGAGATGTGTGGAGTTGGTATAGTGAGTTATGTGTACCCTTGTGAGTCCTTTTGACACTTGGTTATGTTTGAGGTTTGACTCTTCTCCTGGTTGGTATGGACTATTGAATATTGGATTGGAACTATGTTGTTACAGTCATGGATTGTTTTGGGTCAGGTGATACCCGTTGTATATGTATCAACGTGTTGATTTTGTTTGTTAGTCATATGCGTGTACTAGGTCTATGTCTAGGATGTAATTGTTGGAAATTAATTGTTATGTGGTCTACTCGTTGTCATTCCATGGTTTGGTGAAACCCTTGTGATGTGGTATGGTTGTGAAAGTATGTAAAAGTATGCTTGTGAAATTTTAGTATTGTGTATGACCCTGGTAGGGTGTTGTGATTGTAGTTCATGATGGGAACCCACATGAATGAATAAACTAAAATTCGATAAAAATGAAATTTTAAAGGACTTGAATTAAGAATAGTGTTAATGGAAAGAGATTAATGAAATAACGAATAAGAGAGAACTGACAATATTCACGGAACCTTGAAAGTTGAAAACCAAATGTTCCTAGGGCCACCCCATGACCATGCTTTTGTGTTTGAAATCTTAGCCTTAGAGTGTGCCTTCGCCATATTTGTTCCTTGTTGCTACCAACTCTTTTTCTTCATTACATGTCGCATCGAGGACGATGCTTTCTTAAGGGGAGGAGAATGTAATGCCTCGTTCACCTTTGTTACTTTTCTCCTTCAATGATTGTGTTGCTAAGCGGGTAATGTCATTGTGCTCATGTTGATCTCTTGTTGGATTTCGCCCTGTTCGAATACCCTATTAAGGAAAATCTCGTTCTCGAATTCTTTAAGTGGTTTTATTGGTGTCTCGTTGTTAGGGCGTGTCCAGCCTGAAGGGGAACGTCTACATAATAAGTATTATATTGAAGATTCGATTTGTGTGTATTATTATTATTATTTTCTTTACTCCTTGTTGTCGGGTGATCATTAGTAATACGGTTAATAAAATTGTGTTATTATTATTATTATAATTATTATTATTAATAAATTCGTGTTATTATTATTAATAATATGGTGATCATTACTATTGTGTTTATTATCATTTTACTTCGTTTTAGGCTTGTTTGTGTTTTTATTTAGTTAAAACAAACAAACAAAAATAAAATAAAATTAAAAAAAAATGAAATAAAAGAACTAAAATTAAAAAGCCCGTAAAGGGGCGGATTAGGGAAAACCTGTCCCTTGTTCTATAAACGCAACCCTGCAATGTGTAGTTTTGGGCGCTGGGCGGCTGGTTTGGGGGCGTAGGGACAAAAATGAAATGAGTTTGTTGAAGAGGCCTTGGAAACTTTCAAGCAAATGTAGTTGATGCGCATAAAGCCAGAATCCACAACCCTTTTTAGCATCCTCCCAGCTGCGCCAAACTGTCCAGCATAGATTTTCCATCAGCGTAGAATGGAAAGAGGGGGTTTTGACAGTTGTTGCAGTTGCAGATGCTTGGGGACAGAGTATGGACGCTCATCAAAGAAAAATGGAGGAGGAATTTTTGTCTGTTTAGTTGTCACGTTACCAGCATCCTCCCAGCCCGCGCCCAGACTTGCGTGGGCTCCCATCAAAGCAAAAAGGGTAGAGGAACTTTGTCAGATGTTGCAGTCACAAGTGCCCTAGTAGATACATATGTAAAACGTGGAAGCATGTGAACTGTTTGACTAAATGCATGGAAGAAATGTAGTTCCAAGGACTGTAATGATAGCAGGATATGCAAAAATGGGTCTATTAAAAAGGTGCATAAACTGTTTGATAGAATGCCTCAAAGAAATGTTGTCTCATGGAATGCCATGATGGTATAATATGCACAAATGAGTTTGTAGAAAAGGGCCTGTGATCTGTTTGGTAGAATGCCTCAAGAGATGTGGTCTTATGGAACATACCCTGGCCTTGTAAGCTTCATTTTTGGTTTAATTAGCTTTCAAACATGCAGGTTCAGTGCATGAGGGTTGTAAATACTTTGATGGCATGAGTGCCTTTTGTAGAATCATGCCAAGAATTATTTCCTCACCTCTTCCAAGTGCAAGCTTCTGGACTGTTCTTTTAGAACCATTAATTAATGCTTCCTTTGCATTGTATTTGAAAGTCATTCCTCAGAGTATTCGTATGCACAAAAATGGATTTTGTTGAAAAGGCGTGTGATCTATATGACATAGAAAATGCAGTCTCTTGGATAGGGATGACTGCTTGAAAACACTAAATGGTTCTTTTGATGATACATGGGTGCACAACGAATGGCTTGGTTTGCACGTGACTACCTGGCATCATGTGGCAACAATGGTGGTCTTGACGAATCACGAGTGTAAACTGCTTGGAGCCCTTGTACCGTTTCACTCATCGTCTCTAGGCATGGTTCTTCTTCCCTTACCTCTCATAACTCTCGTGTTTTAGTTCTCTTTTGCAACTAAATATAATTTTAAATTATTAGGATTTTTAATACAGTTAAATGTCCCTTCAACTCATCGCAAAACAATAAATTGTCGTGTCATAACTCACGACATCGTTATAACTCATCTACTTTAAACCATGAAATATCACCCTCACTTTGAGATGATTTAGAAAACTCTTACCCTTCTTGATCACTCCAATATTTTTTTATCGACCAGACGAATTTGACTCCCCATTGATAAAGTTGACCTTCTCCTTGTTTTAAATAGTTAAATTTTGCAATTTTTGGAGACTCACTAAGTACCCTTCGTAACTCTAGAAACGAGATGTGAAGTTCCATTCGTGAACCTTGGTATACGAGGATTCACCTTGATCTTTGGTTTGATCTGAAACGAACATATGTCATCCTTTTGACGCTTTTATAGGAGCCTTGTTACACTGGTTTACAATAGTAGAAAGTTGTTAAAACTAGAAAGTTGGCTTTCATTTTGGACCGCGATTTGAAACCTAGAAAGAGAAATCACTTCCCGTCTTCGCAAACCTCTAATGTTTATATTAGACAATTGCATGGAACATTCAGTATAGGAAAGATAACTTTTCGAGATAGTTTGGTGAAGCTATTTAGTAGGCCGCCGATCGCAGTTTGACAAGGTCAAACTGGTCCAATTTTGTCTTGTCACTCCAGATAACTTGTTGCCATTTAAAAATGGTTCCCTAGTTCTCAGTCCCGTCGACTCTGGTGAATTCTCCTTATATAGGGGAAACTAGTAGGAGATGTCTCGTTGTGTGCTCCTCCGTTGAACGTTCATTTTGGATGCGGTTTTCTGGGCCCTTGAACTAACTTTTGTCATTTTACAACTGGGTGAACTATGACCAGTGGCCTCGGAAAACTAGCCGCCAAACGCAAACCGTGCGCTCTTTTTCAATTCCATCAGTTGTTATGAACTCTTGGTATATTTGGGAACACGTAGAAATTTAATCGTGGTGTGCATGCTCATCGGAAGATAATATTTGGAAGCAATTTCTTAGCCTCTGAGCCCGTTTTGCACGTTTTGTAGCTAGTGAGAAAATGTGAGAATAGAAAGTTGCGGGACCTCGTAGGGTTACCAAATCACCCTAGAAACTGTTAACATATGAAAATAACTATTTAAAACCCTTTAGTGTATCTGTTGTGTGAAATAGAACTTTTGACAAAATGGTGTTTTCTCTCTCTTCTCTTCTTTTTCTCTCTCTTGGGTTACAAAATGAAGAAAAATGAAATGCAATGAATACATGTTTCTAGACCTTTTTTATTTCAATTGAAAATTATAATAATTATCAAATGTAAATGGGAAACTAAAAAATGATACTTATGTTAGGTTAGGGTGGATGCCATGCCAGTGAATTATCGCTGATATCTTGCCCACATGGGTTTTGCAGGATGGAAGAATGATGACGAAAAAAGGCAATGTGTAATTTAATTATTATTATTTTAATTTTTATAGGTCATTGTAAAATGAATAACTGTCTAATGTAGTCTCTTGTTACAGAAAAGTTATAATTGAAATTTGTTAATATGCATGATATGCTAGTTTTAGGGATACTTAGGAAATGTGAATCTAATCACCGGTTTGATTTGTTTCTTAGTTGTGTATGGAAAAAAAGGGTTTGATTTATACATAGTAAATTGAAATTGAAGTTAATATATATTGTAGTACTTTCTCAGTATTCTATAAACGATCAAATTAATTACTGGGTTATCTTCTTACCTTGCAAACATAATAAAGAGTTTTAATGGGAACACTGAACCTTAATAAAATATTCGTGCATAAATTGCCTGCATGTGTGATCCTTTTTACCATATAAGAAATTTAAGACCGTAGAATGAACTTAAGCTTTACAATCGATGGAACACTCTAGGTTAGGTAAATAAAACCCCTAGTTGGAGTTTACCGTCATAGTCATTATGTTTAGCGACATGGTCGTGAACCCATATTTTAGGAATGTCATGGTCCAACTTTATCTAGAGTATGCGGTTTCCTTCTAGTTTTGGTAATCGCGAGGAGAATGCCCTCTCTTGAGGTCCGACACTGGGTTGAGTGGCGAAGACCACTTTGGAAGTCACCTTATGAGTCCTTGTTCGAAGGAACGACTAAGCAGTGCTACCTTGGTTTCTATCAAAATAACATCTTGGTATCTTCTTGAAGGTGGTTTAGTATAAATTTTTCCGCTTGCCTTAAAATCATATATAGTTGAGGTGTAAATCATTAGGTGCATATTGGAATAAACTAAACCTCAGTTGATTAGGAGGTGTCACTTGTGGTTCCTGTATAGTTACAATTCTTCCAATTATGTATCTCTTCAAGATGTTAGACAAATACTTCTGTAACTCCTGTTACAAAACAATGCTAGTAACGAGGCTATAGTACGATGTAAGAACATATCATATAAGATGAGAATCGAAATTGGAGTTTAGGATTAAGGTCACTCTTGGAGTCCTTATAACTTATTTAAACTTTTTCATGTGTCACAAAGAATATAAATTGCCTTGGTGTGACCAAACTTCAAGAAAACAAAAGATATATAAATATAAATGGAAGTCCATAAGTTATTTAACTTTAACAACTATGGTAGCGAAATAACTATTCCGTGATTGATGGATGTTCTTGGGGAAAAAGCTATCTCGAATCTATGTCTTCCTTAATCCCAAGGTTTCACCTTGACATCACGTTAGATTCACTTATGTAGCAAGGGTAAATTTTATACATTAAATAAACGTTTGAGAATCAAAATCTTAACATAAGAATGAGAGAATTAGAAATCTTGTAGACATTTTGAAATATGAAAAATACTTATGTAAGTTATGAAGATTGTCATAAGGGTAAAGAGCAAAATTAAATGGTTGAACACTAAGTGAATTGTGAAACGGATTTTCAGAACATGTAGGTGGAAAAAGGGAGAAAATCATGCTTACCTAATAATGTTCTTGGAAAGTTAGCCGTAACTAAAATACATTTAAAGTAATTATATGTCGTGGGTTTGCCGTTTCTAAAGTCACGTTTCTTGTGGTTTGGTCTTTTCTAGTATTCGTTTGTTGGGAAAAGTGTGGCATTGACATGCCGATGTTGTCTGCATGTGTCTATGTGAGTCAATGACTTATGTGATTCTCGCAAGTGAGTCGAGTTCTGTACTTGGAGCCCTTACTGTGTGGTGTGTAGTGAGCAATGTATGTCAAAAAAATTTATCTTGGTATTTTACTGTTGTATTTGGGTGTGTAATATGAGGGCACTATAGTCTCACGGATTCTTTTTTATCCCACTAGATTTTCATAATATCACTTCCTCAATAATCAATCCATATTTGTCTAATGTTTCTCCCAATTTTGGGTTTAATTCCTCTTTGGGTTTGTAGATCCCAAACTTGTCATCATAGGTTAGTTCAGCAATCAAGAAAATCCCTTGATGATTTTTATTAACAAGTTCAAGTGGTTTTTCTTCAAACTTGTCCTTTTCACCCATCACCAGTTGCTCCAAGGTAGGTAACTGGTTGCGGGTATATCAAAGAATTGTTATAATTTTGTCTAACTTTTGAACCATTGAGCCTTTATAAAAATCATGTTTGGTTATTTCCTCACAGTACATCCTTCCCTTATCCATTGTTTTCTGTTAAAAAATAAGATATTCAGTTAGCTTAAGGAACCAATTAGTCCAAGAGCTACAACCTTCAACTGTGATACCAAAATGTAACACCACTTTTTATTTCATCAAAAACTAAGGGAATTTTTTAATATTAGCTTAATACTCACAGTTAATGTCTTCACTGAATTTATCACACAACAATTAAATTCCAACATACTTGAGTTATAATTCCCTTAATTTATCTTGCATTAAAACGAGTAACATCATTTACAACAATTTTTGAATTACTCAACATTAATTAATGTTTAGAATCCAACCAGATAACCTATGATAACCATGTGCAACTACAAGGGTTTAGATCCTACTCGATTCCCTTCAAACACTCATTATGAGCCAATATACCCAGTATATCATTTGGTTAAACCTTTTTTAAAAGGTATGGAGAATGTGTATCTTCTTAGTGTAGCCTCTTGGGTGTAACACAATTTAAAAGAAAAAATGGTGACAGAAAATGGAAATAGTCATTTGCACTATTATGGCCATATTATCTCGGCATCGCGTTAGCTAGTCTGATTTCGTGACCACACAAGCCACATGAAACCTATCCTTACATTCACCGCACAGTCGTATCAATCATAATATCATAATTATTTCCAGTCTTACTTATTAAATTCATTGTTTAACAACTTTTTCAATCATTAATTTCCATTTAAAGAATACTAGGTTTGTATGATTTATTTGTGACAGATAAGTACATTAGTACTACATCATGAGTTGTCATTGCACTCTTGTACTTTGTTTCCTAACTCCGTAACTTCATCATAATGTCATACAACGAAATGTAGGTCGATATTATTATGATGATATTGAAAAAGTGTATATTGCTACTATTAGAAAATAATAACATATATTGTAGTGTTTAAATTTAAAGCGGATTCCAATCAATTATTGAGATAATATTGTTAGGTATATATTGTACTCGTAATTCATTCTTAATTCTTTATTATATTGTAATTTCATTATAACAAATTTCCTCGACCTTATGAGTGTGGATCTTTATAAGGGAAATAATATGATTTACTTTACTTCAACCTTTAGAAGATAAGTTAAATTTAGCAAAAATACTTATCTTCCCTGATTACATATTATGCTACTAGTTACTATTACTGTTTGTAAACTCTCAAAGTTCATAAGATTATCTTGTGATATCTGAATCCTTTAACCTTTAAAACCCAACCACAATAATTACTCTTATCATTTAATAACAAAACAAATATGCTTTAAATAACAATAATAAAGATCAGAATAGTCTCTTTATTTTCATATCAACAATCAGTAATGTATCACAAGTGACTATAAAGATGACCATACAATCAAGCAGTCTTACTAGCCTTTAACTATTAATAGATAATTATTTCATGTACATAATCAAGTACAATGGAATATTTAATTTAATATTAATTAAAAAATCATTCTTTACATTCATAGAATAGGTACAAAATTATCAATGTAATTCAATTCATCCTTCTCTAATCCATCTCCAAGTTCCTTTCAACCCTGCAATCAAAAAAGTTTAACAATGTATACATGGTTAGTCCCACATAATTGACATGAAAGGATATCTCTGTGTACATATGATTTATGTTGCAATAATAATCGAATAAGTAAAATTCCAGCACCAACATGATCAACACATCACACAATAGGATAATGAGACTAATTAATAGTAATCCTTGTTCATACACTTCTAATACTTTCAATAAAGTAATTCCACTTTTAAGGAGGCATCAATTGATTCAAGATACAATATAACAATGTTCAAAACCATTTCGTTATTAACAACAACCTTATAACTTTGTAACCATATAATTTTCAACCCTTCATTCCATCAATTAATTCATATTACATTTTCAATAATATAATTGATATAATACCTAGCAATCGCATGTGTACAATGCAATGTGAATGCCGAATGATGTATGTTATTTAATTTAGAGGGATAGTTTTTATTTTTGTAGTTGATTTTGTTTAAATTATGGGTGATTGATTTTGTAAGTGTAGAAATATAGATGAACCACTTCATTTAAAAAGCACAAACATGATGCCTAACCCTTAAAATAATTCAAAAGTTTGGAAGAAGACTACTATAAATTGCATGGTTATTTCTTGGCATTTTAAAATTATAGGTATTTGTATGCAGATATAATGAAGAAGACATTAAAAATGTGTTGTTGTTGGTTTACATAAAGAAGCGAGAAACAAAAAAAAGGAAAAATTGAACATGTATGATGAATAATGTAATTTTGTAAGTGTAGAAATATAGACGGACCATTTCATTTAAAGGTATCATCTCTTCATTTCAAACTTGTTACAAATTTGTACATATACAATCATGAATCAACTAGTAAATTCATACAACCATGGATCAACCAGTAAATTCAATTAAAGAGAGAAATTCCTGTAAACACAAGCGGATGGGCAAGCCAAAACATCATATGTTTTCTTCAGAAGGGGTACAACATAAGTTTAGCTGAAATTCTACACGGATTTGCCATGTATCTTTATCCATAACATCGTCAGTGTTAATTCTAGATTAGTAGTGATCATTATGTATACCGTGCATACCCTTAACACCTCATAATGTATGAGAATCAGGCTGCATGCTATTAGATTTATTAAGTTGGTAATTCTTATCTTATCTTTATTGCTTATCTAAAGCCATCAACTTAATAATGGTTTATTTATTTCCACTACCTTTAAATAACAATGGTAGAACCTTCTTTGTTAGTGGACAACAATAAATCAATAAGGTATTAAATTAATAATGGTTTACTTGTTTCCACTAAATTTTGCATGCATAAAAAAGGAGAACAATTCAATTTGCACATTTTATGCATTTGAGTGTAGTGGGATTGATCTCTATCTTCCTTGCTAAAGTAAATACTCAATTTCTATTAAAACTTCAACGATTTGGTGATGTATCCTAGGGATACATCAATTTGAAGTCATCTTGTCAAATTGGGGTGAAGAATACCCGAGGAATATAGAAATTCTTACCTAAACCTATAAAAGGAATAATATGGATTCCATTGCAAAAAATATACAAGATATAAAGATTGGAAAAGTTGGAATATTCGATACTACAAAGAATTGTAACCAAGCTTTGTGAGTCTTAGGTGGTAAGAACAAGAGGCAAGGGGGATCTAGACCCCAAAACTATGGCCTTGGTGTCAAGAAAGTATGAATATCCTTCTTTGACAAAGACTGAACCATCTTCCCAAACCTGTACTAGAGAAAACATCAGACGTGCAGTAAGATTCCTCATATCTGGACCCTCCTCTGAAATTAATTCATTCCATATTTTGCCTCCAATTCCATTCATTACTCCCATGCACTAAGTGTTGTTGGAATGCAAGAAATCATCTAGAAGAATACCCATGTGTTCATACCAAAGAGATATTATGAACCCATGGATTTTCCCCCGAGGGGATGCATCCTTATAAGTATGGAATGGCTTATATGCTCCCATTGCAATCTCAGATTCTGTTGCCCCATCCATTGATCATTGGTTGATGTTTGCAGAGCCCAGTATTATGTATCCATCATCGATTGTACAATTGTAGACATGCACATATAATAAGTCATGATATGCAGAGGAAAGGAAATCTTGGATAAAATTATGGACATTGACTAAATACAACAGAAACAATGTCCATTTATTCATTAATTTTAGCTTACACTAATCTTAGGGAATCCAATCTCTTGAATCTATGACAACTTATGTATCTGTAGCACTCACAACACTGTTAGTGACCAGGCGGCCATTTGCAAAATAATCATTGTGACTAAATAAAGACCTCTCTGCAAAACTTGGCTCCACCATACATCTCAACATAGCCCTTGGTATTGCAAATATCAATTAAGGGATTGAAAGAAAACATAGATGTATATTAAGGCTAGTAAGTATTGCAACTTAGAGCCTACCTTAATGTTTGTAATGTCTCAAATTGTAAAGAGGAGGTAGATAGTTGAGGCTTCTTGCTGAAGGTGATGATGTGGCCTCTCCACGGCTCCTTGCTCATGTCCGACACCAACAATCTCAGAGCGATGCACACTTTCATTGGAGTTCCTGTCATGCTGTGTGACACATCACACACCGCCAAGCTGTTGGAGAATTTTTTGTCTTTCATCATGTTTTTTACCATTTGCTGCCACTGAAGCTCTGTTACATTATCCTCGCCCTCCGAATTGAGGTGAACGTCGAACGACATATGTTATTTGATTTAGAGAGATAGTTATTACTTTTGTAGTTGATGTTGATGAGGGGTGTGATTGATAGTGTAAGTGTAGGAGTATAGATGAAGCATTACATTTAAATATATCTTAGACACTTCATAAATCCTCAGTGTAACCTCCTTGCTATGAATTAGTTTCTTCTTCACGCCATATTCTGACGTGGACTGATTTTTAGCTTTAGAAACCCTTATAACAATCTGCAAGATGGAGTTGTATTATAATCTCTTATAGCTTTAACTATTTTGCATATGGTTGTGTATCTTAGAATTGTAATCCACCTTATTCATCACCGCTTTACCATTACCCGTATCCACATCGATGACAACTATATTCATGTTGTCATTTAGCCTCTTGCAGGAAGAACATTCTTGTTTGGAGATATTACTCCTAAGACATTTAGCACACCTAAGTGTCAGCGTGTAGTCTTGCCTTATTTCTTATACTACATCAATGGGGAAAAATCTCACATCTTCAATACCAACCAAGAAATTCCACACTCGGATGTGCCTCAAAGTGATTGCAAAGCCTAATCATTCTGAACATAACTTTCTACAAAGGTTATCTAATCATTTATTTGAAGAAACGATAACTGAAAATCTTCTAGCCAGTGGACAAACAAAAGAATTTCTTGGTAAATTTTCCCAAGATGCAGAGGAAAGGGTTCAACAGAAGAGGATATCCTCTAGAAGTCTATCTCAACATATTAACATGGCTGATGCTAATATTCATGGCTCTTTTGTGCCCCCATACGCCCTTGGTTTTGCCGAGAATTTAGGTACCCCTTGTCCATTAAAGGAAGGAGATAAAATCAGTGAATAGGCCCGTGAAAATGGAATCTTGTATTTCCTCACAGCTAAGTGAGACAATGTTCTATCCTTTAGGAAACTCTCTTCTTCATGGAGGAGTACCAGGTGTGAGCAGGCATAGTTCTTTCTATGATTCTCTAGATAGCCCTCAGGTTACCCATTTGTATTGAAGAAGCCCAGATCTTGTGTCTGAATGGGTAGTCGATTGTAAATAAGATGTGTTATAGTAAGTGTGCAATAATTGCAATCTAGACAGTTGTTCCATATTTGTTTGATGTATTATAAGAGTTTTGTGTACAAAAAAATTCAATTGTGTTAGATTGAAGTTTTTCCCCAGCAACTACTTTCATCGCCACAATAGCATATTCTTACCAGTATACCTGATGGTTGTAATAGTTCTTTCCAGATAATTTAATGGCCATTTAAAAATGAAATAAATTTACATGGTGTTAGACAAGACTTTTTTGGTAAATTTTGTTAATACACTGCCTCTAGCTCTAACTTCAAGTTCAGATTCTTAGCTTAATTTACTGTGACAAATCCATCAATTAGTATTCAATTACAATTTCCTCTATTAATTGGGTGGTAAGAAACGGCCCTCATTTATTGAATTGCTTACTAAAGCTATACATTACTAATTGTAATTTCCTCTATTAATTGGGCTGTAAGAAACGACCCTCATTTATTGAATTACTTACTAAAGCTATACATTACTAATTGTAATTTCCTCTATTAATTGGGCGGTAAGAAACGACCTTCATTTATTGAATTGCTTACTAAAGCTAGACATACACCATGTATACTTGCTTAATGTTTTTCAAATACTTGATTTTTATCAACCTTTAGCTTTCAAGATGATATGGAAACTTACCTTTTCAAAAATTGTGTCCTTGGAAATGATGTAATTTATACTTCAGTTTATAGTTTGTTTATAAAATTGTGTCGCTTTTATTGATTTCCATCAACTTAATGGTTGTTTACAGTCCCAACAGGTATGTAATCTATATTAGTTTTCCATTCCTAATTCTTTGTGCCATATAGACACTACCCTTATTGGTCAAAGGAAAACTCTAATGATTGTGAAATTCAATAGCGGACTGTGTTTTAAGGAAAGATCGTAGCATTTTCAAGACCCTGTGGAAATAATCCAACCACGCCCTCTGACTTGAGCACTTGTTAGATAATTTTATGAGGAAGCAGTGCTCCGACGGCTATTTTCTTCTCGTTGTTTCTCACATCTGCAAGAAAATTGGCGAATTTGTCCTCGTCGTGCTTGATGAACAGGTTTTTATACTTCCTCATCACCACAGAGGCCACTCTGCCATAAGGCAATTTGCCCCATAAATTTACGCTCATATACACCTTGGGTAAATGCAGGGCCTTTCTGAGCGGAACCAAAACCTCCTTCCTCAACCTGACGTGAACCCTGTAAACGTAATGGTGGTCATTGGCCACGTCAGCATAATATTCATGTGGAAAAATCCTACATGCTATGTTCTCACATAGCAAAATGGATCTTCTCCTTCTGAGCCTCCTTGTCGGCCATTCTTTTCTCGGTCTGTTTGGGTCCTTGCAGGAGATGGAGAAGTATCTCTGGGAGATCTTTGAGGAAACCTAATTCGGTGAAGACAACGACATTAGTAGTTAGGGTTTTAGGGTGGTGAGAATGCATCCAACAGGCGGCGGCGTAGAAGGAACGCAGGTCAAAATAACTATTAAAAGTGCGAAAACGTCCAGATGGCCGTCAACTTTAATACAGGTGCAGAAACATTCGGAGGTCCTTTACCATAGGGGGAACGCCTTCGGCGTAAAAATATGTAATATTCTCTTTTTACAGAAAGTACATCACACTGACACAAAACAAAAATAAATTAATTATCATCTTTTAAAAATAACAATTTATTTCTGCCATAACTTGAAAAACATTTCTACACTAGGCATAGTAGAAAAGTTAGCCAACCAAGTAAGTTAAGGAACTTATAAAAAACCATAAATTTCACAAAAACCTTAACCATAATGAACCGTGTCAATCAATTCCTCGAATATAGATTAACACAAGTGAAACATCAGAAAAAAATATTCAATTAACATCAGTGTTAGAAAATCCACATCCTAGAACATGGTCGCTACTCGTGCCCATTCTTCTCAGAAATCCGCGAGCCCTAACCGACCCTACACGAACCCTAAATGGGGTATGGAATATGTCCATTTCCATGGCGGCAGTGACCTCCGAGCATGATCCAACGATGCACATCAGGATGCAACGAGACAACCTGTAGTTGGAGGCGGCAAGGCTTTGAGGGCTGAGGACTTGGCCCTATCCTGGATTAATCTCACTTTCAATACCCGTGAAGGTTCCAATATTACTTCTTCTGAGGATGGAGACACAATCGCCGGTCAGACTCCCTCTAGTGGAGGTGGGGCATCTGTACTAGGAGTTCACCATGTTCTTGGTGGGACTTGCCAAGGCGCATCTATTCACAACCCCACTATAACCTCATTCAAAGAAGCATTAAGGGGCAATGCTTCTCCTATGAAGCCTGCAGACAGTACCCCATGCATAACATTTGGGGAGGAGGTCATTTCAACTGAAAAATACTATAAGGAACATGCTCTGATTTGTAGATTCAGAGGACTTTGGCTGAGCATTCCTGATCTACACGCATGGATCTCCAAGCATTGGACTCCATTGATCGCTGGGAGGTTAGACTTATACCCGTGTGCTAATGGTATCTTCATTGTAACTTTTTCTTCAATAGCTGATAAAAACTCCATTGCTTCCAAGCTTTGGGTTTGCCAATCTAAGCACCTGGTCATTAAATCCTGGTTCCCCTCTTTTAACCCACTCACAGAGTCTTTTTCATGCAAACCTGTTGTTATCCAATTTTACGCACATGGAAAAATTGGAAAACAAGGCCTTATTACTATCAAATCACGACATTGGTCCTAGGGACCCACTTCTGGTCATCAGGTGAGATCGCTCATTTTTTCCAAGAATGCGAGCCATCGAGGAGTTCGATAAGCTTATCTCGCTCGGTCGAGCTAAAACAGTGTCAAATCGGGAATAAAGAGACGAGTCATCAGAGGAGTTCGTGCCTTGTCCTAACTCAGTCATAACTCAGATCACAAGCCTTAGACGAGTTCATGAGTAGGAAATGTAAGTTCGGTTGTCCAACTTTGGCTTGTCATAAAAGAGTCTCGATAGGAGTGGAGGATGTTTCGATGGTTGGCTCATTGAGGCAGAGAAATGACGAGCTCGACTCAGTTTAATTCAACATGGAGAGATTGATGCTTCCTTGTTGGAATATGAATTCAGTTTTAATGACTCAACAGAGACAATAGCTGCCTCAAGATTTGGTCGAGCTTCTTCCATGGAAGAGAATTTCCAAAATGAAAAGGCGAGACAACTCAACTAAAACTTTATCTCGTTCTTCTACTACAGCGGCAAGATTTTACAACTGATCACGGCTGTGGTCGCATGCAACCAGAACATCAGGATCAACACCAACGGTTCCTTGGGATCGCCCTGTGGCAGCGGTCACAATTAACTCTCTCTGGAGGCAATTGATTTTTGAGATAAAGTTTACTTCTCTACCCTGTAGCTGCTGCGTATAGCCAATTCAAATTGCCAAGTGAAGGCACGATCATGGCAAGAGAACAATGTTTCCGTGCAAGGGAAATGACGTGATGTCAAGCCGAATGAAAATTCCGCACGCTAGTGGAAATAGTGGAGAAATCGGGTCAAATTGCCAAATCTGCGTGGTGAAGTTGAGTCCGGGGCGCGTGGATTAATTTGTCCAAGCTGCGCGGGGATTTGGAGCTATTATGCCAGGCGTGGAGATATTGGTTTGGCAAACCATGACCGAAATTCCACGCGGGAGAGATTTGGAGCAGCACCGCCAAGTGGAAATTTTAAGATGGAAAACCATGCTGTTCACTCCGCGTGGGGGAGAAATCCGGTTGAACTGCCAAGCATGGAGATTTGACGATGACAATCCATCATGAGACTTCCGCATGGGCCATGTAAACAAAACCCTGCGCAGCTTGGAGTGGTCCGAGTCTTTGGGCGAGTCACACTGAAGATAAGTCGGAGAACGTGGGAATGAGGCAGTTGAAGTGTTTAATCGGATTGGACGTGGTTGTCTAGCCTGGCCAAAGTCGAGTATGACACAGAGATGGACGAAGGAGGCTCTACACATTCTGCTTACCACGCATAACATTCTGGTCGCGAGACAGAAACTCCCACGCACAGCTGCAGGAAACAAATATTCACTGCTGTATACGATGGATTAGAGTCACGTCATTCAAGGCTTCATGAAATTTGCCCGGGTCAGGAGATGAAGGTTTATTACGGTGCAGAATGAAACGATTCGTATTGCTCAGCATTTCTTTTCCTAGAAACGAATTAAATGTGAAGTTCAGCTCTGAAAATACCCGGTCGGCCGTTTTGCTGCATCCTTGTTACTTGTAAATGGTCTCTTTGAGAAACTCTGTGGGCAGTAGGCAATATTTATACCCTTTCATTATGTACGTCCAACCAGACAATAACAATATTCTTTTACCAGGTTCAGAGAAGCTCGTTTTTAATGGACGATTATACTGTAGTTTCAAGCTGATTTTATCTAGCTTATTTCTATTAGCTTTGATCCACGACTAAGGGAGAATTCATATGGTTGTTACCTGTACATTTTTCCAAGGTCCTTTTGGCTGCCCCAGTTGTTCAATGTATTTTTTGAAGGGCTCCTTTTATGTGTTGAAAATTGTAACATGAAGGATCTTTTTAGTTTATGGAAAAATGAGTGTATTGTTTAGCTCACAGCTACTTATGCCATAATCCCAATAGTGGCATAATTGTTGATTGGAGCCGAGATTACTGAGTGCACTGCCAAAATACCAAGGGGCTCTTTTGGTCAAAAAATCAGTCTTAAGGGTGTCTATCGACATGTTATGGGCATGAGCCTGGGTCATCATCATGGCAGCATTAGGTCTTTGTTGATAATGGCATTTTCTCATCGTTTGGAAGGTACAATTGTGCTTATTATGGCCAAGCTAAAACATTCTTACTGCAAGTGTTATATGTTAAGGAAGAACCGTGAACATTGTGGTAAAACCATTCTTTTTAGAAATGTTGGGTTAAGCACGACATTCAAGTGAGTTTGAGCCAACCGGGTGCTCGGGTTGATATGCAAAACAAAACCAAGTCGAGATAAAGAATAAGCTCGCGGGTGTTGAAGTTTAATGTATTTGTAGAGGCTTTCAATTTCGGGCTTAAAGCTTCATGTTCACAATGCATATAGGTGGCTTGGTAATTCAGAATGGCTCGATTTGGAGTTTGAAGCAAGACCGTAGCAGTGGCATTCGTGAGGCGAGTCTTAATTTGCGTCAGGCCAGGTTCACAGGATCTACATGCATTTTAGCAAAACGATAAGAACCAAGTTTGATAGCTCACCATTTGAAGGACTCAATGCAAAAGAGCTCGATTGCCAAGACGAGGAAAGAGTTAGTGTGGGGTTCAAAATCGATTGCAACACCGAGTTAGAGGATTCGAAGCTCATCGAGTTTGGCTATGTGCAGACTCTATCCACATGGACCCCCCTTCTCTTCAAGTCAAACGGGTCAACGGGGGGGTCCCAACATTATGTTAATTAAATTAATATTTTTATTTAAATATTTTAATAATAATATTTATTATTATTATTTAAATATTTTATTTAAATATTCTTTTAATTAATTGAGAAGACTAGGTCATCAGGCAATTAATGACCCATGATGGAACCTTCTCAGGTGGTTCAACTAACTGCAATAAATACATCACGGGCCTTCATTTTAGGAATGTAATTATGACCATTTCCTCTTCTTTCTCACATATTTTTCTATAAATGTAAGTTGGAAGCTCATTTCAAAGGGTTCCAATAGTTCAGACAAGTTGGACAGTTAGATATCTCAGGGGAGTGTATACTTTTCAAGGGTCCTCTCTCTTCTGCAAGTTGTTCTTGTGTGTTGAGAGAACTTTCAAGCCTCCTCTTTAAGACTGTAATGGCAACTATTGCCTCTTCTGAATGTATGATGCATTGTGCATGTTATTGAAGCAATAAAAGTGTGTGTTTTGTGACTAATCTCGGTCCTTTCATCCTTTTATGCTTCTTTGTGCCTTTCTCGTACTTGCAGGTACACTGTGCAAGTTTAAGTTTCTATTGCAGGTTCTTGGAGTTCTGTGCTTATCGAGTGGTGGAGTATTACATGCAGTTGAGTTGTGGTGTCTGTTCACCCTTCTTGAGTTCATCCTTCTTCACTGGGAAACTGGTATATTTCTCGGTCTGATAAAGTTTAACAAAGGGAACGTGTGTCTCTTAGTCTGTGGTATTCTGTACCCTCTCTAAGTTGCAGTAGGTGAAGTTGACCTGTGGTGCACACACCCTCTTCAAATTAACCCTTCCTGAATCTGAAGACACCCTTTATTCGGTGCATCACCATTATAGTTTCATTTCTGTAAATCTCTTTCCCTAAAACCCCATGAAAATGTTAGCATAGGACTAGATAATCATTTTTGTTACACTAGGAATAGTACAACACTTAGTTTAGGAAGAGGAAGCCGGCCTTCTCCGGAGGTTCACCTCGAGCCCAAGTCCCACAGCTTGAGAGGTGATCCCATGTGTCCCAATCACACCGAATGTCCTATTCACATCCTGGCCATTCGGAGGGTGCAATGATTTGGCGACAACACCTGTTTGGATCCGATTACCCCATTTACCCCTCCAATTCTGGAGTGGTGAATGTTTGAAATCTATTGGAAACACCTTGGGAACTACACTTTTTATAGATTCTCAAACCTCTGATTACACCCATACTACCTACGTTCAGATCTTGGTGGAACTAGACACGGCTAAAAACCTTCCTGCAACCATTGATCTTAGAGTGCAAAACAGAACTTGGTCACAACCTTTAGATTATGAAGGTCTTCCATTCCGATGTAGAAGATGTTTCTGTTTAGGTCACACCTCTACTAATTATGGGATGACAAAGCACTAACATGAGAAACACAGCTGGTAGAAAGATGCCCTCCCAGAACACTTGGTTTTCGGTGCAAAAAAGGACCTAGAATCAAATTCAAATGTAGAGGCTGAATCTGATTTTGTCCCAGAAACCCCTTTATCGGAAAATCCTATTGCTAACAGCAAGGAAAATGCAACAAATTTATCTCATTTAGTTGTTGAAAGCAAGGAAAATAAAATAAATTCATCTCAAGTTAACAATGATGTTGTTTTAGTTGGAATTATTGCAACTAAAGAAAATACTCCTTCATCTAACCCTCCATTTGTGGAGGCATCATCAGGTTGGGTAACGGTCCATAAAAAGAAAAAATATATTTTAAAGAATGCCACTTTTCCGCCTCGATGATTTGTTTCTCTTTTGTTGTTCAGCTGTTCTACATTGTTCCTTGTCTTTGCCGAACAACAGTTTTTGGATCTGCAATGGTGATGTGGTGTTGTTGCAGACTGATTGTTGTTCATCAACTGTTTTTTTGCTGGATTGATGCTGGGTGTTGGTACTTTTCTAAGTAGATTGTTTTCTGTTGTTGGGCTTTTGTGTTATACCTTGGCTTTTGAGCCTTTCTATACCAGGGTATAGTCCCTTTCAAAAAACTATTTACCTATAATAAAAAAACACAAGTGAAACAGTCTATAATAATTACATATTCAGATGATAAGAGGATGTTTAAGTTACACTCAGTCGATCTATCACAGACTGGATTTAAAACATTAGTAAATGATTCACAGATCAAAACAATATATCCTAGACCATATAAGGCTTAAAACATTAATTCATGGTGAAATTCCCGTTCCATCTGGGAATTCATATTCGTATGCAATAATACTCAAATCTTTATATTAAAGTCATTTTAAACCAAAAGTCTAACTAGGGCTAAATTTGAATCCCACTACTACAAAAATGTAACCCAGTTTTCCCAAAGGATGAAATGGTGACTAGTGGGATTCGACTGTAAGTCGTTGACCCGAATAAAAAATGTAATATAGAAAAAAATTCCACATAACTGCAAATAGAAAACATCGAGGCGGAAAAGTAAGATCCCACCTACAAGTTCCGACTGTATATTTTAAATATATATTCGTTGACCTTCTTGGAATAGACATAAAACGAAATTTCCCAAATGGGTTTTATAAAAAAGAAATCCTTAATATCATCCCAGGTTAAAACCATCCTCGAATCCAGTCAAGGAGAAGAGATACCCGAATACAAAATCTATCAATACATACATATATTTAAATGTATATAAAAATGAAATAAGTGTTCATCATTCATTTCTAGCTTACGGTATCAACCAAGTTAGAAGCGAATTAATTCCCAGATCTACCCACAACCCTAGTAAGTTAATATAAATCTTAACTAATCAAAGAAAACATACACTAACCCACGAAGGGTTCCTTAACTGGTATAAAATGCACCCATTCTGGGCTAGAAATAAACAAATGGTAATACGTATTTATTACAAGTACTCCTACTTCCATTAATAAACACCCAACACGCACAACACTTCCAACAACTGCAATATTAAATTCAATTCCATAACTAAATAAATAATCTTAACAGAAAAATAAATAGTCTGGTGGTAACACAATTTGAAAGAATGCTATTTATGCAAATATTACTGAAATAAACCACAAAGAGGGGTAGATATCGGTTCATTCCTGAAAATATTTTGATAATCTTCACAAAACCCTCTGCCAGATCATTCCAACCCAACCCGAGCTGAATCTTCTCTAATTTATTTTTGGCAAGCACCCATGTCGACGCCATAGTAAATAAAAACCCTTTTTTCATGAAAATTATCCTTTGAAATACTAGTTGTAGTTCTAAAATGGATGCGTTTCAAACCCCATGCAAGAGCTCTAAGGAGATGAACCAGAATATAATATTTCATTACATTCCTACATGGCGATAGCTTGCCGGGGAAGCTTCGATTTTCCCCATGCATTTAATTTTTTTTGGCAGCCTTTCTTCCACTGCCATCCCGTTTTTCTCTCCATTGAAATATAGTACGCAAAAGTTGCAAGGAGACAAATAAAACATTGGTGAAGATTTTATTAAATTTAAGGAAAAAGGTTATTGCCCCCGGTCAATAAGCCAAACTTAAAACCTTGTACATGTGCATGGTCGACAAATCAACCTCTATATGATTCAATGCAACTAATTTTTATGGTTCCCCATCGCTTTGCTAAGGTAAGCGTGGTGCATACGACCAGTCCAAGGCCTAGGTGACCAACCTAAGTTTCTCACTTCATCTTACCATGACGTTAATACATCGTTACTTGAATTTAAGAATTTCTTTTGCTTGTCTGATCAAACAATAACCAAACATATTTCAAGTAACTGTCCCTTCGTTATCGTAAAAAGTCTAATTGAACTGAATCATTGAATCAATTACTTTATCTGTTCCTTCACAGATGGCCTTCATAATACTATATGGTCAATGACCACCATAATGCCGGAACAGTTAGAAACTTATTTAACATTCAACATTATCTCACCTATCAAAATACACTATAGGTATGTATAATTTCACTCACACTTAGCAAGTCATCACTCTCAGTGAGACAGGGAAAACGATATTATTGTTGACAAGAGTAACAATGTAAGTATCCAATTTCCTCGACCACATTTAGGAAGGTGAGTATCACATCAAAACAAGGTCCAAAATGATATTTAATTTCCCATTCTAATAATAAAGTCGTACATCATGTACCGAAATCATCAAACACATCACGGTAAAGTACTTATTACCATCAAAAGCAACAATAATTAGTTATTAACATTACGTAATTGATGAACACTTGTCGAAAAGTGTTGCTGCGTGGTTTTGCATCCAACTACATGTAAGTGTGTATATCATTTTTAGGATATACATACGCATGAGTAACTGCATAGATAGCTATGAAACAAATATTATCCCCCTACCCTAGTAAATCATGTCTCCACTTATAACTTATCCTAATGAAAAACAAAATAAAATTGAGGGATGTGATATACCCCCCCTTAATGAATCATCATCCTAATGATTTTTAGTCACTAAAACTTGCAATTTTTGGATATGTAATTCAAATTTATTGGCTGTAACAACCTTTCATTTAGCAAAAACTGTCACACAGTCATAAATATGACCTAATTTTTTTCATTAAAGCCATTCATAACATGTAATATTATTTAATATACATAACAAAAAGTCAAAAACAAGTTATTTATCGTAGAAAAAATTAAGGAAAACATTGTTTTTAACCTCATCCTATCTTCCAAAACCATGTTGTTTCATTCATACAATTGTCTTTCCAGACTTTACCTTGTGCAATTTAAATTTTTGAAATGCATCAATGATTTTCTACTTAAAGACCGGTTTTACCCCAAAACATATTTATGTCTTTCGTACCAATTACCATTGAATTGAGTCAGAACATTATATATATGACGATAAATCATAAGTCCAAAATGTATTAAAATATAATTCTAATTTCGTGAAGATGATAAGGAATGTCAATGTTATGTTGACAGACATAGGTATGAATTGTATACAATTTTCCTCTCCTACAACAAAGGAAAATAAGATTTCTCAATCAATTGTCAGCTAATCACTTGATAACCCAACCTCCCTCATACTAGCATTGTACTAAATCAACATTAGGGAGTCCTTCACAACTTACTTGACATCTTGATAGGGATCAATTGTTCCTTTTTCTTTATAGTTATCCATTATATCACACATATACAATTATTACTCATTCATTTTCAAAGAACATTTGTGTATATAATGCTCACCTCCGTATATGAAACATCCTCATGCAGTTTCTTTTTGATCACGTCCCGTCTTGCCACATGAAGCGTTATATTGCTTTTTCTTGTTTGTAATTACAACAAGCTTTTCTATAGTTTTATTCTTAGAAGAACATATTCTTTTGTTATGTTTCTTCCACCAAAATTTCTTATTATTCCATGGTGAAGAGGAGCTGATGCTCTTATGATTCTTCATAATTTTATGAGTTGTAATATCTCGCAAATTCTATTTTATCCCATTGGATTTATCGAATATCGCTTCCTTAGTAGGCAATCCATATTCATCTAATGTTTCTCCCAATTTTGGGTTTAATTCCTCTTTGGGTTTGTAGATCCCAAACTTGTCATCATAGGTCGGTTTAACAATCAAGCAACTCCCTTGCTGTTTGTTATTAACAAGTTCAAGTGGTTTTTCTTAAAACTTGTCATTTTCACCCATCACCAGTTACTCTAAGATAGTTAACCAGTTCCGAGTATATTGAAGTATTGTTTGAATTTTGTCTCACTTTTTAACTATTGAACCTCTAAAAAAAATGGTCCGGTTCTTTCCTCACGATGCATCCTTCCCTTATCCATTATTTTCTACTATAAAAATGAGATATTTAGTTAGTGTAAGGATCTAGTTAGTCCAAGAGTTGCAACCTACAACTTTGATACCAAAATATATCACCACTTTTTATTTCATCAAAAACTAACAATTTTTTTATATATTAAGTTAATACTCATAGTTAAAGTCTTCATTGAGTTTATCATGCAACAATTAAATTGCAGAATACTTGAGTTATAATTCCCTTAAGTTAACTTACGCTGAAATGAGTAACATCATTTTCAACAACTGCTGAATTACTCAACATTAATTAATGTTTAGAATTCAACCAGAAAATTTATGATAGCCATGTGCAACTACAAGGGTTCAGATCCTTCTCAATCCCCTTCAAACAATCATTACGATCCAATATATCCAGTATATTATTTGGTTGAACCTTTTTTTAAGGTATGGAGAATGTGTATCTTCTTAGTGTATCCTCCAGGGCATCACATAGTTTAAAAGAAGAAATGGTGATGGACAATGCAATCAGTCATTTGCATTATTATGACATAATTTTCCGGCATTGCGTTAGTTAGCCCGGTTTGGTGACTGCACACAAGCCACATGAAACTTGTCCCTATATTCAGTAAAAAATCATCTCATTCATAGTATCGAAATTCTTTCCATTCTTACTTATTGAATTCATTGTTTAAAAACTTAGTTAATCATTAATGTCCATTTAAATAATACTAGGTTTGTATTATTTGTTTGTGACAAATAAGTGCATTAATACTACACCATGAGTTGTCATTGCACTGTTGTAATTTTTTTCCTATCTCCGTAAATTCATCATACTGTTATACAAAAAAATTTAAGTTGATCTTATTATGACGATACTGAAAAAGTGTATATTGATACTGTTAGAAAACAAAATCATATATTGCAATGTTTAACTTTAAAACAAATCCCAATCATTTATGTAGATAAGATTGTTAGGTATATATTATACTCGTAATTCATTCTTACTTCTTGATTATATTATAATTTCATTATAAAAGATTAAATTGACCTTATGCATGTAGATCTTTACAAGCGAAACAATATGATTTAATTTACTTCAACCTTTAGAAGATAAGTTAAATTTAATAAACATACTTATCTTCCCTGATTACATATTAAGCTAATAGTTACTATTACTATTTGTAAACACTCAAAGTTCATAAGATTATCTTGTGATATCTGAATCCTTTAACCTTTAAAATCCAATCATAATAATTACTCTTTCGGTTTATTAACAAAACAAATATGCTTTGAACAACTATCATAAATATTAGAATTGTCTCTTTATTTTCATATCAACAATCAATAATGCATCATACAAGTCACAAGTGACTATAAAGATGACCTACAATAAAGTAGGGTTACCAACCTTTAACTATTAATAGATAATTATTTCATGTACAGAATCAAGTACAAAAGAATATTTCATTTAATATTAATTAACAACTTATTCTTTACATTCATAGAATAGGTACAAAATAATCAATGTAATTCGATTCATCCTTCTTTATTAAATCTCCAAGTGCCTTTCAACTCTGTAATAAAAAAAGTATAACAACGTATATATGGTCAGTCCCACAGAACTAACATGAAAGGATATCTCTACATCCTTATGATTTATGTCGCAATAATATCCGAATAAGTAAAACTCCAGCACCAACATGATCAACATATCACAGAATAAGATAATGAGACTAAACAATATTAATCCATCTTCATACATTTCTAATACTTTCACAAAAGTAATTCATCTTTTAAGGAGACATGAATTGATTCAATATATCATATAACAATGTTCAAAACCATTGCATTATTAACAACAACCTTATAATTTTTCAACCATATAATTTTCAACCCTTCATTCCATCAATTAACTCATATTACATTTTCAATAATATAATTGATATAATAAATTTGTAATACTCCCTTTTTTATAAAAAACACATCACACTGATACAAAACGGAAATAAATTAATTATTCTCTTTTTAAAAATAACAATTTATGTCTATCATAACATGAAAAAAATTTCTACACTAGGGATGAAGAAATCTTCTTTAGGTATAGTTGAAAAGTTAGCCAACCAACTAAATTAAGAAAGTTCTAAAAAACCTTAACTTCCAAAAAAACCTTAACCATAACAAACAGTGCCAATAAGTTCCTTGATTAACAAAATGGAAACAATCTATACTAATTACATATTTGGATGATCAAAGGATGTCTAAGTTACACTCAGTCGATCTATCAGAGACTGGATTTAAAATATCAGTAAATGATTCACGGATTGAAACAATAGATCCTAGACCATCTAAGGCGTACAACATTAATTCACAGGTGACATTCTCGTTCCATTTGGGAACCCAAATCCTTATGAAATAGTAATCAAATATTTTTATTAAAGTTTTTTAAAGCAAAAATTTAAACTCGGGCTAAATTTGAATGCCACTACTACAAGAATGTAACCCAGTTTTCCAAAATGAGGAAATGATGACTAGTGGGTTTTGACTATAATTTGTCGACCCAAATCGTAAATGTAATATATGGAAACAATTTCCACATAACCCCAAATAGAAAACAACAAGGAGGAAAAGAAAGATCCTATCCACAAGTGCCGAATGTATATTTTAAATAAATATTCGTCGATCTACCTGGAATATACATAAAATGAAATTCCCCAAATAGGTTTTATTAAAAAGAAATCCTTAGTATCATCCCATGTTAAAACCATCCTAGAATCCAATAAAGGAGGAGAGATACCCGAATACAAAATCTATTAATACATACATCTATTTAAATGTATATGGAAATGAAATAAGTGTTCACCATTCATTTCTAGTGTACGATATCAACCAAGTTAGAAGCAGATCAATTACCAGATCTACCTACAACCTTGGTAAGTTAATATACATCTAAACTAATCAATGAAAACATACACCAACCTGATAAAACGCACCCATTCTAGGTTATAAAGAAATAAATGGTAATAAGTATTTATTACAAGTAATCCTACTACCATTAATAAACACCCAAAACGCATAATACTTCCAACAACCACAATATTAAATTCAACTCCATAACTAAATAAATAATCTCAATAGAAAAATAAATAGTCTCAAGATAACATGATTTGAAGGAATGATATTTATGCAGAAGGTGTTCCCCCTATGGTAAAAGACGTCAAGACGTTTATGCAACGGTGTTAAATTTGACGGCCTCTTTGACGTTTTTGCAATTGCATGTAAAATTCAACGGGTCATTTTCATTGATGAGAGGGTTTCTATGTCTGCAAATTTATGATCACATCTTGGATGCAAATTTGAAGGCGGCGATTCGAAACTTGACAGGCATATGAAAGAGGAACCAACACATTAGCCTTCAACAGACCCTTCAACAACTTCATCGCCTGTAGAGGAATGGTGCTGATTTACCCAATGCCTCCCTTTATTGACAGCACCCTCGACATTGTCCACTCCATACAGGATCTTGAAGCCCGACGGTGTTTTTGGGACGACCATTTCTTCTATGTCGAGTTGATCTTCTTCTTCTGCAAACAACACATGCAGTAGTTTCCTCTCAAAGTCTCCCTGATTTCCAAACTTAACCCTAATTGCAATCGTTTGCTATCTATGAAACCATTGCATTTATAAATTCATTTTGCATGTGAAGTGTTTGAAATTTTAACCCTTCACTTTACCCCCAATTCACATGGTTTTGAGGAATTTTTTTTTTTGTAAAACTATAATCTTACCAAGATCATGGTGAAATGTCAGTGCTTAGCGTCTTTTCTTAGCCATGAACATCATCTCAAAGACCTCTTGCAATATCAAAGGGATTGTATTCTCCTTCTATTTCCGATTCCCCGGAGGGAGGAGTAGAATTTAACACTTCTGGCAAGCTCAAGCCCTTTTCTTCCTCCGTTCTACCTATCCCTCACGTACGTTCGCGGGGGGGAAATTTATTTGAATTCAGTCAAAATTGAACTAAATTATTGCTGCGGCACAGTGGTGGGCCTCCTGCCTGTTATTTTAGAGGTCGCAGGTTCAGATTTGCCTATCTCCCTACGAACCTGCGTGAGAGATAGGCTCCGCCTTCTTCCTCTACTAAAGAAAAGTTTGATAATAAGGTATGTGAATTGATCCAGTGCATTCTCTGTTATAAATGCTCTAAATTGTTATCTTAGTCGTTATTTACGTTCTTTCTATATTGCTAGATAAATTTTAGTAATTTTCTCAAATAACGGAAAGAACAACTTTTGAATAGGGCCATTTTTAATTTTTTCTGAATCAATGCAAACATTAGATGCCACTTGTTTGTAGTATTTGTATCAATTTTCTTTAATCACTTGAGCTAAACGTTGTTAGTGGTTGTCTGTGTGGGTTTTACCAGAGGAAACTTCTGGAACCACAATTACGTTTGTGGTGATTGATGGATGGACTGTTACAGTTGCCTCTGTTGGGGATTCTCAATGTATATTGGATTCTCAGGGTGGTTTAATCTCATTACTGACAGTTGATCACAGGCTAGAAGAAAATGCTGAAGAGTGAGTACATTTTTGTAAAGTATCTGATTCATCAGAATTATTTATTACATATAATCACAGTAAGCATGGAGAACAGGAAACAATTAAGATCTTTTAAATTGATTTTTTTTGTACACGAGAGAACGTGTTACAGCAAGTGGAGGTGAAGTTGGAAGGCTGAGTATTGTTGGTCGTGCTGAGGTGATGTTTCTTTTGTATGTGGGGCTATCTCATAGCTGAAACTGCTTTACATTCCATAGTGATGATTTTAGGGATTCCTAAATTTCATTAAGGAATTTCTTAGCCAAGCATTTTTAAAATTTCTGTTTCGGGTTGGTCCTTTACGATGCTGGCCTGGAGGTCTTTGCCTTTCCAGATCAATAGGGGACATGGATGTTGGTGAATTCATCGTACCAATACCTTATGTCAAACAAATTAAGGTGAAACTTCATCTGGCTTTCTTATGGCATTGGCCTATACTCTTATGTGTATTTCTTATGTAATATTTTTATATCTGGGCACTTGTTCTTATCTTATACGTCATTGATATTGAAGCTCTCAAATGCTGGGGGAAGGCTTATCATTGCTTCCGATGGTGTATGGGATGCACTATGCTTGATGAAAGGTTGGTAATTTCTTTATCTGCAATCTCTAGAAATATTACATTTTAATTCTGCAAATGATTTTTTGGGACAAAAAAGAGATTGTGATGCTGTAGATTCCAAATAATAATGACAGTACCTATTTCCCTCCTAAAACCCCCCAAAATTAGTTTGTGGTTAGTGGTGTTGTTTGTCATTATTGTAGTTTCTCCATCACCAAATGTATTGAGTCTTGACTATAACCAAATACAAGAAATTAGTGATTCTATGCTCCACTGTGATTGGTTTAGCATAATTCCCTGTTCACTTTCTCATCATAATTTCTCAGTTTACTTTCTATTACTGGAGGGTCTTTGGCCATGGATGTTGGGAGGGTTCATGCGAGACATTCTTTGTGTCACCGTAGGATCACCTGGCCGCCCAACTTCGTCTTTGGCCATGGATGTTAGGAGTGTTTATTCGAGACATTCTTTGTGTCAACTGAGGATCACCTAGCCAACCACTTAGTCCTGGCCACTCTCCCATGGATATCAGCAGAATTTGTATTGGCTCTTGCATAGTGGTTTATGGCAAGTAGGTTGGTTCTTTATCCAAAGATTCAGATTAGGGGTTGTCTTGGCCTCTAGCCATGGCCTTCACCAGCCCTAACTTTGTTAATGGGTCTTCCCTTGTCATGACTATATATGATGTTTGTAAGACAAGGCATTATTGTTTTGACATGTTTATAGTTTATCCACTTTGGGTTCATCCCCCGTAGTAGCTAGGCTCTTTTTGTGCTTTTAGTTTAGTTTTGGATTATAACCTCTTTTTAGAGTTTTGTTTCTCACCCCGATGCTATTTATATTGATTTTATGTTCGAGCTCTAATGACCCATTTTGGTCATAATGTACATTAATATAATTTATTTATTTTCTTCTTTTGGTATTGATTTTTTTCCATATCCCTAAATGGCGAGTTTTCATGGATTAAACTCTGTTTTGAGTAGGACACACAAAATGCCCTTTTTTTGTAGTAAGTCTGAAGTCCAGTGTCGTGTCTCTGAAGGTCCAGTGTTATGAATAACCCCATATCTGTCCTGAAATAATATCAGATTATCTCATGTGGATCTAAACTCTTGCAATGTTCCTACTTCATACATAACCTACTGTGTCTTGAGGATGTGAGCTTCTGTGTAGATTCCTAGGATCTTATCATGATAGTATGTATCCACCTCTCACTTTCTCAATTTTTCTCAAAATTTGAAAGCTTTGGGAGGTGCATGACAATTTCTCTTCTAACGTCTTCTGGATCTTTGAGGGTTCCATCTCCATTTTCCTCTTGCTTCTTCATTGCCATGGATTCTCCTCAATCTGGTAAGATTTTGTTTTTGGGGCTTTCTTCTATAGGCTTTGCCTGCAATATCTCGTCTACTTATCTACATGTTTCTTGTTGGGAGTTATAGCAATAAATTGGATTATTCTGGGACATCTCAAACGTGTTCCTAACAAGATTGGGAAGAACATTAGTATTAGCTGTCAAAACCATGTTTTGAACTCTTAGTGCTATAGTTCATTTGCTTTGCTATATGACATATTCAGTATATGATCTAGAAACTTCATGCTCACTTTTTCAGTACCTCATGAATTTTTGTTATGCTCAAAGTGAGTCCCATGTAAGAATCAAATGATAGTTCTGTTTGACTGTACAAGACTTGCTGAAAAATGTAAAACTTATTGTTGCATAGTACAATGGCGAGTCTTGTTTGTGGCTAAGTCTTCGTAAAATGCACAAGATTCAGTTCAATATGTAGAGCTTATTCCTGGATGGTGAAATGGTGAGCCTTGTGTGAATCATATGATGTGTTTTAATGATAGAAGATTTGTTGCAACAAGTTAATTTACAAGGTTCGAGGTCGAGTTCAAGTTCGATGAGGATAAAATTTGGTTCAAGTTCACCCAATGGATAAAGTTTGGAAAAAAATTGTGATTAAGTTCGAATAATAGGAAAACATAAAAACATATAAAATTATGTAAACCACAATCTTAAACATGTAATTCTAAGTTCTTAAACTTCATTCCAAGTTCTAAGCATAGTAATTAAATTTATAAAAGCCAAATTATAAAAACATTATAAAAAATTAAATTAAAGTTTGGTTGGTTAAAAACCTTTTAGGTTACAAGTGAACATTTGGAAGTAATAAATTTAGAAACACAAAAAATGTCAAACATTATAAAACTCTAAAGGGTTTTATAATGTTTGATATTTTTTTGTGTTTTTTAATTGTTAAAAACTTTATAAAAGAAAATAAAAATGAAACGTTTAGAAAATTCAGTGTAAGAAAAAAAAAAAAAATAATAATAAACTTTTAAATTTTTAATGTACCTTTGGATGGTTGAGCAAAATCCCTACACTTCATAGTGATTGTGTAAATCTCAACACAACAACGATTGTGTAAATCTCAACATGGCAGCGATTGTGTAAACCTCCTCCACGTGGTGGTGAATATGTAATTACTATGTCATTTACACATAGTAATTACTCTTGATTAGATTAACTCCTAAGTTTGAAATTACAAAAAGTTTTATTGCTTCTATCTGTTCAATAAAGGGGAAACAAATCACCACTTAACATCAAGGACTTGATGGGAAATGAGACTCGATGCATGGCAATATATATGAATCAAATGCAGAGTACCAAAAAACATAATACAATAAATTCAAGTTGCCACGCATTACAAAAAAGATCATATATGTTGAAGATTCCCAAAATAAAAAATTACAAAATGTCAAAAGACCAGCCTATGCAAAGGAATAACATAAATCCATGATTGTGATGCAATCGACTAACAGAAGCAGAACTTGTCTTCAAAATCAAACGTGATGCCAATTCATTCCTCTCAAGGGTCTCAAGCTGAAGAAACAACTCCCACACTCAGACCGATATGTATGATAAAATAACACAACAAAAGAAACAAGGTGAAACAATCCCCCCATGACACCATCCAAAAATGGCTCAAGCCTCAAGGATCAAAAGAAGCAAATGCATCTAAAATACACGGTTTCACAACTCATATTCAAGTGTAATGCTTGATAAGCTATTCCACGAGGCCATGAGATGCACAAACACCCTGGTTAAATCAACTCGATATATGTTATATATACAAACAAGTAAGAAATGCAAAATGGGCAATAATTTTTATCCTCAATGCCAAACCAAGAGCCAATAAATAAGAACTTTTACCAAGTGAAAATTTTAATTTCAAGCATACACAAGACCTACAAATTCAGCTAGAAACAAAAACATTTTGACTTCCATAACAAGTTACTAAAATTAGATTTTAAAAATCATCACCCTTTTTCATCCCCACAATTTTACTAGTGGGAGAGTTTAACAATGATTTTTATAATGGCAGTATCTTTGTATCACATTTGCCATGAATAATGGATAAGTTGATAACTGATCACAATGTGGTTATATGTTAAGTTCTTGCTCTCTAGAAAACTCAAAAATTCAAAAGATAAACTCTTATAGAGATGTGTAGCATAAAATTACTCACTCATTAATTGGGTCATGGGGTTGGCCACTCACTTTTTATTATGCCGAAGGCGTTCCCCTATAAGAAAGGCCTTTGCAGAAATTCATGTCACTAGCCTAATTTTGACGGGCATTTAAACGTTTTTTTGCTTTTTTTTTGTTTTAGGAAAAATCCCCAAATTAGACACTGAACTGGCAATTACATGTTTTAAATGGGGGGTTGTAATTTATCCTTTACTGGTAAAGATTTGTCATGGTGGCGTTGCATGTAGGGAGCTTAAACAACCCTATCTTGAAAAACCCTAACTATTTTTCTATAAGTTGAAGCCACTCTTTGAAGAGACTCGATAAACGTCAACAAGGAAGTCTTGAAGGTAGAATTTTGTCGTTGTATTTCTTCAAATTTTTATTCGGGTTCTTTGGTTATAATTTTGTTAAACTCCTAACTGTCTATCAATGTATATTGCTTATCAAATTACATGCATAAATGGATGGAGATGTCTCTTTCCCCGAATGATCATCAGTGATTCCAATCTGCTGCACAATCTCTTTGGAGATAAGCCAGATTAGCCGATCCATCCTTTACTTTCCGTACTTTTACTTTTCTAAATTTCCAATGTATTGTAACAGTTTCTTGTTATATCCAGAAAATTGCAATCAAACACTACCAAACTATAGATTTGTGTAGGGCAGCTGGTATAGCCTAGCTGGGAGAGAAAAACCCTGGACCTAATTGTCCCAGTACTTTCGATTACATTGCCTTGGTCTTTTGATTTTTTAAAATGTTCATTATGCTGTGTATTAAATGCTATTTGATCCCAAGTCAGTAGCAACATGAATTTTGTTCTCTACGAGTGATTGATTTTGCATTCTTTGTAGCCGGTTTTATTGAAAGTGAGTTTGTAATTAATTTTGTGAATTGTCATCATTTTATGATGTATTCAGCTACTTATTTATGTTTACAATTGATCTTTGCCTCTCAACTACAGATCCGAAAGGGATTGAAATTTTACTTCATGACAATATAGATTTTTTTTCTATGGACTGTTGGTTTACTGTAAGATTTTGAATGAGCTTATCAATCGGAGTTCTTGTGTCTTTTTGTTTTGTTGAATACTGAAGCAAACTCTCATATTTTATGGAAAAATTATCACTACACAAACACAATTATGGAGTGAAGGCTTATATGGTTTCCAAAATGGCTTTGGTATTTTTGTGCTTATGTTTGTGTTCTCTGCATGTATACTTCACAAGGGGGATTGAATTTCTGTATCTATTCCTTATGAAGGGGAAGATTAAGGATCAACTTTTTATGATAAATTTAATCTCAATTTGGAAAACAAATCATTACTTCTAGAAAAGAATTGATTTCTTGGAGTACCACCATTTTTAATGGGAAGATTGGAGTATATTTATATCAGTTTTATTCAACAATCTTTTCATAAATTTAATCTTTCTTATGATGGGTCTAACAAAATCAATGATATAGAACTGTAGCAAAGAACCAATTGAATCCTTATAGATTTTGGGAGAAACTTATCCACACTTGAGGTTAAAATAATAATTTTGAAAAATATAATCAATGGGAAAACTTTGGCTTCAAATTCTTCATACTCCTTTTGAAAACCCTAAATAAATAGTGTCTCTGATAATTTTATAGGATCCTGTATGGAATTGATAGCCTTCCATGTCAGAGAGTTAGTCTCAGATGTTCTTTCATAGGTCTACAATGTCATGATCTATTACAATCCAAGAGTTGGAAATCCTTCGTTTTCATTTTGCCTTGACAAATCCCTGCTGTTTTGAAGAAGTGACTTAGAGCGAACCATTGAAGGTAAGAAATTGCAGAGATAGACAAGTAGATGGCATTCATGTCAATGACATGATGAACTCAACATCAATCACTACAAAATCAATAAAATCAATGTAATGCTTCATCTAGATATCTACACTTACAAAATCAATCACACCCATTATCAATATCAACTACAAAAGTAATAACTATCCCTCTAAAAAAAATAACATATACACTTCGGCGTTCACATTGCATTGTACACATGTGATTGCTAGTTATGTAGATATTACATAAATAAACCACAAGGAGGGGTAGATATTGATTCATTCCGGAAAATATTTTTCTAATCTTCACAAAACCCTCTACTTGATCGTTCCAACCCAACCTGAGCCAGATATTCTCTAATTTATTTTAGGAAAGCACCCAGGTTGAAGCCAAAGTAAACAAAAACACTTTTTCATGAAAATCATCATTTGAAATACTAGTTGCAGTTACAAAATGGATGCATTTCAAACCCCATGCAAGAGCTCTAAGGGAGCCAAGAACGAAGGAGATGGAGATTAACCAAAATATAATATTTCATTAAATTCCTGCATGGTGATAGTCTGTATGCATTTAATTGCATTTAATTTTTTAGAAAACCACCTTTAATTTCCCCCCCTTTCTTCCACCGCCACCCTATTTTTCTCTACATTGAAATATATTACCCAAAAGTTGTATGGAGATAAATAAAACATTGGTGAAGATTTTATTAAATTTAAACAAAACAATTATTGCCCCCAGTATGGAAATAACCCAAACTTAAAACCTTTTACATGTGCATGTTCAGAAAATTGACCTCTACATAATTCAATGCAACCAACTTTTATGGTTCCCCATCACTTTGCTAAGGTATCCAGGGTGCATATGATCGGTCCAAGGCCTAAAACTAACATAAGTTGCTCACTTCAACTTACCATTATGTTAATACACAGTTATTTTAATTTAAGCATTTCTTTTGCTTTCCTCATAAAATAATAACAAATTGTATTTCAAGTAAGTGTCCCTTCGTTATCGTAATAAGGCTAATCAAACTGAATCATAATGAATCAATTTCTTTACATGTTCCTTCACATATGACCTTCATAATACTATATGGTCAATGGCCTCCATAATTCCAGAAGATTTGGAAAATTATATAACATTCGACATTATCTCACCTATCAAAATACACAACATCTATGTATAATTTCATTCACACTTATCAAGTCATCACTCTCAGTGAGATAAGTAAAACAATATTATTTTTTATAGGAGTAACAATGTAAGTATCCAATTGCCTCAATCACATTAAAAAAGGGGAGCATCACATCAAAACAAGGTGTAAAACAATATTTAATTTTCCATTCAACAATAAAGCAGTACATCGTGTACTGAAATCATCACACAAATCATGGTAAAGTAATTCTTACCATAAAAAGCAACAAGAATTAGTTATAAATGTTACATAATTTACAAACGTTGGTCGACAAGAGTTGTTGCGTGGTTACACATGCAACTACACGTAAGTGTGTATATCATTTTTAGGATATATATACACACGAGTAATTGCATACACAACTATGCAGTAGGGCTTATCCCCCTACCCTCATAAATCATGTCTCCTTTTACAACTTATCCTAATGACAAACATACTAAAATTGAGGGATGTGACACTTGTGGGGTTGGTCCCTCACTAGAGTCGTAGGGGTTGGTGATCCTTGTGAAGTGAGTGCTTCAATAAAGAAATATCTTGTGTTGTGTAATATACACATGATTTCTTTGTGTTGAGTAATATATGCAGAGGTTTAGTGGGTTTTCTTCCCCTTAAGGGTTTCCCACATATATCTCATGTCATTGTGTCATTTTCTCATGTGTATGTTTAAATGTGCATGGTCTAATCTTATTAATACTTAAAGGTTTATGATTGTGTATGGTTAATTGAATGAACATTTTAAATGATCGATTCAACCACCCTCTCAGTCATTGTGTTTCCAACAAAAAGTTGCTAGGAAGGCAGAGCGGTAAGAATAAACGTACACAACACAAAATTTTCCAAGGATGTACAAGAAGAGGTGAAGCCATAAGCGTGGAAGTAATGTGATTGCTACAAGCTATTTCTAAAATGGGTCATGTATATATATTGGATGTCCAGTCATTTTTTGGAAGGTTGGACCCATAAAAAATTGTATATTGGTTTACAAGTATGGAGGAATACTTTGAGTTCAAAGAAATCGTAGATTAATAGTACATCAGAGCAGCGCAAACCAATTTAAGGGAACATGTGGAATTGTTGTGGAAGGATGTAAAAAATGAGCAACATAGTAAAGGAAATGATAATATAGTGCGTTGGGATCACATGGCTCAAAAGATGAGGATTATGTTTTTATCGTTTGATTACCAAATGGTCTTGTTTAAGAAGTTACAAAATTTGAGACAAAAGGAGATAAAAGTTAAAGACTACACGAAGGAGTTCCAAAACATCATGAAAATATCTGGACATACAAAATTTGACTAGGATAAGGTCACATGGTTTATAAATGGCCATAGGCTTGGAATTCAATAAGAACTTATCCTATTATGCATTAAAACAGTGGAAGAATCTTATCAACTAGCCTTGAATATGGAAGAGAAATTGGCACACAATAGTCACAGTACAACTAGAAGATCAACCCACAATGTATAAGGTAGAGGAAGAAGTAACTAAGGATATAATAGACCATAAATAGATGAGTGCAGTAGTGTGTGTTGGTACCCATATTTTCCATGCTTTATTTCCACACCATATCATTAGCTGTGCTCTTGATTTCAATTCGGTTTTGTACTTAGTATCTACAAGTTTGAAGTAAACAACAATGTGTACTTTGGCATATTGTCGTGGTAATCGATCATTTCTGAAGACTATGAGTATTGCGTACAAAATGTAAATTTTTCCTTGGTACCCAATGTAGGGAAATATTTTGGAAACCATGAGAAAATCATAAAAATATAGTTTTTATCCCTTCAACATTTGTGTGAAGTGCATATCGATTGCTTAACCCCATGATATAATAGAAAATATAAAGTGAATACTTGAGGGAAGAAATAGTGATGTTAAAATGTACTCTACACCTGAGGATGTGTAAATTTCCAGTTTGATTCCGAATCCCGGAGAGGTATATTTGAATAACTTGGCATGTGGTAGATCATTGGAGACCGGAATTGAATTTGTATTTTGTCTTTCCTGGAAATATTTTAAATATGGTTTGAGGTTTTCGTTGCGGTCCAAGATTCCAAAAGGTACAATTGGCTAATATTTAATACATTTTTGTGGTTGTTCCAACAATTACTAAGATGAAGGAGTATTTAATATTTTCTGATGGAAAACCCAAGATTGATTAAGTACTTAATGGCTGGATCCATCTTGCATGATAACTTGGAGTTGTGTGAATTGTGTGTGTGCAATAGTGAGCATTGTGCGGAAATATTACTGGTGCAAGTTTGATATGGTGTCATATATATGAGTGTGAATTGAATTGTGCGTCTCAACGACACTAAAACAAAAGAAAGAAAGACATTCCATACAATGAAAAAGGAAATAAAAAACTAGATTGATATATGACATAAAAAATGGGGTTCTATTATAGGGGCCCCTAGCCTCGGAGATATATATGCAAAAAAATAAAATACAAAAGAGAAGGACTACATTTTAATAGATGGATAATTCCTCTATATGCATGGCCTCCCTTGGAAGCAATGAGAGATGTGTTAGAAGGTGGTCTCTACATAACATGAACTCCTCATGGGCCAGTGCATTAAATATAAATTGAATGTCCATTTCTAGGCCCCTCAACATTCCTTTCGCCATTAATTATGGCACCCCAACCCACGGCTCATTCAAAATACGATTGAACTCCTCCCTCCATTCGAGAAAGTTCACCCAATCGTGAAGGTGAAGACCCCCTTTTAGGTGAGTTCTCAAGCCATGTCCTGTCGGTGCTTGACTTACAAAGGCACATGCAATATCAATAACATAAGCTTGTGGGATAACCTTCTGCTTCTCCAAGGGAGGAGCCCCAATTGCTGCTTCAGTAGCTTGAAGCTCAGCCTCATTAGCTTCTAGTGCAACGAGCCTCTCCTCTATGTTGTCCACTCACATATTCAGACGTGTTTTTTCCCCTTGAGGTGGGAAGTTTAAGGTTTAGGAAGGAAGTTACACTTCTAACATGAAAGGGGTATAATAGGGCATATACGTGTGCCACTTTTCATTGAATCCTTGGGAGATGGTGAGACCGCTGGTGTTTCAAGTGCTCTGTTTCCAGGTGATACTCAGGTAGGAGTAGGTGATGATTTAAGGCTTGATAAACAGGAAAGGATGCACACAATTTAGAAAGCCTATTCATAAAATATATGACTAATGCATTATAGGAGGAACCATTATGGGATTGGCATGCACATTTAGAATGCTAAAAACAAGCTTGATGTAGGCCTCATTCAGCCCTATCAAGTGAAATAATTCACTCAAGTTCTCAAACTTGGGACATGATGGGATAAATCCTAGGGTTGGTAGGGCCATGGTGGAAGGGTGACGTGCAAGTAAGAAAATATGGAAAATTCTGCGGAACTTGAGCAATAAATTTTGATCCATTGTTGTAGGCTTCGACAGTGAGAGTAATTTGAAGGATGACATTTTGAATACACTGCATTTGAAACATTAATTATCGATGTTTTGAGTCCAACTATGGGACCCATCACTGGGATAGAAAGATTTTTATTCCCAAATATAGTTTATTACAAATTTTTGATGCTTGACCTTTCATATTCTCTATAAATCTTTGTATTCTTGATGATTGAGCTTTCATCTTCTAGCTCTTATTTTTTATTAAGTGTAATAAGGGTTTCCATGTATTTCTTAGGATAAATCCCCCATCCTTATTTAAATTATTAGAAAAAAATTCTATTTCAACGGCTTCACAGATTTGGAATTCCCTCAAGTGGTCAATTCTTGCGATCAATTTAGTATCTTCAACGCAAATGTGATGTTTGAATTTAGAGGAGTCTTCTGCAAGAGCATATTTTGTAACTCGATCATGGTGAATATCTGCAATGTTCTTTTGTATGAGTTTTTAACATTCTTCCTGTTTCTACGATGTATTTTTTTCGCATAAGCATGGGATTGAGTATACCTGACTGTATAAAATGGAATTTTTAAATACTTTGACAACAAGAGTAGTGAGAATATCAGATGAGGACCATTTGCGAAAGGAAGTAGAATATTTAATCACAGTTTTACATTGCAATGGTTACAATGAAAAATAGATCTAGAGAGAATTCAAGCGTGATTTAGCACAAAAAGATAAAAGAAAAGAACCAAGAAGGGAAGATCCAGGCCCCGTAATCAAACACCCATATATACAAGGCATCATAGATAACATTCCAACAAATCTAACAAGAAAATGTCTTAAAATAATTTTTACACTATTGAAAACATTCAGAAGCATACTTGACAAAGAAAAAGATCGTCAAGACCCCAAATTATATAATGGGTATACTCGATCCCATGCTCATGCAGAAAACAATACATTGGAGAAACAAGAAGAACATTAAAAAATCATATAAAAGAACACATTATAGATATTCACCATGATCGAGTTCGAAAATCCACTCTTGCAGAACACTCCTCCAAATTCAAACATCACATTTGTGTTGAAGATAAAAAATTGATCATACGAATTGACCACTGGAGGGAATGTTGAACCCCTCAAATCATTGAAATCTGATTTTTTTCTAACAACTTAAATAAGGATGAGGGGTTTATCCTAAGCAATACATGAAAACCCTTATTACACTTAATAAAAAATCAGATCTAGAAGAGGAAGGGTCAATCATCAAGAAGACAAAGCTTTCTAGAGAATAGGAAAGGTCAAGCGTCAAAAATTTGTAATAAACTCTCTTTCAGAATAAAAATATTTCTCTCCTGATGATGGGTCCCATAGTTGGACTCGAAATGTCAAGAATCAATGTTTCAAATTGAATGTATCTAGAATATCATCTTTCAAATTGTGATCCATTGGAGAAACATGTCACATTTAAATATGCAGTTTTATTTTGATGACATGTACCACCCATCCTATCACCTTAAATGTTCATATCTTACAAATCAGTTGAAGAAAGAGATTGAATTAGGGTAAACCATTTATGAGAGCATGTCACCGGAGGATAAATAAATGTTTGCATTTTTATAAAGGTCTTGTCATATTAAACACCTTCATTTTCTATGTCAAATTTAGTGTCAATTAGAAAATAAAATTAACATAAAAAGAAAATCAATATGATGTGGAAAATATTTCACTTGGTTGTGTTGACATGATGATGATTAAGAAAAATTGAAAGATGTCATAAAGGGAATATTTCCTATTATTCCTTAGTGGCCCCGAAGGATTTCTTGAGAGTGAATAAACTGAGATTCCAATGGAGTATTCACAAAAACACTGATATGGATAACATTGTATATGGAGATGGGGGTTTTGGGATAAAAGGAGGATGATACGATTATTTGGATGGAAGAGGGAGAACTCCTCAGGGGGGCTCTGGGATTTTTAGGTGTATGATTATATAATGGGAATTTGCACTTTTTTGGTGTAGGAATTGTTATGTTCTCCATTTTCTTAGAATTCATGCTAAGGTGATTACATCTATATATTCATTAGCAAGATTTGGGAGCATGTGTATATGTTTGCCTTGTTTTTTCTAAATCAAATGGATATGTTCAAACAATATACTATAGCTATTTTGGACATACTTTTGTTATAAAATGATTTTGAGAGTGGGATAAATGTGTATTTTTATTTAAGATCTTGAGTGGGTTATAGATGAAGCTCTAAATGGTAATACTCTATTGATGGTTAGTCAATAAGGGTGGTGGAAAAGAATGATGTCCGTTAGGAGTACTTTGGGAAGTAATGTGTTTATATCTTGGGGGTCCCTTTTTTTAGGAATATTTAGCATAACTCACACACAATGATTTAGTCTCAAGGGTCTTGAGATGGAGCATCAGGGATTGGGGTCATTTGTTTTCTTAGAGAATCCTTATGACTGATTTTTTGTGGAAGGACCACTTTATGTTACTCCCATTTCATGAAAAAATTAAGGTGTTATGACGTGATGGCTGACATAGTCCCTGATCTTTCTTACATCTTTTGGTATCTGAGTTTTTCCTCCTCATAAATCCATCTTCATCCCACAAATATTTAATAAATTACTCTAAATACCATAATCCTCTCACATATCTCATCTTACTTGTTGATTTCATACAATATCTAATGGTGAAATACACATTCAATGTGCATGCCTCAAGTGTTTTCACTCATCTTCAAATATCCTTAATATTAACTTATGCTAAAAAATAAAAACTCTTTGAATTCAATGTTGAGATCACATTAAATTTGTCTTTAGCATCCTGTGTTGGAGTTCCCAAGTGCTTTTAGTTATTTATAACCACTCTTTCGAGTGAGCACTGCATGTGGTGGCTGCATTTGGCCTTTGATTGACCTACCCAGCTAGAATTGGAAATTATACCCAATTCCTCCCTCTTTCTCAACCCCTCGGGCTGTACCTTGAGTCCTCTCACCCTGAATTGGAAAATTCAGAAATATTAAGGAAATCATCTGCACCCTTTGTTAAGGTGTCTCCCCTTCACTCCCAAAGAGAGAGAAGATGATAAAGTGGAGGGATACCCCATCCATGTCTACGAAATGAAAATTCATGTGGATCCCTATTCTCACATCGTCCCATGTGTCTCTCTCTTCCCCTCGGTGTGTCATCCTGAAAGCCAATAGTGCGCAGAAATCATTCCATAATAATGCAAGGAATAATGAAGCATTGTACTCCTCAAGAGGGTGTAAGATATTTAGTTGAGGAAGGGTAAGAGGATTCTACAAAACATGTTATAAGTGTAGCATCGTAGGACTTCATGCATTTGAATCTCCAAGTGCACAAAGTGAAGTTACAAGTAGGCGCACGAATGATTGAACGTATTTGACACATGGATTTGTAGACTCAGTGGAATCTATATAAAATTACAAGATACCAGAGTGCAAAGAATCCCTAATTATAAGGAAGGTATTGTTGAAGACATCACATAGAGAAGATGAACCTAGACAGAGGACGATCTTGTTTAGGGCCATTTACAAGTCAGAAGGGAAAATGTTGTAAATTGATTATAGATAGTGGAAGAATGGGAAATATGGTTTCTTGCAAGATGGTGGAGAAGTTGAGGACAAAAAATATTTCACACACAAACCCTAAAAAGTGTCATTTTTGCAAAAGGAACACTAGGTTCTAGTAAATGAGAAAAGTCTTGTCAAGTTCCAAATTGGGAATATTTACAACGAAATATTGTGTGATGTAATTCTAATGGATGTTTTTCCTCTACTTTTGGGAATGCCCTTGCAACATGATAAGAAGGCTATTCATGATGGGCATGTAAATATCATTTACATCGAGAAGGATGGTCACATGTTGAACTTATCACCATTAAATGATGATAAGAAAAGATAAGTATATAGTGGGGTTTGCATAAGAGTTTTAATAGTATCTATAAGGGAATTTTTGTTAGAGGTGGATAAAGGAGAGGTGTATTATGCACTGGTACCTAGAGAAATACATGAATACTATGCAAGGAATAAGTTATTGTAGAGGTACACAAGGTATTGGAATAATTCCTAGAAGTTATGACAAAAGAATTTCCACAGAGACTATTGTTAGTGCATAGTATTAGTCGACATATAGAATTAATACCAGGATCTAGTTTTCCAAACAAGGAATAATATATAATGACCCCAAAATAAAATGAAGAAGTGCATAGACAAGTGCAAAAATTTCTTAATAGAGGACTAGTGAGTGAAAGTTTGAGTCCATGTGCAGTACTAGTAGTGCTAGCAATAATGAAAGAAGGAGAATGAAACATGTTTACTGATTCCATGTCCATCAATAAGATTACCATTACATAAAGGTTTCCATTACCCAATATGTATAATCTAATGGATTTTCTTAGTGGTGTGTGGTACTTTTCCAAGATTGATTTGAAGATTGGTTATCTCAAGATCCACATCAAGGAATGAGAAGATTGGAAGACCTCATTCAAAACAAAGAAGGGATTGTATGATTGGTTAGTTATGCCATTCAGGTTAACCAACTACCTAAGTAATTTCATGAGACTCATGAAAGAAATTTTGAAGCCATTCTTGGGAAAATTTGTGATTATATATCTAGATGTTATACTATTGTTTAGGAAGACAAGGGAAGAGCACTTTGAACACCTATATAAGGTAATGAAGCGCTTACAAGGAGAAACGTTACTGGTAAACATAAATAAGTGTAGCTTCATACACAAATATTTAATATACTTGGGATTTGTAATATCCCCAGAGGTTTTTTGAATGGACCCATAAAAAAGTGCGTGAAATCATAGTGTGGCCCTCACGAATGAGTGTGACTTAGGTGTGTTGATTTCATTGTATAACAAACTTCTATAGGAAGTTCATAAGGAGATTCAATGGAATATGTGAAAGGATCATAGAGACCATGAAGATTATGAAATAAGTAGGGTACAACTTCTAGGAATTGAAGGAAAATATTACATCGTAACTAGTGTTAGCATTTCCAAGTTTTGAGAAGATATTTAAAGTGGATTGTAATGCAATTAGGAAAACTATTGGAATAATAATAATACGATAAGGGAGGCCCATAACGTATTTTAGTTAAAATTTTAATGACACAAAAAGGAGATACCTAACCTATGATTAATATTTCTACATAATAATCCAAGTGCTGAAGAAATGGAGGAATTATTTGTTGCCGAAGGAGGTTTTTTGTAAACTGATCATCAGGTTCTACAGTTCATCAATATTCAAGAAAATTTGAACCAAAAGCATATGAAGTGGTTAGATTTCCTACAAAGTTACTCATTTTTATCATGAAGCTGTAACAAAAAATCCAACAAGGTTGTGGATGCATTGAGTAGGAGAGTGTTTGTATTCACAAAATTACATAATCAATTCGTTTGATTTGAAACCATAAAGGAGTTATATGTGTCAGAAAAGGATTTCAAGGAAGAATGGGAAACATGCAAGGAACCAACACACATGGATACAACACCTTGGCTAGACTATTTTATCTAGGGAGGAATATTTTCCTGAGGAGTTCTATTACCTATAATGCAAGGATCAATGCGCGATAATTTGATAAGGTAAAATCACTATGGAGGATTAGGAGGTCACTCTAGAGGCGATAAAACTTTGGTATAGATACAAGAGAGATATTGTTGCCAAATATGGGCATATATGTATGTAATTATGTGTAAAGATGCATGGTTTTCTAGCTAACCATGGGGATCAAATAAAACACAAGGTTATATCAACCTTTACCCCTACCAAAAGGGCTATGGGAAGATATTAACATGTATTTTGTGATAGGATTTCCAAGAACATAGAGAGGAAATGAATCCACTTTTGTGGTGGTTAATAGATTTTAAAAAATGGTGCATTTTATTGTATCAAAAAATACTAGTGATGCATCGGGAATCATACATCTATTTTTCAAAAAAGTGGTGTGATTGCATCGATTACTAATAAGTATATTATTAAATAGAGAAACCAAGTTCCTAGGAAATTTATAGAGATTTTTTTGGAATAAGTTGGGAATAAGATTAACCTATAGTTTAACATGCCATCCATAGACTGATGGGTAGACAAAAGTAGTGAACATAATCTTATAAAATTTATTACGCAACTTGATAACATATAAACCGGGCCAATGGGACATGACATTGACACAAGTGGAATTTTACTAAAAAAAATTAGTTAATACGATAGCATAAAGAACCCTATTTTAATTTTTCTATGGAATAATTCTGTGATGAGTCACAAAGTTACGCGAGATGATAAATAACTTGAGGGTCAAAGTAGAGGAATATGGAGAATATATGCATGAATTACATGAAGAAGTGTGTGTGAAGTTGGAGAGGAGCAATCAAGGTTACAAAGAAATTGTGGATAAAGTACACAAATAAAATTAATTTTTGGAAGGAGATCAAGTAATGACACATTTGTGGAAAGAAAGGGTTCTCAGAGGATCTTACAATAAGTTAAAGTTGAAGAAAATTGGTCCATGTAAGGTAGTGCAGAAGATTGGGCCTAATGTATACAAGTTAGAGTTTCCTGAGGGATTTGATATCTCAAATATTTAATGTCTTATATTTTGATGAGTTCCATGAAGGGGGATTTATAGTAGGAAGAATATGGAAGAACAATGTGCAAAAGAAATTGGATAAGATGTGTTAGGAATTAAAGAAAATTTAGACTGGAGGAGGCACATAACAGTGAAGAAGAAAAAATAAATTGAGACCATATAGGACTCAAGGGTAGTAGAAGGCTCATGGGAAATAATATAGGAAATATTTGGTAAAATGAAAGGAACATAATCAGAATATGTGACTTGGATAAGTGCGAAATATCTTGGTCAACTAGACCATACTCTAGAGCCTGAATCATGAGACGAAGCTCACTTTTATTTTACTGTGTGTGTTTACATGTAAGAGCATCACATAAGAATCAAGTAACTGTATCTATTTTGAGGATTTTGGTTAAGTAAGGTGGAACACGTGAGAATTGAATTCAATCAATTAAACAACTAGGGCACAAAATAATAGTCCATGATAGTTTGCAAAAGTTGTGAAGAAGGAATAATTATGCGAAAGATTGGAAAAGCTAAAAGTGGTAGGTATATGAAGGGTACCAACTCAAAAATGACATGAAATTTATCGTTAGACTCACTCAACTACTAGGCCTAAAGTAGTTGGATTCAATTAAAGCAAAGGCATTCAAATTCTAATTTGGCTAGGATTATGAGAGGATTCTAGAACGGAATTCAAATTTCTTATGGGCGGGAAGAAAAGGTCTATAAATACCTGCCTAGTGTTATGTTTTGGTGATTTTTTATGGGGAAAAATACATTGGGACTTATTAAAATATATCATCCTTAGGGCCCTATAGATTGGTATATTCCCTAACAAAGTTTCCAAAAGTTGTTGGCATTGGGGTTATCACACCAGTTGTACAGATATATTAATCAGATATAAGCATATAAGAAATCAATACATAAATAAACAAGAAGAATAATACACAATATTTAACGTGGTTCACCCATTGTGGGATATGTCCACCAAGAAACAACCAATTTATTATCACATAGGAAATACAATGAATATTTGCAATCTTCCACACCTTCTTGGATGTCATGTACTTTCTTCTCTACCAATTTCTCTTTATATCTATAAAGGAAACTTCTCTTAATTCTCAATTGAATTCAATTCTTCTAAACCATAGATTTATGCTTATATATGCATTTATAATCTTAGGGCACTCTAGCTATGTAATTACAACCATTATATTCACTTTACAACTAAATATAGATCTAATTCCCGTAACTTAATTAAAATAGTCACACATAGGAAATCGATGTTGGTTAGCCTTAACCAATGATCATTCCTTCTTTCTTGACCGATACCAGTCCATGGGTGACAGAAGACGGGTTGTCAACCAAATATGGTTACTGTGTATTCCAGAAAGTTTGTACAAGCATTCCAGTGAATCAATTAAGCTCCACAACTCAATAATCTCCCATTTGGAGTTAAATTGTTGCACTGTACCATATAGCTCCTTCCTCTGATCCTTTCCTTGGCCTGTTTCTCCTTCCTCCAGTATCAAAATCGAAGACCAACAAAAGTGGAGTGTAGCTCTAGCTTCTCCTTTACCAATGGCTTTGTTAACATATCTGCAGGGTTCTCCTTTATATGAATTTTTGCCAACTTCATATGCCCATCCTCCAATACCTGTTGTATGAAGTGATACCTCAACTGAATGTGTTTCATTCTAAAATGAAACACTGAGTTCTTTTACACATGAATTGCACTTTTACTATTATTGTACAATCTGTAATCCTGTTAATCCTTTCCCAACTCTTCTATGAACTTGGTCATCCATATATTCTCCTTGTTAGCTTGTGTAGATGGAACATACTCAACCTCTCTAGTAGACAAGGCCACAACCTTCTGTAATCTTAAAATATGGCTAAATTTTGTGCCACCTACTATGAAAACATATCCAATGGTGCTCCTCCTGCCATCCAAATCACTAGCCATGTATGAATCCACATATCCACGTAAAGAATTATATGACCCTCTATAACATAACTGTATGTCAGATGTCCCTCTCAAATACCTGAGAATCCATTGGAATTATTTCCAATGCTCTTTACTTGGATTATCCATAAAACAAATCACATTCCCACTACCTATGCAATGTTTGGTCTGGTACAAACCATAACAAACATCAAACTCCCAACTGCTGAGGCATATGGAACTCGTTCCATGTACTCAACCTTCTCGTGTGATGTAGGAAATTGATCTTTTCTTAATTTGAAGTGCCCAACCATAGGTGTACTTACAGGTCTTGAATTTTGAAAATTAAACCTTTCCAACACCTTATTGATATAATGCTCCTAAGACAAATATAACTTCCCATTCTTCCTATATCTATGAATTTTCATGCCAATGATTCTCTTTGCATTTCCCAAATCCTTCATTGCAAATGTGTGAGATAGATTTTCTTTAATTTCACTAATGTCTTGCATACTAGATCCCACAATAAACATATCAACCACATATTGTAATAGAATAATATAGCTCTCATTTCATATCATCTTTAAATAAAAACAATTGTTGAGAAGATAAATTATGAAACTAAGGAGAAGGTACACAAAATTTTTGCACGTGGTAGCAAGGCATATTTGAAGGTGTAGAAGGATAGGGAAGGAAGCGTGTGCGAAAGGTAGATTGAATCAAGAATTAGCCATTTTCATGGTTACGGGATATTGTTTGAGATAACGTACAAAGCACACAATTGGATGGAGACTTGCGAAACACAAAAATTCTATTTTGGGAAGAGTGTCTACTAAAGCACCATGCATGAGTTTGAATTAATAATAGAATTACTACTACCGGATAATTGTAAGATATCTATTATTAACACACTTGCATGTGTGCATGTTATTGTAAAGGTGTATGACTATTTTCAGCATGTGACCTATTTTTGTAAGTGTGTAAGTGGTGAAGGGAAAGTCCCCACCCTTATAAATATGTATTAATTTGTGTAGATTAGTAGTGTTGTGTATGAGCTATTGTGGAGTTATGCTACCAGATCTGATGCACGCATAAAATTATGATACTAATTATTATAAGAAGCTTATGTGTTTATTGTGTTTTTAATATAATGGAGTGTGTTGGGTGAATAATGGTGTTAAACATGTCTGAAATTAGTTCTTACATGGTTGACTTCGTTATGTCTATCACATAATTCATTATTCATTTAGATCTAGATCTAGAATATGCTCTGTGAAATATTTATGCTATTTTTGGATATGAATACATTACATCTTCATCATGTTCAAATCATGTACAAGAAACTCTAAGGAGGATCCTGGTACCTCTGTGCACTTCAGGTGACTGCTCAACTTAGGATGGGTGACGTGCCAACATGTCTGGGTTATTCGTGATAAATTCTAGGCTGCATCATTAGTTTCATTTCCAGGACCTCTTTTTCAGTTGTTTTCAGGATGGTTCACAATGAAGACGTATCGGTTGACCCTAGAAAGTGTTGAGGAGTGGATAAAATATCTATAAGAAGAGTACACACAAAGATTCAACATTGGATCTGAGTTTGATGAATGTACGTGGGTGGAAAGGAATATGTATGACTATCTCTATGAGAGTTTCTTTTCTATTCTTCTGGTAGAATTGTACAAGTGGCTGGTTGCTTATGTGTCTAAGCAAAAATGGAGGTATCACACACTTGTTTGGACACAGGGAGAGTTTCAGGCCTTATATGATGCTAATCTGATTTGGACATGCACTGTGGATAATTGGTTCCATGGTTTTTTGAACAACTATATCTTGGAATACTCAATTTCCACTTATTCTTGCCAAGAGATAGATGAGTTCCAATTTTTATGGTATCCCAGGGAATCTTACTTGCAAGGAATTCCAATGGAAATTAAGATCTTGATGGTAACCCTGGATTTAGAGGAAAAGCTGATGGCCAGCTAAAATCCACCACACACTGGGGAAAGAGCAGGTTTGGTGAAAGATGACAGACGTAGTGGCAGAGAGGTAAAGAGAAGAAAGGTGGCTTAAGTGTAATGAGGCACGTGAGATGGAGATAGAGAAGCAATGTGACATTGTATAGCAGATGGTGTTGAGGAGAGAGATGGATCACAAAGGATTAAAAACTCATGCAGAAGGCATGGAGCTAGATCATCAGGAACTACCCCATTTGGGTAAGCATGAAAGGGAATCCTCCTTGGCCTCACACAGGAGTGCGCCAGCAGAGATGACCTGGGTTGTAGGTGTGCATTTGAATCTACCTTACAACGTAGCCCTTGCGCTTGGTTTTCTAGTACTTAGTACATCTAATAGTTAACAAGATAATTTAGGCAGTAGGGAAGCAAGTGTAAGTCACATAACAAGTACATCGATGGTAGGGAAAATGTATTTGTTGTTGTTTAGAGGTACCTTTTCAAGTGCATCAGCTGCACAGAATTTGAGTGCATAGAATTTGGGACTCAATTATGGGAGTAGTACCACCATGCAGACTATAGGAGTTTAGTACAGTACTACTATTATGACACATGGAAGTACATATTATTTTCCAATTATGGTTACGGGTCGAGGATCAGGGGGTGTAGGTGGATGTAGTTTTGGTTGATTTGGTGGTTTTGGAGGTAGAGGAAACACAAGGGGTTTTGGATCAGGTGGGTAGGGTTTGCACCAACCCCAAAATATTTACATGGATTTGTATCTTCATATTCCAGACTATAGTGACATAGAATATGCTACCAAACATGTGCACATGTGTGAGATACTGTGGCACGCAAAAAAGATCACAACTAATGAGTGCAAGGAAAGTAAATTTACAACTACATTGTAGGGATGCGCACACAATTGGTATAGGAAGTTTGACCCTAATCAAAATTTTGTAGATTATGCAACATTTAAATATGCATTCCTTAAAGAGTTCTATATCCTTGATTTTGAGCAGAAGAGTATAAGTGCACTCAAGGATATTAAACAAGGTACTACGGAAAGTGTTTTGGAGTATGATGCCCATTTTAAAACACTTTTATCTAAGATTTCTTATGATATTCATATAATCTAGCAAGAAAAATGGTTCGTTGGAGGTCTGATCACACCTTTTAGAAGGGCATTGTCACATAAGACATACACTAATCTACTTGAAGCCCTTGAAGTAGCTTTACACGCTGAGGCAGTCGGGAGCATAGAAACTGGAGTTAGCCCATTCTTGGAAGCACATATTATAGCCATGGAAAAGTAATTTGAGAAACTATCAGAAAATTTGGCACATGAGACACGCACTGGGATTTGATGTATAGATTGTGAAGTAGAGGGGCACACCAAAGATAATTGTCCCCACAGAACGGTACATTCATTATTTATAGACTATGAGATATGTCACCTGAACCATGATGCTAGCCATTTCCCATTATTACAACACATGCAATAAGGAAGAATGTATCTTGTTATTGTAATATTTTCTAGTCCATGACTCACGATATAGAAGACTAAAGGTTGATTGGTAAGATCCATGATGCTATAGATATTGGTGTGTGACAGACAGGAGTATCAGATAAATCTAAGGCTAAAGGTGAGCATAAGGATCAGAATAAAAATTAAGCACATTATGATCGTAGTGAGGGGTGCTATGAAGGATGACCTAGCAAAGATTGAGGATACCATGGTGGATTCAAAGGTCAAGGTCATGGTGGTGGATGAGGTGAATTCCCTCGTGGAACATGCTTTACATGTAGATAACCTGATCACTATAGGTGCGGATGTCCTCAAAATATTACATTTTATTTATGTGGGAAGAATCATAACTATGAGGAATTCCCAGATCTATATGAGCATCTTAGCAAGAAGCATAAATAGGAGAACAAAGCTGCAGGGATGGTTAGGATACATCATGCTATGGAAAATAAATGGATGCCAAAGTTGGAACTGGAACATGAGGTGTTACATGTAAAGATCACTACACGTGCTGAAGCTGCACGCACTAGAGAGGCGTTACCACAAAAGCATACCATCATTAAGGAGGACGTTTTACATGCAAGATACCTATACTTGCACACTAGAAGGAAGTTTATCAGGAGACCATGGAATTACTCAGAGACCTTTAAGGGGAAGTAAAATTTTTAAAGGAGAAAGCACAAAAGATGGAACTCAAGAAGGCAACAAATATGGTCTAGTCAGATATTGATGACTTGAAGGAGGTATGCAGAATGATGCGCCAAGAGAATATTATTCCATTACTAGGGAGTTGGCTAAAGGGAAACACTTTCCATTTGAATATGTAGAATGGGTGTTAGATCCTGCATGCAAATCTCCCCCACATTTCTTAGATTACGATAAGGATATCACTCTGAATATTGTTGTCGATGGATGGATCTTGAGTAATATAGTGATTGAGACATGCACGAAAGTAAATGTGCTTACTTTAGATGCATGGGTATAGATGGGGAGACCTACATTGCATCCATCTTATAATGTATTATTTATGGCTAATCAAACTAAGGACACTCCTATCAGAGTTTTAAAAGATGCATCCATTACTATACAAGGGGCCAAGTTCACTGGGAATTTTGAGGTTTTAGCGCTTGCAGAAGAAGAAAGTTTCCTAGATCTTCTTAGAGGCCCTTGGTGTTACGAAAATAATACTGATCTTTGGTTCAACAAGGGATATATCAGTTTTGAGAACAAAGAGGAAAGAGTTATTATCCGTTTTATAGATGGAAAATCTGTGCCCTATGTTGAGCCTTTAAGTGTGGAAGATCTGAGTAGGATCTATGTACGTGCCATTTGAGATCCAAAAGTGTTTGATCCATCTAAAGAAAGAATCCTTTAGTGGGAAGATGCACTATCTATTATCCATACTACAAGTGTTTATTTTGATAATTAGGCTCATGGTACTTATGAGAGCATTGGACGTGAAGTAAGGATCATTTTTTCGAAGAAAATAAAACCTCGTTGTGCCAGGAGGATAGATAAATACTTTTTACCTTAGTACATTGACGAAGGAGACCCTAAAATATTTTTGAGTGCCATGGAGGAAAAATGGATAAACGAGTTATAAATAAGAAGTATGTTAGCATAAACCCTGTGTGGGATAGCAGCGCATTGGTGGGTGGTTGACATGGATAATCTTGTAGAATACAATGAAGTTAGGATTGCTCTTAAAATTCAGTTTTCCAGGAGCAATGCACCGACTCAAATTAGAACATATCATGGTAATCAACTTGATCATCACCACATTCAACACTGTGAGAGGCTCTAAATAGAGGGGAAGGAAGCTTTACCACCTTCAGTATATGTGCAAAAACTTTATTCCACTTTACAAGGTTGCGCACGTGCTTGGTATGTATATGTAGAGCTACATAGAGAAATTGGAAATTGGTAGGATTTGATTATAGGTATGGTCTGAACTTTTGAATCCTTCTCTACTAAACCTCTAGTAGAAGAGGCATTCAGGGTTATAAAGAAGTTAACTATGAGAGACAATGCAAATGCGGAAGAAATAATTCAAGATTTATTTGATGAGAATGACTCAAGAGCAGGTTTTTCTCAAGGAGCAGAGACAAATGCCACACTACTTAAGTGCACTTGATTTGAGAAAGAAAAAGGGAAGATAGTCTACATAGTGGATGATGCAAAAGTAGAAGAAATGGATATAAATCATTCAATAGGTACACGCGAGGTCTTGGATAGTGCAGATAATAACACATGCACCTATTATGAACCTACTAGGACCAAGAAAGTGAATATTGGTATATATGTTGAAGCTAAAGAAGCAATAATTGTAGATTATTGGTCTAAATCTGAAGTAGAAAAAATAGTGGAGTTGCTCCCTAATTTTTCAGGAATTATCTCCTATGGGCTACCATAAATTGAAGGGAGTGCATGAATCATTAGGAGAAATGAAGATAAAGCTTAAGGAAGGTGTGCACATGGTCAGAAAGAGATCCTATAAGATGAACCCCAACTTGTGTGTAAAGGTCAAAGAATAAATTGACAAAATGTTGAAGTCTAGAATCGTCAAGCCCTTGGAAGAATTAGAGTGGGTTAGCCCCATGGTTATCAGTATAAAGAAAGATGGCCAAATTAGGATTTTTGTGGATTATTGAGAATTGAATGTTGCATGTTTGATTGATCCCTTTCCTACACCTTTCACAGAGGAGATATTAGAAGGCGTTGTAGGGCATGAGATTTATTCTCTTACATATGGATTCTCTGGGTACCACCAAGTCTGGATTGCATAGGAGGATCAAGAAAAAATAAATTTCACCACTAAATGGGGAAATTTTGCATATACTATGATGCCCTTTGGTCTAAAAAATGTGCCTGCTGTATTTTCATGAATAGTTATTCAAGCATTCTAGGATTTTATTTATATTTTCTTGTAATTTTATTTGGATTATTGGATGGTGTATGGGCTTGTTATGAATCATTGCAATAATTTTTGCTTAATGTTTCAAATATGTAGACAAATAAGCATCTCTTTGAACATAAAAAAGTGTGTATTCTGCACCTTTTAGCACTCTGTTAGGGTATATCATCTGGAAGGAAGGGTTGTTGGTAGATCTAGCTAAGGTTGTAGTTATTGTTGGCTTAGAAGATCCTACCAATCAGAGTGAGGTGTGTGGATTTTTGGGTCACACTGGGTATTATAGAAAATTTGTCAAAGGATGTGCTAAGGTTACCACAATCTTTGAAGAGATACTAAAATGAAAAGGGACATTTAATCAGGGATAACCGTAATAATGCGCATTTGAGGTACTAAAGGAGAGACTTACTACAATGCCTATTCTATGCTTTCCCTCATGGGACCAACCATTTTATGTACATGTGGATGCCTCTAGCACATCCATTGGAATGATGTTATCTCAACTTAGAGAATGTGTTATAGATCATCCTATCTATTTTTCTAGTAGAAAGTTGACTCATGTAGAGAAAAATTATACAACGATAGAGCGCAAAGCCTTATCCATGATCTATGCACTACATAAATTTAGACAATACCTTTTAGAAACACCATTTATATTTTACACCAATCACATGGCATTGAAATACTTGGTAAATAAGCCCATTTTATAGGGGCACATATGTCGATGGGTTATTTTATTCCAAGAATTTGATTTCACAGTTGTGGTAAAACAAGGTAAAAGTAATTTTGGCCTAGACCATTTATCACAAATTTAGTCAGGGGAGGATGCACATACAATTGAAGATACGATTCCAGATGCATAGTTATACAGGTTACAACGTGTGCCTTAGGAATTGGAGGATATTGCTATCTTTTTATGCACAGGTGTGGCACTAGATTGAATGAAATCCTTAGAGAAGAAACAACTTACCATTCGTGTGGTTCCGTTTATGTTGATTAATGGTGACCTATACAAGATAGGCCAAGATGAAGTATTGCACTGGTGTGTACTAGAGCATGAGTGCACATACATCATGGTGGTATTGCAAGTGGGAACTATGCAAGTGATGCCACTGCGCACAGGATTCTACTCGTTGGATTATAGTAGGAGACCCTCTAAAAGGATTGTAAAGCATATTTTAAGGTGTGTGATCACTATCAATGCATTGGTAAACCCAGTCAAAGAGATGAAATACCTTTAAGACCTATTCATAGAGAAGATCCATTTGAGAAATGGGCTATAGACTTATGGGTCCTATTTCACTAGCCATGCGTAGAAATGGATCATGCTGCATCATCACTTGCATAGATTATTTTACGAGGCTGGCATAAGAAACACTTACCAAGGATTTTACATCAGCTACAATGGTCAAGTTCTTATGCAAAAATCTACTTATAAAGTATGGATGCCTATTGAGTTTGACCAGTGATAGGGGAACACACTTTTTAAATGAGACAATCAGAATTCTATTAGATGAGTTCATGATTGCACACCATAAGACTACACCATATCATCCTCAGGAAAATGGGACTGTTGAAGCTTTCAACAAGATTTTGAACCAGACATTGACAAAAAATTGTGATGTTGGAAGGAAATATTGGGATGATAAAGTTTCTGCCATTCTTTGGGTGTATAAAACAACCTACAAGCAGTTGAACAAGGCCACACCATTTCAATTGGTGTTTGGTGCAAAATCAGTTCTTCCGATGGAATTCATGTTACCTTATTTGCGTATTGCACACACTGGAGGTCTAGCTAATGAGCATGTTTTGGAAGAAAGAATTGATCAATTGATATCATTAGATGAGAGGCATGCTATAACACGTTAGAGCCAGAAGTAGGAAAAGGCCAGATAAAAGGCATGGCATGACAGGCACATTAGGGACAAAAAACTTGAGATAGGAAAAATGGTACTTCTTTGTGACTCTAAGTTTTTGTGCCATCCAGGAAATCTTAAAATACATTAGTTAGGACCATATATCATCAATCATATACTTGAATCAAGTGCACTTGTCAGTTAGAGACACTTGATGGAATATGATTACCCAGTTACTTTAACGGGAGTAGGCTGAAGCCCTACTATAAATAAGTCTTCTTGGTGTTTGTAATAAGGAAGTGTTTCCATTTAGACTAGGTTTTCATTTCTATATTTCCTTTTTGGTCACTATGCTTTGTCAGTTTAGTTGGTGTTTTGTGTAATAAGTGTGTTTACACACTGAAAGCTAATTACCATTTCAAGAAATTTTATATGTAGAGGACTACACATACCATTGGTTTGGGGTGGCTATTTACAACTATGTACAAATAAAGGAATAAACTACTATAAGTGTTATTCAAGTTTACAGAGGAATGGTTAGAAAGGATATTTTAAAAAAAATATGACCATAGATGGAGATCAATCAAGGAACCATATAACACGAGGTAAGCAACGAATGTAGAGACTAATAGCGGAAGGCGCAATGACAAGGTACTCAGGAGTATGGAAGCCTGGTGAATAGTAGTCTATGGCCAGGAGGTTGGAAGGAATGCTAAAAGGTTATTACTGGGGCTTGAAGATGTACCGCATGGATATTATGAAAATGGTTAATTAATGAGATGATTGTTGGTAGGTGGAGGAGAAATAAATGCACTAAAATTTTAAAAATATATAGAAGAATGTGATATGGGTTCATTTTTACCTTTGCGATCACAAGTATTTGAGCGAGCTAAGTGTAAACGAAATGAACAAGTAGTGTTAAGGTGCAGAGAGTTTTGAAACTAGGCATGGAGAGCATACTGTTGCGCGAAGAAGCTCGTGTCCCCATTAGTGAAGGGTTTGAGAAAAGAAGACATATTGAGGAGGAGCTAGGACACGTGGTTACAAGCTAGGGCACACATATTCGAGCTAGGGTTTGATTTTTCTAATTATAGATAGTGAAATGGTGGATTTTAACTATGGCATGAAAGAAAGCACCTTTCGTAGGCACCAAAGGAAATAAGAAAGTAGAATAAGAAGTTGAATTACACCTGAGAGAAATTTCTTAGAGATGTAGTATCTAGAGGGTGTGATAATTGGACAAGAATGGGATTCCCACATCTACAAGTGTAAGATAAGTGACTATAACCACACATCTGTTAACAAGAAATAATTGGACACATTGTTGAGTACAAAGACCAACAAGTGCATGGTGGATGATATGCCAGTGTACGATGATGATGGAGGGAAACTGTTGAAATAGGTACAAGTCTATCAGTTGTATGAGGGCCCATATTTTAGAAAGTATGAACCTTTATATCAATGGCTGATGAGTAGAGTCCATGAGGACTTCTTCTATTTTTCTAGACAAAGGGTTAGAATCATAGCAGCCCTAATTTTGACACTGACAGGATTAAAAGGCACATGGGTAGACCTGGCTAGTGACCTGACTAATAAAGCAACAATCATGGAGACACATAAAGAGTTAGGGTATCCAAAGGGTCTGCATGGAATGTACATTGATAAATTAAATAAGTACCTAGTGGTATAGGTAGCTACACATCTGGTGACCAAGTTAAATGATCAAGAGAGATGGTTGCAAGTAAATACCATGTGGCTCCATATCGCAAGGAAAATTTCTCAGGGAGTAGTCTATAACATAGTAGGCTACATTGTAGAAACCATTATCAAGGAAGAGGGCACAAGTGATAAGATTAGTTTTGGCACTATCTTACTTTCTCTAGTATTTATGGAAATTGGAGTGCCCGATGGGTCAAAGAATAAGGTTTGGGAATATCCCAAGGAAAAAAAGTCCCTTATAGAAAGTTTTGATAAGTATTTATGCAAAGGGTCAATGAGTGGGCCCTTTAAATAGATTGTAAAGATGTGGTATTATCGACTCCATGTGGTATTTGAAGAGGAGTGGCACATCCCCAAGGAGATACCTTCGGTAGTTAGCAAGGCAATATAATTTTCAGTTTACCAGCACTTTTACATTGCACAGTTCGCTATGAGGGATGGGACATGGAGCCCATGGTGCAAAATTCTATATGCCTTCACAGTGTACTACTTCCAGGCATCAGTCTACTGCTTTATTGATGCGCACCGCCTGAGTTTTATTATAGACAAGGTAGACTGTGACTAGCACACTCTGAGGAAGACATATGTATATCTAGGATGTACTGCCTATGTTGAGAGGTTCATTTCAGACATTATAAGCATGAAGTCTATAAGTTTGACAATTGGGGACATTGGAGTAGTTCTCGTATACCTTCAACTGAAGACCAAGCTGGTGAATAAAATGTATGTGGAGAATGAGTTCATGCTCCTAGGGCCACCTAAGGAAAAGTGTATAGTGGAGAATGTGTTATCCCCGAACCCCACAAAAGTTATAGAGGTAGATGATAAGGAGAAAGGATAGTGAATCAAAATCACGAAGACCTTGCAGCAACACAACAACCACATAAGGAAAGGTTGGATGAGATTGGAAAGATCATAGCATAAAATATGGATCTTCTGGAGTGACATATGTCTGCTATGGATAACGTTGTCATAGTATTGTAGAATGAAAAAGGAAGAGATGAACCAAGATGAGTTGGAGGGTATTACTGCAGATATCCCAGAGAAGACTCGAAATGTTCTGGATAATTGTCGAGATTTGGAAGCTGAAATTAAGGAAGAATATCTAGAGTTGATTCTCCCAGTGGAAGACAAGGGTACAAGAGAGTAAAATATATTCTTCTTACAACAGTTCATTATTTATATTCTTCCATTTTTGTTCTGTAAGGCATCAGGAGGCACCATTTCCAGGGTGGCAATGCAGTTTAGAGTGGGGTAATGTTATGTAGACAAAGTATGACACTGAGGAGAAGGTGCAAAAAATATTCACACACGATAGCAAGGTAGATTTGAAAGTGAAAAAGTATAGGGAAGGAACCGTGCATGAAAGACATATTGAATTAGGAATTAGCCATTTTCATGGTTACAGGATATTTTTGGAGATAGTGTATGGAGCACACAATGGGATGGAGACTTGCATGGCACAAAATTACTATTTTGGGAAGAGCATCTATTAAAGTGCCATGTATGAGTTTGAATTTATAAAAGAATTGCTAGTGCTAGTTAACTGTAAGAGATCTATTATTAATGCACTTACATGTGTGCATGTTATTATGAAGGCGCATGATTATTTTAAGCATGGGACCTATTTTTGTAAGTGTGTAAGTAGTGAAGGTTAAGTCCCCACCCTTATTATTATGTAGTAATATGTGTAGATTAGAAGTGTGCTATATATGAGCTATTGCGGAGTTATGCTGCCAGATCTGATGCACACATAAACTTATGATACTACTTATTGTAAGAAGCTTCTGTGTTTATTGTGTTTTAATACAATGTATATTTTTGGGTGAATAATGGTGATAAACATAAATGATACTAGTTCTTACATGGTTGAATTCATTATGTCTATCGATTAATTCATTATTATTTTAGATCTAGATCTATAATATGCTTTGTGGAATATTTATGTTGTTTGTGGATATGAATACATTACATCTTCATCATGTTCACATCCTATACAAAAAACTCTAAGGAGGGTCCTGGTACCTTTGTGCACTTTTGGTGAGCACTCATATCAGGATGGGTGATGTGCCATCACACCTGGGTTGTTCATGGTAAATTCTAGGATGCATCAACAATGGTCAGATTTACATCTCAAATAACCATGTTCATGCATGAAACCTATCAAACCTCAAATACCATTGCCTTAGAGCTTGCTTGAGGCCATATAGGCTCTTTTTTAATCTACACACAAGTTTCTCCTTACTCTTAACTTCACACCCAAGGGACTGATTCAAATAAATATCTTCCTCTAAATCACCATGAAGAAATATCATCTTGACATCAAGTTTCTCTAAATACAAATCCTCTACTGCTACTAAACTCAATGCAGTACGAATAGAATTCATCTAAATAACAGGAGAAAAGATTTCACTAAATTCAATACCTTCTTTATGTGTAAATCCCTTTACTACAAGCCTTGCCTTATATCTCGTATGTTCACCCTCTTTTTCCTTGATCTTGTAAACCCACTTGTTCTGCAATGCTCTTTTACCTGCTAACAACTTAACCAAATTCCATGTCTGGTTCAGCTCTAAGGATCCCATCTCCTCATTCATGCCATGTTTAGTTCTTCTCTAAGGATCCCATCTCCTCATTCATGCCATGCTCCCACTACTTTTGGGATTTATCCTACATTGATACTTCAAAGCTTTCTAGTTCACCACTATCAGTCAATAACAAATAAGACAAGGAAGGTGAAAATATTTATGGAGGTCTACTTACCCTTTGTGACCTTCTCACTGAGATTTGGGGTGTTGGGGGCTCAATTTGCTCATCATATAGATTTGTATCTACTTCTGACAGTGACCGATGTCAGTCACCTTTTACTGACACGTTGGTTTGGCTAATCGACGTCAATCTACTCTCTTCTATAACTGACGTCAGTACAGGGGACCGATGCCAGTCAAGGGTAGACCAATAATGGTCATGAGTAAACTGATTCCAGTTACTATGTAAACATATAAGTATTAGTTTTGAATATGAGAGTTCATTTTCATCCACAAACTTCTCCACCAGTTCATCTTTGGGTACCAAAAATTGATCCCTATACATTCTCTTTTCATTCTAATCAATGTCACGACTCCTAATTATCTTATAACCTTCTAAATCCCAAAACTGGAATCCAAAATCACCAGAGCCATAACCAATGAAAGTACATATTTTAGATTTTGCATCCAATTTCTTTCTATTTTCCTTATCAATATGCATAAAATCTTATGAGCCAAATACTCTAAGAAAAGAAAGATCTACCTCTTTTCCAGTCCAAGCTTCTTCTGGTATTCCACCATTCAGTGCACTTGAAGGTCCACATTTAATTAAATAAATTGTCGTGTCTACTACTTCTCTCGCCCAAAACTGTAAGGGCAATCCAACATGTATCCTCATACTTCTAGCATGTTCCATGATTGTCCTATTCATTCTCTCTACAACACCATTCTCCTGTGGTGTTCTAGGAACCGTCCTTTCTGTGTGTATTCCATTTACTGAACAATAATAATTGAAAGCCTTATTGCAGTACTCACAACCATTGTCAGATCTAAGGCACTTTAACTTTGAATTTGATTCATTTTAAACTATGGATTTCCATATTTTAAAAGTTTCAAAAATATCAAATTTATGATTAATACAATAAACTCATACCTTTCTTGTGGCATCATCAATGAAAATAACATAGTATTGGGATCCTCCATGAGAAGCTACCTGGGCTAGTCCCCACACATCTGAGTGTATAAGCTCCAATTTATGCTTCTTATTTATTGCCCCAACTTTGAGAAATATCACTCTCTTCTGGTTTCCAAAAATACAATGCTCACAAAAGTCAATATCTACATGTTTCAGATCTAATAACTTACCCTTTGCCTTTAAGATTTGTATTCCCTTTTCACTCATATTGCCTAGCCGACTATGCCACATGTTTGTATCTAAATATGAAGTAGATAGAACAGAAAATGAATCAATAATATATGTAGACAAATACAATGATCCTATATTCTTACCTCTTGCTACAACAAGATATCCCTTGGTAACTTTCTAAGATTCGGCTGTGAGTGTAACCATGCAACCAGTTTTACATAATTCTCCTGCAGAAATTAGATTTCTTTTAAGGCTTGGAACATGCCTTACATATTTTAATATCCATGTATTTCCATTCTGCTATTTAAGATGAATTTCACCTCTAACATTAATATTGTATGGTTCATCATCTCCTAAATAAACATGCCCAAAATTACCCTGAACATAATTTATGAAATAACCCTTATTAGGGGTTGCATGGAAAGAAGCTCCTGAATCTAAAACCCATGAATCAATTTTATTATCAAAGGATAAAATTAGGGAATCTTGTATTACCTATTTTGCAACAAAATTTGCCTCTTTACCTTTCTCTGGTACATTCTTTTTGTTTTTCTTGAACCAACAGTCATTCTTTGCATGTTCTTTCTTTCCACAATTTCAGCAGGTTATTCCTCTACCTCTAGATTTAGATCTTCCATTCTTGGAATTTGATTTACCATTATTCTTTCTCTTGGATCTCTCCTTTTTCCTTCTCCTTATTTCTATATTAAAATAATTCCCAAATGACGATTCTCGTATATGTTTCCTGTGTATTTCTACATTTAGGATTATACTAACCACATCATCAAACTTTAAAACATTAGTAACATACACTGTACTACTAACAACCATATCAAGTTATCCCAACTATCTAGAAAAGATCATAATAATAAAAGTGATTTCACTTCATCCTCAAATAGAATACTAACTGATTTTAATTGATTTTTAATAGACCAAAAATCATTCAAATGACTTGATGCAAATCCACCTTCTTGCATCTTTAAATTAGACCAAATTTTCATCAAATAAAATTGATTTGAAGGAATAGGTTTTTCATATAGATTTTCTAAAGATTTCATCAAATCTACCATAGATCCTACTTTGGTAATATTTGAAGTCACAGATGCTTCCAGGTGCAATTTTATAGATCCCAGAGCCTTTCTATTAAGAGTTTTCCATTCTTCATCAATCATCTTTACAGGTTTTGCCTTCACATCCAAAAATAAATCCAAATCTTTCTGATACAAATATTCCTCCACCTACATATTCCATAATAGATAGTCACCACCATCAAAGTTTTATACTATGAATTTTCCTTCTTCTCCCATTGATTTTCTCCCACTCAATCATAAATCCCTCTATGAGTAAATCTATCAACACACACAACCCTTAAATAAATAATCTCTGATGCCAGTTGTTGGGGTTAGCACACTGATTGTACAAATATATTAATAAGATCTAAGCATATAAGCAATAAATATAGAAATAAACAAGAATAATAATATACAACATTTAATGTGGTTCACCCAGTGTGGACTAAGTCCACCAAGAAACAACCAATTTATTATCACAGAGGAAATACAATGAAGATTTTTAATCTCCCCCCCATTCTTGGATGTCCTGTAATTTCTTCTCTACCAATTTCTCTTTTTCTCTCTAAAGAAAACTTTTGTTAGTTATCAATTGAATTGAATTCTTCTAAACCATATCTTTATGCTTATATATGCATCTATAATCTTAGGGAACTTTAGTTATGTAATTATAGCTATTAGATTCACTTTACAACTAAAGATAAATCTAATTCTTGTAACTTAATTATAATAGCCATGCAAAGGAAACAAAATCTAGTTATCCTTAACCGATGTCAGTTCCTTCTTTCTTGACCAATACTGGTCCATGGGTTATTGACAATGGTTCGTCAATCGACATCAGTTATTGTGTATTCCAGCAAGTCTGTAAAATCATGCCAGTGAAGTAATTAAGCTCCACAACTAGGTCTAAATTATAATTATAGATTTCACATACATTAACCAAAGTAGGTCTAAATTTAATTAGACGAACACAATAATGTAAAAAATAAAAAATGCTAATAAACCAGAGACATAAAGTTCTACATATCCATTAATCAAGGACAAAAAATTCCTTCTTGGTTGTACAAGATCACAATTTTTGTAAAGTTAGAGAGTAGAGAGGATAGAGGAACATAAACAAGGATATAGAGGAAATGGAGTTTTTATTACTTGATGTAGTGGTGATACAAATCCTATCAACTTACAACAATCAACAATTGCCAACCCTTTGGAATGGAGAATCCATTCTAATTCATAGCATTACAACTGTCATTCATCTCCCCCCACATGAATTTTCACCTTTCCTCATCACTTGTGAACTTTCATATTCCTAGGGAATAAAAATGATTCTCTTTTCTTATTAATGAAAAAGGACTCTTGCAATGTTGATTTGAAGGTCACTTTTAAGTGAATAAGAAAAAATAGTTAAAAAGTACATTCTTAATGAAGAATTAGAATATGGAGAGAGAAGAAAGAAGAGATAGATGAAAGAGGGTTGATCAATTTGATGAAGATAAATCCTCTGTTGATGGCTAAATTGTTTCTACTGGATCATGAATGAATGCCCCACGAATGAAGTTGTCACATCCTATATGACACGGGTCCAAAAAAAGTAAACAATTACCAAATGAAATTGTAAATAATAATAAATAATGATAAAACCTATTATAATTTAATTATTGTGTTAATAGTAATAATGTGATAATACGACTAAGTCACGGATATACAAATTTTTATGGTGAAAACAACAATAAGGCACTTAAGCCAAATATTTAAATAGTTTAATTTATGGTGATAAAAATTGCGATGAAAAAAATTAATCAAGTTAATTTAAATCAAATTATTTTAATTTTTGGAAACATATAAAGACTATAATAAGTGCAAAAGGTTAAAAGAGTTGGGCATGGGTCTAATTTGGTCACCCAAATAGACTCACGCCCCTTAAAGTTTTATGTATTAAGTTTACAAGGAATCACTTACAGGTCTAACATAGGTGGACAAATTTTAATCATTGTATGTATCATCCACTTCATATCCTCAAGAAGCCCTTAAGCAAATTGCTTACATATGAACTCAACATCATGTTGTTAATCCTTCCCACTAATGTTGAGTTTCACAAAAAATCTATTTTCAAAATAAAAATTTAATCTCATTAAGTATGCTCCTAATTAAATTTTCAATAATTTTGTTCAATCATAAAATCTCCAATTTCTACCCAATGTTGTAAAATAGGTTTACTTCATCTACCTATTGTCACCACACATTATTGGAAATCCATTACTTGGGTGATATTTAATCTTATGTTTAAATCCCTCCAGTTCCTAGGTTTGCATGTTAATTTTGCATACAAATCCTCAATTTTTAACATCATTTCGATCCAGAACTATTACTTATTTATGGGATGCACCCATGTAATCTTGTAAGCTATCCATCAACAATCTAAATTGAAAACTTCAATGATTCCATTCTAAGCATATTTTGACAAATCTTCTTTTAAAATTACTCATTGTACAGTTCCCAACATAAACCCTCTATGACAAACCTATTACTAATGCAATGAGAAATTGTAAACTTACATGCCATGATGCTACATCGACCAATTATCATGAAAATTCATGTGAATTGGGTATATCTATGACCCACTTATTTCAAATACTGATGTCAATGTCCTTTCTCATTGATCATGTACCTATACACAGTGTGTTTGAATACATAAGAATGGGTTGATGAAAAAATTCCATACTAACCCACTCTCTTGGCATTCCCTATAAGATTAAGACTTCTTTCAATTTTGATCCTTGCTATCAATGCATTACTCTTTCGATTATCACTGCCATAGTGCATTACTTTGAAAGACTATCTTGGTCCTACATCTTCTTACAGTTATTTCCATAATTCAATCACTGATGTCGCTATATTTATTCATAATCAACAAGTTGCCAAAATTAATGTCATTCCCTTTGAGGATCCATCTCCTAGATTACATAAACTCTCCTCTTATAAAATAAATCCTTATGATTTCTTAATCATGGTACAAAAGTTTTCAATAGGCTTTATATTATAAATCAAAAATTTTGTAAGCCAAAACAAATAGGTCTCAAATCCATTTGTTGCACACCTATAAATCTAGTTTTAAGATTTTGGGACACTCCATAAAATGAAAATATTCCATTTTGAAATTATACAATCCATTTCAGCAAGGTCTCTTCCACACTAGATCTCCAAATAAATGACTCTTTTCCAGAGATTAAAAAATGTCTCAGGACTCTAATTGAAGAATCTATACTTCTTCTACTTCATAGTCTGAGAAATAACAGTTTATAAACAATCTCCTAATTTAACAAACATATGTATAGGAACTTTCAATTCTAGTCCCCTATGCATAAAATATTCAATTCATTTCTGCACTACTCACAATGAATACTTCAACATAGCTTTCTAACAAGCTTTCTTCGGCAAATCACTATTATGAAGACCATAATTATACACGAACAATTCAATTTATGATTAAATAAGGCAAACTATCTACTTTTAAAATTTAAGTTTCTAGTTTCCTCTTCTTAATGTTCTACCTGTTGTCCTTTAATGTGATTTAATACCCTCTCTTACATACGTCAACAAAACTAGCAAAATTTAAAATCAACATTTAACATACATTATCCAAACCACATGAGGTGGGAAATTCAGATATGCAAATATTTATGTAAATTTTATGGACAAACTTTGCTTTCATTGTGAATAACTATGTACAGATTTTATACAAATTTTCCAACTTCAAATGTTGGCTTCATTGAAACCAGTAACCTTTACTCTTTACAAATTTACAAATATTGATGCTATGTATCCATACACAAAATAAATGCTAATAGGAGTTACAATCTTCAGAAGAGATATATTGTATACGTCCACCATTACAACCATGGTGGCATAATTGCATGCCTCAATTTGAAACTATCATCAAAATGCTTGGATTACCCAAGCCACATTGAGGTACATGCCTTAACCAAAACATCATAAGGAAAAAAAATAAGAAAGTAAGGTCTTTTGTAGCATTCACAACCTAGTTTATTTCATAAAATTTCATTTTATCTATAGAAAACATTTATTACTATTGGGGGAAGAGGGGTTTGTAAAAATGCTATAGTTGTTTGTAATTAAGAATGGACAAGTTCCTTTTAAAAATCTTCCAAATCTCCATCTCTCCATGTTTTTGGCTCCCCTTATCTCTTCATCTCTGTGTGAAGATTTTTTTGCAAACCGTATAGGTCTCCTCAGGTGAACTTATGAAGTGTTATTTCCATACAAATGGAAGCTCAAATCCTCAAAACACCAAATTGAGATGGATACTAATAACCCTCTAATTTCTCTTTTGTTCTATCTAAGCATTCAAGAAGGATTGAAACTATTACTACTAGTTGTTAATTAGTCCCTCTTGTTGAACAACTTTCCAAATGCACATGTCCCCTTTTGGGTGGTTTTGGATAAATCATAAAGTGGCCAAACACAATTACATCCATGTTTAAATATGTGAGGTTCCTATCATATTATCAAATATCTTTCACATTATTCTTTTAAGAATATAAGAATAAGATCATACCTCACAAAGTAATATCAAAATAAAAATTCAAGCTTGTGCGTAATTCATTCATATTTCACCAAACCTTTAATTGACAAAAGAAACCCTAATTATAGTTTCGTAAAAATAACTAATCCCTTTAACAAGTGACTCAAATATATAGCAATCTAGATTCAATCTATAAAGAAAATGATAGGGTTATAGGTGTCACCTTCCACCCAAGATTCTGTTAATAGGTATTTAAGTTACATCATGTTCAGCTAGGTAATTTAATTTACCTTTAATATACAAAGAACTAATCCATGTGTACATGGATCCAAATTTAGATCATTTACTTAGTTTGATATTAGGAGACATAATATCTAGTTGTTAGGTATAATTCACTCCTTCTTCATCTATGGTATTGACTAGTTCTTTCCTTGATCTATGGTATTTAATTTTCCTTGATGTCTAGTCTTCTCCTAAATCTATGGTCTTGACTAGTTCTTTCAGACTAGTTAAACTTCCTATGCAACACATGGGTTGATCATGGGTGCCTCGATATCATTTCTTAGTGTGTTATTTTACCTACAAGTTCAAGGTGCCCATCAATCTACAATGTATTGCATTGGTTCCATGGGGTTAATATATGATATGTGCTTCTAATTTGTTTGTAGGTTTTATGTAAATCTATTCCAAATTTCTTTCATCTTATTGATGTGGTGTGTAAGATTATCATCTATGTTATGTGGTGGATATGATGATACTTATATTCCTTTCATAGGGTATCTTCAGGAGATTATCTGTTGACATCATGTCTGTAAGTTTTTTTATGTAAATAATTTATATTGTATTGCATGCACACAATATTTAGTTTCTCCTTGTTGTATTTTTTATGGACAGAGGCTTCCATTAGATCTTCAATAAGGTTGAAAATGCCCTAATATGTATGTAAACTCATGCCAGATTCCCTTTGTAAGGCAAAGGTTATTTTGTGGTTTTTTTTATTTTTGCATAGAAGCACTCATCGTCAAATTGGGATTTATTCATATTAAATAAATGAGTGAATTTTATATTTGCAAAGTTTTTGGACATTTCTCGAGACTACAAGAAAATCGTTATTTGAAGATTAGTGTTAGCACATTGTATTGTTGACATTTACGCGATCTCACCCATTAAAATCCTTAGCCCTTGGTCATATGGTATGGTCATATGAGGGCTTAAATATTGTGATTCCTACTATTAGGTGCTTAACTTCAGCCCCCTTTAATTTTATTTGTGTGGTGAAGGAAACAACAATTTATTTCATTTTAGTGGCAACTAAAATAAATAACAGAGTAAAATATTAAAAAGCTTGTAACTTTTGATCGGTAACTCGGTTTTGAGTGCCGTTTTTTGCAAAAGTGCTTGTTTTTTTGTCCTCTTTCCATTGGAGTTATTTATTTTGAGACTTGAACTATAATTATAAAGTGCCAAATATGGAGGAGTGTTGTAATCAATTGTGGATGCAATTTTGGCTGAGCCTGATGTCCTAAATTTTTGGGAGTTGCAGTTTGTACCTATCATCGATTCTGAGAATGATATGCTTTTCTCTGAAGTATGTGGACTTCAAGAGGATATTGTAAAATTTGTGGAAGAAAATAGATCACTCAAGAAGTGAAATTCTCTTCTACAATCACTCATTCATGATAAGGATACAATAATACACTCCATGTAGAACAAACTTTCTAGCCTACAACATCACCATCATATTGTGGACAACCATATCCATGCTCCTAGTCCACTTGCAGTTGTTGCTCTTATACCCACTGACATTGATCTACCAGTCTTTGAGCCTGAACCTACTTTTGATGCTTCTAAACCTGTGAGGCTTGTTACTACATGCTCTTCCACATCTGTGCCTATTACAGTACCACATGTTGTGTATCCTACTTATGCTCAGTTGCATGGCTTTTTTAAGAAGCATACCACTGCATTCAGTTCTCGCATGCTCCGTTCTATGGGTCTCACTAGCGGAGTCATTGACAGACATTCACAGGGTATTTTTTCCTCTATTCCACATGTTAAGTGGAATTCTCATCATGACATTGGTTTTCGAGCAGATACTTCATTGGGATCACACATTGATAGAGCTCCTTTTTTTGTTCACTCGACTCTTTCTAAGGATCATGAGCAACACATGAGTTCTACACCTTCACTTAGGCTTGAGAAACCTGAGATTTCAGTTGTCAGACATGATCAACCTGACACACATTCTGATGTTCTTTTACATACACCCATTGTGCATTTTACACCAAGTCATATGCAGGCATCTTCTTCATCCATCCATGTTGATTTGGGGTGGATATCTGATCACTTGTGGCGGCGACATAGGCATTCGTTGAGAGGACTCTACAGGCATGGCTCCTCCACCATTAGGCCTCTTGCTCCACTTTCTATACCTTATGTATTGTGATGCTTCTTGTTTTGAGCATTTTTCTTTAGTAGGTGTAGTGTATCTCTCTTGTTTGTTGAGAGATTTTGTATCTGTATTTTCGACACTTTTGGCATGTTGACAGTATCTCTTATGGGGGATCTATTCTGGTGCATTCCAGTGTTAGTTTGTCAGTGTTCGAGTAGTTGTTTTGACAACTCATATAGATTTATAGCATCACTCCACCCATTCAGCAGTACGGGAGGGTGTGGTGTTGATCCTACTTCTTTGGGTTTCGTGTCCTTGCCTTATTACCTTGGCTTTTCTTGGATCGTGACACTCTGGAGTTTGTATCCTTGCCTTGGTGCTTTGGTTTTTGTTCTTGGATCGTGGCACACCTATTTGCAGCAGTTGATCGAATTATGTTTGGTGTTTTTTTTACACCTTCGAGATCACTCCGTTGACAGTATCCTTATATAGAGCTATTCTGGTGAAACCCAATGTCATTTGTTTTTGAGTTTTGTGATCGAGTAGTGGATTCAGACCAAAATTCTTCAACATTGTATGATTTTTTTGAGCCAAGCTTCTTGGGATGCCTTGGAGTGGGTCTTTACTCTCTTTACTTTGTTATTACTGGTTTTGGGTACTTTACGGTGTCCCTCTTTTTTCCCAGTTATTGTACATGACTACCTCATTAGGCCTAGTTTTCGGGACTCATACTGTGGACATGCCACTTCTATTTTGACCCCCAGCTTCACTTGAGGGGGGGTGTTAGAGTAGGTATTTACCTTAGCTCATGTTCAGCTAGGTACTTTATTTACCTTTATTATATTTATCCTCACCCACTTATGTGTGTGGATATTTCTTTTATCTTATTTATATATTAGGAGATATTATCTAGTTGTTAGGTATAGTTCTTTCCTTGATCTATGGTATTGACTAGATCCTTGATGTCTAGTTTTCTCCTAAATCTATGGTCTTGACTAGTTCTTTGATGACTAGTTATTTCCTTGATTTATGGCTTGATCTACAACCTTGACTGGTTCTTAGATTGTTATTCCTTACCTATTTAAGAAAGGCCCATTCTCAATGTATTGCATTGAGTTCCATAATAATATATGATATTTTTGCTCATTTGTTTGTAAAGGTTTTATGTAAAGCTATTGTGACGATTTTCTTTCATCTTATTGATCGTGGTGTTTGATTAGCATCTGTGTTCTTGGCTTGGTATGATCTGGTTATCGTTCCTTTTAGATTCAACCAATCCCACTTTCCCAAAATTGTACCACAATGTCTAAAAGAAGAAAATAAATAAATAAAATCAATCATGGAAATATCCATATTCCAAAACAAACCCAAAAATAAAGAGCCATCATTGAGGGTGGTTGAAAGAGAGGAAAAATACGCAAATGATCTCAATTTTCCTTGAAAATATCCCACTCACCCATAAGTATATAGCCTAGGGGCTCTTTTCAAGGGAAACTTAGCCCTTTTCTTGCTTTTTACTCCTCCTAAATGTCACATTTTTCCAAATCCGAGTTTGGGAGAGAGATATCATTTAGGAGGGGTAGTTGGGCTCACCTAATCGAAGATTAGGTTCCCCAAATCCCATTTTTAACATAAAAAAACAAACCATAAACCAATCCCACCAAATGGGATGAATTTATAACTAAACAACTAAATTAAAAACTAAGAAAAAAGGGTTAAGTTAATAAATTTGAAAAGATATCAAAGGGAGTGTGCACAACCATAGAAGTTAATCAATAAGATGATATAAGTACAAAGGAGTATAATTCCACATTTAAAACAATGTCAAAATAAGATGAACCAAATACAAGAATTACAAAGGATAGGAAAATTTTCCCCTTAAGGCCTATTGTTCTAGTTAAATATTCCCTTCCCGAGTCCCACATTCTCACATGGCAAGACCTGTCACCTGAAGCTTGAGTCAAACATCATACTTGTCTAATACCAATAATTGAATGATACAATAACATACATGCACCATGACGATAAACCAAAAAAAGGCAACATCTAGCTAAAATAAGTAAATAATACTATGCTCAACCATCCAATGTAGCAATAAAATATTACAATAATGCATCTGATATGTATCAATAAGAAAATCACAAGATCACAATCCAAACTAATCATGGCATCATATCGATATTGATAAAATGATAAATGTATATTGACATCGCATGCCCCATCAATAACATGTCATCATATCTGGTTTTCCTAAATAATTTTAGAAGGAATATACATATTTTCTTTCCACATTATCTCTTAAATTCCCTCGAATGCTTTGTTCTTGAGTTGGAAAATCACACCTGTGCCACCCCCCTCCATTAAGGCCTCATTCTGTTGCTTCACCACCATTACCTTTCCCAACACCCTTCAATCCTCATTGCCCTTGCCTCCCCTAACCCTGGTCCTTCCACTACCTCCACTACTCCTTTAGGTCAAAGGGAGATCAAAACTAAAAAACCGTTATACCCTATCAATCATCCTTTACCCTCCCAAAGAAACCTTTATAGAAACAAATACATTGAGTCTACTAAAAATATGCTACACATTAACAATATTGATAGTGCCTCTACTACAGAAAGGGAGGAATCCCTTCTTAAAAGAATTGTAAAATTGGAAAAGGAGGTTGGGGTTTTGAAAGAAGAGATCAAACATGTTTCTAAGAGAGAAGAAAAAAGGAAGCTGTAGAATGATCCTGAATAGGATAATGATCAGATTCTAGAAGTCTACAAGAAGCTAAATTCATTAGATAAAATACCGAGAAATGCGAAAGGAAGACATTATTACACCATTTCTATTCTCAAGGTTATTTATAACTTCATTGAGAAACATGTCAGAAGTGTTTCGTGCTTAGTGACATTCCTGCTGCTATTTGGGAGCCAGGACTAGAGTGGGACTTGATTCTCTCACAACTGGAAAAGAAGGATCCCTCTCATGTCACTGCCCTGGAACTCTTCACCTCTTGGTAGAAGGTGAGGATAAAGATTGACAGAGCAGACAAGTGAAGAAGATTGTCCTTACTCATTTTCTATTTCGTTGTTGTTAAGATGTTGTTTTCATGTTGTTTTGTTGCAGTTTTGTTATTGTTTGATCCTTCTTATATATTTTCTCAGATAACTATAGTTGGTTACTCATGTATAATTTGGATGCTGATCCAAACTTGATGTATTTACTGCATTATCTAGCTTTTGATCCTTTTGTAATAATTTATAGTCCCTTTAAAACTATTGAATGCATTATCTGCTCTATTTGGATTTTGAGCCCTTTTTATAATAGGGTATAGTCCCTTCAAAACTATTTACCCATACTAAAAAAATAACATGTCAAAACGAGTTAACAGTCTAATGCTAATATAATCCACATAATATAACAATATCAGTACTAAAATGATAAATATATAGTATCAAATGTCTCCATAAAAATATAATACAATGGTGTAATGAGTCATCATAGTCCAAAATATAATGAAAAATAGGTGAGCACTATATCCCCCTCTCTTAGGAATTGATTTCCTCGTGTAAATCACTAGAAGAGGTAAGTATATTGGACCCTCAAAGGTGTCGTATCCTCCTAGGTATTTTTCCTCTCATCATATCTTTCCTAATGAACCATAACATGGTCCAAGGCTCATCCCTAAAGGATCAACCTCTTAAGCTCTAGGATATGCACAAGATCCAATGTCCATTGTTTTTCAGCCTCCTCTTGCCACACTGACCAATCCAAAACATGAGATATGTCAGGTACATACTTCCGTAACACCAAAACATGGAACACATTGTGGGTATAGGATATGTGAGGTGACAGAGCTAAGTGGAAAGGGACATGACCAAAAACCTATAAGATCTCAAAATGACCAACAAAACAAGAGGATAACTTAGAGCCCTTTCCATAATGGATTGGAATATTGTGCAAATAAAATATGAAAAAGGCCTTGTCACCCACTAGAAAATGATGCTCTTCCCTCTTCATATTATCATATGCTTTTTGGCATGCACGAGCTTGCTCCAAAAACTTTCTAATGAGGATAACTTGTTGCTCCATGTGTTAAACATAATCCAGACCAAGAACAATCATGTCATCTAACCTATCCCAGCTCAAAGGTGTCCTACACAGTCTCCCATATAAAGCATGATAAGGTGTCATTCCAATAGAGTTGTGGAAACTATTGTTTTATGCAAAATCTACAAGGTTTAGATAGCGCTCCCACTTTTGCTGATACATGACTTACATTGTCAACATATCATTAAAGAATTGGTTTACCCTCTATATATATCCATATGTCTCTGGGTGATAAGCGAAGAAAAAGTACATATGTGTTCCTAAAGATGAGTAAAAATATGTCCAAAATTCTAAAGTGTAGATCATGTCCTAATGACAAATGATCATCCTCAGAATCCCATATAATATCATAACATCAGAAAAACCCATGTTATGACGACAACATTAGAAGTGACCATCAAAGGAGAAAAGTGAGCAACCTTGGTCAACTTTTCCACCATCACCATAATTTCATTATGATGATACAATGAAGTATGAAGACCTACTATAAAATCCATGCATACCATGTACCAATTCCACTATGGAATGTCATGTGGGTAGAGAAGACCTGTGGGTGAGAATTATTGACCTTCAACCTCAGGCATTTGAGATAGAGGGTTACAAAATCTACAATGTTGTGACATAACAATGGAAGAAATTATAATTATCTCAAGTATGCATGCATCTTATTTACCCTGGAATGAGTTTTATATGGGCCTTGATGTGACTTAGAAAGAAAAAAACTGTGAAAATCCTCTAACATTTTAGAGGAGCATCAGTCTCTAAAGTGAAAACAACATACTTTCCCTCCAAGGGCCTCTGTGACTCCACCACTTGTATAATACTCTAATAACATCTTTCTCTAGATAGATGCTAAAGGATCCTATCTTGAAAGTCTGACCATTATAGAAAAAAATCCACATACTTAGGTACATTTCTAAGTCCTAAAAGAAGGTTGACATCTATATTTTCCCTCTTTTCTTTATCTCTTACTTTATCATTTGTCTTCCACACCCTATAGTCCAGTCATAACTTAATTTATTTATCTTTTTATGGATTTAGAAAATAACTCCCAACCAGGATAGAGGTGCCCTCACCCTTTCTTTCCTTACTCATTATTTTTCAGTCCATTTTATATTTTGGGAATCATTTTCACTTATGGGTTGGCCTTCCAGTTGTCAATTAAAAAATTCAAACAAAGGAATCATATAAATACATATTTATGTGTTAAAAATAAGGGAGTAATCACTAAGAATTACTAGTATCACCTAAGATTGCATTCAAAAGGAACCAAAAGAAATCAAAATGAATTCATGTAGATTCCATTAAAGGGACAAGGGATACATCAATTCTCGATACACCTCATAGGAAGGGGAGGTTCATTCTATTTCTATCCACACATTATTCTACATTGCTACATTCTAGCTATATCCCACTATCAAGTAAAATTTACACAAGGGCATACTAGGGAATCATTCTTACACACACATAAGAACTAAAAAAGTATGAGATGTAGTGCAATGATCAATCATAGGTTCACTCTCGGGGTGACCATCAGGGTTAGTCGAAATCCCCATTCTACATTTTCCTTTTTTTAGGTTTGACACAGTTTGTGGGCTTGTGTAGGTGAATTTATATTTTACAAGTTACAGGTACATTTGGCAATTCATGAGTGACTACTAGGTGATAAATAGGAAAAAAATGAAGACCCTGTGATATAATAGAAGACATATTCTAATCCTCTACGTAGTCACCAATGCCCAGGAGAAGTCACCAGTGCCCACGCGCCTCTTTCCTATCATGGGTACCCCTGTCCATCATTATTGTTAGGTTCTAGATTTCACAGTTGCAAGTAATGACCCTATTTGCAATCATTTCATCAGTCACACCTACCCATATAACTTCCCATACACTCATAACTAAGAAAAATTCTTCTATCCCTCTTTCTTAGGGTTTTATACTTTACATCTTAGTTTTTTGTGTCAGTACTATACTTTATCATTTATACACCATTTATTTAATTAGTTAATCTATAATTAGATTTAATTAACTAACATTAAATTAAATCATATGGTGAACCCCAATTGTGATTAGTCATTCAGATCCTTATTCTTTTAGTATCTCTTTCATGGCTCCTAAAAATCCTCTAATCCCCTTGCATGACTTACTTCAAATGCACCTACCTTAAAAATATGTTCTCTAAAGGGCCATAGACATTATGTATCTCCCTTGCAGTATGCCACCCACTCAAGTAAGTTCCATTTTTGATCATCTATCTGATCAATCTATTGGTCCTAATCCTCCATCCAATCATCCCATCTTAGAGTCAATTCAAGATTTATATTGTTTATTTCAAGACAAAATTCAAGCTATGGAAACAACAATTACATGTCTTAAAACTGAAATCCAACATCTCAAGGATGTTTATTAAGTTCATCCTAATTTTTCTCTTACACATCACCCTAATCATATGTCTTCTACATGTGCTCATATCAGTGAACCTAAATTCTTACCATTACCAACACCTCTCATGTTTTATCTAAATACTAAACAATATGATATTCTTGTTGAGCTCCTTAATCATCAATTGATAAAATTTCCAAATACTCATTGTTATCCTCCTTATCGGATTTCCAAATACAAAGGTCACTCATTTTTCAATTATCATAGAATTAATGAACATAATGATAATGATTTCTATGCTTTAAAACAAAGAATTAATCACCTTAAGCATCACATTTTTATTTCATTTGCTTCAAAACATTCTGCTACTTACTCATCTTCAATTGCTAAATCCCAATGGGATCCCAAATCCAATCCCTTTATGTCTAATGAGAATCATTCCACAGTTAGTAATGTTCCTTCTCTGGTCAGTCAAGATATGCCTATCCAATCCATTCCAACCAAGAAACCTCCTCTAAAAGTTAGTCCATCCCCTCCTCCTATCAAATATTCTCCAGCATTACCTATTCTAACTAGGAAAACTCCTCTAAAAATCAATCCATCCCATCCTCCTGTTAATTCTTCTACGATGTTACCTATTCTAACTAAGCAACCACCTCTCAAAATCCTTCCTTCATCCCCTCTTCCTATTAGGTCCTCTACAAAATTACCAATTCCAAATCAGCAACCACTCTCTAACAAAGACCGGAAAACTCTAGATAACCTCTTTAAATTTCCTACTATCAACTTGAAATCCAACCTTGGTCCTACTCTTTCCCTTACCTACCATTGTGACAACTATATGATTTATTATGATACATTTCAATCTCGGTCACTACCGCAATATCTCTCTAGTATAATCATGTAGATATTTTTCATTGGCACACTTGGTGGGAATCACACTTTCTTCCCCCTCTTCCATTCCTACTAATTTTCTCTAGTATATACTATCAAACTTCATGCTTCGTGCTTCATGTCTAATATTTCTAAGCACTTTAAAACCCTTTGATATACACAGTGTATTGTCATTACCCTATGAGGAAATCTAGTTACATGGTTCACACTCAAATCCTGAGGGCATAATTATGAATTTAACCTCATATCCACTACACATTTCACACTCTGTGATTCATAGTACATATTTCTAGCATCTATTCGCATAACACACACTTTACCTAGTGACAAACTCTTACTCTATGGTTAAATCTTGACTATTAAGGGTTCCTATAAATGAACCTCATCTTATACACATTTTTTTGGGTGCATGCTACTCTTATAATCTTTACATTTTTCATATGATACCATCACACTCATATATTGCATTTGCATATCTTGGCTACATATACTCTTGCTTAGCTTTTCTATTTACATGTTTCAATTTGTTTTCCATGCTAGATAAATTCTTAGCATGTCATTATATTTCTATATATACTCATGTGTGTTCACTCAATCTTTTGCAGTGAATGTAGATATATTATAGGTTCTTACATGCTGCAATGATGCTTGACAATATACCTTTTACTAGTCCCACCAAGGCTCCTAGGGGCATCTACATCTACTACTCTCATTCTAAACACAAAATGTTCTATTGTTTCATCATTTACTACTTATTCTTACAATAACTTCACTTTTTGTTGCTATATACATGCTCTTAACATACTATTTATCTTTCTAACATGCTAACAGGTGCTTCATGTGTAACATTTTCTTTACAGGACTATATTCTACCATGGTTATCTGACACATTCTACTTGATTTTTCTTGCCACTGTATGTTGTTTTTTGTGGGCTATGCCTTCTGTCTTGTTTAATTATTGTTTTCTTGGTTATGGATGGTTTGGCCCTAATTATCTTGTAACATTATGAGTAATGTCCCATGTATGAAATACACTTTTCACTGTCCTTCTTGTTTACACACATCATTGTTACATTGTCTTCTCTTGCATGTTACTTTTTATACTAACAAATATTTCTAGCCTACTTTGTTTGCATGTGCCTTGTTTCTACCATGCAAATATCCAAATCATATCAACATCAGGTTTTCTCCTTTGGGCTTCATTCTCTCACCATCATTGCATACAACCCAAATGAGGGGGGCATATAATGGGTGAAAAAATCATCCCTACAGGTTCTCAGAGCTATAACACAGATCTGCACAATACAGAAATGAGGAACACGGTCAATGAATGACCCATAATCTAACTTGGGTCTAAAACATAGTAAGTAAGCCAATAACCAGACTAAGATAGTAGTTACTGGGATCCCTTTTCCTCCCCTGGGTGATAATGTTTTAGGGGCACAAATAATTCTCTTCTCTGATCAACATAGTTCAAAGAAGTATTCAAAGAAATTCTATAGTTATAGGAACATGCATCTTGTTAAAATATGAATGTTATATCCTTCAATCATAACAATTAGAATGGTTCAAAACTAATTCGGAACAATCAGAACTAATTCAAGATAATCGGAACCAAATCGAGACATACCATATGTAGTGGTTCTTATTGGGAAGAGTCGTGGAAGGAGAGTAAAACTAGATCTCTCTCCTCAACACTCGTTCTCGATGCGAGGTCACCTAAAAAACTCACTATCAGTGTGATATCACCCAAAAACTCACTCTCCATAGCATTTAAGGACACCTTTCTATCATTTACACTCGTTTACATCTGGTGCACACTTTTCTTTACTACTACTTTTACATAATTTTACATACTTTACTCAATTTTTTCAAATATAATAGTTTGAATACTCTTTTTCTCTTATTTTGTGTGTTCATCCTTAATACACAAAAATAATAAACCTATAAAATAAAATACAATCACACCAATAGGTATTAGAAACACATACGCTTCACCCCTAGGAGAACTTTTCTTTCCTAGTCTCTATGCTTTGCTTTGTATTCATTCTGCTCATCACTTATCCACTCAACACATTATCTCTTACACTCTCTACAAAATCATATGTATGCATATTTTATCCACTTTATGTTATAGAGTATTCAATCAACAACATAAAGTGGGGGAAAATGTAGACAAAAAATCACACACTTGGGTGCATTTCTAGGTCCTAAAAGTATGCTAGTATTTACATGAATTATAATAAAGAAAACTATTGATTCAAAACTATCATTGGCATTTTTAGTTATCTCTTTATTTCTCCTTAGTCTTCCACACCCTACAACCCAGTTGGAAATGAACTTGTTTATCTTTTTATGGATTCATACACTAATGCTTAGCCAAGATAAAGGCTCCCAGGTGCTACCATCCCCTCTGGGTGCGCCTGATATCTTTTGGGAATCCTTTTCAGTTATGGGTCAACCTTCCAATTTTTAATTACGAAATTCAAATAAGGGAATCATAGAAATACATAGTTATGTGTTCAAAATAAGGGACCAAAAACTAAGAATTAATATTAACACCTAAGTTTGCATTCAAAATTTACCTAAAGAAATAAAAAGGAATTTATCTAACATCCATTCAAGGTATAAGGGATGCATCAAATATACATACACTTCATAGGAAGGGGAATTTCATTCTATTTCCATCCACACGTTTTACTACATTGTTACATTTTAGCTATAACCCACTATCAATTTTAACTTGCACAAGGGAATCCTAGGGCATCATTCAAACACACACACACACACACAAGAACTACATGGATTCTGAGATGTAGTGAAAAAATCGATCATAAGTTTACTCTCAGGGTGGCCATTGAGGTCAGTCTGACTCCCCATTCTTTATTTTACTTTTTAGGTTTGATGTGGTTTATGGGCTTGTGTAGGTGAATTTATATTTTGTAGGTTACAAGTACTCTAGAATTTGGTTTAGAATGAAAACACAAAACAATATAATAGTTATTCTATTAATCAACCATACGAGATCTTATAAATATATAGGTGAGCTTATTCCTAAAATTTAGGAACAAAATCATGCAACAATAAACTATATATGTGGGTTGTTTAAATCTACATAACAATCTGTAAATACAAATATAAGTTGTTAATAACAACTTATATACCCAATATATATGCCTATCCCATATGTCATCGGTTATTCCACCTCACTCACGAACTATTCAGTAGGTATCTGAGAATCAAGTAATTACGAAAGTATGGGAATAGTCTAACATCCTAACAATAATCTCATTTTTGTTTACATTATTCAATGAACTAGCATTCACAAATACTATAGTGAAGCCTATCACCTCTTCCTACTAATTATTTAGGTACACAGTACTCGAACTATTCCTGTAGAAGTTATTTTAACAAAATCAAATAACTTATCCACCAAGCACTACTGGGAACAAATCTGACTAAACTATTGTGGGTGAACGTATATGAACCATATTATTATCAACCAATCAATGCATGGATGAAATATGACCTACTCAGTGTGGGAACATGGTAGAAGGAACCATTTGCACAAACTTCAACTACAATAGGTTGACTCACAACCTAAGTATGAATAGGAACACATCTTCCTATTCAACCTCTTCAAGTACTCATGATATGTTACGTTAAAATAAAGACTCTCTTCTTTCCACTGGTATATTCAAATTAGGCTTATGCATTAGGAATACCTTGACATGACACAAGTGAACATCAACTATACCACATCGTATTACTATTTTTCAGGATCCATGCTAAAATGCTGAAACCCTGAAAAAAGATCACACTGCACGCTAAACTAATCACTCTGGTGCCACCATTTTGTTCTGCGCTACCCTATTGCTGGTGACATTATGGGAAGTATGTTAGTAATCCTCCAGCCTCATGTGCCTCCATCCTCCAGTGTGACACTGCTAACTCAACCGAGTTTGATCATGGAGCTCATTGTACAATTCATCCTCATAAGATGGATGTCGTGTACAAGCTAAAATGTATCCAATTATTAAAAAGTGAGGCAATTTTTTTTAATTAATTTTGACAAGATGTCATAAATGACGAGACAAAATAATTACAACCTAAATTTGACTCGCTAATATCATGTACGAATGACTTACATATGACCCTTTAATAGATTTTGGGTGTAGAATGGAAATGGATAACCTATTGGAGTTACCTGGACACACCCCCACAACAATGATAATAAACATTCCACAGATGAACACTGAGAAGATAATATTGTATCAAATGACTATATAACTGACCAGATCTTGCTAGTTATGATCTTACTGCACATAAAAGAGGATAACAAATATATGTTATACAAAAAATGATTATTGACTAGACAAGACCATCTTCCAATGAAGTAATGGAAGTCAGAGGATAATTGATAATCATTTATGCTCCAACGATAACATCTTTTTTTCAGTATCCATGAACCACACAAAAATGCACTTTTGATAACACTGAAATGAACATCAATGCTGTAAAAACTGATTACAGCAAATGACTCATCAACAAAATAATGGTCACCAAAAAAAAATACAGCCCCATTGTTGGTGATTGATGAGAGGTAATTTATTTCCCCCTGTCCTCCATTTCCTATGACCTCCAGTACATGTTGCTAACTCAAATGGATTTGTAGACACCAAAATTGGGTCACACTTCCCTTGGTCCCTCATTAAACAAACACCTTGAACACATTCACCTAACCATGGCCCCTTTCATCTCACTCTAATATTAATTTAATTAAATTAATTAATTATCCTCACAATATTTGTTATTTAAATATCCTAATTAAGATAATAGCCTCATATCTACCTCACCCATACAAATCATCTAGCCACCTCACCCTAAGACCTATTCTTAGTATGTTGCCATAACTAACTAAGACCTACCAATAAACCTAAAAATCAAAGCTTGCATTCCCTCTAACCACAATCCCACACGTTAGAAGAAGCTTCCATTCTAATCTGTGGAGCAAAACAAACGAGATCCCAAAAAATCAAGGGGATTCACCTAGTTTAGTAAACCTAGGAAATCCCACCCTAATTAATGCCAATTACCGTAAACTACCGCCGGTCAACCAGGAACTACCATCGGTTACCATTTAACCCCAAAAACAACCTTATTTTGAGGCTAGCACATTTATGAGAGATTGACACATCTTTTGAGAACAAGAGATGAAACCAAACCTGCATGTAAGTAGAACGAGCATTCATACACGCATCAAAGAACCCATAGCCAACATCACAACACCCACATAGCCATCTGCCTTCAAGGGAGCATATGGGGAAGCATCAACACCACATCAAGTTCCTTCCATTTGATCACCCACCATTTCCAACCAGACATCAAGCTTGTATAAATAGTAAGTGATTTTTAACCAACACTTGCTCATTTATCGTTTGGTACATTCTTTTACTTTTGTTATTAGTTTCTGCTCCCATTTCCATTCCACCACCATTTACCTCCATGCAAACTTGACCATCCCTTCACCCATACCCAGATTTTAATCATTCCTGTGCATACCTGAGACATACATGAACCTTGCCATTACCCTTCCATTTTCATCTAGCCTCAGATCTGTCACCCCACCAAGTTTTTACCGAGTTTCCTGTACCACAATCATACTGACATCGGTTACCTACAACCATCATCGGTTAACCTAAACTGACATTGGTCATACCAGACCGATGTCAGTCTTTGTGTTTTTGACAAGAAACTAAGAACAGAGCTTCCACTCTTTACCCAATACCCAAAATGACCCAGAACCTGACCCTAACCAATACTTGTATTCTGACAGAAACCTTGACCTTCAAATTCAGTCATAGCTTAGCCTGTTACGAACAAATTTGCTTATTGTAGACAAATAAGATACCTAAATCATTTTAACTACAGTAGGATTTCCTTTATTGTTAGCATTAAGTTGTTTTAAATAGTGGATTGACAACCATCTAGGAAGTATCACACTTCTCAAATATAGAATACGCTAGCCAGTCCACTGCATATACTATTTAACTTTTATTTGGTGGTCTTGTTTCCATTTCAAGTAGTTCCTCCAAGAAAAAAGGAAGCTCTCATGATCAGATGTGGATCAAGAAGTCATACGCACCCAACAACCTACAACCAGCATTCTAACAGGTATTCCTTCTAGCCTTCTACCCTTATCTGTTTCGTCAACATTCAAAGAAACATTCTAGAATCAGGTGAAACATTTTGGCACACTCGGTGGGACCCATTCGGAGTTCCTTGCATTATTTCATTTCTAGGTGAAAAGTTACATGTTTGTTTCCTTTCTAAAAGGTTATTACCTTAAAATTTCTACCCTGGAATCTTCTCTTCTTCTATTGTCTAAAAGAAATCATATTTTTGTGCTTTAAAAAGAACATTTCTTCCATTCCATTAGTATCACATTAGTGAAAGAGCATCCCCTCTCCTATTCATCTTTTTGTGTCATCAAATTCAACATTTCGATTTGGGCTTAAAATTAACTGCATTTCATTCTACATTACTGCATTAGCTCACATTAAATGAGGGCAACCTATATGCTGGAAGTCATGCCCAGCTGATGGTTGAAAAATAAATCATAGAAAACAACTTTCATTCTCTTTCTCTCTCTGAGTCTTGCCAGACATCACAAAATTAAAAATATACACATTCTTAAACAACATCTCACCCAGAAGAAGTTATAGGTGATCACACGATCACGGTACAGTAGGCACCCTATTGGTTATCTCTATCTAGTACCCCATCAGAGGATGGCCCACCCCCACCATAACATAACCTGAAACTTCTCCTTGTAGATCTCCTTCTTTGTAGGAAGCCATCCTCACAAAAAAATCTATTCTAAAGTTCATGAGTCAGTCCTTAAATAACATAAGCTAAACAAACATAATAGAAAAATCACTCTTAGGATTGTATTTTTCTTCGTGTTTATGCTTGGCTTGCGTTTTGAGGTGAGAGGATTCATTCTTCAATTTCTTATTTCCCCTTTACATGCTCCTCATCATAGTTGGTGTATTACAGCTTCATCTGAGTGTGCCTGGACAATATTCTCTTCATTCTAAGAATTCTGGGTTTGATTGCACATCTAATTTTAACTCATAACCATATTTTCTTCATCGCTGTTTCAATTTCATAGTAACCGGTGTCAGTCCCATGACCATCATCAGTTATCCTTTGACCATCATCGGTTTCACCCAACCAGCGTCGTTTTACTATTCTTTTGGTTAACCTACCCAAAATGACACTTGTTTCACCTTCTTTCTTGTTTAGAGTCTCTATCACTCTTATCATATTCATTTTCTTGGTAAATTCCATCACCAGCTTACATACTTGGAAAATTATTGGCCTTTTACCTTGTTTTGACAAACTTTCCATTCTCCATAGTGACCGACAATGGTTAACTGTGACTAGCGTCAATTTACCCTAACTGGCATCGGTTAGCTTGTGTAATTTTTCCAGCTGACATCTTAGCTCCAATTCACCTACCATCATTTGTTTTATCCTATTTTTACTATATTTTTGTGTCATTTATAGAAAGTGATCCTGCCACATCAATACTTGTTCACATGGTGCTGACTCGAAGCTAAAAAACACCCTCATATTCCATTCCAGTCGTCAACCACTCCCACCTAGTCCTTCACCATCTTCTATTTTATCACCCATGGATCCTACCCAACTTATCACTATCGCCACAGGAGACGACGAGTTCACATGAATCCTTAACCAAAATCCTATCTCCTTGCATTTTTAATTTGTCCCACTCATTCACTCAAGATGCCTTAGGTCAGTTGACATATGACATGCCCGTATCTATCCCCCCAACACTCAATCCTACTTCTGCATCAACCCCCTCTAGATCTGTGCTGCCCACATCTGCCTTGCCCCCAGTCATTTCATCAGTTGGGCCCCATACCTTCTATGACTACCATGTCTACCACATCTATTACACTTGCTACATCTACTATACCTTTGCCAACCACCCAGAATGTAACCTCATCCATGCCTATTGTCTTGCATATACCCGTAGCTACACAACCACCCCCGGTGTTAGTGACCCCTACCCTTTTTCAAAATATTGTTCTTTTTATTCCACAATCCTTAGCCCCCATTTCCACTAGGGTCACCATGACCCTTCCACGTCCATATAGGTATTATCAATAGCCTCTCATTTCATCTATCATTCATTCTGACTACATACCCCTTATTTCACTTCCTCCTACTCAATCCACCTATACAACATCACCATATACTAGAATGCCACCTCCATCATATGTCCAACACCTACCTCCTTACACTATACGAGGTACCCAGCAATCATAACCTACAACCAACCTAATCAAGTTAATGATGGAAAAGATACAGACATTGGAGGGATCGATTTCTGGCACACGTAACTCTCTCACCTATGATGAGATTTGTAATGAGCCCATCCACCTATCCATTCCTATTAGTCTATATCCCATACATTGGGAAATGCCTAAATTTAACCACTTCAATAACAAAGAGGACTCACAACAACACTTGTGGTCTTTCAAACATGGTTTCTATTTGATCACCCATGATGACACTCTACTTTTAAGGACTTTTCCCATGTCTCTTACTGGACCTGCATTAGACTGGTATAGTGGGTTACATAGAAATTCTATCTTCTCATTCAATCAGGTAACCCAATCCTTCTTGGTTCACTTCTCCATAAATGTTGTTAAAAAGGTTACCATGACTGACCTCTACTCTACACGTCAATATGATGATGAATCTATCATAGATTTTGTCACTCATTGGCGTAGCCTGATCAATTAACTCACATTATAACTACCACAAACTGAACCCATAGAGCTCTTCATGCATGGGTATTCTAGACATATCTTTCCAACCTTGCAGGTGCAGACTTTCTGAACCTTCGATGAGGCATTCACCATGGCACAAAAGCTAGAGATTCGGGCCCTCGAAGAAAAGAAAATCCAACTACGCAATAAGAACTCGACATTCAAATCAAATGATACCACTCCTTCTTTGAAACCACAAAATAATTATTCAAAAGCCAAGAGAATCACTAACGCAGTGGTACTCAAGGCTGGCCCATCTCATCCATCAAATCAGGCTAAGCCCTCATCTAATCTTTCCCCTATCATAAATTTTTAATTCAGATGATGTAAAAATCCCATTTTAAGACTTTAGAAACAAGGATTTTTTTTTTGTATGATTAATGTTCTATGTTCTAAATAGATAATTTAGAACACACATTTCATAACAACCATTCTTATAACAGATAACCATGTGCAGCTCTGTAATGACTCGGTGAGTAACCGATCTATTCATTTCATGACTTGGTGAACTACTAATCTATTCATGTGTAACATTGAGTTTTTGAGTATTATCCTGAATACTTCGTATACTTGGTTCTCTTACCCTACTTTGGGTATTGAGTGATCTATCTAAGGAACCTAACTGAATATTTGTTACCAATATTCATCGGCATGACAATCCTTAGCCTAGGTGACATAGGACAACACAATCAACATCTTGTGATACTTTGGCCAAAGATTTCTAACATACTGTTCAAATTACTTATTCCTTGACATCATACTCATCAATTCAGAATACATCCTTTACCCCACTCCATTATTATCTAGAAAGTTTTATACTAAATTCTGTTAGTCCCCTTGCCCAAGGTTTAACTCTAGTTTAGGTTAACAAAATAGATCATGATATGAAGAGGTTCACAAAGACTTAGGATAAATTGGCATACTGGGTCAACCTGGGTTGTCCGCATGTGCCAAGGTACCCCGAGTCCTAGAGGGCTACTTCATATCCTAACTATGTTAGTATCAAAACCTAGAAGGAAAACTTGTTTAAGTTCAAAGGTGTGTAGATCCTTACGATCAATGCAGAAGGGTGTTACCACATGTTAACTGTACTATTATATCCTCGAGAAGATCCTAATCTTCACAAAGGTACAAACCTGAGGTTGACGTGTGCCAACATCCTACAGAATAACCTCATTAGGATGTACATAACTCCAAGAGTTTACTTATGTGAACTTAAATTTGGGTTAATAGACGACATGTTTCGGTAGCCCATATAACCCTGAGTTGAACACTCTTTAACTCCTTTTTAAAAGTCATATTTAATTAATCCTAAGAACTTAATTAGCTTAAGGTTGCTTCTAGATTGGTTAGTTTTGGCATAACATCCTGTTATCCAAAAATAGGATAGCAACAACAAAAGTTCCTTTCTTATAAAATGATTCAACCACTTAAGGAATTGTAACAACCTACTAGGCTGAAACTTATCAGACTTATTACAATTAAGTCTTAATGTTTTGCAATCACATCTTCCTCTTTTAAGTATATCTTTGTTATAGAGGAAGAGTCTTACTCCTATAGTAAAATGCTAGGGTATAACACACCCCATTTATGTCCTTTATAATCTCAACAATTTTCATTATAGTTTTACTTCACATCACATGATATAATGAAATACTTAGATAAGAATGTTGCATTCTACCACTTATTTAACTGCAGATTACTTAGGGAATTCATCTAAGTTCCTTTTAAATTTTTTATCAAAATTCACATGCAATCATATAGATAATAAGTAGAATATCCTCAAGACAAGATACCATCCTAAAGACAAAGGTACAAGAGAATTTATACAACCAATGCCAGAAAATTCTCAACTTTCAATTCATAGTCAAACTTATATATTTACAAAATCTATGCATCTTAGACACACAACATAACAACAACCTTTCCTAAAAAAGAATATAAATTTTATTGTCCAGTATAATCTATGCCAATCAAATTTCTTTAAAAGAATCCGATTTAAAACATCCAATGCATCATAAAAGTTTGTGCCCTCTTTTATCACTTACGATGTCCATATGTAAAAATTACTAGAACGAGTCAGTTTAATGAAATGAATATGATCTCAAACTTAAAATGAAATGCACTTAACTAATTGTTTCCATAGAACAACCCTGCTTTAAGGATCAATTAGTATATCATATAGTAGGCGTAAGTAATTACAATTAGTAAAGAAGATCAAAAACATCCTAAAATCACTTCCAAGAGGGAAGAGCGGAATATGTTATATATTATCAATCCTAACATTTTAACATAATATTTATTTCATTGATTTCCTTCAACAACAAAAGATCATACTATCACATTGTATTCCAAACCTCATCACAATAGTATAGGATACCTAGTTTTTTATCTTAAGATAAAAAGGTTTCTTACATCATGATCTAAATTAAGATGATTCATCTAACATTAATTGAGATGTTCATTGTAATAGGATAATATAATAATACCCAATAAGGAGAGAGAGAATATCACCCAGTCCACAGTTTGTATTCCCTTTTCAACAAACTAATCATCATTCACCTTCTTTTCTATTTTGAGTGCAAGATAAGTAAAAGAAGGCTAACCAACAAAGTTCAACTTTATCCTAATAACATTCAATCATAAGTCCTTACAATTGAATTCATTCCAATTGATTATAAAAGAAGAAAAGCAGCAGTGTACATACTACAACAATCATCTATTTTACTTTCATTAATAATAGTTCCTTTTTCAATCCAGTAACAATTTTATAAATGAATAAAAGGTTCCAAGGAAGAGATGCAAACACTTTTAAAGCAAAAAGGAGAAACTTATAAACCTGTTTTAAAAACAAGATCTCCCAATCAAACAAGTGATCCTTTTCATTTAATTCATTAAACAGTGAAGGCTATACACATCCATATTATGCAAAGAGTCATAATAATTCCTTATAAAATCTATATTAACTCAATGAACCCAATAGAGAATTGAAACCCGAGTAAGAACTCGTACTCAGAAGTTACCCAAGAGTTCAGCCAAGATAGAATTAACTTCTTCTCAACTTAACACTCCTAAGGTAAAAGATTGAATTCCTAATCAGAATAGAAATTACAAAATGATTTCAAGTCAAACCTTCCATGGTTACCCAGCAATTAGGCAAGCTAACATTTCAAGTTTCCTTCAAGTACATGTAACTAATCCTTTAACATGCAACTGAGAATGATAACTAATAAACAATCTACAGTCAACATTTAATGTTTACAAAACTATTAGTAGACTATCATTTCCAGTTTCCTTCAAGTACATGCAACTGTCTAAACATGCAACTATCTCATTTCGAGTTTAAAGTTTACCAAAGTTCATCCAAAACAAGCTAAATTCAAATGAAGATCTTGTAATATTTTCAACCAATTCCTTTATGCTCCATTCTCGAATAACAACCTGAGAATATTGTTCAGCACATGTTCTCACCAAATCAAAACATTCAACTGAGTGCATCCAGTTTGGGTAGTTAAATCCCTTAACGATTAACAATTTATACAAAGAAAACCAGATAGTTTCTTAGCTAGGCTGACACCATTCCTAATCATCATTACAATCAATATGAAACAAGTTCTTTGAATGTCCTTTCAATATAATACCCGCATTGAACTAATAGAAACTTCCGCATCATAGAACAAGAATGAAAGTAGTGAGTAAAATTTTAAAACTACCTTAGTTAAAGAAAATTTTACATAATCATCTTTCAACCCTTAGTTAACAAGGACGATTTAAAAGATTACAAATAGAGAGTCCAATTGATACTCCATAGATATCAAACCATTTTCATTAAGAACTCCCTTTAAAACTTATAGGGTCACATAAAACATTTACTCCAACAAAATATGGGCTCATTACAAGCCCAAGTTTTCTTTGTTTATAACACAAAACAAATAGAGTTTTACAGAGTTGGAAAAATAAGAACAAAACATCTGCAACACATCCCAATTCTTACAACTAAGAAACAAGTCACAAAATCATAGAATCTCAAAACCCAATCAACAAATCTCATAAGACAACAAGTATCAGCTAAAATATAGTTGCAGATGAGGTTCCTTAAACAAAAACATGGGTTTATCCAGATTTAACATTTGTTTCAACAGAAACAGAGGAACCCACGATTCTCCAAGAAAACTCAGTGAGAAACAATAGTATATGTTTTAAACAAGAAAACCAATACCAATGATTACCAGATCACATCATGCCAAGAAAATTACAGAGTCCCCTTTTTCATGCATTCTCATGTGTATATATATATATATATATATTAACACCACATATACTTAATGAACCAGGCTATTATTTTCTTTTGCCATGGATTTGATCATCAAGGAACAATGATTAAATAAACCTAGTAACAAATAATTAGGCAACCATGCAATGTACTAAAATTAAACAGAGAAGAGTTCTTTTAATGAAATCACTTAGAAGAGAGCAAAATATTTTAACAGTTAGATCCTATCATGCCTGATAGGGTCATTGTAAAATAGAAGAATACCTCGAGCCAAACTCGTTTCTTCTCCTCTTCTCCACGAAAGATCAAACAACCAGATGCTTCTTCCACAATGCCTCTTATAAATTCCATGAAACGAAAATAGATTGGAAACCTCAAAAATAGTCATGAAGTACAGTTTAATCTGTTGGTTCGAAAAACTAGAGTTCATGCAGAGTGAAAATCAGAGAACATGCAAAATGAAACAAATCATGTGAATTCCACTGGAATGCCTACCAAAGTGGTTCGGGCTCGAAAACCAAACACAATTAATTTAATTAACCCCAAATATCCTGCTCAATCCTTCTTGCCACCGCCCACCAAGTCTGACTATTGCCAAGTCGCATTTAACAAGCATTTCAAATTTTATTGATACTTCCACCTAGGCCTCCACCAACCTCACTAGCCCCTGCCAAAGTTGGTAGTACCACCAGTCCTTTCATCCTTATCAACTACATTAATGCCTTAGGAACTTTCTCCCAACGCTTGCGACCCCTTAGATTCTCCTTTATGCCAATAACTTAGGATAGATTAATGGCTTAGGTTAGATCTTAGGTAGATTAAAGTTTATACCTTAGGATATAACACTAACCACTAACCCCTAACATAGGTCCTTAGAAATTAGGTTAGATAATTCCTCATAGGTAAGTAACCAAAAATGCCATAGTTTAAAGCATTAGGTTAGATCATCATATAGCCTTATAGTATTATGTTCTAGTTTTAATACTTAACAACCCTTCCAACTCCTTAGTACCGAGTTTAGGTTAGAATCAGAATTACATCAAGTAACATAGCTTAGGTAGGAGATACTTTCACCTAGCTTAGGTTTTTGGTTCTCTCTAATGCCATGAACAGGCTAAAATCCCAATTACGCCCGTAATGACCTGCCAGGGTCAATTTCTGAAGATCCAGCGAAACTTTATATTGAATGGAAATATATTCTCACAAAAAGAGAATTAAAGAACTTACGTCTACTAAGTTCATTCCATATGCTCTTATTTCATGGAATGATAATTCATCAGTTGTTCCTTCTGAACAGATTTAAAACATTCCTTGGATCATTGAAATTGATCCAAGGATGAGTCATATAAACAGATAAGTTTACAATTTTCTTTAAATCAGAATGGACTCATCTATGTGAAGTGAAAAATGAATTTAGGAAACATTCCAGTTCAATCAAAAGATCTTAAGATCAGAAAAGACTTAACCATATCAAGCATGATTTCCCATAATCAAGAGAACATATCCTCATAAGGAAAATCACATATCAACACTTGAATGCAAAGGAGGAAAATAACAATAGTCAAGGGTGTTACATGCTCCCCTCCTAAAAAGAATCATCATCCCGATGATTATCTCTTTAATAATTTATATCAAGGAAAGTCAATTCATTCATTTCTCTTGTCCTAGTCAATTATTTCAAAACCTTATAGTTCCAGAAATCAGTATTAAATAGCTTTTATTCAAATCAAGTAAATATCTGCCCAAAAATGGTTTACTTAATGTCATAAAGGATAAATTCATAAAAATTTATTAGTCAACAGATTTAATTCTGTTCAAATAGAAATGGAAAAGTAGTTTTCATATCTTCTAAATTTACCCAAGTTGCACTCTCCTTGTTCAACTGGTCCCAATAGACCTTACATTGACTTATTTATCTATTTCTTAAATGCAATTGGCGATTTTCCAACACTCGAATGAGATTAACCATGATTATTCCTAGGTCTTGGAACTGCAAAGAATTCTAATTTAACACATGTGATAAATATGAAACGTATTTCTTAAGCAAAGAAATATGGAAAACATCATGCATTCGTGACAGAGAAGGTGGTAGTGCTAATCGATAAGCTACATGACTTATTACTTCAACTATTTCAAAAGGTCCCACATAACGAGGTGATAACTTGGCAGCCTTGCCAAAAGTTATAGAACTCTTTTTCGGTTTAACACGAAGAAAAATCTTCTCACCAAGCTCAAATTTCCTGTCAACCCGCTTTAAATCAGCATAACTCTTTTACCTATCTGCTGCTTCTTTCAAGTCTTCATGAATCATTTTAACTGGTTGTTCCATTTCCGTTAGGATTTCAGGTCCTATTACTTCTCTATCCTCAATGCTATCCCAAATAACAGGGGTTCTGCATTTCCTTCCGTAAAGTGCCTCAAAAGGTGCCATCTTAATAGAAGCATGATATGTATTATTGTATGCAAATTCAACTAATGGAAGGTTCTCCTCCCACTTATACTACTGATCCATATAGTACATCCGTAACATATCCTCCAAAACCTAATTTACTCTTTCGGTCTGTCCATTTGTTTCCAGATGGTACGAAAAAATGAAATTCAGTTTAGTGCCAAGAGCTATGTTAAGCGTTTGTCAAAACCTTGACATCATTCTAGGGTCTTTATCAGATATGATTAATTTAGGTACTCCATGTAATCTAAAAATTTCGTTTACAAATATTTTAGCCAAAACAAGAGAATCATCCTTTAGATTTCTAGCAATAAAATGAGCTACTTTCGTTAGTTTGTCCACTACTACCAAAATAACATCATGTTTATTTCTTGACATAGGCAATCCTTGTACAAAATCCATGCTTATTACCTGCCATTTGTACTACGGTATGCTGTGAGGATAAAATAAACCAACTGGATTCATATGTTCCACTTTTACCCATTGACATTATAGACAATGAGCCACAAAATCTATAAAATCCTTTTTCATTCCCCTTTAGAAGTATTGTTGTTTTATGTCAACAAACATTTTTATAATGATAAGGTGTCTAGAGAAGGGTGAATTGTGAAACTCGGTCAATAATTTCTTTCTCAAATTATTAGGTAAGGGTACGTATACTTTGTTTTCATATCATAATATTCCCTCATTATCAAAGTGAAAACCTTTATACCTTTCATCTTTTGGATCTACTGCAAGCACTGTTTTTACTTGCTGAAAGTAAGAATTAGGTTCCATAGCACTTTTTACTTCATCCTTAAACTGAGTTCTTAGTGTTATAAGAGCAGAAATGTGCTTCCTATGACTTAGAGCGTTAGCCACTCTATTCTCTTTTCCTTTAATGTAACTTATGTCAAAATCATACCGAGACAAAAACTCTAACCACCTTCGCTATCTTGCATTTAGATTTGGCTGAGTGAAAATGTACTTTAGTCCAAGATGATCAATTTTCAACTCAAATGGTTTACCAAGCAGATAATGCCTCCAAACTTGAAGTGCATGAACTATGGCAACAAGCTCTAAATCATGTGGAGCATAATTCAACTCATGTAACTTAAGGTTTCTACTTTCATAAGCTATGACATGATCATTTTGTAACAAAATACCTCCAAGACCTTCCCCAAATGCATCCGTTATAGCTGTGAAGTCTCCATTAGGATCTGGTACAACTAAAATAGGTGTTGAAGTCAACTGAATTTTCAAATTTTTAAAAGCAAATTCACATTTATCATCCCAAACAAATTTCTTATCCTTCTTCTGCAATGAAGTTATTGGTGCAGCCACCTTAGAAAAATCCTTAAATTTTTTTCTATAATAACCTGCAAGGCCCATGAAACTTCTAACTTCATGTACATTCTTTGGTGTAGGCCACTCTATTATAGATACAATTTTAGAAGGATCTATAACAATCCCATTTTTACTTATAACATGACCCAAATACTGAACTTCAGTGTCATAGAAGAACATTTGGACAACTTACCATATAACCATCTCTTTCTCAGAATTTCCAAGACTATTTTCAAGTGTTCATGATGCTCCTTAATACTTTTAGAATATATGAGAATGTCGTCCAAGAATACAAGCACAAACTTGTCCAAGTATTCTTGAAAGATATTATTCATTAAGTTCATAAAAGATGTAGGTGCATTCGTTAATCCAAAGGGTAAAACTGTGAATTCATAATGTCCATACCTTGTCCTAAAATCCATTTTATGAGTTTTCTCTTTCTTAATTCATAATTGATGATATCTAGATTGAAGGTCTATCTTAGAATATACTGATGATCCACGCATATGATCAAATAGGTCATCAATTCTAGGAAGTGGGTATCTATTCTTGATTGTTGCTTTGTTTAACATCATGTAATCAATGCACAATAGGAGTGTTCCATCTTTCTTTTTCACAAAGATCACTGGTGCTCCCCAAGGTGAAACACTTGGCCTAATCAAACCCTTAGACAAGATTTCTTGTAACTGAGCCTTAAGCTCTACCAACTCTATGGTAGTCATTCGATAAGGTGCTTTAGAAATAGGTTCAGTACCTAGTTTGATTTTGATTGTGACGTCAAACTCCATTTTAGGTGGTAATATCGATAATTCTTCCAAAAAAACATCATTGTAGTTCCGTAACAGTGGATAATGTTCCATGAAATCACTGTTTTCTTTCACAAATTCAGAAATTTTTACTGCATATAAGGTACAACCCTTATTTTTGGCCTTTTTAAGTTACATAGCTGACAATTTACTAACAGAAATTTCTTGTTTTACACCTTGAATCTCTGCTATTTTCTACAGATCATCTAAAAAACTAATATATTTCCCAACACATTCTACCTTTGCTTTATGCTCTGCTAACCAATTTACACCTGTGACTATATCATAAGATCCCAAAGGTGCTACATAGAGATCAAATTCTGTGGAAAAGCTAGGTAAGTCAAGGACTTCCCCAAAAAGACACATACTAACTATATGAACATAATTATTACCATAATGTATAGTCCATGATTTATCCATTTTTCCATCTTTTATTTTAAGTTTTGAAGGAATTCTACTAGAAATAAAACATTCAGTAGCTCCCGTATAAAAAATAATAGTTATAGGTATGCTCAATAACTTACTAGGAACTTTTATAGGTGTAACTTGCTTTTTAGCTTGTTTGTGAGCTACTGCAGCATGTATCTTATGATGCTGATTATGATCATCCATCTTGAAAGGACATTGATCCACGTAATGATCTTAGCCACAGTTATAACAACCTCCTACTGGTCCCTTTTTGGGCTCAGAATTATTTCCAGCCTTGTAGTTATCATTCTGACCTCCATAGGGTTTTCGCCCATTATTATTATTATTATCAACACCCATATGGTGGTTATCCTCAGAAGGTGGCTGATTGTTATTACCAGCTTCTTCTTCCTCCTCATTACCCATCAATTGTTGCTCGAGCATAGTCAATCGATCTCTTGTGTCCAACAGGGTAGCCAAGGATCTCATCAAGTTTTTAGGTTGTTGCTGCTCCTTCCATAGGTGGAGCATTGTTCACAACATTTCCCCTTTTCCTAACCATTTTTTGTTATAAGAAAATCCAAGCTTTTATCAGATTATGGACACAATAGGTCCAAGAGTTGCAACCTTTAGCTCTGATACCAAGATGTAACAATCCCATTTTAAGACCTTAGAAACAAGGATTTTTTTTGTATGATTAATGTTCTCTGTTCTAAATACATAATTTAGAACACACATTTCATAACAACCATTCTTATAACAGATAACCATATGCAGTTGTAATGACTTGGTGAGTAACCAATCTATTCATTTTATGACTCGGTGAACTACCGATCTATTCATGTGTAACATTGAGTTTTTGAGTATTCTACTGAATACTTCATATACTTGGTTCTCTTACCCTACTCTAGGTATTGAGTGATCTGTCTAAGGAACCTAACTGAATATTTGTTACCAATATTCATCGGCATGATGATCCTTAGCTTAGGTGACATAGGACAACACAATCAGCAGCTTGCGATACTTTGGCCAAATATTTCTAACATACTGTTCCTATTACTTATTCCTTAATGGCATACTCATCAATCTGAAAAAAATCCTTCACTCCACTCCATTGTTATCTAGAATGTCTTATACTGACTTCTTTCAGTCCCCTTGCCCAAGGTTTAACTCTAGTTTAGGTTAACAACATAGATCATGATATGAAGAGGTTCACAAAGACTTAGGATAAATTGGCATACTGGGTCAACCTGGGTTGTCCCCATGTGGCAAGGTACCCTAAGTCCTAGAGGGATACTTCATATCCTAACTATGTTACTATCAAAACCTAGAAGGAAAACTTGTTCAAGTTCAAAGGTGTGTAGATCCTGATGATCAATGCAGAAGGGTGTTGCCACATGTTAACTATACTATTGTATCCTCGAGAAGATCCTAATCTTCATGAAGGTACAAACCTGCGGTTGATATGTGCCAACATCCTACAGAACAACCTTATGAGAATGTACATAACTCCAAGAGTTTACTTATGTGAACTTAAATTTGGGTTAATAGACGACATGTTTCAGAAACCCATCTAACTCCGAGTCCAACACTCTTTAAGTCCTTTTTAAAAGTCAGATTTAATTAATCCTAAGAACTTAATTAGCTTAAGGTTGCTTCCAAATTGGTTAGTTTTGGCATAACATCCTGTTATCCAAAAATAGGACAGCAGCAACACAAGTTCCTTTCTTATAAAATGATTCAACCACTTAAGGAATTGTAACAACCTACTAGGCTGAAACTTATCAGACTTATTACAATTAAGTCTTAATGTTTTGCAATCATATCTTCCTCTTTTAAGTATATATTTGTTAGAGAGGAATAGTCTTCCTCCTATAGTAAAATGCTAGGGTATAACACACCCCATTTATGTCCTTTATAATCTCAACAATTTTCATTATAGTTTTACTTCACATCACATGATATAATGAAATACTTAGATAAGAATGTTGCATTCTACCACTTATTTAACTGCAGCTTACTTAGGGAATTCATCTAAGTTCCTTTTACAATTTTTATCAAAATTCACATGCAATCATATAGATAATAAGTAGAATATCCTCAAGACAAGATACCATCCTAAAGACAAAGGTATAAGAGAATTTATACAACCAATGCCAGAAAATTCTCAACTTTCAATTCATAGTCAAACTTATATATTTACAAAATCTATGCATCTTAGACACACAACATAACAACAACCTTTCCTAAAAAACAATATAAATTTTATTGTCCAGTACAATTTATGCCAATCAAATTTCTTTAAAAGAATCAGATTTAAAACAGCCAATGCATCATATAAGTCTGTGCCCTCTTTTTTCACTTACGATGTCCATCTACAAAAATTACTAGAACGAGTCAGTTTAATGAACTGAGTATGATAAGCACTAAACCTTAAAATGAAATGCACTCAACTAATTGTTTCCATAAAACAACCCTTCTTTAAGGATCAATTAGTATATCATATAGTAGGCGTAAGTAATTACAATTAGTAAAGAAGATCAAAAACATCCTAAAATCACTTCCAAGAGGGAAGAGTGGAATGTGTTATATATTATCAATCCTAACATTTTAACGTAATATTTATTCCATTGATTTCCTTCAACAACAACAGATCATACTATCACATTGTATTCAAAACCTCATCACAATAGTATAGGATACCTAGTTTTTTATCTTAAGATAAAAAGGTTTCTTACATCATGATCTAAATTAAGATGATTCATCTAACATTAATTGAGATGTTCATTGCAATAGGATAATATAATAATACCCAATAAGGAGAGAGAGAATATCACCCAGTCCCCAGTTTGTATTCCCTTTTCAACAAACTAATCATCATTCACCATCTTTTCTATTTCAGTGCAAGATAAGTAAAAGAAGGCTAACCAACAAAGTTCAACTTTATCCTACGAAATTTCAATCGTAAGTCCTTACAATTGAATTCATTCCAACTGCTTATAAAAGAAGCAAAGTAGCAGTGTACCTATTACAACAATCATCTATTTTACTTTCATTAATAATAGTTCCTTTTTCAATCCAATAACAATTTTATAAATGAATAAAAGGTTCCAAGGAAGAGATGCAAACACTTTTAAAGCAAAAAGGAGAAACTTATAAACCTGTTTTAAAAACAAGATCTCCCAATCAAACAAGTGATCCTTTTCATTTAATTCATTAAACAGTGAAGGCTATACACAGCCATATTACGCAAAGAGTCATAATAATTCCTTATAAACTCTATATTAACTCAATGAACCCAATAGAGAATTGAAACCCGAGTAAGAACTCATACTCAGAAGTTACCCAAGAGTTCAGCCAAGATAGAATTAACTTCTTCTCAACTTAACACTTCTAAGGTAAAAGATTGAATTCCTAATCAGAATAGAAATTACAAAATGATTTCAAGTCAAACCTTCCATGGTTACCCAACAATTAGGCAAGCTAACATTTCCAGTTTCCTTCAAGTACATGTAACTAATCCTTTAACATGCAACTGAGAATGATAACTAGTAAACAATGTATAGTCAACATTCAATGTTTACCAAACTAGTAGTAGACTATACTTTCTAGTTTCCTTCAAGTACATGCAATTGTCCAAACATGCAACTATCTCATTTTGAGTTTAGAGTTTACCAAAGTTCATCCAAAACAAGCTAAATTCAAACAAAGATCTTGCAATATTTTCAACCAATTCCTTTTTTCTCCAGTCTCGAATTATAACCCGAGCATCTTGTTCAGTATGTGTTCTCACCAAATCAAAACATTCAACTGAGTGCATCCAATTCAGGTAGTTAAATCCCTTAAAGATTAACAATTTATACAAAGAAAACCAGACAGTTTCTTAGCTGGCCCGAAACCATGCCTAATCGTCATTACAATCAATATGAAACAAGTTCTTTGAATATCCTTTTAATATAATACCCGCATTGAACTAATAGAAACTTCCCCATCATAGAACAAGAACAAAATTAGTGAGTAAAATTTAGAAACTACCTTAGTTAAAGAAAAGTTTACATAATCATCTTTCAACCCTTACTTAACAACAAGGACGATTTGAAAGATTACAAATAGAGAGTCCAATCTATACTCCATAGATATCAAACCATTTTCATTAAGAACTCCCTTTAAAACTTATAGGGTCACATAAAACATTTACTCCAACCAAATACGGGCTAATTACAGGCCCAAGTTTTCTTTGTTTATAACACATAACAAACATAGTTTTACCAAGTTGGAAAAACAAGAACAAAACATCTGCAACACATCCCAATTCTTACAACTAAGAAACGAGTCACAAAATCATAGAATCTCGAAACCCAGTCAACAGAGCTCATAAGACAACAAGTATCAACTAAACTCTAGTTACAGATGAGGTTCCTTAAACAAAAACATGGGTTTATCCAGATTTAACATTCGTTTCAAGAGAAATAAAGGAACCCACGATTCTCCAAGAAAACTCAGTGAGAAACAATAATATATGTTTTAAACAAGAAAACCAATACCAATGATTACAAGAAAATTACAGAGTCCCCTTTTTCATGCATTCTCATGTATATATATTAACACCACATATACTTAACGAACCAGGCTATTATTTTCTTTTTCCATGGATTTGATCATCAAGGAACAATGGTTAAATATACCCAGTAACAAATAACCAGGAAACCATGCAATGTACTAAAATTAAACAGAGAAGAGTTCTTTTAATGAAATCACTTAGAAGAGTGAAAAAATATTTTAACAGTTAGATCCTATCATGCCTGATAGCGTCGTTGTAAAATAGAAGAATACCTCGAGCCAAACTCGTTTCTTCTCCTCTTCTCCATGAAATATCAAACAACCAGATGCTTCTTCCAAAATGCCTCTTATAAATTCCATGAAACGAAAATAGATTGGAAACCTCAAAAATAGTCATGAAGTGCAGTTTAATCTGTTGGTTCGAAAAACTAGATTTCATGCATAGTGAAAATCAGAGAACATGCAAAATGAAACAAATCATGTGAATTCCACTGGCATGCCTACCAAAGTGGTTCGGGCTCGAAAACCAAATGCAATTAATTTAATTAATCCCAAATATCCTGCTCAATCCTCCTTGCCACCGCCCACCAAGTCTGACTATTGCCAAGTCGCATTTAACAAGCATTTCAAATTTTATTGATACTTCCACATAGGCCTCCGCCAACCTAACTAGCCCCTGCCAAAGTTTGTAGTACCACCAGTCCTTTCATCCTTATCAACTACATTAATGCCTTAGGAACCATCGCCCAACGCTTACGAACCCTTAGGTTCCCCTTTATGCCGATAAATTAGGATAGATTAATGGCTTAGGTTAGATCTTAGGTAGATTAAAGTTTATATCTTAGGATATAACACTAACCACTAACCTCTGACATAGATCCTTAGAAATTAGGTTAGATAATTCCTCACAGGTAAGTAACAAAAAATGCCATAGTTTAAAGCACTAAATTAGATCATCATACAACCTTTTAGTATTAGGTTCGTATTTTAATACTTAGCAATCCTTCCAACTCCTTAGTACTGAGTTTAGGTTAGAATCAGAATTACATCAAGTAACATAACTTAGGTAGGAGATACTTTCACCTAGCTTAGGATTTTGGTTCTCTCCAATGCCATGAAATGGCTGAAATCCCAATTATGCCCGTAATGACCTGCCAGGGTTGATTTCCGAAGATCCAACGAAAATTTATACCGAATGGAAATATTTTCACACAAAAAGAGAATTAAAGAACTTAGGTCTACTAAGTTCAGTCCATATGCTCTTATTTCATGGAATGCCAATTCATCAGTTGTTCCTTCTGAACAGATTTAAAACATTCCTTGGATCACTGAAATTGATCCAAGGATGAGTCATATAAATAGATAACTTTACAATTTTCTTTAAATCAGAATGCACTCATCTATGTGAAGTGAAAAATGAATTTAGGAAACATTCCAGTTCAATCAAAAGATCTTAAGAGCAGAAAAGACTTAACCATATCAAGCATGATTTCCCATAATCAAGAGAACATATCCTCATAAGGAAAATCACATATCAACACTTGAATGCAAAGGAGGAAAATAACAATAGTCAAGGGTGTTACAGACGAGAAAAACAAAAATACACCCCAATTGGGGAACCTTATTCTTCTGTTTTAGAAAAGATCATTAAAGATGGGGCCATCACCGTTCCTATTATAAAACAACACACTAGTTTTGATCTTGCTCACCCCACACCTGTGTGGTATAAAGAGGATGACTGCTGCAACTATCATTGGGTAAAAGGTCATAATGAAAACAATTGCCTCACTTTTAAGAACATTTTCCAGGAAGTGCTCAAGATTGGTGAGTTAGTCTTGGATAATCCGAATGCATCTACCAACCAAAAGCTACACATTTTCAAAAAACCATTTCCTAATCACACCCCTTCTTCTGACCAAACTGGGGAGACCTCAACTAATGATAGCAATACCCGTGAGGTCCATGCTATTTTCAGTAACGCACCAGTTACTTCCCAATTTCCTCATATTCCTTCCATAGAGGAAATCCTAGCCCGAAGTCCTCCACCTACACATGAACCCACTTCACCTATTCCTCCACCCACAGAGGAACACCCTTCATCTCCTTCGTCACCTATGAAGGATCCTTTTGTTATTATTGAGACCACTTTGCCTTTGGCTTCTCCACCTAGAGAACTGTCACCAACAATACCTCTTCGACCCATGGGAGACACTTGTTCATATCCTCCACCCACAGAAGAGCACCCATCATCTCCTCCACATATCAAATATATAATAGAAATGTCATTACCTTCAAGTGACCATTCTCTATCAAGCACCCAAAATCCTGCTGACTTACTTTTAGCTCTCTTACCCACAGAGGTTGAAGCTAGCGATTTCCCTATTTATATAACACATTTTACAGGAATCACCATTAATTCCACATCAACCTCACCCACAACAGTGTCATTCTCATGCTTAGCTGATCGCTTGGATTATGTTGATAAAGCCTTAATTTGGGGGTGTCTTCTACTTACTATCTCCGTAAAATGTAAATGTCACTCACTAACACATCCACCATCTATCCAAAAGTTTTTCAACCAACCAAACTAAACACAACCATAATTATCACAAATTATCCCACAAAATCACCCATAACCCAACATGCATCTACATCCAAACCCACACCTACATCATCTTCCTTGCCTAAACCTATTACTACTTTAGGTGTCATACCAGCAACTAGCCTTACTCATCTGCCCATCAAATTATATTTATCTACCTCTTCCAAAACTAATACCAAATTTAACCCAAACCCTAAACAGAAGAACCAATCTCCTAGATCTCATACCCCAACCTCGCCAATCACACCTTTATCACCTTCACCCCTTCCATCCATCCTAGGACCTCACCCCTTGACCCTAGCTAAGAAACCTCCATCGGCTAGTAAACCAAGGACACAGCAACCCATTTCCCCATCACAGACCTCTAATATACCCAAGCACCTGACACAACCTCCACCCACACCTGTAACATTTTTACCACCCATACCTCCAATACCATCAATAACTTCTTCACTACCCACGAAACTTCCTTCCCTTTCCCTCACACCTCCTGCCCAACCTATGACATCTACCTCCATAGCACCTAGGTTACCCCCATGGGTAACCTGCCCTCTTCCACCATCCACTTTTCCCTCTACATCTCATGTGCCCATATCACCTTTACCCAAGAAGGTGCAACCTAAAGGAAAAAATCCTCTACCCTCCAATAAGGAAGTTAAACCAACCACACACTCTTTTTCTAGTTCATCTACCATGCCCCTACCTAAGCATACATGACCAAAACCTAAGACCATAGCCCAACCCACTCCCCCTCTTGACAATACTCTTCCTATACATTCAGCCACACCTACACCCAAACCCACATTCACCTCCCATTGTGATCCACTAGTGGGATCCTATGTCAAAATCTTAACTAATATCCTTGAAACTTCTGTCATCACATTACCACCTATTAGATGTTACAACCCACTCAAACCAAAAACAAAAGGGTTTGACGAAACCAAAATTTGTGCCTACCATCGTGTGCCAGGAAATGATGTAGAGAACTACAAATATTTTCAAGCTGCTCTTGTCCAGTTGTATCCTCCTGAAGAAAACTTTGACGATGATGATCTTCTTGATGAGGACCCCATTTCACATACACCAATTTCCATAGTTATTCCCTCACTTCCTACTTAGTGACTAAAATATCCACCCCCACAACTCTTATATCCATTCCTGAGATTCAAAATTAACATGGTTCGTATCAGAGAACTCACCAAACCTCCACCCAAATATCGGTGTGCCCAACTCATTTCACAATGTTCCTTCCTAGCTCTTGGGTTCTTCCCTTCCTATCATTACACCTTTCATGGCTCACTTACTTCATCTGCCTCCCTACCTCAAATCAACATGATCCACATTGCTACCCACTGTTAGAAGGACAAAGGAAAGAAAGGGAAATTGACCCACCAACCAATGCTATACCCAACATACCATCTGCACCCACACCTAAAGTCATTATTCGTGGCCCCACATATCCTATTTCTAATGGAGCTACACATCATGTGATGCTCAAACAATTACACCAATCCTCCCTCAAAATGTCCCTATATGACCTCATCCAAACCTTTGAATCCCATTTTCCAAGTTTTCATGGAGGTTCTTTAGTCTATTGAGGTTTTACCCAATGATCCTACACATGTAGCCTCCATTATTACACCTCATTATGTCATCTCTCTCACCAAATTACCTCCTTCTACACCTCCACCTACTCACCAAGTAACCACTCTCATCTTCTCAGATGAAGAGATCACACCACACCAAACTGATGACCCTGATCCATCCATTTTCATCTTTGTCCATATCGATAATATACGTGTACGATGTGTTATGATTGATGGGGGAAATAGCATTAAAATCATCTCCTCCCATGCATTCAACCAAATGCGCATACCCGATAATTGCATGCATAAATATCCCGTCATGTTACGTTCATTTAATAATGCTATCACCTCTACACTTGGCACCATCATCCTCCATGTTTGCGTGGGCCCTCGTACGGTTCCAGAGTTATTTTACATCTTGGAGGGGGAGTTTCAATAGAACATATTGCTTGGTAGACCCTAGATTCGTGTCATGGGTTGTGTCCCTTCCACTTTACATCATTGTGTAAAGTTTGAGCATGAAGGACACACATATACCATTCCATCTGACTCATCACCTTTCAAAACTTGTAACATGCTTTACCGACCCAATGACATGCTTGTACCCATTAAGGTGTCTACCTCCATGACCACTTCCTCTTCACCCACACCTCCACTCACCAGTGTTTTTGCTACCTCAACCGAACCTAAATCCTCCATTCCTACCACTGCCATAACCTCCATGACCGAACTGTCAACCTCCCAATCAGCTGGCTCCACCTCCGATCCAACCTCTAACACATCTTCTATCCCATCTACCCACATATCGACCACTGATCCCTTGGAAGTAATTTTTCAACACCTCACTCTGGGGGAGTATTTCGTCTATAATGTCAACACATTCCTTACTCCATAAGAGTATGGAAGTCTTCACCAACACCCTCACTATGATCACCGCATAGGAGAGCCTATCCTTTATGGTCCTCCCCACCTTAAAACCAATCTCACCTATGGGGGACTTGATATTTCCATTTATACACCTGAACCACCATCACAAACCCACTCCTTTTCTACCAACCTCCAGTCACTCACCAATCGTAACTTTGCCCACACCTTCTTGCACCGATGTGTGTGGATAGGTTTTGGTTTTGGATTTTATGAGCAAGGCCATCACACTATTATTCCATGTACTGCCCACAAACATAATGACCATAGTGGTATCAAATTTGCTGAACTACCTACCAAGAAGGCCCGTATTAAACTGATTGAAGATACTGACCCTATTACACCTTCTTAACCTGCTCCACCTCCTTCATCACCTTCACCACCTTCACCAACAGAGTCGATGGATCCAGAATCCATTCCTCCTAATTTTTGTTTTTCATAAACACCATTTCCTCTGGGCATCTTACTTATCAACATGAGGGCGAGGCCCCCTTTTCTCTTCCCTTATTGTATCCTAAAATGATCGAAGATGAAACACCTTCTATTAATGTCGTTCAATGTCAGGATGAGGAATATATACTCACCTACCTTAGTGCAGAAGACTCTTATATTCATCGGTCGTTACCATCTGAGACATAAACCATCTTGAATGAATTGACTATCAAAATCAACATCCATACTTAGGATGACCCACACATTCTAAAGATTGAGCAATCTTTAGATACTGCTAAACAGGAATCCATCACTTCTTTTCTCAAAAATCATAACCATGCTTTCACTTGGTCTTATGATGACATGCCTGGTATTGACCACACCATAGTGGTCCAAAATATCGTAACCATTTCCGATGCCAAACCCGTAAAAAAAAAGACGAGGAAAATACACCCTCGCATTACTCTTCTAGTCCAAGAATAACTTAAGCACCTTCTCTCCATTTCCTTCATCTTACCCATTAATTATCCCTGATGGATTTCTAACATTGTTCCTATCAATAAGATGATAGGGGGACGTTGCATTTGCATAGATTTCCATGACCTCAACCTAGCTTGCCCCAAAAAATGACTTTCTTCTACCCGGTATTGACCAGCTAGTTGACCTTACTACTGGTCACGAGATGCTATCACTCACGCATTGTTTCTCAGGTTATAACCAAATATTGCTTGCCCCAGAGGATCAACACAAAACTACATTCATCACCCCTTAGAGGACCTTCTGCTATCGAGTCATGCCTTTTGGTCTTAAAAATGCTGGTGCCACATATCACTGGGCTATGACTTACATCTTCCATGACATCATGCACCGTATATTGGAAGATTACATATATGATCTCCTTGCCAAATCTAAACACCACTCTAATCACCTCACCATCCTAAAAACCATCTTTGACCTCCTCATTAAGTATTGTGTTTGGATTTAGCCCAAGAAGTGTGTCTTCGCGGTTCTCTCAGGAAAGCTCCTAGGATTTATCATTTCCTTACGTGGTATAGAGGTTGATCCTACTAAAGTCAAGGACATTCTCGAAATGCCTCTACCCACTAACCTACAGAAACTCTGTATCCTGTAAGGTAAGTTGTAGTCTATTCGCCATTTCATTTCACAACTTTCCGATCAATGTCAGCCATTTCATCTTCTAAAAAAGGATGTCTCCTTTAAATGTGATGATGACTACCACAAAGATTTTTATGCCTTGAAACAATACCTTCTCCAACCACCTGTACTCATTCCACTTAAAGATGATCAACCCTTCTACCTATACATCTCTGCTACCGATCATTCCTTAGGGGCCATGCTTGCTCATTACGATGAATAACATAGAGAGCAGGCAGTTTATTACATAAGTTGTACTCTTCTGGACTATGAAACCTGATACACCCATGCAAAAAAACTTTGCTTAGCCTTAGTTTTTGTTTCCACCAAACTCCGTCATTACCTGCTCAACCACAAAACCTATGTTGTGACCAACACTGACCCCTTACACTTCATGTATGCTAAACCTTTTCAAAAGAAATGGGCTGCACGCTGGCTTATGCTTCTGGCCAACCTCAACCTCGAATTCATCCATCAAAATTCCATCAAGGGCCAAAATAACTCTAACCAATTGGCCAACCCACCTATTTTTGAGGATCAACCCTCTAACTTTGACTTTTTATATGAGTCTATTACTACCCTTTCCTTGGACAAACCCGCTTACCAAATGAAAATCTTCTTCAATGGTTCTAAGTGTCAGTATGGAGGTGAGTCTGGTGTTATCCTCATTCTACTTGATGGTGAACCCATGACTTTGTGTTTCAAACATGATTTTGATTGTACAAACAATATTTCTGAATACAAAGCACTCATATTGGGTCTCTAGGCTGCTTATGCCTTAGATGTTAAGTTAATCAACATCTTTGGTGGTTTTCAATTGGTCATAAACCAAGTCAATGGTATATACCGGTGTCGTAATGAGATAATTAAAAATTATAAGCATCATGTGGACATTCTTTTGACCACCTTCGACCGTTATGCCCTTCAAACCATCCCAAGGTCAACTAAAAATTTGTAGATACCATGGCCTTCTTGGCTTCTCAGCTACCCACTTCACTTGCCAACTCTAAAATATTTGTGACCATACAAAGACTCCAATCACCTTCTTATTTACCTCGTGAAGTTTACTCTATCAAAATCGCTGCTCCTGACACAAGTGACCTTTGGTATAAACAATACTCAAACTATCTTTCCCTCTCCATCTTACCTCCCGACCTTACTCGTAATGGACAATGCACCTTTCTTAAAAGGGCCTCTCGTTTCTTCATCATGGGTGGCCTCCTCTATAAGTGTGGATTTGATGGTATTCTCTTATGGTGCCTTACGAGTTATGAAATTCCCTATACCATTAATGAAGTTCATGATGGCATATATGGAGGTCACTTAAGTGGACTCGCAGTTTCTAAGTGTATTCTTCACCTAGGCTATTACTGGCTAACTCTTAACCATGATTGTTGTGACTACGTTAAGTGTTGTGTAAAATTCCAACAACATTCCAACCTTCATCATGCACCCAGACATGCCTTATAGGTCACCCATGACCTTTGGCCCTTCTATCAATGGGGTTTGGATCTTGTCAGAGAGATCAATCCCCATTCTTCCCCGAGACATCAATGGATAATCACCACTACCGAATATTACACCAAATGGGTTGAAGCCATACCTCTCATCTCCATGAAAGCTGAGAAAATATGTGAGTTCATCAATCATCACATTATCTATTTCTTTGGCATCCTACATCACCTCATCACTGATAACGGAAAAAAATTCAAAAATAAAACATTGCGAAAACTTTATGACGCCTTCGGTATTCAGTAATGTTCTCTCCACCATATTACCCACAAACTAATGGCCAAGCCGAATCCACTAATAAAACCCTGAAAAAAATTCTCATGAAATTGGTTAACAATACTGGGAAGGATTAGCATATGCACATTCCTTTCACCGTAAGGATGTACCGTACTAGTATTCACCCTTCCACTTTTGCCACTCCTTTTTCTCTGTTCTCTGGTACAAAGGCTATTCTGCCTCTCAAAGTCTAGATTCCATCTCTTCATATTTCTCTCCATGACAAGCTCAATGATGATGAATTTCACTAGGAACATTTAGCACAACTTGAGTTATTAGATGAATGCCATCTTAATTCTCTTGACCATCTCCAAGTTTAACAACAACGTATCAAACATGCCTATGACAAACATGTTCATGAACAAAACTTCCAAGTTGGTGATCTCATCTTGAAGGAAAATCAACATGTAACCAAAGCAGAAAAAGTAAACGGGGAAAATTTTCTCTTAATTATCTTGGACCATACATTGTTACTCATGCTTATGGATCAGGTGCTTATCATTTATCTTCACTCGATGGTAAACCTAAACCTGAGACCTTTAATGCCTTGCATCTTTGACCATTCTTTTGTTGAATTTCAATCCTACCTCACCTTCTGCCTTTTTTCATGCTCGTCCCTTGAGCGCCATTCACTTCCCTCCTTTCACTATGCCATCCCCAATGATTAAACAAGAATCATGTGCATCCTCATCTATCTTTTACCCTCTCTTAAATATGTTTACTACGGCTCTGCACATGGCATGATTCTCATGGATAATTTTCGTCTTCTTTTAGATGAGATCCCATGGTCGTTTTACCTTACTTTCTGAAAAAGAATCGGATTCTTCACCTTAGTCTTGTCTGTGACTTAAAATCCGTCACATAGTTTCCACATGGGATCTAAATTCTTGAGTCAAACTTCCAATACAAATATGACTCCCTCAAAAAGAACATCTTTCTCTCTACATCACTCCTATAAATAGACTACTCCCTCGACGGACAACTATGTAAAGCCTGCTTCAAAAAAATAATAATTCCGAAGCTTCCTGCATCGATCAACTTCACAAATACCTCAAGGAGATAATTTCCTCATCCCATATAGACTTCCCACATCGATCAATCTATCTCAAATATGAGTCAACCAGAACACTTTTTCATCATGGACTTGTTGATTGTGGTCTTGGATCTCTTTCCAAAAGGCATGCTACCTCATATCTTATAACCTAACCATTTTTCACCTTCTCATCCTTTAAACCTTCATTTCCTACCGCCTTAACAGACCTGAAACTGTGACATTTGGTGATCATGTGACTATTCTTCACCTTTAGAATAATCGATTATACAATGTCTTTAGGGTCTTACATTCACCATCCTACCTAGGTATTGTCAACCCGTTATGATCCTCACTAATCAGGTGGCTCTCTTACCTCCTCTTATCTCTTAACTTCTTCATTACATATTGATCATCCTATATAGGACTAGACCCTCGACGCTTATCTTTGGGAAATTATCCTCTTTCACCACAATCAACTTGAAATCACCTATACCTATTTTCTGACCAATTCAACCATACCTAAAAGACCTAAACTCAATCATGCCTATAACCTAACAACCCATTCTCATACCTCACATTTTTCCCTAGATTATGGGAGAAATACATCGCCCTGAGGTCCCCTTTTTCCGGGACTATGTAGGCAGCACTTCGAGGGCATAGGGTCCTTGAAGGTTAGCTCGACCACTCTATACCCTTACCAATTTTCCCCTATTTTCCTATTCACATTATACCTGATTTTTTCCTTTTGTATATCAACAACTAGAAGTACAATCTCAACACAGAATAACTAATACAAATATCTACCATCCATGTTTCAAACATCATCATAACATTCACCCATTCATCATTTCATATTTCCACACAAAACAAAAAATTGGAACACTACATCATCATGTATATCTACATTACCATTTGTTATTTGTATCACCAATTACTTGTCATCTACACCAAAACTTGACCCAATCCATGCATATGACCTAACTTCATCCATGCCTAACCTAACTCCATACATGCCTAAACCAAAAACCTGACTCAATCCATGCCTAACTTGACTCCATCCATGCCTAAACCAAAAACTTAACTCAATCCATGCCTACATCTTGACTCAATCCATGCCTATGACCTAAATCGATCCATACCTATGACCTGGCTCTATCATTCCTATACTACTTGGTTTCCATCACATATAAATATAAAAATAGAAAGCTACACATAACCATATATACATCATTCCATAATCACCATCATCTCTATAAATAAATCATCCAAACATGTGTATCCATATGCATGAATCTCAAATATCTTCGACACGTAGGACAGTGTATATAAAAAAATATCAAAAAATATAATGTACATCCTCACTATCTTCGGCACGTAGACTGATATATATGTCAAAAATAAACTAATCATACATAGATCTCAATCATATCCCCATATGATATCCAAATCTACCTCATCTATCTCCTCCTCCACTCCTTTAGCTCGGCGTCTGACTGACCTCTCTCCGCCTTGCCCTATTCTGGCTCCTGATGGTCCTACCTCTAGAGCTGGCTTTCATGCACTAGTGACCTCACCCTCACTCATCCCCTAGGCCCACTAGCCCCATGTACTCTCCACACTATGTGTGTGGAATCTTATCCTCTCACTCGAGGCCTGTTGTGCTCTGTGCTTGACACATGATAAGACATATATCCCTGATTCCATCAAGTGATCATGGTAGTATCTCACCTCACTCAGGAAGTCTCTCAATCTAGATGTAGGTACTATTTATGGTGATGCCATCAGCCTCTAACCCTACCTTTCTCCTATCTAAATAACGGGACCCTGTCCATGCCCCTTTGGTGGTGCCATCGGCCCCGAAACCTGCACCTGTACCTGGTCCTGAAGGGCCACTATCTGTGCCTTTGCTGTGGCCAACTGGTCCTACAAACCTATAACCTATCCCTGCACCATGGCCAACTGGCCCTAGAAACTTGTCACCTATGCTTGTAGGGTGGCTACCTACACCCCATCTACATCTCCACCCTCTCCCTCTCCCCCTGGTGTGGGTACCAGTCCCTATACTCCCTGTGTCTGAAAAGTGGCCACCTGTACCTAAAGAATCACAACATGTGTCTGGGACCCTGTCAAATGTCCCTGTACTATGCCCAAATGGATCACCAGGGTAGCCACCTTCCTCTATAGGGCATCTCTCTGTACTGTGATAGTAGCCGAATCTGGCTACCCCGGCCTCGATAGTATTACTCATAGCTATGTAGCCCACCATTATCTATACCTGTTTGTCACAATGGCATCATATATCTATCTATCAACCAACTCCTCCTCCTACCTGGTTGGAATTATAGGTCATGGCGGAGACATAGGTCTCTCCACATCATCTCTCCTATATTGTGGGAAGGGTAGAGGTATATCTTGTGGAAACCCAAAATGCCATTTGACTGATTTTATGGGAATCATCTCATGCTCCCTTGCCTACCGCCCCTCTATCCACTTGTAGATCTGTAACCCATCAAGCTCCACCGCCATCTGCCTATATGAAGGGAAGCCCATAAATGGCCTCCAAATTGTGTCCACACTGGACAACCCCTCCAATAAACTATTGTAATAGGCTACATCATGTGTAGCTCTCACTACTCAATGCTCTCCAATAACTGACACCCATATTTGTATCCCACTCGAACAAAACTTGGCTCAAATGCATCATCCTGCGGCATACCAACTAGGCGCACACACACAATGTACTCATAGGCCCAACAATGCAATAGGAATGTGTAGCACAAGCTGAATCACCGTAGTCGACCATAAGCCCACAGTTCCCTGTATATGTATACCAAGAATGTAGGTGCCCATACAAACTGAGTCCTGATCTTCACCATGTCATGTAGAACCCCCATCAGTGACCGTGGGAATCTCCCACCCTCTGTATCTGGTAGTGTAAAATAACAAACTACCTCCATTAGAAGCACTACCATCCTCATCTCCTTGGGGTAGGCTTGGTACATCACCCCATAGCTCATATTGGCACTGTGGAATCCTAACAAGGCCATCCTCTCTCCAAACAATGGTAACAATAACTCCTCATATGCCTCTTAGGAGATCGACTAAACCTGTGTACATGTTATAGGTAGTTGCAGGATCCTATAAACATCCTCTAGGATGATTGTGATCTCACCCGTCGGCAAATGGAATGTATTGGTTTCTGAATCCCATATATCGATAAGGGAAACCATCAAACTCACCTCTTGAACTACGTGCTAGTAGCATCTGACCACAATGAGGCCCACATCTGCAACATGGATCCACTCCTCACGTATCGTGCTCCCCCGTATCTCCATGAGCAAGGGAGGTACCCTACCCCTCATCTATAGCTAGTCCCTCACTTGCATACAACCAATCATATTATTAACACCTACCCATACCTACATGTAACCTTGCCACCCCCACTATACCGCTTACCATAACTAAATCAAAATTTCACTTATATCTAGGCCCTAAATCAACACTACCTATCTACCCACACCTCAAACCCTCACCTATTTTCATTTTACCTATCTACCCACACTGTAGAACCTTACCTATTTTCATTTTACCTCTCTTACCGATCTTCCTTATTCACTCCCTACCCATACCCATAACTCTTCTTCCCTACCTACCTCTCCCTACCCCTACCTATATGTATGTAACATGTGTATTTTAGCTCCTTGTGGGCCTACCTCTCTAGCCTGCTGACTGGTATTAGTCATCATCGAATGACCATGGTCCAATACTAACTGACATCAGTCATCGTAGCTGTGACCAATACCGGTCCTCACCCACTGATGCCGGCTAAGAATGGACTGACGTCATTCATTTTCCATGGTGAAAAACCCACAACACCATGCCCTATTTATACCTACCCTTCTCCTTTCTACCCATTTCCCCACCAATACCTACCTAATACCTATTCCCACTTGTCATTTACCTAAATCTACACTCCCTTGTTCCCCTTTTCTCATTACATTCCCTACATTCAAATTTTAATATTTTCCCCCCAAAACTCACTTTCCTCCTACCTGATTTCTATCCTCCACCGAATCAAAACAAACAAAAATAGGAATGAACTTTTACCTCGTCATGCTTCCATCTGCGTGGTGATAACTCGAGCTACTGCACAGGTCCACCCAATCCCTCTCTTGCCTTTGCCATCACTGATTTCCCACTGGCTCTCCACCTAATCAAACTGATCACATTGCGCTCGTAGACCCGCCTATCAACCAACGATCACTCACTCTAAGGCTTTCCAAATAATCTCTCTGTGTCACTTGGTCACTTTCCACCTCTTTTGTTTTCTCCTATGTGTCAAATGACAAATGATTTAAAAAAATGTGGAACTTTTTCTTTTTATAACACTCCTAACTTGACCGGCGATGGTTTCACCTCGACCGACATCGGTCCTATGCCCTAGCATACTGTGGTTGGTTCATGGAAACCGAAATTAGTTAATTATGACCATTTTCAGTTATCCTTCTTAGTCTTATTACTACCTATTACCCCTTATTTTCTAGCCTGAATCCTTTCTACCTTACCAACACCTGACTTGGACACTTCACTTTACCCTCTAGACCTCATCATTTATCACCTAACCTGTTCCTCATTTGGGGACTCATTATTTTACCCATACCTCGGTCGTACCCATGCCGTGACCTATCTACTTGGACTTGGAACACTACTAGTGACCTGTGACTTCATGTGCTCGCTATACCTTGTGACACTATTACCCATGTTGTTTAACCTAATGACCTTACCTTACCTCTAGCCATGACTGTTTATCCTGACCAAACCTTTGGCGTACTGGAACATACCCAAATGTTCATGCACCTGACTTGCATTGTGTTTCCTGACCAAATCCTATACCTTGGATACCAAAATCACCTCAACCTTGTTTGGATAAACCTATCGACCTTAGACAATGTAGATTTTGCATGCTCTTCAACCTGGTACCATGTTGCAATTTATACGTGTGCGTGTATTTGAATCTTACTACCTTTGAGCCTGACCCATTACCTGGATTAATTGATTAGACCTATACCCCTTTACCCTCGTTGTCCACCTTCCTCTTCATCACATTCACCTTTTATCAAACCACTCATCGATTCTGTCTTCTGCCTCATCAATTCCTATTTTGAGGGGGATCACTTTCACCCACACATGGGGAAACCACATATTATTTTTGTCAGCTTCGCTTAGCAATACAAGCTACATAACAAAAAGGGTAAAAATGTAGAAACCAAAATTGGGTCACACTCCCCTCAGTCCCTCGTCAAATAACCAACTTGAACACACTCACCTAACCATGGTCCCTTACACCCCACACTAATATTAATTTAATTAAAATAATCCATGTCCTCACAATATTTATTATTTAATTATCCTAATTAGGATAATTCCCACACCACCACCTCACCTAGCCACCTCACCCTAAGACTATTCTTAGTATGTTTCCATAACTAACTAAGACACAAGTAAACCCTAAAAATCAAAGCCTACATTCCCTCTAACCACATTCCCACGCGTTAGAAAAGAAGCTTCCATTCTAATCCACAAAAATAAATTAACTGGATATAAGAAATCAAGCAGATATGCCTATTTTAGTAAAACCTAGGAAATCCCACCATAACCAATGCCAGTCACCCCTAAACGAATGCCGGTCAACCCGAAATCGTCATCAGATACATTTTATTCCCTTTGGTAACCTTATTTTGAGGTCGGCACATTTATGGGAGAAAGGGAGAATAATCACATCTGCATGTAATCAGAGTGAGCATCTGTTCACACCAAAACATTCACAACCCTCCAAGCCAAGAGTTGATTCAGCCAAGCAAGGAGAAAATTCGAGGTAGCTTAAGCAAGAGTCTCCTATCAACCGGTGGTCCTTCACAAAAGAAATCTCTCACCACCATCTTCACTCTTCACCCACAGTCGACTGGTAGCAGATTCCAAGTAAGTACATTGGTCTATTCAATCCATTTTGTTTAGATACTCATAGTATTTACATCTTTTTGTGGGTTATTTGCTTTTCTAGCCACTTACTGCTTCTTCCTGATAACTATCCCCCATTACCTCTTCCAAAAGCCCTCAAAACCCTGTCCTAACAACCCAACATTCCATTCCAACCTACCCAACCCTTTGTGTAATCACAAAGGAGATCCAAAAACCCTTTCTGCAACATCTCCCATTTCCCCACAATCACCGGTGTTGGTCTCCCTAAACTGCCATCAGTCGAGCCTATACCAGCATCGGTCTTCCTACCTAATATTGGCCCTTTGTTATTATTCATCAACTTACCCATCAACTCCTCCCAACTTCACCAAAACCCCATCAGACATACCCACTAACCTACATCCCTACCCACACTTCCTAGAAACCTCACCCAGTTCCCCATCAACCTAAAAAATAGACCCAGACCCCTGTTCTTGACCCCTATCATTTCTTCAGTGACTGGCATCAGTCATGACTAACCGGCATTGGTCAGGACTAGACCGACATTGGTCTCTATGTGTGTCAACATAGTACAGACAAACAACCTACATATCTAGTCCCAAGTTACCTATAATCACCTGTGACCTTCATCAGATCTCTGTCATACCTGCAGAAACCAAGAACCATTTACCTGACCTCTGGATCTGATCCTAACCTAGCCTTTTAGATTAGATTTTTCTTATTGTGTTTATATAACATACTTAAATCATATTGACTACAGTACGACAGTATTTACTTTATTTCTCACATTAACTTGTTTATAATAGTGGATTGACAACTTTCTAAGGAGTATCACACTTCCCAGAACTAGCATACACTAGGAAGTCCACTATATATACTATTTAACATCCATTTGGTGGTCTTGTTGTTTATTTTAGGTAGTTCCTCCTAGCCAAAATGAAGCTCTCATGGTCAGCTGTGGATCAAGAAGTCATACACACGCAACAACCTTCAACCAGCTTTAACAAATATTCCTCCTAGCCCTCTACCTTTATCTGTTTCGTCACATTCCAAGAAACACTCTAAGAATCAAGTGAAACAATATAGTCTAGATGCTGATAAAAAATTGATATATTTACTGCATAATCTAGCTTTTGATCCTTGTTTTAATTAGGTATAGTCCCTTCAAAACTATTATATTGCATTATCTGGTCTATCTGGATTTTGAGCCCTTTTTATAACAGGGTATAGTCCCTTGAAAACTATTTATCCCTAATAAATAAAATAGTACACAAACGACTCAAAAATATACTTTGACAACTATGAGCTCCCTATTTTCTTAATAATGACCACCACTAAATAAACTATAGAAAAAATTTTCACTTTGCATATATTGACTAATACTCCAAGCTAGTAAAAAAAAATACTCCAAGCTAGTAAACAAACAATATATTCTCTATTACTGAAAAATGTGTTTCCTTATCTGTTCATGTTTGCAAAAATTTGAATCCACCATGTAGCCATGTACATTATCAGGATCTTTCTCATCCCATCCATTTACATTTTTTTCACCATGAGAAAAGCTACTGTAGAGGAAAAACAACCAGTGTCGGTGCCATAATTTCTCTTGTTTCTTATATCGTTGGTGGAATTGAAATTGGCTGCACTTGTTATCCTCACATAAAGAGACAAATAAAATAATGATCTTCATACAAAGAATAGTGTTGTCATTATGAGGTGGCAAGTTCCCAATGCATCATGGGTGGAAATTTGATGCAAGTCCCATCAAATACTAAGAATATAAAATGTAATTCATTCATGCATTGAGAAGAGTAAAAACTAGATCTCAATGTAACCACTTGGTGTCTCCTTCAATCATCACCCAAAACTATGATGAGCATTGCTTTGAAATATGTTTTTCCCAATAACAATATGCGTTAGATTTTTCCTGATTTCATGGTCTAAAGAATAATCTTTGAAAGAATAGAACAGGTGATGCAGGTTAGTTTGAAATGCAATGAATCCAATAAAGAGCACACGTATAAGTAAAATAACAATGCAATAAAATCACTACCATAACAAAGGAAACCATGAATAGCTTGGGTCCATCCCACATAATGCTCAGAAATCCATAATTGATCTGATAACAAATATAGAATTTGGTTCAAAATGAACACACAAAACAATATAATAATTATTCTATTATTTAACCATATAGGATCTTACAAACATGTAGGTGAGGTTATTCCTAAAATTTAGGAAACAACTCCTACAACAATAAACTATATATGCGGGTTGTTTAATTCTATATAACAATCTATAAATAAAAATAAAAGTTGTTAATAAAAAATTATATACCCACGAAATAAATACGTGATTTGTTATTACGAATCACTCAATAAATATTCAATAACTATCTACTATGAATAATTACCATAGTAAATACTAAATCCTAACATGTAAGTTCTTCAATCCAAAAATGAATACCAAGAGATCAACAAGGAACAATATAAAAGACCTTATGACACAAAACAAGGAAGCTACTGAGCCTCTACATAGTCACCAACACCCACATACCTCTGTCCTGCAATGAGAGCCCTTGTCTGGCATTATTATCATGTTTCAAATTTCACAGTGACCAGTAATGACCCTGTTTGTATTCTTTTCATCAGTCACACCTACCCAGATCACTTCTTGTACACTTGGAAACTAACTAAGTTCTTCTATCTCCCCCTCTTGCTTATACATATTAATTTTCTTATGTCATTAGTGTACTTTATCAGTTGTACATCATTTATTTCAGTAGTTACTCTGTAATTATATTTAATTCAAATTTAATTAAATCAAACGCAAGGTCAAGGCACCAATATCACATTGTCGTCTACTCAGGGCATCTACGAAGACATTCTCCTTTTACTTGATATAGTGAATATCCATATTGTACTCACAAAAGAACTCCATCCAATGCCGTTGTCGAGTGTTGAGATAGGGATATGAAAATAAGTAATGAAAACTCAAATGATATGTCCTCAAAACAAATGACCTACCCAAAATGAAGTGCCTCTAATGGAATAAGGCATTCAACATTGCTAAAATAATATCGTGGGTAGGGTAATTAAGCTCATAATGCTTGAGCTTGCAGGGCTTAAAAGAAATAATGTGGTGTTTTTATGATAACCTCCCCAAGTACTTATATTGAAGTGTCAATGTAAACCAAAAAATATTCCAAAGGATATAGGACTACAAGGATAAGAGTAGTTGTCAAATTCTCCTTCAGTAACTAAAAATTCTACCCACACTTTTCTGACTAAAATAACTTGTTCCCTTAGTGATGAAGGGAAGTGATAAGATGAGTAATCCTGGTGAAGTCCTGAATAAACCTATGATAGTAGCCAACTAACCTCATGAAACTTTGAAACTATTTCACTATGGCGGGGGGGGTGGCTAATCAAGGATAGCTCAAATATTTTAGCGATATATAGATATACCCTCACTTGTAATGATGTGACCCAAGTACTGAATCTCATACTGGAAGAAGGAACACTTCTCCAAGTTCTTGAAGATCATGTGCTCCCTCAAAACTTGTAAATTTTTTCTCAAATGATCCTAGTTATCCTCTACTAATCACAACTAAATCAAAAGATCATCTAAGAACATAATGAAAAACCAATCCAAAAAGTTCCTAAAAACCCCATTTATGAGGCTCATAAACACTTATGGTGCATTAGTTAACTCGAAATGAACCACCGTGGACTCGTAGTGCCCATAATGATTCTGAAATTTTTTCCTATGGATGTCTTTCTCTGTAATCTAAAGATGATGGTATCCCAACCTAAGATCCGTTTTCGTGCAAATGTTGAGCAAGAAAATTGACAATTTTTAAGCATGAAAACGATACCCCTATAGCAAATTTTTCATTTTTTATCATTCTGAGGCACCCCGAGTCATCCCATTCAATCTAGTGACCTCCCAATTAACGTTTTCTCATTCCCATATGTGATTTAGGAAATTCCATTTATTCCCCCTAAGTGATTTCAGGAGTTCATTAAAAGTTGCAAACTACAGGCAATTGTGGGAAAGGCTATCACTGGCCTTCCTAAGAATGGAGCAACCCCATAGAGCAGAGAATAAAAGAAAAATTGGATTTCGATATGATTCAAAGGTATTGGGACATCATAGAAATTATTTAGGAAGATTTTGGAAGGGATCAGATAAGTTGGGACAGTTTCACCAGAATTAGGGTTCACAAGCCTAGTTAGTACACATGACAAATCAACCATCGAGCTTCAGAAGGTGATTCTGGGAGCTTCGGATGGATTTAGGAGAAAAAACCATCTCAAAAAATATAATCCCAAGACCTAAAATATGGTGAAATCATATTTTTCACAACACTTTGGTGCATTTAGTCTATGGGTAGTTTTTCTCAGGCACATGTGGAGTACTAAATAAAAAATCTACTTTTTCAGGGATAAAATGGAATGGTAATGACATGATACCCCAGCCATTGGATTGAAAATTCCATTTCCAGTCAGGATCATATAATTTTTTTTCTAAAAAATTCCATCGAGAGCTCAATTTATCATTGTCTCAAGTTGTCCTCTAGGAGCGAGTTCCGAACTTAACCAAATTTTGGGAGGACACGTGTCAGCTCCAGAAGCTTGGCAGGATTTTTTGTCCCTAATGTATCTAAGGGTTAGGGAAATCAACCTTGGAAAAATGTGCCCATCCCCCATGTGATCTCTGGAACCCCATGCGACCATCAAGATCGACAGTTTATCACTAGGGTACAATTTTGAGCTCAAATCCACTACTGTCAGGTCTCCGCCACGTGTTAGCTCTAAGACTGCCATGGAATTTTATGTTCCTCACATCCCTCATAGGTCAAGGAAATATGACCTTGAAAAATGCACCCATCCCTCAAGGAGAGATTTTTGGTCACCCATGTGACCTGCTTCTAGCCCCTCAGTGCTTTGAAGCTGATTTTGGAGCACTCATTCCCTGCCATCGGATGAATGCCACGTGTTACCTCAAGGATCACTGTGGAAAATGATGTAACTCACATCCCTTTGAGGTGGGGGAAATTAAGGAAAATAAAATACTCCCATCCCTCTCTTAGCATGATTTCAAAAATTTAATTATTTACCTACTTCCCTGCTTCTAACTTCTTACACTCCCGTGCACACCCATACCTCCAGACTTCCTCTGCAACCATCTACCATCACTCCACCATTGCAAATGATCAAACCATCTCAACCAATGCACTAAAATAAATTTCCCATGATGATATTCATGTATCAAAAGTATTTTTCATTAGGTTAATAAGGAGAAACAAAGAACAACGAAGAGGAAAAGATTGAAAATCTTCATTTCCATAAAACAGAAATTCATACAAATCTTGCAAACTAGTGCACGAAGCAACGAAACATCTTTTTATATTTATTCTTCTATCCAAGACCATCAAAAAAATACTTTCAAACTATCCTCTCATGTAACAGAGCATTCACAATGAGTAAATCTCCTTTCCAGTCCAATGAAGAAAAATTTAAAATTCCCATCAAACCAGCTATTGGATTTATGTAAAATTTTGCATGAAGCACCAGAAGCAAAAACCTATCGCAATGGAGTTGATTTCATCGCAAATATAGAAAAAAAAATACCTGAAATTTTCAAGCTCCATTAATGGCCACCATGACACATTAGTGGAAAAAATCAACGAGCCAACTCTCCACTTCTCAGGGTTCCAGTGGGTGAAATCACACGAAAATTTGGAGGGAATGATCATTGAAAAAGATAGTTTCGACGTGAACTAGGTTTTGCATGCCATGAATTCCCTATTTTTTAGGGATATGGAGAAATGTATTCTTTCATCATACATTCTACACTATCACATGAAGAACATCTGCAAAAAAGGTAGTGAGCTACCTCTTCACTTCTCAGGGTTCAAGTGGGCGAAATCATATGAAAATTGAGAGGGAATGATCGTAGAAATAATATAGTTTCACATCAAACTGGTTTTTTCATGTCATGAAGTCCCTATAGTTTTTAGGGATACGAAGGAATGAATTTTTATTAGCATTTTACCCTGGTAGTTTAATACCCAAAGCTCTTACTAGACATAAATGTTCATTTTTAGTTTCTGAGATTTCTGGAAAGTGAATCATGACTCAAAATGTGGAGCATGGAATTTTGTGACAATAAAACCTAGATTTTCAAAGACCTATCTTCCCATCGCAATTTAAAATTCGTGATGCAATACTTACTAAAAATATCACATGTTATCCTTCCTCACATAGGGGTATGTTTCTTTGGGTCACAGCTGAATTACATGTTTGATCAGGCTTATGAAAATAAGGAAGTGAGGAACAAAGGAAAGTAAGACAAAAGAAGACTTCATCCCAAAATAACAGGTCATCTCGGCTCGCAACCTTATAAAAATATATTTTTCCTAAATATAGTAAGTATATTGGGAACATAGCCCCTAGGTTATAAATATGGTAGATTGGTCCAAAAGGTGAAATTGGAGAAAGATAGGTGATATGTCCTAGAATAGAAGATAAGTTCTAAAGATAACTAGGTAGTTCTCAAAGTTGAAAGGTTGGGAAAATGGGACATACTAGGGATGACTTATCTCAGGGAAATAGACAATTTTGCCCCATCTAGTCACTTACATTTAGAAACATAGAAGGTTGTTCTCAATATGGGACAAGGTTTAGAAGGTGACAACTGGGAGCATAGACAGGATGATCATGTCCCAGAATAGAACACCAGTTCTAAATTTTGCAGATCATTCTCATTGGAAAAGTTTGGCATCATATGGGACATTTGAGGGATGATCCATCTCAGGGAACTAGACAATTTTTTTCGACACTCACTACATAGTTTGGGTCACTAGATATATCATACGCAGGTTGGGAGTTGTACGGTCATCAGCGAAACCATTCATTCAACTTGGCACACATTCATGAGCTAAATTGAAGGATTTTCTCATGGTGCAAGGAGTTTTTAGATTTAAATTTTCACTGCACTTAATTTTTTAATCAACAAGGATCATTGCAGACTTCATCAGGGAATGAAACATCCTCTTCTTATTCTCTCTATCATTCTCTCTCCTCTTCCCACCAAAATTCTCTCTCTTCTCTATGTTCTAATTTTGTGTTGAGATTTTTCATTATTTGCATATGTCTTAAAGTGACTTTAGAGACATGATGTAAAATTTAAGTCAAGTTATATTTTATAAAACATGGATTTAATAGGTTTCGAATAGGAAGTATGAGATAGTTCTAAAGTTAAAATGACGACATATGAAAGAGGCATTGGGGGTAAGATGAGGAGTCATAGTCTTAGCACTATAAATTGTAATGAGCTCATTATCATTCCATGGGGTTAGCAATTTTGAAATCTATGTCTACTCAAGGTTGTATTCTTGTAAGTTCATGAGAAAGCAAATGAGATATCTCACTTATGAGTGAAAAGAGTTAGCCACTTTCCCCTATTCTCAAATGTCTTCCATTCGCATACTATATACAACTGTTCTACTTAAGAAAGCAATACAAGAACAAGGAGTTTGTAAAAAAATTTGACTAAGGGGTTTACTTGATACTTTATGTTCATTCAATTGTAATTGGTATTATTGTCTATTTACAGATATTGTTTCTTCATAAGTTTAATACATGTGATGAAATTACTAACTATTGTGTGCAAGAATATGATTTTCTACCTAAAACATTAATTATCCTACCTCTTTTCTCACTCCCCTTTACCACTCTTCAAAAAAAGTCTTCCCTAGTAAGAGATTGCTAGCTTTGTCCGCAGGGGTCAGTGGAGTGCCCCTATTGGATCCCCGGTCAGAAGGCCACCACATAAATCTCACTTTTACTCATGCATGCACATATGAAAGCTGACACCAGTTAAGTAGAGGGACTTAGACTCTCAAAGAGTTGGTAAGAAATCCACCAAGTATGTCCACCGAAAAAAAATTCTCTACCAAAAATATCAATCTTAGATATTACCTCACATCCCCTTATATGAGTCAGTAACAGGTCATCCATCTAAGGAATAAAATAATAATGCTATTTAATGATCCAGCCATAGTTTCAGCATTCCTGAAATTAACACATAGATAAAGGGATCTGATGCAGGAGCATCAATCCATGTACATGAATAAGCCATGAAGGTATCAATTTTTTTTTTCAGATATAGTCATAGGTTCTTGTGGTCATTAGATGTTAGTTAGGTGTGCTAATGGGAGTCTAAGATAAAGAAAATTAAAATTTAATTTTTCCCTCCAAAATGATAATTTGAATCCTTGATTGAAATTTTGGGTTGAATTATTTTCAAAATGTATTTCTTGGGGTATTCAAGGTTTTATAAGATTATCATAAGTTCCATTAAGGTTTAAGAGTCTTGTTTGAGCCATATTTGTTACCTAGTACCTAGGTCTTAGGTTTCTAGGCCTAATCCTTTGTAGAAAAATCAAAAATTAGTTATCTTAAGGGGTATATTGAGTCAAGGTTCGGTGAGAAGGATCAACAAGCATATAAAAACCTATTTTTGTAACCAATTTGAGGATCATTCTAATGGTCTTCATGAAGGAGAACTTGGAGCTCTAAGAAATTGAGATTTTTGGATTGTAAATTAGTGGTTATGACTGTGTGATTTAATGATTAAAATTCATATTGTGTGTATGTAGATGCGAAACTCAATACAAAAGGTCTATAATATTAAGGATAAGGATATTATAGAGGTTAACTGTTTTCATGCAAATATTGATATATTTTTCTAGTGATTGTATGAGAAATTCATGAAAATTGTGGTTGTGTGTGCATAAACATAGTTGAGAGACAGTGTGAATGTGATTACAAGAGGAAGATCAAATGTATTCAGTTTGGATGGTGATTTTTAGTGGTTGATGATATGAAATGTATGAATTTATTGTTCTTTGAAGGGATTCTCTATTCTCAGAATGAAGGTAATCTGAGTTATGAGCCTGTGAGAGTGAATACATTGATTCTTGGTTAGTTCTTACACATTAATAATTCTAAGAAAATTTGAACACTTTTGTTAGGTTTTGAGTTCATCTTCATAACTATGATAAGCATTTTGTGTGGATGAGTTGATAATACTGTAATAGATCAAATCAGTGAGAGAGGTGACCATTAGTGGATGCAAATACCTTGTGAAGTATAACCCTTCCTTGAGCATCTTCCGTTGTAACTGTGTTATGGTCTATTACTCTCAAGTTCCTGATAGGAAGAAGACTTTCCTATGAGGTCTAGAGGCATTAGAAGGTATATAAAACAAGGATTGAGTTTGACCATTTTTTGGGAATACAAGTTATGTTGTGATAATTTGAGTGGCATTCTTAAGTTAGTGTTAAATGAATCCTACAGGTCAAAATTGAGGAGATACCAGAGAAAAGGTGGATTTAGGTACTTTTTTCATTATACTAGTAAGATTATATCCTTCATGTTGTTGATAAAAATATTTATGCAAAAATTAAGGATTTTAATTGAAGTATAGTGCTAATTATATCAAATTGTAGCTTCTTGGGATCATACCCTATATAATTAGGGTTTCAAGAAAGAAAGGGTGTCATAAATTCACATCCAACAGAGTTAGCCCTAGAAATGTAATGATAACATATGTGATGAGTTATCTAAGCACTATAAAAATAATTTTTAATTTATATTGGTGCAATCTTTCTATTTCATTACTAGTCCTCATGAAGGACTGAGTGCACAATGGGAAAAGTTAGTGTTAAGGGTTAATTTGTGAATTAAGAGTTGTACTTAGAGCCACCTCCTAAAACTTGAAACATAGAAATATTGACATGTTGGTTTCCTAGAAAACATATTCTCCTACCTTGAAACCCTATATTCAAAAATATATGTGTAACAATTGTCTATAATAGTCCTAATGGAGGGTTTTGAGACAAAATCATAAAAATGAGGACAAAATGATTTGTGCTAAGAGTTGAGTACTGAAATTTAGAGAGAATGTCATGGATGATGAAATAACTTTATGGAAGTGTTCATATGATTCTAGGTATCTTTGGAGCCTTCTAACCATGCACCTTGTAAACATCTAGTTCTTAAAAACGTGAAGGATTTTTTTTGATAAGTATAGCTCATAGTTTATCTTATGAAAATTTTGTTCCATTTTAATGGTTATGCTAACACGGATTGAAAGAAATTGAACATGGTGAATAAGTAAAGGAATACCTTGATGAAATTAAGACATAAAGAAGGTTGAAAAATGGAGAACTAGTGAGAGGAGTGCAGGGTAGTCTTGATGAAAGAAGAGAGTTGTTTTTTTCAAGAAATTAGATCAAATTGATTGTTTTATTGATACTAGAGCAGGGTCCATGCTAAGTAGGTAGTCAGTGGAAGATAATAACCTAAAAGTTACTTGTTGAGCCCTAGGAATTAGTAGTGAAAATTGAAGGTCAGTCTAGCATATAAGAAGAGTTGATTGTTTCTTACTTATGGACCATTATAATGGTATAAATAACAAGGTTTTAGGAATATGAAATAGAGTGCGGAGTAATTTCAAGATAATTATATCCAATATGCATTGTTTTAGCTAATTTGGCCTCTTAAAGTTCCTTAAATTGAAAATATTGAGAGTAAGTGATTGAATTTTTTTCTTAACGTAGTTGGATGTGTGTAAATGTGATGAATGGATACATTAGGATATATCTTTCTTCTTCAAAAATATCACTAGTGGGCCCCAAGGAGACATACTAGTTAAGAAGAGTCCCTTTTCTAACAAATCCTCTAAACGAATCTTCAACTTTTGAATCTTGGTACTCGTTACCCTGTAAGGTTCTCGATAAATGGGTACAACACATGGCACAAGGTAAATAGTGAACTCCACCTCTTTTCATGGTTGCATACCATGAAGCTCACTTGGAAATACGTCAAAAAATATATTAAAATAGGATCCTCATCAAGAGTCTCTGCTAACGTACACTAATCATTATAGAAAACATTTGACATTACCCTTGTGCATGCTCCACTTGAGTTGCATGGTAGATATTAATGTAGAAACCCATTTTTTTAGCACCTTACGTGATATATCCACACCCATCACATTTTCATTCAAAACACCAAAACTATTCTACTATCTTATAAACCATCTCTTCATCCTAGTAAAACTATACATTACTCTCAGTAAATATTTATTTACTGATCCTAAGTAACCTAAACCTCCCAAACCTCCTACAAACCATCCTAACCTCCAAATACCCTTAAAACCTTCCTACCATCTCTATTTTCTTCTAAATGTGAAGTGTCCCATTTGGAAGTGGTTGAAACCACTTCCAAGAAGGTTTCCCCACTTGTTTTAGATTGGAAACTATTCTAACTAATTGTCGATGATTATATAAAAACCCATCAACTTTCATGAATATGGGTCCCTGACAACTATAGAAAATATTTGATACTTTGGCAACCTAGACAACATCATTGTCAACATATGGACATCTTCTGCATTCATATAAAATCTCTAGAAGGCTCACAGATCTCGTAAGACCTCTACAACATTTTTTCTTGGAATTCTATATCAAAGGTAAGTCATTTTCATTCATTTTTATCTATGGTCTATAAATGCATCAATTAAAAATTCAAATTAATCATTTAATCACTTTTTTTCATCCAATTTGCATCTTTTTAGAAATCAGCTCTATACACAAAAATCATCAAAAATTCCCTCAAATCACAAGCGATTGTATTGAATCACCACCGATTCCTATCTTTTAGTCATTCAATCATACTTTCACACATTTTGAATCACTATCAAGGTCTTTTTTTCCTTTAATATGTATTTTTCCAAGTGGTCTCTTCTTATAAATGACTATTCTACGTGAAGCACACCCCATCAACATTATTTATGACCTTCCAATTGTCTCTCAACCCTTTTTTTGGGATCAATAGGACATCACACAAGATTTGATCCTCTAAATTATCATCTTGATACTGAACCTAGATAACAAGGAGGATCAGATGGAATTCATCTGAGAAATACAAGAATCCAATAATATGGAGTGGCTCGAGTATTTCAAAGAACTCTATCTTTCCACAAAATAATCCTGGGCCATCTATTACGTAGACTAGGGTCTTCCTATCCCCATGGAAGATTAGTTTTATCTCATCATTGTATTGTCTAGTATCCAAATATTTATCATAACATGTATTTTATAAGTTATAACTTGATTATCAATATGAATTGACATCCTTCAAAGGAAGCTCATTGGATTCTAGGATCAAAATTCACCAAGAAACTCATCACATTTTTATCTAACATCTATCTTGTCTACTTATCTCTTTGTGTGCAAGTTTATTTCATTCACTGGAAGTACGAGTCACGTGCCCATTTTCATCCATACTTCTTGACATTATATTGTCAACCCAGGCATCGTTAAATCCTGTTGTCTTTTTTTTTTTGGTGATTCAATCTTTATACTTGATAAAGTAAACTGAAATCCATCATAAACATTACAGCATTCCCGGTGGGACCTTAATCCCTTCTCGATCAAATTTTACATTTTCTTGTTTTTTTTTTTGTCAAATCATCTGAATTTTTAGCTTGGAGTACTTTGGAATTGCTTTCTAAATAACGCTTAAAACAATTAAAAATGAGTGCTTAGAAAACATAGGTACCCCTTTCCATTTCCTTTCATTCTTATTTTAGTATTGCATTTTGTGTGCTTTGTCTTCGTAGAAATCAATCTTTCTTTTGGTCTTAAAAAAATCTTCATTATTACTTGTTCATGTAGCTTAATTAGGGGTTTAAATGAATACATTCACAATTTTCCATCACACACAACTAAACCACACGATAAATCAATCTTACATCTGAACATACCCTTCCATGTTTACCTACTTGGATTTAATCACCAAGGGGGAAGTGATCCAAAGGTCATTTTGTGCATTAGAAATTCCCATGATCCACCTAAATTAGTAGAGAATAGAATCTCCCAATATTGTTGGCCAAATTTTAGGTTTAAAAAAAGTGGGAGGGGAGGAATGGTGTATTAGTGGGATTTTTAATTTTTCTAATTACACTATATTTTATACCATATTATTTTCATGGTTTCTAGTGCTGACACGTGGAAGGATAAGAGTAGGATATGTTTGGTAGATTTCGATGCATATATTCCTACCTTGCCACATGTTTGGCTTAATTGTTCCATGCTTCCCACACATATTTGACACATACTTTCCACATTTCCCACATAATTGCCCATACACACTATACATAGCTTTAGCGGTATCTCCACACAACCAAACACATTTCCAAAGGAACTAAAAGTGGTTATTTATCCATATGAATGCCAAAAATTTTAAAAATACCTTTTTTACCCTCCTGCAGACCATGTGGGATAAAGGTGATACATCTGGAAAATCAAAGTGCATTGTTTAGTAATGAAGCTTTGAAAGAGGTTCAAAATCTTCACATGCTGCAAAAGATCAAACACCCTTACCAATCCGCCAACCACTTGCTAGTGATATAAAAAGGGGAAATTGGTATTGAAGGGTAATGGCTTGAGTGCTGTGTAAAGTCCCATAAGGGATTGTCTTTACATTTAGTCATTTTTGAGCTCCATCAAATGGCATTTTTAGGACTCAGAGTAAACTAGAAAAGTGTGAAAACTTTTGATTTTCTCTTCTTAAGACTATTATTTTCCCATTATGATGTTCATTTTCTATTATTAGATTTTTTTTTGAGTTTTTTGACATATAACTAAGGGAAAATGAACGTGAAAGTGCTACATGAAGGTTGGATGATGTTAATCAGTATGATAAGGGTCTTCTAGAGGCATGTGGGTAGATTTGTGTAGTTTTAAGAGATTCATTAACATGTTGTAATTTTTTAAATCGTACTTGCAATAAATTTTAAATGGATAAGTTTTAATTAACATGAAGATGAAGGAATTTTATGCCAAACTCTATAAATAGTTTCTGAGTTGTTTGATTTCAGTTTTGCATTCAAATTTCCAAAGTTTTTTATCAGTTAACTAATATTTGCATGCAAGTTAAACCAAATTACATGAAATTAACAGAAAATCATATAAATGACTATTTAATAATTTTTTATGTGTAATTGGTATGAATGTGTTTGAATCACTCATATTTATTTTTGAATCCATTTTTTACACATTCTAATAATTTTGATTAGATATTTGACACACTATTTTTTAGAATCAAATTTTAAACTATTCAATAGTAAGGGGTATACTACAGTTTACAGATCATATTTTGGTATAGTAGTTGATAGAATTATAGATTAGCTTATGATTTGCATTTTGATATCATATTTTCAATGGTTTTAATTATGTTTGTGTAGCTATTTGGGCTGGTAAATATTCCATTTGTAGGGTGCAGTTGTTTGGAGTACATGATGTTTACAGAAAACAAAAAAACCATGCGACGAGAGGGACATATGGATCTTTCTTGATCTCACTTGTAGGGTGTTGGATATGTAAATGGAATCTAGTCAGTTAGCATTGGTCATGATGATTTGGTAAGTAAAAACAATATCGCGAAGCTTTCTTTTATGGTATGATATATGTATCTAATTTATTATGTATGTCCTTTGATTAGGAGCGAGTGAAAAGGATATTACATCTTAAGATATGGAAATGGAATTAGGACAATGTTAAGGGATTGGAAATTTTTTTTCACTCCTTTCATCTGGGTACTAATTGGTTATCCATTGATTTTATATTCTTAACTATTCTTAAGCATTGCAGGATACAAACATATAGTTGTTTAAAATTAAACGATTTGTTAACATTTTCTCAACATGGTGTATAATTCTCAACTTCTGAAGGTAAAATTATTCCAACGTTCCTTATCTATGAGATATGGATATTTTTACATAGTTTTGGTTTTCATATCCATGTCTATATAACATTTTTGAGGCATGTTGGAAAAGATATGCCTTTCTTTGAGACTATTTTAGAACTATTTGAAAATATGGGGTTTCATCACGAGGATTTTTATAGTGTATCCTTTTATTCAAGTTGTTGAATTGGGAAAAGGGATAAGCCATCGTATTGGTAAAACATGATTTATTGGATAGTTTTTTATTGCATAGCTGATATTGTTGATTAACATGCATATTTCTCAAAGCATACTTTTGTAGGATTCATGTTGTATGTTGAAAGGAGATTTTCCCATATGATTTTTTCTTTGAATCTAGTTAATGGTGTCACCTGTAGAGAAGAGCTGAGTGATAGGTTTAAAATTATTAGATTTACCTTCTCATATTCATGGTTGAAGATTTATATTTTGATTCAGATAGTAGTTTATATAGATTGAATGGGAGTTTTTAGTATGTTTTAATTTTGGATTTGTATAGGTTTTCATTTTTAAGACCCGCATTTGGGCACATCATGTTTGCAGTTACATCATGTGATATTTTGCAGTGATTGGAAATTTCACTTATTTGGATGTGAGATTTAGTATGAAGTTTGATTTTATCCCTAATTTTACACTAGATAATTTTTTTTGATCTTCACATGCAGTTTCAGGGAATCAATACAACTCTCAGCCTCTTTATAGGAATTTTATTGTTTAATTTCTGAATCATTTCCATGATATTTGTAGTGATATCTAAAATGATATTTTGTTGTGAATGACAGTTTCACAGGTTCGGTGGACACCATCTATGTTTGGAATTTGGAATGTCTATTTCATACTGATCTAATTTAAAACACTTTATAGATTCACTAGATCAATGGACAATTGCCTATGTTTGGCATTTACTCGTCTATTTGATATTGATTGATTTTAGTGATATTTTGCATAGTTGGCCATTTTTGTATGGTCAATGGATGCCCATCTATTTTTGGCACTTGGTAGTATATTTCATACTAATCTACTTGGTAGGATGTTAAAGTTTTACATAATCAATGGAAACTCAGCTATGTTTGGCATTTAATTTTCTATTTCATATTGATGGATTTTAGTGATATTTTCAGAGTTGAATTTTTTTTGTAAGGTCAGCGGACACCAACCTATTATCATAATTTGGTTGTCTATTTCATATTTATCTAATTTGGATAGTTACAGTATTGGCCAATTCGAATGGGTTTATATAGACATTGCATCTTTGGAAGGTGCTTAGTGTCTATTTACACTAATCCATTTTTTGTTGTATTTTTTTCATTTCAATATATTTGGAAACCTTAACCACTATGTTATATTTTGGTTTCTAGTTTTTGGTGTGATACAAAGATTCATTTAGCAGATTTAGTGGGTGAATAGACTTTTGGGGACCAAAAGGTTCTTATTAGGGAGGTGTGATCTGGAGGTTATTTTGGGAATTAAAAGTTCCTAGGATCTCCCTAAACATGTACAATATAGAAGATAACTTTGACATATTTCTGAAACCTATTAGAACATGTGAAAAAGACACCATATGCTCCCAATACTACTTGTCAAAATTAAGGGTTTAAAAAAGGGCCAAAATGGTATATTAGTGTGATTTTTTAGTTTTTCCAATTACACTGTATTTTATACCATATTATTTTTATGGTTTATGGTGCTACAAAGTGGAAGGATAAGAGCATGAGTGATTTGGAAGATTTGGTAGAATATATTCCCACATTTCTATATGTATGGCTTAAGCACACCACTCTACCCACACATATTTACCACATGCTTGCCTCATTTTCCACATACTTTCCCATGTGCACTATACATAGCCTTAGCGCTATCTCCACACATTCAAGAACATTTACAAAGGAACTAAAAGTGGTTCTTTATCCATTAAATATATGACACGCTAAATTTTTTAAAACTACCTTATTTATCTTCCTGCAGACCTTGTGAGATAAAGGTGATATGTTTGAAAAATAAAAGCACATTGTTTGGTAATGAAGCTTCCAAGGAGACTCGAACTCATCACCTGCCACAAAATATTAAACACCCTTACCAATCCACCAACTATTTTCAAGTGGTATAAAAAGGGAAAATTTATATTTGAAGGGTAATGGATTGAGGACTATGCAAAGTCCCATAAGGGACTATTTTTGTATTTAGTCATTTTTGAGCCATTAGATGGCATTTTTAGGACTCAAAGTAAATTGGAAAAGTGTGAAGAACACTGATATGATCTTCCTAAGCCTATTATTTTCCCATTTTTGTGTCCATTTAATTTTATTGGAAGAATTTTTGTGTCATTTTATTTCATTTTTCATTTAGATTTCTATAGATTTTAATTAGTTAATTAATGTTTTGATACAAGTTAAACCAAATTACAAAATTTATGTAAAATCGTATAAATGGCTATTTGATCATTTTTTTTGTGTAGTTAGTAAAAATGAGTTTGAATCACTCAAATTTATTTTTTAATCCATATTTTACACATTCTAATTAGTTTGTTCAGATATTTGCCACGCCATTTTTTAGAACCCATTTTTAAATTATTCAATAGTAGGGGTCTACTATAAGTTATGGATTAGGTAGCTGACTCAATGTTATGGAAAAGTATAAATAATTGGTGGGTGGTATATAGGCTAATAACCCGACACCCTTATCATTATGGGACCATAGAGTGAGGGGTTACACCCCAATATCATGCCTTATATCGACACCAACATAGTTTTGGGCCTCTCGTAACTTTAGTTATATTGAGGAATGTAACCTTAACACACGTGAAACCATCCTTAGTGAACCATATCCCTATTAAATTTTTATAAGCCATCTATTCATATCACACTTTTCTAAGTTAATTAAGATAATATAAAAATTACTTGTTATTGTGTGGCTTGTATTTACTTAACAATCATATTTCTTTTTCTTGTTTCTTGTTTTTTTAGTTCAAGTTTTAGACTAGGAAATAATATCATCATCAAAACATCTCAAACATGTCATACCCACTTCAACAATTCATATAAATAACTTAAAAACCCCTCATTCTCCCAATGTGTAATCAGATGTTTCATAAATTATTGAACCCCCATATTTTACTAAAAAATACTTCAATAGTGGCAACCCGGTATTTACAACACTATTAGACTCTAACCCAATTTCCCTTGGTACCTATATTTCTTCACAAGGTGTTCATCTCCATCATCCCAATCCAGAATATCACCCACGTATCACTACCATTACTTGTAACTATTCTATAATTATCAACCATGACTACCAACTAGTTATAGAGAAGATCACTCCCTACACTACCTCTAGTGATACAGTAACATCAAAACCTACTTCATATGCTCTTGTTCTTAGCTTCAAACTCAATACCATATCATCAAAAAATATAACTACTCAACAAGTTCATGCACCTTTAGCATCTTTGGATAGCCCTCACAGTGTTTAAAATCCCATTGTTACTACATCACCCTTGATTAGTTAACATAGACCTATATCATCTACATCCTCAGTTAATCCATAGGATTCCCAAAAATCTATTTTTTACTTCAGCCCTCGAAGTCAGTCATACATCTTCCACTCCTCTTACTCCCCAAAAAATCTCTATCAGTATACTCATTTTCACAAGCCCTTTATCCATGAACCGACCTATAATATCACAAAATCCACATCCATAGTTCAAAACTTAGTGGTTTCTTTCCCTACATCATTACCACCCATCAACATGAGTGTTATCATCATTTCTTGTTTTCTTTCACATGATATATCCTCTACGTGTATACCATATTATGAATACATCCCACTTCATCATAATCCACCATAGTCGGAACCCCTGTCTATACTTATATTCATCACCCATACCAATATATTCAATCCTCATCACAACCATTAGTCTCTCAAAACACATAAAAAATACCATGGATTCTCCCTCGTTTTCAAAACTCACTTCCAACATACCACCCATATCAATAATCAAACCCCTCCATTTATGGATAGGTTAACCGTCCTCTTCAAATACCCAACCACATCAGAATGACCCTATGCATTCTTTGATCAATATAATTTCTAGTCTTAAGGCTGCCACCATATGACCCAAAAAAAACCTTTCCTATGAATAAATATGTAATGATCCTATCAATATATCCATGCATTTCAAGGACCATCATCTAATCTAGGAACTCCCAAAATTCATCAAGTTATATAGTAAAGAGAAGCCACAACAAAATATTAAGGAATTGTTTCATGCATGATATCTCATTGCTCACTATTAGGATCTTATGTTAAGGACATTCCCCATGTCCTTGGTTAACCCTTCCCTTAACTGATATAATATTATTTTGTAACACTCCCTTTATTCATTCACATAACTAGCACTATTATTCTTAGAATTTTTTTCTATCAAAATCACCCATAAAATATCTATCACCAACTTGTATGCCATCAGATAATTTGAGGATGAGTCCGTTACTGATTTTTTCACCAAATGGTGAGGAATTATTAATTAAATATCATTTTCCTTTCCAAAATTTGAATTGATTGAGTTACTTTATCAATCATGTGCCAAACACATATCATTGACCCTTCAGATTCAATCATTCCAAACATTCGACGAGGCCTTAACCATGGCCTAGAAACTAGAACTCAAAACCCTTGAGGATGGTAAAGTTTAACTACGATATAATAAAATTAATCTTGATTCATCCTTTAATAATTATAAAGGTTCAAAAAACGTAGTTTTTTTGAAACCTTCATCCAAAGGTCACCTAGAATTTGAATGATTCTAACCTCAACATAAATATACACATTTTAGGGAGTCCTATAGTGCTATCTTTGAAAAAATTATGGTTTCTTATATGATTAAGCTCCCTCCCATCTGAACCATTGATGAATTTTCATCCAAATCATCATCCTAAAAAATTAGTGACCATTGTAAATATCATCAAGTCTGAGGGCATGATATTAAAAGATGTCCTTCATTTACAAATGTCCTCCAAGACCTTATTGACCAATTTTAACTAAAAATTGATAACCCAAACACACCTCCCAATTAATTTTTGTACGTGTTTAAACAACCTTCTTTGAATCATCCCCCAAATATCAATCAATCTCAGTCCAACACCGTAGAGTCTCGTCATATCATAAACATTTTCAAAAAAATCTCACCCAAATCTGTAGTACCATCTATTTCCACATCTAAAACTCCAACTGAACAACATAAATATTTGGGTATCCTCTCTACTGAGATCTAGAGTATGTCAATATCAAAAGATCTTAAATATACCACATCTACTCACATAGAAACACCTCAAATCATCCCTCCACAATCACAAAAATATAATCCCGTCATTGAAATTTTAAATAGCTCTTTATAATATCATGTCACTCAATGCCAAGTTAAAAATATTGGTGATACAATACACAATCATATAAATCATCCATCTTAAAATATAGAATAATTAGAAGGCCTTAGCCAGAAAAACACACCATACGATATGATTCCCTTACCTTCCATTCTAGGACCACATTCCTCATCCAAAATTTCAATCACAATAAAAAAATATAAAATTTTCCTTCGACTAAGACCTAAACATGTCCCACAAAACACAAATCAAGTATCTCATACCTCTAAACCATAAAATGATATTGAACATCCATAATATTTTTCATCATCTCATGAAATAAAGTTAGGATAATATAATAAGATCCTTCAACAAATCATGTAATCATTGATCATAACATTTTTAATTATTAAACCCTATGATCCTCAAGGGTCGAAACCTTCATGGTATAACTATGAGGTGTTATGCACTTATCATAAAATACCAAGACACTAAAAAAATGAATGTAAATCCCTCCATGCCATAATATGAAGCATTTATAGAAAAGGAATTCTCGCAACAATTATTTTCCTATTCCACCTAATAATATCGATAGAATAAAATCCAAACAATCAAATAAAAATTAGTTTTCAAACCTTTAAACATAGTAATTCTAAACCAACACTTTATGTTGTATCTATTACAAAACAAGTCTTCTTCCTATAAAGGTCCTACCTTTTGGTGTCCCCAAAAATTCTAAGTGAAATTTTGGGGTACCCCTTTAAAATTTTAAAGTCTTCTCATCTTGTGATGATTTGTGTTCATGTTTCTTGTGTTATCTAGAATAGGTCTTAGTTTTTTTAGGTTGTCGCTTTAACTCATTTGGTTTGTAGGATTGCTCTAGAATTCTTCAAAAGGTTGGAAAAGGTTGCTTGGAAATAATTGAAGAAATACCCATTTTACCAAAATGCCTCAAAATTCCCTCAAAAGTAAAGTACTTTCTCTCTTAAGCAATCAGGGTTCTCAAAGTACTCTACTTCTAAGTTGCAGTAAGCCACCCTCCAAAATCCAATTTACATCATCCTTTTTTTACGCTAAAATGAAATCAATTTACTTCTCTAAATTAGGTAAGAAATTTAATTATTAAAACGTGAAAACACTAGCTCTTACATCATCCCTTCTTTTTGTTAAAACAAAGTACGCTTGCTACAAAGCTTTGTGTTAAAATGATACCGCTTTACTTGTAAAAGTAAATAAGTAAAGTAATGTTGAAAACCTGTATAACTAATATCTTTAGTTTATCAAGTTTTCAAGACTACTTTACTCACCCCATCACTATCCAACAAAGTAATTACTAATCACCACACAACAAAGATATTCTACCTCTTTCTTTGTGTGGAATTGATGCACCATTACTACCCTCTTTGCACTAAACTGACATCAGTTTACTTATAAAATTAAGTAATTAATGTCATTTCAAAACACCCCATAACTAAGGCCTATGGCTTATCAAAAATATTGAACTAATTTAATTTCTCCAAATAAAAATTAGTCAAGTAAAACAATATTAAAAACCCACAAAGCACTATCCCATGATGTGGCATCCATACCAAGATAATTAACGAGGTGGAATATTTAAAAGGTCAAGTTATTCCACGTCATTTCCACACATCATATTATTCACTTAGAGAGAAGTAATTAAACCCGTGAACCCTGAGAAATATCATGCTTGCCAATTGAAGAGGTTTTCGAGAAATCCGACCTTGATCCATTTGCAGAGAATGTATGTTTATTCTTTTTTTCCACTCTTTCTAGTTTTTTTCCTTCTTCTTTAATGTTATTTTTCTTGGTTTTAATTTTCCTTCATATGGATGTTTGAACTTGTTTTTTTTGTTTAGATTCTATGCAATCGTCTAAAATTACGTCATTTCCATTAATGAAGAATTAGGGTTTTTATTCACTTAGTGAAATTCATTGTCATCTTTTATCAAATTCTCACAATTTCACCATTTTTGGGAACCCTAGTTTTCTCCCTAACTTGATTGGTAAATTAAATGCTTGTTACTTCCCTCATTGCAGTAAATATATCTTACACTACTCCTATGTAATATTGTGCAATGTTTTGGATTTTTGTTACTTCCTCACTTCATTGCATTAAATTGAACCTCCTTACTTCCTTGTGTTTTGTGGGTTTCCAAAAAAGTGTTACTTCCCATTCATTGTGGGATTATCAACTACTTAAACTTAACACTTTTTCATTTTGGGGTTTTGACCCTTTGTTATTTCTTAATGTTTTTTAGGTTTTTGGTCACTCATTACTTTAATTATGCTTTATGCTAAACCGAACCCTGGTTACTTAAGTCTTCTACTTTACAGATTTACAAGAGGCTATTACTTACCATAATTTGCAGTGTTCTGAGATGCCCTTACTTCCTCACTTACTTGCATGAAACTAAACTATCATTACTTTCTTACTCATAGTTTCAAGTAAGAACACCCTGAAAACCTGCAATACATTATAAGACAACATGTTTCACTAGCTCACTTTCTGTAATCTTAAATCTTCAAAACTTGTAGGATTTTTATGTACTTTCATGACAAGACTAGATCTGGATATGCTAATGGAATTGAAGTCTCTTAGTTTACCTTGAATTCTACATTTGAAGCAGGGATTGTTGCTAACATTACAACTTTTTTTGAATAAAAGTAAAACAAATTTATGAGGAAAGAGAAGGCTCAACTGAGACAAAGGAGAAGTCATTAGAGGTAGAGGAAGTTGTCATCATTTAAGAAGACCCTAATCTTGAGATTGAAGAAACCTCTAAGAAAAGAAAGGATAAGTCTATATCTAGGCCAATTAGTGAAACCTTAAGGAATAAAATGAAGTATGAATACAAAGGTTTCCCAGTCAAGTCTTGTATTACATCTAAGCTTGTTGAAAATAGTGACACTGACATGGGGCATGTGGCCACAACTAAGCTCATAGAAATATATAAGTCTATAAGGAAGAAACCTCTTATGAAAGCTCTAACTAATAGTGGATTAATATAGGAAGATACATATCGTAGTTCTGCCCAAGAACCTTAATTTGTCCTAGAATGTGCCCACTCTTTTGATCCTCAAATAAGGTGAGTCAAGGATACCTTAGGAAACCTAGTAGTGAGACTTGATGCTCAAATTTTCAACTATAGCTTAAATATCCCTACAAAGCCAAAAGTGTTTGATGTGAATATGGAAAAGGCCAATGAACATTTAGATAAGAATATAACTAATGCCATCAGGATCATAAAATTGAATTTCTTGAAGACAAAAAGTAGGCCTCCAAGTTTCGTAAGACAATAAATAGTAAGGTCAGAGTTTGTCCAAGAAGTGGATGATATAAGTCAGTTGTTATGTAGAATCAATGAATAGAAAAATGCCAAGTATTTATCCACATGGATGTACCATTTCATCACAACCATTGAGATGAAAAAATATAATGAAATGATCAATTGGGTGGAGTTCATAAGCAGTAATAATTATCACCAGCTATAGTAGGTTAGACAGACTTACCATTTTAAAATGATGTCTTATCTGGTATATGCTGCAACAACAAATGACACTTTTTCTAGGTTGTATCACAAACAAATTTTGACTTCAGAACCTTTCTATGAGTATTATCCTCAGTTGGTATTGACATAATATTACTCGAAATATAGGAAAGTAGATGATTTCTTCTTCTATAACATTATCTGTAAGCTCAATACTGAGGTAAAATACAAAAGAGTGACTGATGCAACATGGAACATAGTTACTCAATATGGATGTATCTTCATTCAATTATCTTCTTTCATGTATCTCATAGTCTATGGCTTCTTTGGTAATCCAATAAAGCTTCCTAGATATCCTAATGATAAGTGGATATTGTTGGAACCGTGTAGAAAAATATTGGAACTACATGATCTACAATCAACACTTCATAGACAAGTTGTTGGCTTCCCAATTGTCATTGGCCATTATCATTTCGCTAATATACATAAGGATAAAAATGTTACAAAATATATGTTTCATCATTATGAATATCAAGACTATGAAGTCACAGAAAATTTTGACTTGAAGAATGTTGTCCTCTCAAAATTTCCCCTCTTTTGAAAGTCAGAATTTTGAAAATTTTTAGTTGGAACCTTTAGTAATGTTCTTATGAAGAGAAAACTTGAAGAGATAGTGAAAATTATGTTTTTTGAAGTCTTTTTGGTGACTTGCAAGTCTTTCAGACATTTTTTCCCTCATGTCCCAAGTACCCTTGGGCCTTCTGTGTGCTGATTAGCCACTTTCCCCGCAAATCCTTAACTATCATCTTTTCGGAACTTTTTGGCCCGTTTGTCCCAAGTTCGCCCAATCTTCCTTTTACCTGATCATCCACTTTTCCTGCATTAGGTACTTCACATACTTTTATCCCATCTATCCCAAATGCATCTAGGATTTATGTTCCCACTTTTCCCACATCACACGCATCAGCCGGATCACATCTTCACGTCCCTCATGTCCCAAATGTACCAATGACCATGTGGGCCAATTTTCTTTGCTTTTGCCACTTTTCATCTTTTTGAGTCAGTGCAAGGTGGATTTAATGCACATTTAATGACTTTCTCTCTCCTAAATGGCTATTTAGTGGGACTATCTCATACGCATTTGTAACATTACTCGCTTGCCATCTCTTGCTTGAATTCTTATGATTAAATTCATTTTCTCGTGCCCCTGTATCTCTTGCATTCTCATCGTGATTCTAATCTTGAAAGGCTATTCTCCTGTGCATTACAAAAATGAAGATCAAGTTTTAGGGTCAGGATCATGTGTCACCTCTTGAGACCTTTGTACCTGATATCAGAGATAGTGAGGTTCGGCACTTAGATTTCAAGGATTTTTAGGGTAGATTAACATGCTCTAATCCCACTCCCATGGCACAAATGATCAGTGACAATGGACTTGCATATGCGGCTGGTTTTCCTATCTCTGTATAATGTGTGAACACGGTGCTTACTTGTGGAGCCCATTTTAACCCAGATGCCAAGGAACTCAACAATGTGCATGGAGAATTAATTACAAAACTAGATGTTGCCACCATTGCTACTTCCCTACACATTCCAGAGACTGAGGATTCCATAATTCTCACTTATGCCCAAGATCAAACCATTTTAAACTAAGACAACGATAAATATAAGGCAACTATAGCAAAATCATGGCTAAAAAACCCTAAGAAGGGAACATCTCGACTGTCCAAGGAATTATACAAGGTTGATTATAATGAGGAGCTGTCTGACTTTATTATTTTTCTTTCCCATTTCATGGGGTTGCCTTCCACCAATGAGTTTCACTTCTGGATCTGCCCCTTCATAAACATCATCTACGAGGGCAAGAAGAAAATTAATTGGGCCGAAATTATTTGCATGAATTTGACTGAGCAGCTGTCTATTGTTTAATAGAATAAGGAGTTCTATATGACTTCTTATCTCATGTATACCCTGGTTACATCCCGGTAGTGGTTGGGTTTCACCTGCATAGAGGGCCAAAAGAATGAGCCTATCTACGGATACTACCCTCATTTTATTCTTGAAACTAGCAATCATAATTTCAGAAGAGTCAATGATGCTTTCACCATGTACATTGTAAGACTCTTGGAGGGAAACACTGCTAGGATATTTTATAATGAAGCTACGAACCTTATAGCCAAGTATGGGTATTTCTTTATCCAATTGAGTAGGTTTTCATACATCAGGTTGGCTGGCTATGAAAGAATACCTCTCAAGCTCCCTATGTTCTGCAGTGATAACATGGCCCTGGTTGAAGTATGTAGGAAGATTAATAAGCTACATAGGACATGCAGAGACAAGAATATTACTAGCCTGCATTTCCCTATCTCTTTGGGAAACTATACATGTAAAACAAGTTTGGATGCCCAAAATGTAGAAAGGGATATTACTTTTATCACTGTTCATTTCTTAAGACCTAGGACTTGCTTTGATCTCAATAAATTTATTGATCAGAACCTCAGGATAAAATATCATCACAAGCCAGATACTGAGGATTACTGGGTTGATTGTGTAAATGATTTTGAAGCCAGACAGAGGCACTATGGTAGACTCTCTCTACAACAAATTAGATATCTCAATCTTTACCCAGTTCCTGAAGGACTTAAGGAGGATGATGAAGACTTACAGTACTTTTGATATGAGAAAAAAATCAAGCAAACTCCTTTGGAGGGTATGGATTGGTATAAAAAAGAGAGGGATGATTTGGTTGAGATTATGGCCCCTGTTCTTGTAAGAACTAAAGTTTGGCTGGACATGAAGGTTCGTGAGTTCAAGAAGAATCATGGTAGATATTCTTCCAAAGAAACCTATACACTAGTGAAGGAAGCACATACAACCATTACTGTGGTTCTTGAGAAAACCCCTCATTCTTCCTCAATAAAAGAGCCTGAGTAATCTACTCCTTCTACTCAAGTATACCAAAAGAAGATCAAAGAGGCTAAACAAGAACCAAATGATGAAGAACCTCTTCTTTAGCATCCAGATCTACCTTCAGGACTAGAGAACATTATTTTTATTAGTGAGAGTGATGATGGTGAAGTTCCAAATCCTACAGGAACTCCTGAAGTTACTATTGAAAAGGAAAAGGAAATGTCTACTGCAGAGCCTCCTGGTACCGTAAACTCCTCTACAAAGGAAGCTCCTGATACTCCCTCCACTTCTATGCTAGAGGAAATAGTGGTCAATACTCTAAGTTTCATGAGTTCACTTGCTCTTGGGCCCCTTGTTCCTTCTTATTATTCTTCTACTTTTTCTTAGGTGTAACCCATTATTGACAATAGGAAGAGGAAATCTTCCTCTTAGGTAACTGGGCCTGATTTTGATGATGTAGCAGCTCTTCTAGGAACTACTCCTCCCCCTCCATCTAAGAGAGCCAAGACCACTTCAAGGAGAGTAATTGATGCTCAAGGCCAGAAGTTCTTGGAGGCTATAAAGCCCAAAGTTGATAAGGCAGAGCAGGATCTCTTGGTCTCTGATTTAGAGCTTTCTAGAATCCTAATAGGGGAATCCACTCCTGAGAATGAGGTTCATAACCTTCAAGAAATAGTGAAAAAGGTTATTGAATGAGTAGATAAGGGTAAGAAAACTATATAACAATTGGAAGAACAAAATCAAGTTCTTTCCAACTTTATCAAGTCATTATTAGCCAAAGATAGGGTTTTAGATCCTGTCCCAATGCCTACTCTTCTGCCCCCCATGATTCTCATCCATGAAGAGGTTTAGAGCATAAAAGATATGCATAATTATTGTACTTATGGAAAGGATTTGGAAGCCATGGTTGATGATATGATTATAGTTGGCTTGAATTTCATTGAGGAAGCCTTCAAGGCTAATGTGAAGGTGATTAATCTACAACAAAAAATCACTTCCTCAATAAAGGTTATGGATAAAGAGCCGAAGCTTTGGACTAGATTTATTATAGATCTTCACCTTATGGGTCAAGTTGATGAGAAGATCCTATTGGCCAACAGTGTATTTGATGATGCCAAGAATAACTTGTTAAAGGCATGGGTTTTTGGTGTCGAATGGAAAATGAAGGTTCTTGAGGAAGCACTAGGTGAATTAAATAACATGTGGCAGAAAGGAGAATCTTTCAAAACTTGTTTTTCCTCTTCCTTCAAAGATATTCATTACCATCTTCATGATGAAACCTCAGGTGTTCCTTTCTCTCTTCAAGAGATCAAAGCTCAATTCAGAACATTTATCAAAGAAGACTTGTTTAAAAAGGAATTAATTACCAAAGAGAAGATAGAGGACATTTGCTTCCTTCAATATGTAATTATTGAAGCAAATAAAGAATACCTGGAGCATACCAAGTTTGATAAAGATATGGAAAAATGTCTAGGCACTTGGTCTCATGCCATTGCCAACAAAAAAATCCTATGAGGTATTGAGATAGCTGAGGCATTGAAGAAATTTAGATATCGGATCCTCAAATCAGTGGGCCTGCCTTAACCATAATCGGATGTTTCTTCTTCTGGATTCTCTTTTCCTCCTATTTTTAAGTGTTGACCTCTTTGTAAATTAATTAAGGATATTGTATTGAACATTTCCTTAATTAATCTTTTAGTTAAAAGAAATGGTTACCAACTGTAACTAATTTGTAAGCTATATAATGAGCTCTCCATGCCATTCTAAAGGGTTGGAAATCTGAATATTTTGGAAAAGTGTAAAGAGTTAAAAATCTATCAATACAAGAAGACTTATCTTTTTATTTCTATCTGTGGTTATTCATTCTTTCCTATCTGTTAAAATTATTGAATCATTAATCTCTTTTGCATCAAGAAGATTTATATTCTTTTGGATGTCAGCTCTAGAATTTTTTGTCGATGAAATAACATCTTATGGATTTAATGTAAATGATTTTGTTCTATATGATCCTAGTTCAACATTTATAACGAATTATTTGTCTATCTATATTTCCTAAGAATGCTACTCTTCCTTTTCCCACTTTCTAGTTCTTCTGTCCCTTTGTATTGATAATCAGTCATTTAAAACACTTCCATCATATCAAATTTCCTCTCTAAAGCTAAACATTGTACATTTGTAAATAGGTTTTTGCCTTTAAATAAGGGAACCTCTCCCATTAAAGAGGAGGGACTTCTGACCCCTGATTGTTTCTTTTATTAAAGTTCTTATTTGACAACCAACAAGGAACATTGCACAAAAGACAATCTCATTAGACTACATGCATCTTTCGGCACTAGAATATTTCTGGATAGATTTCTGGGATGAGTTCAAAGTTATAAGGAGAGATTATAGTAGGATGATAGTACATTAGATTACTAATTTTTTCTTAGAAAATATTTTGAAGGAACTCCTAGATGATGGGAATGTGATTTTTTCTTCCTATAATTAGATGGGAGGAGATAATGATCCACTTAATTCTTGAGAAATAAAGCTAAGAAAATTTAGGATAGAACATCAAGGGTCTTGGATTACACCTAAAATTGGATCCTTGATAGAATTTATCGTCTTGAATAATTAGTAATGAAGAAAATGAGTGAGAAGAACATGAAAAGGAAAGAAGGAATGAGTGTTAGAGTAGCAAGGGTTCTAAACCAACCAAGAAACCTACAACAGAACACTCATTATCCAAGCAAATCTCAACCCATAAAGTCACTCTGAGTGGATTCTCTCACTCATCATAAAAAATGGTGTCCTCATCCATTGCATCCCCTTCAATACAAATTCCTTCCGCACAAGTAGGGATTACTATACCACCACTGAAGTCTACATCAGTCACTATTCTAAAAATTAGGGAAGAGACTCCTTCTCCCCATCCTCCTCCTTTCTCTCCACCAAGTAATCCTCCTCCCTCATCATCAAATGATCAGTCAACTACTCAACACGTAAAATGACATGATGCTACCATGGAAGGATCTTCACTTCACGAGGTGTCATAATTTAAAAAAGGAGATAAATTTGTGGTGGAGTTTAGAGAAGTAGAAGAAGGATAAATTGAAAAATAAAGTGAAGTGAAAACTCATCCAGAGACCATACAAGAGCTCCAAGTGAACGAAGAATTCCAAAAGGAAAGAGAAATTGAATTAGATTTTGGTAAACAAATATTGAGGAGAAATAGATTGATAATAAATTACTGATACAAACTATGAATGAATTATATAAGGTGTTGTTACAAAGTACTATTACTAAAGCACCTGAAAGACAACAAAAATTAATTATGCACCCTACAATAGGGGTGACTAGTCAAGCTATGGTGGTCCATTAAGGTACTACAATATCTTCAAGAAAAGACATCTCTTCATGGTTAGCATAAAAAACACTTCCAAGTACTAAGAAAGTAATAAATTTGAAAGATATGGACCTACAATTGCTAAAGAGTATTGATAAAAAAATGGAGAAGATATAAAATATCTAAAGTGAATTCAAAGATTATAGATGAGCCATCAGGACAAAAATTTTCTGAAGTTTCCACCCCAATAGTAGGCAAGTAAAAATCCAAGTTAACTAAATAATACCTGGTTATAGAAAGAGTGCCTCTAGGAGAGGTAACCACCAAAGGAATTAAAAAATATACTTAGACTATGATTGAAAATATCTTCCTTAAGATAGATGAAGAAAAAGCTCAAAATTCCAAGATAAAGGAGCATACATCTAAGATGTGAAAAATCATTATGAAAGTTACTAGGTCCTCTTCTCAACCGGTACTCTCGGGGGAGAAATTCAATCCCCAATTCATCACCATATGGAAGAAACATGTGACAAGGCCAAGACTGTAGATGATTATATAGAAAGTATCACCAAAATGTATAGTGAAGAGTATACAAAGGTTCTTATCGAGATGAAAGAGTGTCAAGAAAAGTGGGATAAACTGAAAAGTTTAATACTGGAGGCTGATAATGAATGTAGGATTTATGAGCTCCAATTACAAAGCCTCAAAACAATAAGATCACTTCCAGAAAATGTGTTAATTGAAGAAAAAATTGTGCCTGACAATTCCATCAAGAACATTAAACAACAATATCTCTCTCTCTCTCTCATTCCGAAATAACATTCGTAATTAAATGATGAAAGAGATGAAGCTACTGGAAGGAGAGGTAGAACAAGCTATGAATGAGTTGGATGATGACATCTGTGAAGTTACAAAGCACAATAATGCAAATGCCCCAAAATATGTGGAATAATTACTTCAAATATTTTAATGACAAATGAATGATGTTGTCACTCCCTTCACCTGTGATTCTATGGAAAAATTGTCAAAGCTTGAGGGGGATGTCAATTACCTTACATCTAGCATAGGGAAATTAAGAGGGCGTTCCACCATCTTGGGAAGGGAGATACTTAGGTTTGAAACTGAAATGCAAGCCATTATAAATGATGATGAGAAAGTAATAAAATATATGTAGGATCAATATGCCAAATATCGAGAGAAGATAAAGGTTGTGACTGAGGAGGAAGGAAAATAAGAAGGTAAAGCATTGCAGTTGGAATAACTCATATTATTATTCTTCTTCTTCTCCTTATTCATAATGTAAAAAAGTAATGACACTTCATTATAAAACTGAATTAAAGTGGTTAAACACCATTACTTGTAGTTGGAAAAATTCAATTACTTATGAATATGTGACATAACGTGAGAAGTATTTGAATTTAGTCAAGATTGCAGAACATTGAAAATATGTTTTTGCTAAACAATGAGAGTTTTAAGGATGAAATTTCTCAACCTCTTGTAGTTTTGTAGCTAGGCACATAAAATGAATATTAGTAATATTTTCTATTGGTATTTTCTATCTGGAGGCTATAAATAGTGAGAGAGGCCTACAATCCAAGCGATCAGAACATTTTTGTCAAACAAATGTGGTAATTTTTACATGGTTATTTTAATTTTTTTGTTGAATTAATTATATGTTGATTGTTGAGTAGACAGAAATGGCCTATGTATTGGGCACATAAACATAGGGAACTGGAAGAGCATGAGGCGCTAAGATAGGATTGGAGCACCTAGGAGTTGGACTTAACCGTTTTTGGATAAGGGTTATTTTTAGAGTTAGCGTGCTAAGAAAACAAAGACATGAATACTTGTAGTACACATAATGATATTTTGAGAGCAAGCAACAGCTGAGTGCCATGCATAGTTTAGGCTAATAATAGGATTTATACTTAGAGTTAACTATGGGAAGTCTATTGTTAGAGAACTTGCATGTTGTGCACCCTATTTTAAAGGCACATGGCTATTATTTAGCATCTGACCTATTTTGATAAGTGCATGGGTGGTGAAGGGAAAATCCTCACCCTTATATATATTTATTGATTTACACAAGCTAGTGTGTGAAAACTATGGTATAGTTATGCTGTTGGTTTTGTCGCATGCATGACTCATGAAGATAATTATGTAATGCAAGAATTTTTTTTGTTTTATAGTACTCAATACAATGATTCATGTTGGCTAGATAATGGTGTTGAACATGAATAAATCTGGTTCTTGCATGGTAAATCTTGTTATAGTCATTATTTAGTTCATTTTAGATCTATTCTAAGAGCTAGATTTGGTTTATGCATAGTGTGTTGTTTACTATTGTTAATGAATCTAGATATCTATATGCACCATTCTTCTAACATTCTATCCAATCAAATATAAAGAGGGACCTGGTGTCTTTGACTGCTTTAGGTGAGCACTCAACCTTTACTGAGTGATGTGCCAACGCACCTGGGTTATTAACAGTAAATTATAGGCTGCATCATTGCTTCCATTGCTGGGACCTATTTCTCAGTTGTTTTTAGGATGTTACATGATGAAGACATACTAGTTGACCTTGGAAAGTGTTGAGGAGTGGATAATAGATCTAAAAGAAGAGTACGCTCAAAGATTCAACACTAGATTTGGGCTTGATGCACGTGTGTGGGTGGAGTAGAATCTATATGACTGCTTATATGAGAGCTTATTTTCTATCTTTTCAATAGATCTATACAAGTGGCTGGCTTCTTATGCATATAAAAGGAATATGAGGTTTCACACACTTTTCTAGAAACAAGAATAATTTTAGAATCTCTATCATGCTGATTTGATTTGGACGCACGCTGTGGAAACTTGGTTCCATGGTGTTCTGAATAGCTATATTTTGGAGTACTCAATTTCCTCTTATTATTTCCTGGAGGTAGATGAGTTTTAGTTTCTACGTTATCCCAGAGGAACCTATCTGTAAGACATTACACTCATGATCAAAATCACGTTGGCATCCCTGAATTTGGAAGAAAAGATGATGGCTAGCTAAACCCCACCATGCGCAGGGGTAGAAATAGGTGTGGTGAAGGAGGAAAACATAGTGGCAGAGAGGAAAAGATAAGAAAGATAGATTAAGTACAATGAGATCCACGAGAGGGATTTATGGAAGTAACGTGAGATTATAGAATGGATTGCATTGAGGTGAGAGATGGATCATGAAGGATTTTGAGTTCACATAGAGGAAATGGATCCAGAGCATCTAGAACTCCCCCATTTGTGAAATCATGATAGGTAACCCTCATTATTCTCTTATGAGAGCATGCCAACAGAGACAACTTGGGCTATGGGCCCACATCTGAATCCACCTAACAATGTATCCCTTGCACTTGGTTTCCTAGTTTCTAGTACAAACAGTAGTCAGTAGCCTAGTTTGGGTAGTAGAGAAGTAAGTGGTAGAGTTGAATTATCATCAAGTTCAAGGGTAAATCATATATCAATTGCATTTAAGGTTTGGGAGACATCTTGCCTATTATTTGGAGGACTGGTTGGAGGAAACTTTATAGGCACATCATCAACATAGAACACCAGTGCACAGATATTTGGACTCACATTGGGGAGTAGCCCAAATTCATAGAATGTAGGAGTTCAATTTAGCACCATTTTTTGGACACAGGGTAGTGCATCCTCTAGTTCAATTCCTACCATAGGTGGAGGATCAGGAGGAATAGGTTACTCAGAATTTGGTGGATTTGGTGGATCTGGGGGTGGAGGCAACACAAGAGGTTCTGGATTTGGTGGTCATGGTCCTCACCAACCATAGGATATTTATATGGAGATGTGACTTTGTCTCCTAGAGTATAAGGGAATAGAAGATGCTGCTGGACATGTGCATATGTGTGAGATATTGTGGCATGAGGAAGGAATTACATATTTAGAGCATGTTGTTTCCCTAAAATTCCCCTCTTGCAAAAAATGAATTTATAGTTCCCAAGTGTTGGTACTCAGTTTATTAATCCCACTAATTCCATTTAAAATTCCTCAGTTTGTGCATTTTGAATAATTTTTCTATTTCCTTTCATGGATGTGTGGAATTGATCAATAGTTTTCTATGGCTATGGACCATGTCGAGCCTTGTATTTCCTTGCATTTATCTTTCTATAGGAAAAATATTTGATTCAGGTGTGAATGGTGGAGTTTTCCCCTTCATTTCATCTTTGACAGGAATATCTTCCCTGTCAATTTTATCCCCAACATCCATGGGGATGTGGACATCTCTAATTGAATGTGACAGGATGGGTTCTTTTTGTGAACTTGTCACTTTTGTTATTTTTTGCAAGTGTCAAATTGGCACCATGGCCCCAAAGGATCCTGATTGGTTGAAACAAGTGGTGGCATAAAGGAAGGCCATTTTGTGTTTTGATTCTTTGAAAGGTCAAAGGAGGAAAGGTGTGTGCTTTTTGTGTTTTGAGGCATTATGGCGAAAGGTGAATGCCTAAGGCCCACAGAGGGACACGTGGCCATTTCTAATCTAAAAGCAGAGAGGCGGGTTATCGGGACACTTTAGGAATTTTACCTTTGTTTCCAAAAGGGCGTAAAGTTATAAAGTGAAGCACAACCCTGTTGGTGCCCAAGTGAAGCCACGTGTTGATTCCTGTGTTGAAAAGTCAAAGTAGGAAGGCGGGTCATCAAAGCACTTTTGGAAATTTGGTTTTATTTCCAAAAGGGATTAAAAGTTATAAAACGAGCTATGAATCCGATGGGGTCTTGAGCCCACGTTGAAAAGTCAAAGCAAAGAGGCGGGTCGGCAGAAAACTTTGAGCTTTTGAGATTTTCTTTGAAAAAAGTTAAAATTGTAAAAGTGAGCTATGCCTTCATCACCACTCAAATAAAGCCACATGTTAGGCCTATATCAAAATTGTATGGGTGGGCTGAAATGTTCCAAAGTGCCATTTCACTAAAAGGAAAAAATATAAAAGTTTTACTCAGGCCCGCTTCAGCAAATCTCTTCCACGTGGATGACTCATATTTGAAGTTACAAATTAGGTTTAACGACTGCATTACAAAGCATCATTTTTTTCCACCATTTACACTTTTGCAAGAACCAAGAAACCGAATGTAACCATTTTTGAATATTATTTAATGGATTCTCCATGCCATTATGAAGGGTTGGATCTTGACATTCTTGAAATTCTAATAGATTTGAAAGTAATCAATTCATATGTTTTTCCCTTTCTTCCTCTGCAATTCCTTATTTCCTTGCTTAAAATTTGTGAATCATCCATCTTTACATGATAAGAAACTTTGTGTTCTTGTTAATATGATTTCAGGAATTTTGTGTCTGTGAAATTCTATCTGTTATAAACATGAATGATTCCATTTTGTATCTCCTTTGTTCAATACGCATAAGGTTATACTTTGCTACCTATATTACCTGAAAGTATTGTTATGTTATTCTTCTCTCATCTCCTTAGTTCTTCTATTCTTTCGTATTGATGATCTTTGGGCATAAAACGTTTCAAAATATAAGGAATCCACACCTTAAAAGTTGTAAATTTGTATATAAGTTTTTCTGCTTGCTTTCAATAAGGGAACCTCTCTTATTAAAGATGACGGACTTTTTGTCCCCTGACTGTGGTTTTTCAAAGTACAATATTGAAACCCAACAGTTTTTGGTGAATCTCTTGGGGATTTCGTTTCAAACGTATCCCTTTTCTAAAATAACAAATTCAAGATCATTTTTTATTTGTAGAATCTATGGTATACATGTGGGAAGAAATCTCTCGGGGTAGAAGATTCCCATTTTTAACTTCTGGAGAAAAACATATTCTCTCTTCTTCCAGCAAGAAGGAACAAAGAACTCATTCTACAAGCACACTTCTTGTTAAAGACATAAATTCCAAGAATAACATTCCTCAAGAACAACTCAGTCCTAGTCTTCATACTTTGAATCTTGCTGGTGTTTCAGTTCCCCTTCAGTCATTTTTTGCAAACATGGAAGCACCTTTACCTTGGGTACAACGAGCTGGGCCTCTTACTCTTCCTCAGCCATTGCACGAGTTACCTAGGGGTAATAGGAAAAGTTTTCCCAAATTTTGAGGTGATGGAAAAGTGCACCCAGATGAACACATTGTAGCCTTCATTGTTACATGTGGGATTCTTGGGGTTGAACATGAAGATGTCTCTCTCAGGATTTTTGTGGAGACATTACAAGACAATGCTACTCATTGGTTCTATCATATTCTTGCTGGGCCAATCACTGATTAGACCACCATGACAGCTCAATTTGAGCAAGGTTTCAAACTTGCTGAAGATGTGCATGCTTTATTAGCCAAAATATCTCATATCAAGAAGGAACCATTTGAGCACATGAGAGAATTTTTGACCAAGTTCAACAAGCTCATTCATAAAATTCCATAGAACACTCATCCAGTGGATCAAATCCAAAAATGCTTCTTCCTCAATGCTCAGTTACCTGAAGTGAGTTATGCATTAAGGAGAGCTAACCTTACAACTCTAGATGTTGATTAGTGTTTGGCTATCAGTGTTCATGATGATTTAATCATGTCTGGTAAGTTGAAAAGAGAACCTTCCAAGTCTAAAGCATCTTCTTCTTCATCCTCACCTAGAGCCAATTCTGATCAATTAGTACAGAAGCATGTAAATGATCTCATTGCTATCAAGAAATAATTGGCTTAGCATACTCCTTACCAATATATTCCAAGGAGGAATTTTCAGCCCAGAAAGAGTTTTCCTCCTCAGGATAGATTGGCTATTGAAGGCCCACCCATCAAGGTTCCAGTCAATGCAAATTATGAAGTTGAAGAACCTAATGATGAGGAGTTTAATTTAAGAACCTGATGATGAGGAGTTTAATGAACTCTATGAAGAACCTAATGATGAGGATATTAATGAACTTTATAAAGAAATAGAAGAAGAGGTTGATGAAGAACTGGAGGAACTTGGTGGCTCTCAAGTTCATTTCCTTACCACTGAAGGTATGGATGATGAATATGAATATGATGAAAGAGTGGCAAAGATGAATAGTGAGTCATATGCTGTTATGACTCAGGAGAAATAAAAGAAAAAGAAAAAGTGGTGTAGCCTACTAAGAAATCCAAGGATTTTCCTATAACTATTCTAGTGGTTGTAAGAAGAGGAACTCCTATTCCCAGTGCCTCCACACAAAAGGTGAGTAATGCTAATCCTCCTCCTTCTACTTATGTTTCTAAAACTTATTGTCCTTAAAATCCTAAAACTGATAAATCAAAAGTTTCTCAAGTTCCTAGCAAAGATTCCCCATCCACCTCTGGATCTTTTGATATCATTGATCACTTGAAAAAGAATAAAATACAAATTTCAGAGGCACATTTTTACCAAATCCATCCAAAATCCTTTGTTAAAATGGTAAAATTTTTCAATTCCAAATCCAAAGCTTCATCCCATACCTCTAAAGGTCTTTTTCCCACTCCCTCTTCCTCGCCTCAATATAGCCTTGTGGCTGCAGTCACTTCCCCTAATGAGAAAGTTGAACCATTCTATGTGACTCTCCTCATAGTTGGCCTTAAACTCAGTAATTATGTTATAGACTTAGGAGCATCAGACAATGTAATGCCTGCAAAAGTAGCTCATTCTTTGGGCCTAACTCTAACACATGCCTTTGGTTCCTGGTATTCCATGGAGAGTAGAAAAGTGCCTTTGGTTGGGAGGATTAAAGATGCACAAGTAGCTTTTTCTACTTTGCTAGAGAAAAGGGTCTTAGCCACTATTTTTATAGTTGATATTCATCCCTCATATGGGATGTTGTTGAGTAGAAATTTCTATAAGGAGGTAGGAGGTGAAATTCAGATGGATTGGTCGCATGTTTTGATCCCGGTCAATACAAAAATGAAGAAGCTACTACATGAGAAACAAAATGAATACATTGTGTAAAATACTGATGATCCAAAAGTACAAATACTCAATGAAGATATAGGGCATGGTAACTACATGGTCATGTCACAAGATGTGGAAAAAATTCCTAAGGGAGTGATTCATAATCCCAATGGAATTTTGACTCTGGATTTTGATGGAAGCTTCTCTTCAGCTGGTTCTGGGGCTGGTGTGGTGCTAACCTCTTCAAAAGGAAAGATTCGTCCTTTTTCATTAAATATCTGTTTTGAAAATACAAACAATATAGATGAATATGAGGAACTCATACTTGGATTGAACATGGAAAAAGAAATGGGAGTGAAGAATATCTATGCTCATGGAGATGTAGATCTGATTGTGAAATAAGTAAGGGATCTTTACCAAGTCAAGAACAAGAGATTTAAGCATTATAGAAATATTGTCTGGGATTCCATTGAGTTTCTTGATGCTTTCTCCATTGAAGTTGTGCCAAGAGAAAGGAATACTACAACCGATTCTCTAGCTGTCTCAGGATCTTTGCCGATTCCTCATCCAAATTTCTCTCAGGAGAAATTTACCATTGAAATGATTCATAGGCCCAGTGTACCAAATAATGCAAGCAATTGGAAATTTTTAAATTATAATCAACACTTTCTCTCATTCTTGGAGCTTAAGGATAATTTTGATCAGTTGTATTTTGAAGGAAGTGAAACTCTTCCTAGAGATTGTGTATCCTCTAATGAAGGAGATATCAAGGAATGGATCAAGATGGATGCTTCAAATTAAAAGGTAACAAGATCCCTAAAGAGCTAGTGAGTTTGGAAGATCTATTTGATAAACATGATAGGTACATCAAATCTAAATATTCTCAAGGAGCTCAACAATCTACTGAATGTGAAAAGTTTAATATTGGGAGTCTTGATGAAGCCAAGATGGTGAACATTGGAAAATGATGCACTCAAGAATAGAAGAAGAAAGCAACAAATCTACTAAAAAGAAATTTTGATGTTCTTACCTATTCATATGATGATCTCAAGGATTTTCAACCAAAGGAGATGCAACACTTTATCCCTCTGAAAACTGGGATCAAACATTTCAATCAGAAACAAAGGAAATACAATCCTAAGGTTTCTGACACTATTTTTCAAGAGATCCAGAAGTTACTAAAGGTAAATATTATATTCCCTATACATCATTCAACATGGATTACCAACATTGTGCCTGCCAGGAAGAAGAATGGTGAGATTTGCATCTATGTGGATTTCAGGAATTTGAATCAACCTCTCTAAAAGAAAGCTATCCTCTCCCTATGATGGATCAAGTTTTGTAAGCTATCACAGGCTCTGATATGTTGTCTATGCCAAATGGATTCTCTAGGTACAATCAAGTGGAATTCAATACCTCAGATCAACACAAAACTACTTTTACTACTCCTTGGGGCACCTTTTCCTATAAGAGTATGTCTTTTGGTCTTATCAATACTGGTACCACCTTTCAGAGGGCAATGGAATTGGATTTCGGTAGTCTAAATGGAAAGTGTATTGTTGCGTACCTTGATGATTTGATTGTTTTCTCCAAAACAAGGGCAAATCACTTTCAACATCTTGAAGCAGTCCTCCACAAACGTAGAGAACATGGAGTTTCTCTCAATCCTAAGAAGTATGTATTTTGTGATACTGAAGGCAAGTTGCTGGGGAATATTATCTCCAAATAAGGAATCAAGATAGATCTAGAAATAGGTTAAGAAATCCAGCAGATTCCTCTTCCCACAAGCAAAAAGGGTGTTCACTCTTTCTTTGGTAAGATAAACTTCCTGAGGAGATTCATTCCTAATTTTGTAGAACTGACTATGAGCATTTCTCACATGATGAAAGGAAAGAAAAAAATTGGTTGGAATTACAAAGGTAATGAATCATTTGAAGGTATCAAGAAATCCATTTCTAAGACTCCCATCTTAGCATGTCCTGATTTCAGCAAAGATTTTATCATCTATTGTTATGCTACAGAGAGTACCTTGGCTATTGTCCTAACTCAGAGAAATTTTGAAGATCATGAGCTTCCAATTTAATTCATGAGCTGTGTTCTGAAAGCTCATTAATTGAAATACACTATGATGGAGAAACATGCTTTTGTAGTGGTCAAAGTTGTCGAGCAGTTTCAGTTTTATATTCTTAATTCTCACTTTGTTGTGCTTGTACCTGATACAACCGTCAAGTCTATTCTTACACAACAAGAGTTTGGAACTAAGAGAGGTAATTGGGTAGAAACATTCCAATAATATGACCTTGATATCAAGCCAACTAAGCTAGTCCAGGGTACAGGCTTATGCAGAATTGTCCAAAGAAGAAGTTAATGTTCTTATTGTCCTCTTCCTCAGTTTAACAAATGAATGGTATGTTGATATTGCACATTTTCTTACTTATGGTGAGTGTTCATCCGACTTGAGTTCCAAAGAAAAGAGTGATATTAAGTTAAGGTTTTCATAATATGTATTATGGGAGAATGCTTTGTTCAAGCGAGGCATAGATGGAATATTCTTGAAGTGTGTGGACAAAGAGAAACAAAAAAAGTTGTTCTCAACTTTTCATGTTCAGGATTGTGGAAGGAATTTCTCTTCTGTTGTCACTGCCCATAAAATCCTTCATGCTAGGTACTATTGTCCTACATTATTCAGAGATGCATCAAAATGGGTAGGTAAGTGTGAAGCCTGTCAGACTTTTGTTTGGAGACCTAAGTTGGCTGCTTTACCACTCAAACCAGTAGTGATTGATGAGCCTTTTCAAGAGTGGGGTTTGGATTTCATTGGAACTCTTAACCCACATTCCATTACTAGGTAAAATCATGTGCTAACTGCGACAAATTACTTCACAAAGTGGGTAGAGGCTATTCCAGTCAAAAGCACTACTTCTGAGGTGGTGTGTAATTTCATCAAAGAGAACATCTTGATAAGGTTTGGGGTACCAAAAAAGATTGTGACTGATAATGCTTCCAATTTTTCTTCTTTTGAGATGATGTATTTTTTCTATGGCTATGGAATTTACCTTTCTCATTCTTCATATTACTACCCCCAAGGGAAAGGACAAGTAGAATCAACAAATAAGAATTTGGTAACCATTTTTTGAAAGCTTGTCAATTATTCTCAAAGAAATTTGCACAAAAAACTCTATGATGATCTCTGGGTAAATAGGATTACACCCAAAAGAGAAATTGGGATGTCCCCATTTAAAGTGGTGTATGGTATTGAAGCTCAATTGCTAGTAATAGTGGAAGTACCAGCCTTGCATTTAATGAAGGCTATTGAAGATTCAAGATTTATCAGTTCCTTAGACAAGAGAATCATGTATCTCTAGAAGCTAGATGAAGACAGGTTGCACGTTTTTGATAGAATCTAAACTCATCAAATAAAGGTAAAAGATTTGTTTGACAAGAAATCTAGACCTAAATATTTTCAAGTGGGAGACATTGTTCTGCTATGGGACAAAAGACATGAACCTCAAGGAAGCCATGGTACGTTTGATTCCCTTTGGCTTGGTCCTTTCAAAATTAGGCATTTTGTTGGAGAAAACTCTTTCTATTTGGATTATATGGATGGATCTCCTCTCCCACTTCCTTATAGTGGGAAATATTTGAAGTTTTTGAAGTCCTAGGTGATTAGGAAGTCATTCTTTATATTGTGTACACTGTTTTGGTTTTTGGCCATTCTTTTGTGTTTTGTTTTTGTTCTTTCCTTTTTGGTTTTTTTCCTTTTCCTGTTGCATGTGTGTTATCTCATGTATTGGTTTTTCCTTTGACTCTATTTTCCTAATGGATAAGGCACTAGTCTTCTTTCCAATAATTTTTCTGCAGTTCTTGGTCCTGCCTTGTTTCTTTATTCTAAGCCAAGCCATCCCTAGAAAGAGCTAATTGTTGTTGCCCTAAAATTCCCCTCTTGTAAAAAACAAATTTACAAGTCCCAAGTGTTGGTACTCAATTTTTTAATCTCACCAGTTCCATTTAAAATTCCTCAGTCTGTGCATATTGAATCATTTTTCTATTTCCTTTCATATATGCATGGAATTTATTAATATTTTTCTATGGCTGTGGACCACATCGAGCCTTATATTTCCTTGTATTTATCTTTCTGAAGGAAAAATATTTGATTCAGGCATGAATGGTGGATTTTTACCCTTTGTTTCATCTTTGACGAGTGTATCTTCACTTTCAATTTTTTCCCCAACATCCATGGGGATGTGAACATCTCTAATTGGATGTGACAAGATGATTTTTTTTTGCGAACTTGTCACTTTTTTTATTTTTAAAAAAGTGTCAAGTTGGCCTCATGGCCACGAAGGATCCTGATTGGCTGAAACAAGTGGTGGAAGAAAGGTGGGCCCTTTTTTGTTTTGATGATTAGAGAGGTCAAAGGAGGAAAGGTGGGTGCTTTTTATGTTTTGAGACATTATGGCGAAAGGCATAAAATGTGAAAAGAATGCCTAAGGCCCGCAAAGGGACACGTGGCCATTTCTAACTCAAAATTAGAGAGGTGGGTTGTCATGAAACTTTAGGAATTTTACCTTTGTTTCCAAAAGGGCGTAAATTTTTAAAGTGAAGCACAAGCCCACTGCCGCTTAGGTGAATCCATGTGTTGATGCTTGTGTTGAAAAGTCAAATCGGGGAGGCGGGTCATCAAAGAACTTTTTGGAAATTTGGTTTTATTTCCAAAAGGGATTAAAATTTGTAAAATGAGCTGTGAATTTTCTGGGGTCTTGAACCCGCGTTGAAAAGTCAAAGTGAAGAGGCAGAGAACTTTGAGTTTATGAGCTTTTCTTTCAAAAAAGTTAAAATTGTAAAAGTGGCCATGACTCAGTCACCACTCAAATGAAGCCACATTTCAGGCCTATATCAAAAGCGGATGGGTGGGTAGAAATGTTTTAAAGTGCCATTTCTCTAAAAGGCACAAAATATAAATTTTTTCCTCAGGCTCGCTTTAGAAAATCTCTTCCATGTGGACAGCTCATATTTGAAGTTACAAATCAGGTTTAACGGCTACATTATAGAGCATCATTTTTTGCTGCCATAAACACTTCTGCAAGAACCAAGAAACCAAATGTAGCCATTTTTGAAGATTATTTAATGGATTCTCCATGCCATTATGAAGGGTTGGATCCTGACATTCTCGAAATTGTAATATATTTGAAAGTAATCAATACATAATTTTTTCCCTTTCTTCCTTCTTTCCTTGCTTACAATTTCTGAATCATCCATATTTGCATGCTAAAAAACTTTGTGTCTGTGAAATTATATCTGTTATAAATGTGAATGATTCCATTATGCATCTCATTTGTTTAATACACATAAGGTTATACTTTGCTACCTATATTACCTGAAAGTATTGTTATGTTCTTCTTCTCTCATCTCCTTAGTTCTTCTATTCTTTCGTATCGATGATCTTTGGGCATAAAACGTTTCAAAGTATAAGGAATCCACACTTTGAAATTTGGATGTTTGTATATACGTTTTGATACTTGCTTTCAATAAGGGAACCTATCCCATTAAAGAGGAGGGACTTTCTATCCCCTAACTATGGTTTGTCAAAGTACAATTTTGAAACCCAATAGAGCACAAGGCCAGTCAATTTGCAACAATGTTACAGGGATGTGCGCAAATTTCATACAAAAAGTTTGATCTTGATCAGACTTGTGTTGATTATACAGAGTTATGGGATGCTTTCATTAAGAAATTTTATATACCTAAGTTTGAGCAGAAAAGTAAAAGCATGCTCAAGGACATCAAACAGGGCACTACTGAGAATGTCTAGGAATATGATGCTCATTTTAAAACATTCTTGTCTAACTATCATATGATATCCATGCAAGTTAGCAAACACATTGGTTCGTTAGAGGCCTAATTATTCATTTTAGGAGGGCGCTCTCATATAAGACCTATACAAACCCGCACGAGGCACTTGAAGTAGCTCTACATGCTGAGGTAGTTAGGAGTATAGAAACTTGAGAGAGCCAATTCTCGGAAGCTCAGATTGCATAAATGGAAAAGTATTTTGAAAAAAATTAGCCAATGAAACACATAAGACATGTAATATAATTTGGTGCACAGATTTTGAAATAGAGGGGCATAATACGGATAGTTGTCCTCGCAGATTGGTGAGATCCTTATTATTGGAATGCGAGATATGTCATTTAGACCAAGATGAAATCCATTGTACATTATTACAACACATGGTAAGAAAGAATGTGTCTTCCTACTATAAAATTTTCCGGTCCACGACTCACAATACAGAAGATTACAGGTTCATTGATCAGATCCATGATGTCATTGATATTGGTGTATGATAGATAGGGGTTTCGAATTACCCTAAGGATAAAGGTTAGAGACATGATCATGATCATAGTCAAGGGAACTATGATAAAAATGAAGGGTGCTTTGAGGGAGGTCATGGTAGAGGTAGATGATACCATGGTGGATTCATATACTATACATGTGGATCCCCTGACCATTACAGGTGTGAATTTCCTCATAACATTACTTTTTATTTATGTGGAAAGAATCATAACTATGAAAAGTGACCAGAATTATATGAACACCTTAGGAAGAAGTAAAAATAGGATAACAAGGGTACAAGGATGGTTAGGATACAACGCTCTATGGAAAGCCAATAGATGCCATAGTTAGCACCATATCTTGAGGTAGTACCTGTGAATATTACTACATGCGCTGAGGCTATGTGCTCTAGAGAAATGGTACAACAAAAGCCTACCATCACTAAGGAGGAGGTTTTGCATGCAAAATATCGAGACCCTACACATTAGAAGGAGGTTTCTCAGGAAACCATGGAGGTATTGAGAAATCTATAGGGTGAAATACAACGTTTAAAGTTACAGTCGTGGAAGTTAGAATAGAAGAGGAAACCGAGACTTTCTAATCAGATGTTGATGATCTGAAGGAAGTCTGCAAGATGCTATGTTAGGAGAACATTACTCCATTACTAGGGAGCTGGCCGAAAGGAAACACTCTATACACTTGTATTTATATTGAATGACATATTTTGCATGCTAATTTCCCTCCCCATAGCTTGGATTATGACAAGGAGATCACTTTGAATGTTGTTGTAGATGGATAGATTTTGAGCAATATTTTGATTGACACAGGTGTGGAATTGAATGTGATTACCTTAGATGCATGGGTTCAGATGGGAAGACATCCATTGTAGCCATATTCCTATTGGAGAGAAATTTTTTCAGGTGGAAACACTTGTGGATTTCTTGCCAACACTCAGGGAATCTAAGTCCCTGTACTTGACTGGTGTAGCTTCCATATATGTGTGCATGATAAAATGTGGATTTATATTGTGGTATTTAAATTGGGGATACAACAGGGGTACTCCAATGACCCTTCATAAAATATAACAATCTCTTTCTAGGGAAGAATTTGTTTGAAATTGGGAAAGGGAGTGAGAATTGAGGTAGGACTAATGTTGCAAGTAGAAGATCAAATTCCTACACACACACTAGTCAGAAACTTCATCACATGCATGAGAAGAAAAAAATATATAAATAACAATAAGAACAAATAGAATTTATTGATCACAAAGTATCAAGAAACCCCTTAGTCAAAGAAAGATAGAAACTCCTTGTATTGATTTCTTAAACAAAAGTTGTACATAGTGTGGGAATGGAAGAATTTTGAGAGTGGAGGAAAGTAGAAGAAAATGGATATCTCCTTTGCTTTCTCTACGTACAATGCACTCTTTAGTTTACAAGATCAATCACCAACCCCTTTTGAGATGGGAATGTCCTTACAATTTATAGAGTAGACTCGACTCCCCATATTCTTCATGACCCTCCATATGTCTTATTTATAACTCTATAATATTCATATTCCTACAAAATATTTAAGTCCCTTTTATAAAATCAAGGTGACTTAATTTACATTATGTTTCTAAAGTCATTTTTAGATGAATTAAATGCATATCAAAAAGTGCAAACCCTGCCAAAGAATTAGAACATTTGAAGGGATATAAAGTTGGGGGGAAGAGAGAGAAAAGGAGAAGACGTTGCTCCTGATGAAGTCTGATGATCCTCGTTGATGGAAATATCTGATGTGATGAAGTTATGAATGTCCCATTATGCCAAAACTACTCTTTGATTGTGACTTACTATTTTTAGTAAATTGCCAGATGGAAGACTTACTATTTTTAGTAAGAGGTGATTCTTTCTTCTTCTTGATCATCTTGATGCAATGAAAATATTCATTCAATCATACACACACTTCCTTTGCTTTAACCATTTCTTGGGGTGACTTACTATTTTTAGTAAGAACCCATGTAAGGGACTTACTATTTTTAGTAAGTGGTCATTTTCATTGTTTTCTTATCTGGATAATCATTATGGGTTCTTGGAGATGTTTAGTGCACACTGCCTTTTCCATAGCCACTTTTGATGAAGACTTACCAAAAATAACAAGCATGTGTAGAATATTTTTGGAAAGTGTATTTTTGGTCCTTGGTTTGCGATGGAGAATATTTTTTTGGATTCATCACATCATCACGGTCACGTCCTCCAAATTTCACTTTATTTTGCCCGCTAAAATGATTGGAAATGAATTTTGAAATTTTAAACTGGCAATGGCTTTGGGCACATAGCTGCCATGACGACCATTAATGGAACTTGAAATTTATAGCTTTGGTTTTTTTCTCAATTTACGATGAAAAAAATCCATTGTGATATTTTTTCATTTGAAGCTCGTGTGCAAGTTTGTTAGCTCGTTTCCATTGCTGGAATGATGGGAAATCAGACAATTGCGAGCTAGTGCACGAAGTGGGGATTTTGTTGAAAACAATAGTTTTGGGCACCATTTGAACTCTCATTTTTTTCATCTTGATCAATTTGAAAAATGAGAAAGTCTGAAAAATATGGCATCTCTATCCGACTTATATTTTGTAAGACACAAAGTTTTTTTGATCAGGTTACTTTGTGGTTATCTGGCAAAAAATATTTGTCTTCTCTTTTTTCTTCATCATTTCAATCCACTTTTCTCTAATATTGCTATGTTTTCATGGAGTGGAGTATTTTTGGGACATGGTGGAGCTGGTTTGGAGCATCAATGGTGGACTAGTTGTCTGAACAAGCAAGAACAAGGCCATGGCATGGTATGAAGCTGTGAAGGAGAAATGGGGGGAAATAATGACTAAGTGCCAGATTTAAATTTCACAAAAATGTATAGAAAGGGAAAATAAAAATTTTCATGTCTTGATGTCCCTAACCTTAGGGACATGAGGTACATAAAATTCCATGGTGGTCCTAGAGTTGACATGTGGTGGAGATCAGATGACAAGGAATGGAGGTGAAAAAAATGACTTTAAAGCACTAGGGGCTGAAAGCTGGTCACGTGGATGACCAAAGGACTCCCCCTAGGGGCTAGATGCATTTTTCCATGTCTAATGTCCCTAACCTCAGGTACGTGAGGGACATAAAATTACATGGAGAGCACGAGGATGACATGTGTCCTTGATCCGACGGTAGGGAATCTGAGCTCCAAAAATGCACTTGGGGGCTGAACTGTCAAATATGAAGGTCACATGAGGGTCCCAGAGGTCACATGGGGGCTGGGAGAATTTTTCCAAGGTTTATGTACCTTTCCTTAGGGACTTTGGGGACATAAAATCCCACTAGGCTCCTGGTGCTGACACGTGTCCTCCCGAAAAATGGAATAACTCCCGAATTGTCTCCAAGAGGGTAACTTGGATCGATGATAACTTGAGCTCCTGGTGGAATTTATTGATGAAACTGTATATGATCCTATTGGAAATGGAATTTTGAATCCAATTGTTGGATTATCATGTATTTTTTCTTCCATCTAATTCCTAAAAAATGGATTTTTTATTTAGGACTCCTCATGTGCCTGAGAAAGACTGCATACAAACCCTATGCGCCAATGTGTTGTGAAATTTTTTATTGCATCATCCTATAGGTATTAGAATTATATTTCCAGAGATGTTTGTTTTTACTCCTAACTCCATATGGAGCTCCCAAAATCTTCTTCTGAAACTTAGTAGTTGTTTTAGGCCTGTGTACTACATAGGCTTGTGAATCTTATTTTTTATTCAGACTGCTCCAAGTATTTCAAAACTTCCCCAAACCTTCCAAAATAAGTTCCATGATGTTCTAAGGTATTCAACTCACCTTCATGTTAAATTTTTCCCTTTCTTTCTACTCCAGGGGGGTTGATCCAGTCTTGGGAAGGCCAGTGATAACCCTTCCCAATACTGCCAGAAGATAACATCTTTTCAGAACTTCCTAAAATCACCTGAGGGATTAAATTGAATTTCCTAAATCACCTAGGGGACTAATTTGACATCAAATAGGGGGTGACCAGTCTGGTGGAATTGACCTGGGGTTCCTAGGAATGATAAAACATGAAAATTTTGGCATAGTGGTATAATTTTTGTGCTTGGAAACTTCCAATTTCCTATCACACATTTACACAAAAACACTTCTAATGTATTGTATATGGAAAATCAGACTAAGGCCACACCTATTGGAGCATTGAAGGATGCATCTATTACTATACAGGGGCCAAGTTCACTGGGGACTTTAAGGTATTAGTGCTTGCATAAGTAGACAACTTCCTAGCTCTACTTGGATGACCCTTGTGTTATGAAAATAATGATGATCTACGGTTCAATAAAGGAGATATCAGTTTTGAAAATAATGAAGAATGATTTATTATCCCTTCAAAAGATAGGAAATCTACACCTTATGTTGAGCCCTTAAGTTAAGAAGACCTAAACAAAATTTATGTGCGCACCATTCGAGATCTAGAAGCGCTTGAGCCATATAAAGAATGAATCCTCCAGCGGGATGGAGAAAATTACATTAGTGATAGTACAAGTATTTCCTATGATAATTGGGCACATGGCACTTATGATATGGTTAGGTGTGAAGTAAAATGTGCAGCTACGTGCGTAAGAAGGTCATGTTGTGTTAGGAGGTTAGGCAACAATCATGTACCCTAGTACACTGGTGAAGGAAATCCTAAGGTATTCATGTGAGCCATAGAAGTACAATGGAAGGATAAAGTGGACATATAAGGTATATGTTAGTGTACAACCTAGACAGGAAAATAGTGTGTTGGTGGATGGTTGATAGGGATAATCTCAGAGAATGGAGATAAGTGGGAATTTCTCTATCAACCCAATTTTTGAGGAGTAATGCACCTAGTCAAATCTGTGAATATCATGCTAATAATCATGTTCAACACCACATTCAGTAGTGTGAGAGACTCTAGACAAATGGGTAGGAAGCTTTACCACCTTCTTTGTGGGTAAAAAAACTTTGTTTCACCTTGTGAGGCTGCGCATGCGATTGGTATATTTATGCGGAGATGCATAGGGAGACTAGAAATTGGCAAGAATTGACTACAGGGATCATCCAGACCTTTGACTACTTCTCCACTAAACATCTAGTGAACCATGCATAATAGGTCATGAATTGATTGACTATGGGAGATAGTGCAAATGATGAAGAACTCATGTAGGAGTTATTTGGGGAGTCAGACCTAGAAGCGCGTTTTAACAAAGTAGATAGGAAAAATGTAGAATTGCTTACACGTGCTTGCCTAGAGAAGGGGAAAGGAAAGATGGTCTATATGGTGGATGATGAAGAAGTGGAATAGTTTGACATAGACAATTTAGAGGGTATGTGTGAGGTATCAGATAGTACATATGAGAAAGCACGTTCCTACCATGAACCTATGAAGATGAAGAAAGTGAACATTGGCATGGATGTTGAACCTAAGGAGACCATAATTGGAGATTATTGGTCTAAATCTGAAGTGGCTAAGATAATTGAGCTACTACGTAATTTCCAGGACTTGTTTCCTAGGGGCTACCATGAGTTGAAAGGGGTGCATCAATCATTGGGCCAGATGAAAATTAAGTTAACGGAAGGTGTGCACCTAGTTAGGAAAAGACCTCATAGGATGAAGCCTAACCGACACATAAAATTTAAAGAAGAAATAGACAATATGTTGGAATATGGAATTATTGAGCCCATAGAGGAATCAGACTAGGTCAGCCCTATGGAGATTGGCATAAAGAAAGATGGAAAAATATGGATTTGTGTGGACTACAGGGATCTGAATGTTGCATGTGTGATTGATCCTTTCCCTACACCATTCACTAAGGAAATATTGGAAGGTGTTGTAGGGTGTAAAATTTACACTTTTACAGATGGATTCTCTAGATATCCTCAAGTAATAATTGCTGAGGATCAAGAAAATATGACTTTCACCTCTAAATGGGGAAGTTTTGCTTACATATTGATTTGCTTTGGATTGAAGAATGCACCTATAGTATTTTTGCGCATAGTGGTTCAAGCATTCCAGGATGTTATTCACAAATTCTTGCATGTTTACTTGGATGATTGGATTGGGTATGGGCTTATCAAGGATCATTTTTGACAATTTGTGGTTAATGTTTGAGAGGTGCAAACATTTAAGAATTTATTTAAATATCAAGAAGTGTGTATTCACTACATCTTTTAGAACTCTGCTAGGGCATATCATCTAGAAGGAGGGTTTATTAGTAGATCCGGCTAAGGTTTTAGTCATTTTAGGCTTGGAGGAACCCACCAGTCAGAGTGAGGTGCATAGATTCTTGGGCCACGTAGGTTATTATAGAAAATTTATCAAAGGATATGCTAATCTTTCCACGCCCTTGGAGGAGTTATTAAAAGGTAAAGGGAAGTTCTACTGGGGAGAATCACAGTAGCACGCATTTAAAGCACTAAAGGGGAGGCTTAGTACGACATTTTTTTTACATTTCCCTTCATGGAATCTATAGTTTCACGTACATGTGGATTCCTCTGGCATGACCATTGGCGTAGTTATAGCTCAGAATGGATAAGATATTGTAGATCATCCTATTTGTTTTGCTAGTAGATAGTTGAATCCTACATAATAGAATTATACAAGTACGAAGCACGAAGCTTTGTCAATGATCTACACACTGCATAAGTTTAAACAATACTTGTTAGAAACACCTTTTTTGTTCTATATAGATCACATGGAATTGAAATACTTGGTAAATAAGCTTGTTTTACAAGGGCACATGCCGCTAGGTTCTATTATTCCAAGAGTTGTAATTTATAGTTGTGGTAAAGTCGGGTAAAAGTAATTCTGGCCCATACCGCTTGTCAAGGATTTAATCAAGAGAGGATGTGCAAAGTATTGAAGATACAATGTCGGATGTATAGTTATACATGTTAAATTACGCACCCTCAAAATTAGAGGAAATTACTATCTTTTTATGCACAAGTATGGCACTAGAAGGGATGAAAGCCTTGGAAAAGAAACAACTTGCAATTCACACCGCACATTTTATGTTGATTGGTGGTGACTTATATAAACTAAGAAAATATGAAGTATTGCATCGGTGTGTACTAGATCATGAGAGAACAACAATCATAGAGGAGGCTCATGGTGGTATCGCAAGATGACATTATGTAGGTGATGCCACTACGTGTAATTATCTACCCACTGGTTTATGGTGGGAAACCTTATACAAGGATTCCAAGGAGTATCGTAATGTGTGTGATCACTGTCAATACCTTCGGAAACCTGGTAAGAGAGATGAAATGCCTTTGAGGCCTATTACTAGTGTAGAGCCTTTTGAAAAATGGGCAATAGACTTTGTGGGTCCTATTTCCCTAGCCACATACATAACTGGATTATCCTACATCATCACTTATACAAATTATCTTACAAGGTGGGTAGAAGTAGCACCTACAAAGGATTATACAATGACTGTAACAATAAGGTTCTTGTGGGAAAATATTATTAGTAGGTATTGATACCCTTTGAGTTTGACAATTGATAGGGGAAATCATTTCTTAAATGCCACAATTAGAATATTATTGGATGAATTTATGGTCATACACCATAAGACAACACCATATCACCCTTATGAAAATGGGAATGTTGAGGATTTCAAAAATATATTGAAAAAAAATTTGACAAATATTTTTGACGTTGGAAGAAAAGACTGGGATGATAAAGTTTCTGCTATACTTTGGGCATCTAGAACAACCTATAAATGGCTGAATAATGCAACACCATTTCAGTTGGTGTATGGTGTAGAATTAGTTTTTCCCATGGAATTCATGTTACCTTCTTTGCATATTACATGCATGAGAGGTCTTGCTGATGAGCAAGCATTGGAAGAAAGAATTGACAAGTTGATACAACTAGATGAGAGGCATACCATAACACATTGGAGTCAGAACCAAGATAAATCCATATAGAAGGCATGACACAATAGACACATTAAGGAAAATAAGCTTAAGGTTGGGAAGATGGTACTTATTTATGATTCAAAGTTTTTACGCCACCTAGAAAAGCTTAAGGTGCATTGGTTGGGATCTTATGTTATCACTCACATACTTGAATCAGGTGCTTTGTAGTTAGAGGATATTGATAGAACATGGTTACCTTGTTACTTCAACAAGATTAGGCTAAATCCCTACTATAAATAAGACTTCTTGGTGTTTGTAATAAGGTATTATTTCCATGTATATTAGATTTCCCTTACTGTATTTCCTTCCTTGTCACTATGCGTTGTCAATTTAGTTTAGTGTTATGTGTAATAAGCGCATTTGTGTGCCGAAATCTGATTACTATCTCAAGTGTTTTTATGCATACAGGACTACACATACCCTTAGTGTGGGGTGGATAAAAGAATACAAAAAATAAATAAACTCTCAGATGTCCAAATGTAAGGTGGTGAGCACTTAGTATAAATTAAGGATGCTGAAAGATTTGAGAATATGTATGTCTCACATTAGATAACTAATTCAGCATTAGGATGCATGAGTAGAGGATATCTATGACACATAAGTAGTGGCGTGCTAGAAAGTTATGATAGAGGCACAAAAGTTTGAGGCGTGAGATATTGGGGTGCGGGATAAGGAGGTGTGACACACACTCAATAGGAGTTAAGGCGATGTACAGTGGTAGGTGGAGTAACTAATGAAGGTAATTTTTTAAATTTTCTTTAAAGACAACTTTTGCAATGACATTTGTTACCTTGCAAGTTCGAAGCAAATTTAGAAGGGTGAAGAAGAGCTAAAGATGATGAGAACTCTGAAGAGTGAGTAAAGTTGTTACAATTTAAGCACAGTGTCGAGAATCTAGGTATGGAAAAAGGATTCAAGTGGTGGTGCATGCATGTGATGGGAGGGAGACATAGATTTTATTTATACAGAATCTAGGGTTCTCATTTCTCTAGCTAGGGTTTTCGTTTCACACTCGTAGAATCGAGAAGAGTAATGACACCATGGAAGGATCCTTTTGTAGTGAAGGAGGTTGATGACCTAGTAGAGGAGTGGCTGCTCGACATGTTATACCCAGAAGAATTTATTGAGGGGTGACCTTGGATAACAAATATTACATAGTGTAGGGTTTCAGAGATCAACCACCACAGTGATAAATGCCTGAAGGATGTCGTAGTAGAATTTTATAAGAGGACAAATCAATGATTGACAGGAAAAATCAGGGTCTTTGATGATTTTGTGAATAAGTTACTTAAAAATGTGGGGGTCATGAAAATTCTGAAGTTTCCCTATTTTGGGAAGCCTGATTAGTTGTACCAATGGCTAATGTCGTAAATCCATGAATAATTTTTCTACTTTGTGGGTAGGAGAATGAGGATCACTACCAAGTTAATTGGGAAGGTCATTAGGCTACATAACTCAAGCTCAAAGATCACTGGAGACCTATTAGATGACAAGGTAATTGATTCCATAACAACCCTCCATCATTATAAGAAAGGGGGTGAGCCTTCAAAGTCACCAATATTATAGACATGACCACCAAAGTTGTAGCACTGTAAGTGAGGAGTATGTTGGGTGCCACTGAGTGATGGAATGAAGTGAATATGCGTTGGTTGCATATAGTACACAAAATGGTCAAAAAGACATGCTATAACATTTTTGGGTACGTCACAAAAATATTGGTTAATGAGACACATGTCCAAATAGATAAAGGTGAGAAGATTACCTAGGGCACAATTTTATTATTGATTGTATTTAGTGAAATTGGAGTACCTGGCGGACCTAGGGAGAACATCATAAAGTTTCTCTTGGAGAATAAATCCCTAGCAAAAAAATATGCCAAGTACACTCTGAGGGGGACTACTTCCAATACATACAAGCAACACCTAGACAAGTGGTTTAGCAGATTGCACAGGGAATTTGAGGGAGAATGGTGCATTTGGTGCGAATTTCCAAAGGTGTTGAAAAGAGAAGCTAAATTTGTAGTTTACCAACATTTCAATTTGGGCACTTCCATATGAATTCAAGAGAGAAGGGTCCCTGGTGTAAGTTTCCCTTTAGATTTACCATAAGATATTTTAAATATTCTATAATCAGATTCCATGATGTGTGCCAACTCTAGTTTGACACAGACAAGGTGGACGTAAATGTTCACATTATTCACAAAACATATGTATGGCTGGGGAAAGAGGCCTATGTGGAAAACATAGAATCAGAAAATGTGGACATTACGCTGGAGAGTTTGGATAGGGGGCAGATTGAACCAGTGTGCATATATATATATATATATATATATATCTATATATATATATATATATATATATATATATATATATATATATATAAAGGATGGAAAAATTGTGAAGGGCATAGATATGGTAGTTCCATCACCTCCAAAAAAGGGGAAGAAAGTAGGGACTTTAAGGCATATTTCATCTGTAAACCATACTCAAGAGGATCCAATTCCTATAGGACTAGAAAACATCCTCGATTAGGAAGAACCAGAAGAAAACACAAGAATTTTACATATCAGGAGAGTTATGCAGAAAAGACACACATCTAGAGATGTTAGTACAGAGACTTCACAACCAGGAAGGAGATCACCATGCGTGACTCCTATGAAGGACAAGGGGGAAGAGAGGAGAAATCACATGAAATATATTCCCATTAAATATAGTGAGGAGTTCCTATAGCCAAGCACGTAGGAAGAAGAGGAAACTCCAACTATGGGTAGGCATAGAGCAGAGGCCACCCCCAACATGGAGATGTAGGAAGATGAAGATATTGGTGAGCATGTATTCTACAAGACTATAGACCTAAGCATAAGCATTCATGAATGATGCTCTGGTGAAGGAGAGAGAAATGCCAGTCGAGACACATATGTCATAGTATGACCCACGAAGAAGAAAGGAGAGGATGAAGGGGAAGTGAATTAGGATTTCTGAGGCACTATACAATAGGATGAAGGCATGACAATATCATAAGATGAGGGCACACCTTCTCATGAAGGTGTTGTCGAGTATACAGGTGGGCATGATAAGGAATAGGTAGTAGGTACTTAGAAATTAGGTTATTTGGATGACCCTTCTAAAATTATTTACACCCACTTCCAGAGTAATCTACCAAACAAGCAGTTATATGGGAGGAATTGGATGGACCTAGAAATGGTAAACACATGTACTTGCAAACAACTATCCTAGAGTATGCAGAATCACATGGATGAGTTTGATTTTGATGTCTATAAGAAGATGAGGAAGGTGCCTTACACACGTCATATGACTATTTAGCCAACATATTTTTTCAGACGCAGGTGGGTAACACATTGGTCAAAGTGTTAACATAAGGAACATGTTGAAATATTGATGAGACGAAAAAAGTAAAGGTGCTATTAGAAGATAAGGAGGATAAATAAAAAGAGATCAAGTGCCTCACTCAAAAGAAAGAAAATATAGTAGAAGAGGCCTAAAATATTAAAAAGATGGAAAAGTAGATCATAGATGAGATTCTGCAGAAGAGACTCGTTTTTTAGGAGAAGGTACCTTAGGACTTCATGTTTGAGTTACACTATCTGTGCACAATAGTTTTCCTACTTTTGGAGGAAGGACCAATGTGCCTACCTAAGAAAAAAGGTGCTGTGGAATAAGAATCAAGGGTCCAAGATTCAATTGCAAGAAAGATATCTAGCTACGAGGTAGTTTTATAAGCCTTAAAAGATGAAATAAGAAAGTGGATACAGTATTGGCCATGTGTACAACACCTGATAACTTAATACAGGAAAGTAAAAAGACACAGGATAATAAATTTCTGAAGGTGACAAAGGATGAAATACTCAGGTGCTCAAAACAACTTACCCTTGTAGAAACAAAGTGCGACACATTGGATGCTATGAGGAAACAACATATGGATCAAATCAAGGGCATCGGGAAGCTCATTTCCGTAAAGGTGGATGTAATGGAAGGGATGGTTTCAGGTATGGCCAACATCCTTAGAATTTTGAAAAGTGAAGGTGCAAGAATGACTATGGATGAGTTAGATGACATCGTTGTTGACATCCCTGATAAGACCAATGGAGTGCTTAAGAACTGGCATGAGTTTGAGGGAGAAATACAAAGTGAATATCCAAAATTCATTCTACCATAAGGTGACCAGGGTGCACAATAAAATGGCTCACAATATTCTTTATTCCTTAATCCTTTCTTTCCTTTATCCTATATTTTTTTCAAGTGACAAGGTGATTACCCATTGTCAGAGAGGAAATGTACTCTAGTGTGGGGTAATGTTGAGTGGAAATAATTATGTAAGTATTGTGTGTGTAAATATAGGGCGCTCTAAGAGTGCACGCTGCTAAGATAGGATTGAAGTGCCTAGGAGTAGGACTTAGCCATTTTTGGATAAGGGCTATTTTAGGAGTTAGCATGCTGAGCACACAAAGACATGAAGACTTGTAGTCCACGCAATGATATTTTAGGAACAAGAAAAAGTTGAGTGTCACGCATAGTTTAGGCTAATAATAGGATTTCTAATCAGAGTTAACTATGAGAAGTCTATTGTTAGAGCACTTGCATGTTTTTCATCCTATTCTAAAGGTGCATGGATATTATTTAGCATGTGACCTATTTTGAGAAGTGCATGGGTGGTGAAGGGAAAGTCCCCACCCTTATATATATGTATTGATTTGCATGAGTTAGTGTGTGAAAAATATGATAGAGTTATGTTGCTAGTTCTGTCTCGCACATGAATCATGAAGATAATTATGTAATGTAAGAAGCTTTTGTATTTTATAGTACTCAATACAATGATTCATATTGGATGGATAATGGTCTTGAACATGACTGAATTTGGTTCTTTCATGGTAAATCTTGTTATAGTCATTATTTAGTTCGTTCTAGAACTATTCTAAGAGCTAGATTTGGTTTATGCACTATGTGTTGTTTACTAGTTAATATATATATATATATATATATATATATATATATATATATATATATATATATATATATATATATATATATATGCATGATCATACTGAAATTCTATCCAAACAACTCTAAAGAAGGACTTGTGTTCTTTGCGGGCTTTAGGTGAGTGCTCAGCCCTGGATGAGTGATGTGCCAACATGATTGGGTTATTAATAATAAATTATAGGTTACATCATTCATCTTGTAAAGTAGTTGAGCTTGAATAAGAAAAATACATATTTTTATAACTTTGTGTCTCATAAATTATTGTTGTGCAAATTGTGGATGTTTATGGTACAGTTTGATTTATCATGAATTTCCATTTGAATATATTTCTTTTTGTTTACTAGAAATTGATATAATCATCAAGTATTTATTTATTCCGCATGGCTATAAAATTTTTTTGGTATCTACTTGTTGTAAAGCATGTTTCCTTAATTTAGTTGTTGTTATTCCCCCGCATTCTCTTTTAACTTCTCTTAATAGTTTCTTTCCGTTACAACTACTTACTTGCTGAAGATTTGTTTGGCTATGGTGCATGATATTTAAAATTAAATTAATACCTAGAAAACTAATTAATAGGCTATAAAATAGATAAATATATCATATGTGAGCTTCACCATTAAATGAAGGGGATTTATCCTATGACTGCCTAGATTTTTGCGTGCATAAAATCTAGCCAACAGTTTTTGGCGACTCTAGTGGGGAAATGAACAATTAAAAAAAAAACTACTACTTTCTCGTGAAATGATTAAAAATAAATCATTTAGAGTAATTTTTGGCTTAACTGTAGTTCTCAGGTTATGAGGTTTACACCCAATGCCTTAATTTAATTAAAACTTGATCTTACATGCACAAATGTTGCCTTTAGAGCATCTTTCTTATTTAAATATATTTTTTGTGTGAATTGAAGTAGCCAACATGTTACCGTGGGTCATAAAAGGAAAAATTAGATGCATACTGAATTCTTGTGCACTTGTTGACTCAACCTTTCTCTTATAAAAATTGATTTTTTAGCACCCAGCCATATTTGTTATTAATCTTCCATTCTTGAAAATCGACCATTTACATGGGAAATTAGGGCTCAAGGTAGAGCTGATCATTTTTTCCACTTGTAAGATTCGTTTGATTTTAATTATCCACCTCAGAGAAGAACACGAAGATCCATTATTTTTCCAGTGAGAAGAGTTCCAAATCGTATCATAGGTTGCTTACAACACAACCCAGTAGATGGAATTATCCAACTAGTCAATCCACATTTACATATCACTTTCAAAATGTCTTAGTAACTTCCAGTTCCTTGTGGTATAGATTTTGGACCTTTAAATTGTACTCCTCCACTTCATGATTTTCCTAAAGGTTCCAAGAATAATTTTGTGAATTTTTATGGAGATGGGAAGAAAAATATGATGATCACTTAGCTTCTTTCTTCATATCATGTGGAGTGCTTACTGTGGAGCATGAAGATGTGTCTATCATGATATTCATTGAGACTCTACATGATCTAGCTAGAGAATGGTTTTATAGATTAGCCCTGGGAACCATAAAAAATTGGTCTACCATGCGTGAATAATTCCTGAAGAGGTTTAAACTGGATGAATATTTGAGTATGTTGATTACTCAAATGGATCAACTTAAATAAGAACCACATGAAAATATGATGGATTTCATTGCCAAGTTCCAAAGAATACTTTATAAAATTCCTGGTAATGCTGCTCTTAGTGAGGAAAACTAGAAGGTGTTCTTCATCAATGCTTTGTTTCCTAAAGTTGGTTACCAGCTACAAAAGGTGTAGTTGGCTAATTTTTTTCCATCTCAGAATGTTTCCATTGAATTAGAAGATGACCTCATCATAATGAGTAAAATTAAAAAATAAACTTTTAAAGTGGAAGGAATTTCCTCAACCAACTCATCTGTTTTGTTACTATAAATATTGGCCAATGATATTCTACAAATAAAAAAACAAATGGCGCAAGGAAGCACTACTACTCCTGCCAAGAATGTACCCATGTAGAAATTCAATAATCAAAATCAGATTTGAAATTACATTAGTGCTGCTCCTCAGAAAATGGTGATTTAGATTACCCCAAGGAACAATTTGGAAATGAATGAATAATATAGAGCTACCATAGATGATGATTCACCTAGTGATGATGATTTTGTAGACCCTTTTTGTGACTCCAACATTAGTTACCTGGACTACAAATTCAATAATGATCACTATGAAAATTTTGAAGATGATTATGGTCATACTTACAGAGTGTTTACAAGATTCTAGCTAAATCAAATAAATGAAGCATATTCTAGTGGAAAGAGAAGGGAGAGAGAGGAACCAAGGCTAGATGCAACCATACTCAAAAGATATAGCCCTATACAATCTTCTTTGGATCCTAGAGATAAGTATGTAAGTTCTTATTCTCCTTCTTCCCCTCTCCCACAGAGATTTACCACTCCTAAAAAAACTTCGAATTCATCCCTTACTTTTTTTGACATCACTGACCACATTAAGAGAAATAAAAATAAAAATGTCAGAAGATGAATAGTTGAGATCTTTCACTGATCAACTGAATAAAATTGTGAAGCAACTTTAGATCAGTGGCTTAAATAGTTCACCCCCATGTTACATCCAAAGGAATCTTTACTAATCTCAAGAATACCCCCCATAGAATAATGTTGTAACTAGTACTACCACCTCTTCTGAAGAAATCGATCCATTTTGCATATCATTGCTTATTAACATATTTAAGTTGAGTAATTACATCTTAGATTCATGTGCTTCTAATAATTTCATGCTAGCCAAAGTTAAAGATGATCTTGGGCTTACATTAACTAAAAATATTGGGAGGTGATATACAATGGAAAGACAAGTCCCCTTGATTGGAAAAATTAAGGATTATCAAGTAGTTTTGGTAGCCTTTCTAGATAAGAGACTGAAGATAACAATATTGGTTGTTGATATACCTGTTTTCTATAGGATGTTACTAAGAATAAATATTTGCAAGGAGGTTGGTGGAGAGGTAAAGATGGACTAGTCATATGATCATATTCTAATAAAGGGGGTAAACCAAAGGCTTGAACCTGAGAAGAAATCAAAGTATATATTTACTAAGTCTGAGGACCCAAGATCTCAAATTCTATTCCAATAATTTGATCATAGGGTTTACTACTTTAAAATGGATGAAGAAGATTTAGAATTTGAGGTCCAAGATATTCTCGTTGAAGAAGAATAGATTTGATCTCTTGATTTTTAGATGTTTCTCTTTTGGTTTAGGAGTAAGTATTATCTTAACATCCTCAGAGGGAAAGGTACACCCTTATTCCTTTAATTTTATGCACAAATTTGAGAACACTAATAATACAAAAGAGTATGAATCTCTACTTCTAAGAATGGAATAAGAAAAGAATTTGGGAGTAAAATTACTCAAGGCGTGGGGAGATGTGGAATTGATTGTGAAAAAGATAAAGGGACAATACCAAGTCAAGAAAGACAAGATCAATAGGACAACTTCGATGAGTTATACTTCAAAGGGAGAAACTCACTTCCACGATAAAAAATAGTGGGTGAGACTAATCTAGAGGATGATTGTAGTGAATGGATTTTTTAGTTAAATGGTAATAAGATCTCGAAAGGTCTAGTATCCTTAGAAGAAATATTTGACAAGCATGATCAATTCTTAAAGAAAAATAAAGAGTATGGTCAAGGTTATTCTTTGGAAGTGCAGCCTTTGAATTTGGGTCCAAAGGATGAACCCAAATTTTTAAACCTTGAAAAGTGTTGTTTAGAGATAGAACAAGAATTTCTCACAAATATTTTAATGAATTCTATCAACATATTTTCTTGTTCTTACCAAGAACTCAAGATATATCAGCCACAAGAAGTTCAACACTACATTCTGTTGCAATCAAAATAGAATCCATTGAAAAAATAGCTACGAAGACATAATCCAAGAATTTCAGGTACAATTTATGCTAAATTTTAGAAGCTTCTAGATGCAAAAATTATTTATATGATTTACCATTCAGAATGACTAGCTAACATTTTACATGTTAGAAATAAAAATATCGATATCCTCTTATATGTAGATTTCTAAAATTTGAAAAAAGCATCAGTAAAAGATAACTATCCAATCCCCATCATGGATCGTACTCTTCAGGTACTTATAGGCTCAGAGATGTTGTCTATGTTGGATGGATTTTCAAGTTATAATTAGATTCAAGTTGTAAAATAATACCAATACAAAACAACACTCACCACACCATGGGGAACATTCGCTTACCAAAATATGCCTTTTAGATTGATCAATTTTGGAGCTAATTTTTAGAGGACAATGGATTTGGAATTTTCTCACCTAAAGGATAAAGTCATAGTGGTGTATGTTGATGAATTAATAGTTTTATCTAAGGATAGGAGTACTCATGTTACTGATTTAGAAGAAGTCTTCATTAAGTGTAGAAAGCATGGGATATCTTTGAATCCCAAGAAGTCCATATTTTTTATAACTAAAGGAAATCTTTTAGGAAATATTGTCTCCAAGGAAGGAACCAAGATTGACCCTGAATGATTGCATTCAATCCAAATTTTACCACTACCTTCTTCAAAAAAGGGAGTACATTATTTCTTTCGTAAGGTAAATTTCCTTTGAAGGTTTATTCCTAACGTTGTTGAGTTAACTTGTCATATTTAAAACATGATGAATAAAAATCAATATTTTAAGTGGACTGATGAAGGAAAAAATTCCTTTGACAGAATAAAAAAATGCTCGTTGAAGCTCACGTACTAGTATCACCTAACTTTAGTAAGGAATTTATCCTCTATTGTTATTCCTATGATCATACTATGTCATCCATTCTGATGTAGAAGAATGAAGATAACATTGAATCCCCCATTGCTTTGATGTGTATAAATTTAAAATCTTATGATGTGAAATACACCCCTATGGAAAAGCATACATACGCAGTTGTCAAATATTTCAAATTAATTCAGGTACTACATTTTGTCATCACGTAATATTTTATATGTTCATGACACTGCAATTAAATCTATCTTGAAACAATAAGAGATGGGGCTATTAAGAGGCACATGGGTCACCAAAGTGCAGGAATATGATTTAGATATAAAGCTAACAAACTGGTAAGAGGTAGGGGTATTTTTCATTTGATGAATGAAATAAATATCGAGGATTCGAAGACGGAAGCTTCTCCTCTTCGAGAAACAATTGATGAATTCATTCCCATAATCCTCTTTGTGAACTTGGTGGATGAATGGCATAATAAGATTGCCTACTTCCTAACTTATGGGGAATATCCAGATCATCTTATACAAAACAAAAATGAACCATATATCTCAAGTGAAAGGAATTTTTCCTTTGGGACAATGGTTTATACAAGAAGAGTATTGATGGTTTCTTTCTCCAGTGTGTTGAAAAATCCCAACAAGAGAAGTTACTTGAATAGTTCTATGAAAAATCATGCAAAGGTCACTTCTCAGCCCAAATTACTACACATAAAATCCTCTAGGAAAGTTAATATTGGCCTACCCTTTTTCAAGCTACTGCAAAATGGGTTTTTAGGTGTCAATAATGTCAACAATTTGTTGGACGAATAAAGCTTCCGGCATTTTCATTAAAAATATTTATGATAAATGAGTGCTTCCAACAATGGGGTATTGATTTTATTGGCATGTTAAACCCTCAATAAAGTGTTGGTCACCATTATATTCTCACAACCACTAATTATTTTAGTAAATGTGTAGAATCCATTCCTGTCAAGTAAGATACCTCCGAGGAAGTGTATAAATTTATCACATACAATATAATTGTAAGGTTTGGTGTCCCACACAATATAATTACAGACAATTCTTCCAATCTTTCATCTGAGGACCTTGTTGATTTTTGTTACACTTATGGTGTCTAGTTGGTGCATTCTTCCAATTACTATCCACAGGGAAACATACTAGTTGAATTGAGTAACAAGAACTTGATAACAATCATGCAAATTAACTAATGAAAATCAAAGGACATAGCACAAGAATTTATTTGATGTTATATAGGGTGACATTATTACCCCCAAAAAGGCTATAAGTATGTTACCTTTTGAATTACTGTATGGGATGGATGATGAATTGCCTTTTACCATTGAGTTGTCTGCTTTGCAACTGACAAAATCCTTGGAGGATGTTACTTATCAAGATGTACTTGATAAAAGAATCATGTACTTGTAAGAATTGTAAGAAGCTTGTATTCAAGTAGCTAATAGTTTAGCTGAGCATCAAAGGAAGATCAAGGTAGTATTTGACAAAAAATAAAGAGATAGAAAGTTTAAGATTGAAGACTGGGTGCTCTTGTGGGACAAGAAAAATGATCCAAAAGACATGCATGAAAAGTTTGATTCATTATGGAAAGGACCATTTATGATCACGAGACCTACTAGAGCTAATAGTTTCATCCTTTCTTACCAAGATGGAGTTGAACTTCCACTTCCATATAATGGGAAACATTTTAATCTCTTGAGGAATTGATGATTTAGGGTAAAAATTGTATGTATATAAATAAAATTTCAGTGTCTAGTGTTTTGTTTGTTCTACTTTGTGTTTCCCTTCTTATGAATCCTAACCCAATGAACAAGAATTTAAAATAGAGATGCTAGGATCTTCATTTCATCCATTTTTTCTGAAATAAATATGTCCACAGATAGAGACAACTAGTGTCCCCAACATTTCTAAGTGAAATTTTTAGGTACCCCTTTAAAATTTTAAAGTCTTTTAGGCTTGTGAAGATTTGTGTTCATGTTTCTTGTGTTCTCTAAAATAGGTCTTAGTTTTTTTAGGTTTTCACCTTAACTCATTTGGTTGTAAGATAGCTCTATAATTCTCCAAAAGGATACAAAATGTTGTTTGGAAGTAGTTGAAGAAATACCCATTTTCCCTAAATACCTAAAATGTCCCTAAAAAGATAATTACTTTCTCTCTTAAGTAATTGAGTTTCTCAAAGTACTCTACTTCTAAGTTATAATAATCCACCCTCCAAAACCTGATTTACATCATCCCTTCTTTTCACTAAATGGAAGTCACTTTACTACGCTGAGTTAGATAAGAATAGTAAGTGTTAAAACCCTCAAAGCTATCTCTTACATCATCCCTTATTTTCATTAAAAAAAAGGTCCCTTTCTACAAATCTTTATGTTAAAATGATATTGCTTTACTTATTAAATTAAATAAGTAATGTCGAAAACCCACATATCTAAGGTCTTTAGTTTATCAGGATTTTTGGCCTAATTTACTCACCTCATCATTATCTAGCAAGGTCGTTACTAATTACTGAAAAACAAATCTATTCTACCTCTTTCCTTGCATGGAATCAATGCACCAGTACTACCCTCTTTTTGCTAAACTGGCATCTCGTTAATTATAAAAATAAGAAACTAATACAATTTTGAAACACCACATAACTAAGGCCTCTAGTTTATCAGAAATTGCAAACTACTTTACTTACTCCAAACAAAAATCAGTCAAGTAAAGCAATGTCAAAAACTTGAAAAATAGTATCCCATGACGCGGCATCCGTACCAAGGTAATTAATGCAGTGGAATATTTAAAAGGTCAAGTTATTCCACGTCATTTCCATACATCCTACTCACTCAGAGAGAAGTAATTCAACCTACAAACCTTGAGCAACCTTGTGCTTACCGATTGAAGAAGTTTTCAATCAATCCGAACTTGACCCATTTATAGAGAAGGTATGTTTATTGTTTTTCTCCCTTCTTTTTGGTTTTTGTCCTTATTCTTCAATGTTATTTTTTCTTGTTTTAATTTTCCTTCGTATGGACATTTGAACTTATTTGGTTTGTCTCGATTTTGTGCAATTATCTAAAATAGGTTATTTCCATTAATGGGGAATTAGGGTTTTTGTTCACTTAGTGAAATTCATTGTCATATTTTTTCAAATGCTCACAATTTCACCATTTTTGGGAACCCTAGTTTTTTCCCTAGCTTGATCGGGAAATTAAACACTCGTTACTTCCTTCATTGTGGTAAATACACCTTACATTACTCATATACTCTACAGTGTTTTGGACTATTGCTAATTCCTTACTTCTTTACGTTAAAACGAACCTCCATTACTTCCTTACATTTTACAGGTTTCCAAACAACTGTTACTTCCCATTTATTGTTGGATTATCACTTGTTTCAACTTAAAACTTGTTTTATATGGGTTTTTGAACCTTTTCTACTACTTAATGTTTTGCAAGTTCTTGGTAAGTCATTACTTCAACTATGTTTTTCACTAAACTGAACCCTTGTTACTAAAGTATTCTTCTTTCCAAGAGGCCATTGCCTACCACAATTTTCACTAATATGATATTACCTTACTTCCTCGCTTCTTTTCAAAAAAATAAACCATCATTACTTGTTTACATAGATTTTCAAGTAAGAGGAACCTAAAAACCCGCAATACATTATAATACAATTTGTTTCACTAGCTCACTTGTTGTAAGCTTAAAGCTTCAAAACTTGTAGGATTTTTTATATACTTTCATGACCAAACTAGATCTAGATATGCTTATGGATGTTAAGTCTCTTAGTTTAAATTGAATTCTACATTTGAAGCAGGGATTTTTGCTACCATTACAACAGTTGTTTGAAGAAAAATAAAGAAAATGTATGCGGAAAGAGAATGATCAACTAAGAAAAAGGAGAATTCATTAGAGCTAGAGGAAGTTTTCATCATTCACGAAGACCCTAATCTTGAGATAAAAGAAACCTGTAGGAAGGGAAAAGGGAAGTATAGATATAGGCAAGTTAGTGAAACCAAATGGGATAAAATGAAGTATGAATACAAAGGTTACCAAATTGAGTCTTATATTACATATAATCTTGTTGAAACTAGTGACATAGACATGGGGCATGTGTCCACAACTGAGATCATAGAAAGATCTAAGCCTATAAGGTAGACACCTCTAATGCAATCTCTAACTAATTGTGGATTGATACAAGAAGCTTCATTTTCCAATGTTGCTAAACTACCTGAATTTTTCCTAGAATGTGCCATGTATTATGATCCTCAAACAAGATCAGTCAAGGATAACTCAAGCAACCTAATAGTGAGACTTGATGCTCAATTTTTAAAATATAGCTTAAAGATCCCAACAAGCCAAAAGTGTTTGATGTTAATATGGAAAAGTACAATGAAAATTGGGAAAAGAACATAGTTGATGCCATCAGGATCATAGACTTTAATTACTTGAAGGAAAAAAAGTAGGCCTCCAGGTTTCCTAAGACAATATTAAGGTCATCTTTTGTCCAAGAAGCGGATGACATAACTAAGTTTTTATGTAGAATCATTAGAGAGAAAAATGTCGAGTATTTCTCCACATGGATGTACTATTTCATCAAAACCATTGTGCCTAGTAAAGATAATTTAATGATAAACTGGACATATATCATAAGTGGTAATATTGATCATCAGCTATAGAAGGTTTGTCAGACTTACAATTTTAAAATGACCTCTTATCTGGTTTATGTTGTAGCAATAAATGACACTTTTACTATGTTACATCACAAAGGAATTTTGGCTTCATAACTTTTCTATGAGTATTATCCTTAGTTGGTATTGAAAAAATATTACAAGAAATACATGAAAGTAGATGATTTCTTCTTCTATAACATTATTTGTCATCTCAATACTGAGGTAAAAGAAAAAATAGTTACTGATGCAACATGGAAAATAATTACTCAATATGGATGTATCTTCATTCAATTCACTTCTGTCACTTATCTAGGAGTTTTTGGATTATTTGGTAAACCACTAAAGATTCCTAGATATCCTAATTATAAGTGGATACTGTGGGAACTATATAGAAAACTAGTGGGACTACATGATCTATAATTAGCACTTCATAGAATAGTTGTTAGCTTCCCAAGTATCATTGTCCATTATCATTGGGATACCATACATAAGGCTCAGAATTTTAAAAAATAGATGTTTCATCATTATGAGAAACAATACTATGAAGTCAGGGAAAAATTTGACTTGAATAATATTGCACAAAAGACACTCTCATTAGACTACATCTTCCAACTCAAGAATATTTCTAGATATATTGTTGGGATGAATTAAAGGTCAGAAGGAGAGATTATAGTAGGATTTCAATACAACATATTACTATTTTTGGCTTGGTAAATATTCCCAAAGATCTCCCAGATGATGGGAATGTGATTTTTTCTTCCTACTATTAGATGGGAGGAGAGAATTCTCCACTTCCATCCTTGAGAAATAAAGCTGAGACAGTTGAGGATATGAACTCAAGGGTCTTGGCTTAAACCTTAAATTGGCTCCTTGATAGAGGTTATTATCTTGAAGAATCAGTAATGAAGAAGATGATTAAGAATATCATGAAAAGGAAAGAAGAACTAGGTGAGAGTAACAAGGGATCTAAAACAACTAAGAAACCTAGAAAAAAATGCTCATCATACAAGAAAACATCAACCCTTGAAGTCACTCTGAGAGGAGTCTCTCACTCATCATCAAAAACCATGTCCTCATCCATTGCAACCCCTTTACTAAAAATTCTTTCCACACATGTTGGGATTACCATACCACCCTTGAAGCCTAACTCATTCACTCTTCACCAATTAGTGCAGAGACACCTTCTCCACATCCTCCTCCTTTCTCTCTGCCAATTAATCCTCCTCCCCCATCATCATATGATCAATCAAATACTCAGCACAAGAAAGGACATGATGTTACCATGGAAGGCTCTTCAATTCATAAGGTGTCACAATTACAAAAAAGAAATAAAGATGTGGTGGAGGTTGGGGAAGTTTAAGAAGGATAAATTGAATAAGAAAGTGAAGTACACACTCATCCAGAGACTATGCAAGAGCTCCAAGTGCACGAAGAATTCCAAAAGGAAATAGAAATTGAATTATATTATGGTAACAAAACTACTGAGGAGAAATATATTGATAATCAATTAGGTATTTAGAATATGGCTAGATTAGAGAAGGTTTTATTATAAAGAACTATAGCTGAAGCATAAAAAACATTAATTATGCACCCTATAATGGGGGTGACTATTCAAGAGATATTGGGCCATTCAAGTACTCCATTCTCTTCTAGACAATAATTATCTTCATGGTTATCATCATAGACACTTACAAGTACTAAGGAAGTAATCAATTTGGAAGAGATGGACTTCTAGTTACTAACAAGTATTGATAAAAAAGGGATAATATCCAAAGAAGATAAAGTGACTTCAAATATTATAATTGATCCATTACGGAAAACATATTACAAAGTGTCCACCCCAGTCATAGGAAAGAAACAAGATGAGTTAACTAAAGAAGCATTGGTTGTAGTAAGATTTCCTCTGGAAGAGGTAACCACCGAAGGAATTAAACAATATACTCAGACTATGATTGACTGTCTCTTCCTTAATATCGATGAAGAAAAAGATAAAAAAGACAAGCTAAATGAACATGAATCTAAGTTATATGAAATCATTGTGAAGGTTTCTAGGTCCTCTTCTCAATTAGTTATCTCAAGGGAGAAAAATAAATCCCTAAGTCATTATTTTCTTCAATGTCTCAAACACGCGCTGTTTCACGTCACCCCAATGGAACTTTACCTTATTCTTCAAAATTTAGTTAAAGGGCATGTAAATCATAACATAAGCTTTACTAAACTTCCTGTAATAACATGTGTACCCCAAGAATCCCTGCACCTCACTTTGGTTAGTAGGTTATTCTAAGCCCAAAATGATGGTAACCTTAGCAAGATCTATCAACAATCCTTCTTTACATGTGATATGTCCCAATAGATTTCCCAAGGGTATAACAAAGATGAACTTCTTGATGTTTAGGGAGATGATCCACTACTGGAACCTCTAAAAAATAAGTCTTAAATTATCAAAATGATCTTTTACTAGCCCATAAATAGTCTAACCATCCAAGTAAACCTGCAAAAATTTATGAATAAAGAACTGAAATGCTTGTACAATAATGCACAAAAAGACTGCAGTCACATTCTTCAATCCAAATGGAATAACTATATATGAAAAAATTCCCCAGTCATTGGTGAAAATTTTCTTCTCTTGATCTTCTTTAGCAATATGCACTTGATGATATCTAGAAAATCCATCAGTGAAGGAGAAATTTTTTCTCCCTACAACACCTTTCAAAATCTCCTCTGTAAATGGTGTCAAAAATGGATCTATTACAAAAGTAGAATTCAACTCCCTATAATCTATACATATCCTTATCCTTCCATCTTTCTTTATTCTTATCACCATAGGGAAAACCCACTCTAACTCCTTAATGGGCTCAATGATTTGAGACTTCAACATTTTATCATTCTCTTCATTTACCTTGATGCACAGATAAGGATTCATCCTGTAAGGCCTCTTCCTAATAGAGCACACACCTTCCTTTAACTTGATCCTCATCTCATGAAAAGAGTGATGTACCCCTCTCAACTCATGAAAACATATAGGAAATAATTTCTAGAAGCCACACAACATCTCAATTATTTTGGAAATCTCTGAGTCAGATCAATAATCACTAATGATGGCCTCCTTAGGTTCTACATATATCCCAATGTTGACCTTATTCATTTTCATAGGCTCATGATAAGTGCATGCCTTTTCATCTACATTTTCCAAAACCTTATGCATACCTATAGTGTGGTCAACATAAAAATTATCTACTTCCTCATCATCAATCATACAAACTAGTTTACCTTTTTCTTTTTCCAACCAAGTGCGCCCAAGTTGTTCTTCATTTGTATCTTCTTCTTCAAAGTGTGCCTCTAGATCTGGCTCACCTAGTAATTCTTGAATAAGATCCTTATCCTTTGTACTATCTCCCATAGTCATGTGTTTCATAATCTTTAATTCCTCATTCACTAGTGGTTTAGTAGAAAAAATAGTCAAATGTATGAATCATGCATGCAGGTAGTTCTTGCCAACTCCCTGTTTCTCTATTCAGCTCTGCATAAACATACCATGTGAGCGTGATACCACACAAAGTGAAGTACAAATTATACACCCATAATGAAGGTGATAAGGCCTCCTAACCTTCTGTCTAGAGTCTCTCACACTCTTGAAAGTGATTCAAGGTATCGAGCCCCCATGAAATTCACATGTCTTGGTAGGTGCATTTTTCCTAAGAAATCTAGTAGAGAAGGTTTTTATCACCTCTCACCACTCTAAAAGAATAACTCTCTGTGCAATCCACCAGCACACTATTATCTCATGTAAGGTATATACCCACATATTCATTCTCTCTATTTGATCTTTCCATTAGGATTCCATAGCACGTAGAAATGCGTCAATATTTCCTTCACCAGTGTACCTTGGTACTTAGTTACTACCCAAACACCTAACCTAGTGTAGCCTACTTACACAAGTAACTACACTCTTCATCTCATGCCTAACCATTTAATAAGTCTCATGTGCCTAGTTGTCACAATAAATGTTGGTTGTATCACTCATAGACTATGCATCATCCCATTATATAACACCATTAGTTGATGGCTCAAGCACTTCAAGATCTCTTATGGTGCCCACATAAATTCTATTAAGATCATCCTCACTTAAGGGCTCCATATAAGGTACATATTTTCCGTCTGTCAAAGGAATAATCATGAACTCTTCCTTATTTTCAAAATGGATATATCCTTTTTTAAAGAAAAAATTAGCATTATTTCCATAACACCAAGGGCGCAAAAGAAATTCTAGAAAACTATCTGCTTCAAAAAGTGCCAAGATCTCAAATTCCCTAGTAAACTTGGCCCCTTGTGATGAGGCTAGAATATGCCCATTAAATGTATGATAAATGATCTCATCTTTCTCTCCTTTTTATTAAGTTTGATTGAATTTTGTGACTTTTATTTGATCTGATATGAGTTAGGATGTAATTATCCATCTTTTGATTGATTTTGATTCTAATGTTTAAAAGCTCTAAAATTCTTGACGAAGTGTGTTGAAAATTCAGTTTTGTAGTAAAGAAGGTCTAATCGGTCGAAGAAATGAAGTATGTAGTGTTCAACATGTTTTCGGTAGCATTTGTTCTAATACAACTTAGTTCTATAACTTCCAAGATAGTTCCAGAACTCCATTAAAAATTTATCATCTAGTTTCAGAACTTTCAAACATAGTTCTGGAACTCAAGTATTTAGTTCCAAAATTTTCAGACTTAGTTCTAGAACTCTTAATTCTAGCTCTTGAACTCTCACAGTTTTGATCTTTAACTATTTCCTATGGTTCTGGAACTTCTATGAAGTTCAAGAACTGATGGAAGTTTATATATTCTAACCACATCCGGTGATTTAGCATCAACGACCCTTTTAGTTAGGAAATGATGAGAAGATTTCTTATCACAAATCAAGGGATAGTTATCTTACAGTTGTTTGATGAGCCACAATCTGAGTCAACATCTATTCTGGGCATGATTCGATTTCATCAGAATTTTAGAGACAACTATGATTGTAAATGTATATATAAGCAGACCTGCAGTAGATAAAGATAAAAGAACAAAGAAGATAGATATAGATATATAATAAGTAATACAGATCGAAGTACATAGATCCAATATGTTTTTTAATACCAAATGTTTTATCAATAAATAGTCATTCCTGTTTGAGATAATTCTAAGTTGTTAAATCCTGATTCAAGGAGGAGCAAGGGCCCACTCCCCTAAGGACTAGGATATTCATCTATTTGGTATTTATATTTCCTAAGAAAATAGTTTATATATGTTAATTTTGTATCAATTTTAATTCTTCTAGTTAAACTTTGTTGTATACTCATTCCTGCAGGTGTCTAGATAGATTCTTATTCTTCTTGCAACCATTTTTAAGCACTCTAAGTTGTGTGTTTATTTCCAAAAGAAAGTGTGTTTATTTCCCAACAGAAAGTGTGTTTATTTCCATTCTGTAAAGTGTGTTTCCTTTCAACAAAGTTTTCATAGTATGATTTAAATAATTTTTTTACCAATAAGTCCTTAAGACATTGAAAATATCCCCCAAAAAATACAAAAATAACTACAATCAACTACTAGATCAAAAGGATTATTCTTGTTGCATATAGCTTCAGACACACCCCTGGTTTGAATATGAAATCAACAGGAAGTTGATTACATGAAAGGAATAATGACACCCATCATTTTTGACACCATTTCCTGGGACATACTAGTTGGAATTTTCTAATTATATGTTAACAAGAGCAACAATCATACATCTAGTAGTTGAAAGATCTTCCCTACTATATCATAAAATTTATGAGTAGACCAAGAGAATCAAAGGGAATATTCCTCCCAAAAACATATTCACAAGAATTCATAACATCCTCTAGTCCAAATAAGGAATTTGATTAAGAATTGGAGGTACCATCATCCCTTGTCATACAAGAAATAGAATTGCCACCTTTGGAACTCTTAGATAAGTCACCTGAAGGAAGTAGAACTGTTAGGAGAAGGATTATTTCTCAAGATCCATTTAGGGTGATTTTTGATTCTCAATTGAGTAGTCAACCTCCTACTCCTTATTTTTCACCTTCCCCAAGGCATACCACATACCACATTGATTGGGAGAAAAATTTGGAAAATATTTTTAAAATGGCACAAGAACCTGAAAGAGAACCTGATAGGACCTTTACTTATCCAATCCAATTGGATGATGATGATACAATAATGAAAAATATCTCACTTGCACATTTACCCACATTTAGAGGGATGTCATCTCAATACCCTGACCAATTTTTGTTTGAGTTCAAGGTACTATGTCAGACCGATGACTACAAAATAGATAATCAAAAACTCAAGTTGTTTCCATCCACTCTGAAGGATGCAACAATGAGTTGGTTCATGGGATTAACATACAAATATATTACCACTTGGGTACAAATGGAAACTACCTTCCTAGACAAATAATATGATTATTGTAGAGCGATAAATAGGAAGGAAGAATTCTTCAAAATCAAGTAGGAGGAGGATGAAAATATAGAATAATATCTAGATAGATTCCTCTTTATGAGTAAAATGTGTGGATTTGTACTTCAAGAGGAGTTAAGTAAAACCATTTTTCTTAAGGGTTTGGATGAAAATTCTAGGGAAGTCCTTAACTTGATAGGATATGGAGACATTGATCAATTAAGGATATTTATAGAAGATATTCAAGAACAAGGGGTGGACCTAGAAAAGGAAAATTAGTGAAAAGTCTAAATCCAGCTAAGAGAAAACTAATGGATGAGTTAGAAAACTTTAAAATAGACATTTTAGTTCAATTAACCTCAACTATGGATGGATTACAAGCTAAAGCAAACACCAAAACTGAACCATTGGCTATGTATTTTCCTATATGTAGGAAGAAGCATGTAATAAGAGATTGTCCTTTGGATAAAATGGAAGTATGTATTATCTGTGAATATAAAGACCATGATACTAAAGCTTGTTCTCTACTCCTAGTCATAAAGAATCAGCTTAAACAAACCAGTACATCATCTACAACAGAAGAATTTAATTTTTTTCAGAGATAACCTCACCAAGGGAAGCTTATGCCAAGATCAGTTCCTAATCCCTGGATGATGCCATGGGATTCTCAGACATTACCAAAAAATTGGGGACAACCACCTTGGGTACCTCAACCAAAATGGAAACCTCAGGATTGGGCAAGTCAATCTTGGTATTCTCAGGGACATCAACAACCAAGTAATTTGATCAAGGACATTCCTTATGCTTGGTCATCAACCTATATGGAACCCTAGTTTGAATTCATGTTCCAAAGGATTGACTTTATCCAAATCAGATTCAACTAGCTCACTCCTAGCATCAACTGCCTAGAATTCATAACCTGAGAATATATTCCAAATGACATATACCAACACAACCAGTAGAAAACCCAAGAAACAAACTTTTTCAACTCTCTGTTTATTGATCAATGGGTATAAACTAAGTCAATTGTATCATTCAATGCTGATGCCTCTGTACAACATTATGCCCACCAAAGTTTCCAAGGATCAGGGTATAAATTTCACCCCTGTTGTTATTCGGTGTTACTGACATGAAGGCCAAATGAAGTACCTCTCATTGGTCACTGTCATATATTATCAAGTAGGCATCTACAGATTTTCTAGAAAAGAAAAGGAGTCAGATAATGAAAATACTTGTAGCCAACATTCCATCTTCCATATGGGATGTTGTTGATGCCATATTTTTGATAGGAATCTAAATTGGTAGATGATACTACAGAATGGACTGGTCATATTGCCAACATACCAATCAATGTTAAAATTAATTAAGCTCCTTCCTATAATTGAAAGATGAGATATACCATGCAAAATGTTAAGTTTGAAAAATCCTAGTGATGGAAGAATTATGTACCCTAATAATATCAAGAGTACATGGGAAACTATTTCATAATTTATTAGCAGGAAGACTGTTGAGCTACCCATATAAATGGAGATATTGGAAGTCCTGTTATTTCTATCTCTATAGCCAATTGAGGATATACTAACATTTTGGTAGATTTGGGTATGGACCCATAATTTGAAATGATGCAATTCCCACTTGAATAAGGATATATGTTCCCTATTTACTAATGATTAGGATCATATATATCTTGACTTGTAACACATTGCAGACCCTGGCAGACTAGTCTGTAGCAAAACACATATAATGGAGATTATTGAAGTACATGGTGGTCAAAGTGAATTCTTGGCATATGATCCCCATGTTTCCAATCCTTCTACAACATCCAACATGTAGAACATTCACCTATGCAAGTATGATTGGGTAGAATATGCTTAGCTACAGTTGCTACCTTAATTCCATTGCAGGTTAGGTGAGAGGACCTATCTTGAATGGTAGGAACAAATAGATGAAAAATGCACTTCAATATCTTTCAAGGATGACCTTTCACTAAAAAATAAAGAACATATTCATCAAAGAGATGAAATTTGTATCTCAATATGGTAACAATGAGGAAAGTTATGATCTTCTTTGGCTATGATCCAAAAAATTGTGCTTGTCCTCCTTTCAAGAGAAGTAGATGTAACATTGATGTATATCACACCATAGTGAACAACATGTCAAGCAATGAGCTGGTGTGTGTGAAAGAGGACCATTTGGAGTAGTAGGTCAAATACCTACGACCACAGTTCAAGAATCACTATGATGGTAGTTAGAAAAATCACCATGGATCTACTAATAACCGAGTTCATGGAAACAATGGTTCTCTATCATTGGAAATAATTTCACTCCGGAGGAATGAGATTTCTCATGGTAAGAGGAAGAAGCAGTAGCTCTAGTTTCAAATACATCAAGGAATGGTGAAGAATTTCTGGAAAGTAGCAGTGATGAATATTTTGACCTACAAAGAGATAAGTATCATAATTATCCTTACTATCCCTTTTCTAGTATTCTATCTCAAGGAACTTTTGGATATGTTTCTACATATCATATGTTGTTACCACATGCATGTCCAATAAATACTTTAATGGAACCCTTTCAACAAATCAATTCATCACACATCGTAACCAAGCATGTTGAGATTCAATTGGGTAAAATTTTGAACATTAACAGTTGGATGAAAGATGATGAAGAATCTAAATTGTTTGATGTTCTAAAAAATCATACTAAAGCTTTTGCTTGGGATTACAAAGACACAAAGGGAATTCACCCAAGTATCTACACTCATCACATATATACTGAACCATTTAGGCAACCTCAGAGAAGGATTAACCCAACCTTAAGGGATATAGTCAAACAAGAAATTGAAAAACTATTACAAGGAGGTTTTACCTACCCTATCTCAGATAGTCAGTGGGTATCTACTCTTGTAATTGTTGCTAAAAATAATAGAAAATGGAGAATATGTGTTGACTATAGGGAACTAAACAAAGCCACACTGAGATATTATTTTCCCTTACCATTCATAGATCAAGTCCTAGACAAAATTTCAGGTAAACAATACTTTTCCTTCTTGGATGGATTTAGTGGATGTAATCAAATTAGAGTTGTTGCTGAAGATCAGGAAAAAACTACATTTACATTTCCATGGGGTACCTTTTCCTATAGGGTATTACCATTTGGCTTATACAATGTTCCTACAACTTTCCAGAGAGCTATAATTGTGTTGAGGTATATATGGATGACTTCACTATACACAGAGATACATTGGATGATGCTTTGAGAAATATGGACAGAGTGTTAACAATATGTGAACAACACAATATGTCTCTTAGTCATGAAAAATGTTTAATGATGGTTGAAGAGGGGATTGTATTAGGACACCATATTTCAAAAAGAGGAATTCAGGTTGATAAAAAAAAAATAGGATCATTTCAAACTTACCTATTCCTCAGACCCCCATAGATATCAAGTCATTTTTAGGACATGTTGTGTACTATAGGTGATTTATCAAAGATTTTAGTAAAATTTATGCCCCCATGTTTAATTTTATAACCAAGGATTGTGAATTTATTTGGGATGAAGGGTGTCAGCATGCTTTTGAAGAAATTAAAGAAAAATTAATCACTGCCCCAATATTAAGAGGTCCTAATTGGGAGAAGCCATTTCATATCCAAAAAAATGCCTCAAAAAATTCCATTGGTGTAGTTTTGGGACAGAAAGATGAAGAAGGGAAAATGTATGCTATTTATAATCTTAGTAAAAATCTTACTCCCACTAAAAAGAATTACACCACCACTGAAAAATAATTTCTTGTTGTGATTTATGCAATCAATAAATTCAAACATTACATTATAGGGTATAAAATATTTGTACACACAGATCATTCAACAATTAAATATTTAATGAAAAAAATAGAGGTTGGGGGAAGAATAATTAGATGGTTATTACTTTTACAATAATTTGGTATTACTATTGTGGACAATCTAGGTAAATCTATTGTGGTAGCTGATTTTTTGTCAAGACTAACCACTACATGGGAGCAACTAGTCAAGGATAACTCTCCAGATGAACAACTATTTGTTATTTCAACAGCTACACCATGGTTTTCTGATATGGAAAATTATCTTGTAACAGGGAAGTTTCCTCCTTATTTCACTAAGAAACAAATAAAGAAGTTAATCAAAACCAATGCACAATTCAAATGGTTAAATGGAATGCTATTTAAATGTGGCCCTGATTTACTTTTACGCAGGTGTGTAAGAGAAGATGAAATCTTTGACATCCTCAGAGCATGTCATGATGAACCAAGTGGAGGACACTATTCAATGAAAACAACAACTCATAAGATACTTGGCACTAGTTATTACTGGCCATCTCTGTACAAGGATATGAAGAGATATATCAAGCAGTGTGATCCTTGTGAAAGGATGGGACATCAAATTTTCACCAATGAAATGCCTCTTCATCCTCAAGTAGTGATTGAACCATTTGAGAGATGGGGATTGGATTTTGTTGGTCCCTTTAATCCTCCTTCATAGGGAAAGGAATATATTCTTGTGTGTACTGACTATGTGACAAAGTGGGAAAAAGTGCATGCATTGACAAATTCCACTAAAGAAGCAGTTGCTAATTTCCTTTGGCACAAAATCATGGTAAAATTTAGACCACCAAGGAGCATAGTTTCAGATCAGGGACTACAATTTATGTCTAATATGATCCAATATTTCACAATGTATTACCAAATCAATCGTAGGAAGTCATCTCCTTATCACCCACAATAAAATGGACAAGATGAAGTAATAAATAGAGAATTGGAAAACATCCTTACCAAAACAGTTGAAGCTGGGAGAAAAGATAGGGTAAAGAGACTACCTAAAGTTGTATGGGCTTATAATACAACTTGGAAAACTACAACAGGGTTTTCGCCATATGAGTTAGTCTATGGGAAAAATCCCTTGTTTCCCATTGATTTTGAACTACAGACATTGAGGACAATAGTTAAGGTGGGTATTGAGTTGGATGCAACTCAAAAGGAAAGAATCCTTCAACTCAATGAACTAGATGAATTGAGGATGGAAGCACTTCAGTAGACAGAGATAATCCAAGATCAAAGGAATCAATGGCATGACACACATATCAAGAAAAGGAAATTCAAAGTAGGAGACTGGGCATTGCTATTTGATTCTAAGTACCAACAATTCAAGGGAAAATTGAGAACCAGATGATCGAGACCCTATCAGATTGAGTAGATATTCAAAAATAGTTCTATTTAGCTACTTCCCATTGATGACAGTAGAAGAACACTCTTTGTCAATGGACATAGGCTAAAACTCTATAGGAAGCCTCCTACTAAGGATGAATTCTTGACGAAGATTGAAGCAGAAAAAGAATTTGATCATATGGAAGAACCCAATTCTTCCAAAATGATCAAATAACCAAATGATAGATCCAAAATAAAGGGAAGAAAATTAAAACCATTAAATGGAATTCTCTTCCCCCAAAAAAGGAAAAAAAATCTCTTAGAGGTCAATTGAAAACCAAAAATGGCAGTTGACCTCCTCAAATGGCTAATTAAAATAAAAGGGAATTCTTTGGAATTTCAGTTGTCTTTTCTAACCATTTTTTGTTCCACTTATAGGAATGATGAGTCATCTTAATGAAAGGATTACACCATCAAGGATAGTAATTATATCTTTTAACTTATTTAGGGTTAGATTAAAAGTTTGCATGTGTGATTAGAATTTATTAAAAAGTTGTTATGATGAGTCATCTGTTTATACATTATGATTAAAAGTGAGTAATCATGAATATGATTTGGATGGAATAAATGGCAGCATAGTTATCATGAGTAATAATTAGTGCAAAATTAAATGAAATAGTTGTAGAGAAATTTCGATGGAGAAGAAATGAATTAGGCTTGTGTTCCGCAGCTAAGAATAGAGGTTCTGCAACTAAGAATAGATTTTCCATGGATAAAACCATCAGTTCCATAGCTAAGGAAGAAGCCCTACAACCAATTTGCACAGAATCAAAGGAAAAAAAAATTGAGTCGATACGGTGATTAAAAAGAAATCGGAACCAAAGGATGATTCCTAGCTGCTCGCGAATGAAGAAGTGACATCTATCTTTGAGCATGAAGGATGGCTAGATTTCCTGAATTTTTTTTCAAAGTATAATGACGAATTAGTAAGAGAATTCATCATAAACCTAGAGCAATCCAAGAAAAAGGTTAGAAATATTTTTATTCCTTTTTCTATGAATACAATAAGTAATGTGTTTGGGGTTCCAATTGTGCATGTCCCACATCCTGCAAAAGGGACCTTGAAGGAACTAGTTGAAACCCTGATATAAGAAGGGGAAACTAAACCCCAATACATTTACAACATAAAGAAAATCATAAAAGGGGTCAGAAGGGCCAGTTTGCCCAAATCCTTTGATAGGGTAGCATTTTGGATAGTGAAGTATTTAACTTGTGATGGTCAATTTGGGTCCGTAAGAAAATAAGTCCTAAAGATGCTCATATATCTGAGATATGGAGCCACAAAACCAAAATACATAGTAAACCTTCTAGGGTTTCTTTTTTATTCTATCTAGACCATGTCCCAAAGGCAATCCTGGGATTTTGGGACAATCAGGCATCATAGGTTAGTTCATTTTGTATACCAACACCATTTTCTGTCAAAGAAAAATGGAGAATAAATTTGGGAAAAGTTTCTAGAAAAGTTTAAGAAAAATCCTGATATTATCAGGAGGACAACACCAACTCCACTTTCTCCTTCAACTAATTTGGAAATCAATGCCCCTGTATAAGAACAAAAGGAAGTGGGAAGAGAGAATATACCAAAAATAAGATCTGTGAGAAATATCAAAACATCAAAACCTTTTGTGCCTTTGAAGGAAATTCCTTCTTCTACAGTAGCTATAAGGGAGCTAATATTTGTCTCTGATGTTGATAGTTCACCCGTGCAAGAGTAAGAAACAAAATTAAGAAGAAGATCTAGAAGGAAATCCACCATTGGGCATGTTGAAATTCCCCAAATAATGAAAATTCATAAGAGGTCAATGGAAATCCCAGAGGGAAGGAGTGAATAGGAAAAGATGGAAAAATAAGATGCTGATATTTTGGGCAGTATGGCCATAACTCCTCTTGAACCAAGCCAAGATGACATATACAAAGGAGATGAGAGACTTGAGGAGCAATATTTTCAATAATTGGTTGAACCATCAACATTATTACATGAAGAAGAAGATTTGGCATCCTGGAGAAGAAAAGGTAAATTTACTTTGATAGAAGAAGAATTCTCAAATCCCCAAGAAATTTTAGAGAAAGAAAAAAAACATCAAGTAAAATAGGCTTTGTTCTTATCTAGAGCAAAGCTCATTATCAAGGAACATTAGGAGGAATTGGATTTCCTCAAACTTAAATTAGAACAGACGGAAATGCTCATTAGAGAGCTAACAACTTAGCTTGCAGTTACAACTAAGGAATTATCAATAATTAAAAAATAGCTGATAGAGAAAGAGGAAGAATGTCAAACTTCCAGAAAATAGAATGTTTTGTCCAAAATCTCTACATAGTCTGAGTTAACTTATTTTACACTCAAAAAAATATGGAATGATACTTGCAGGGAAATCACAGAAGCTAAAACATCTAATGAAGATTTGAAGACCAATATGGAAGAAGAAAAGAAGGAAAGAAAAGAGTGGGAAGAAAAGTTTTCTAAGGAAGAAGGAGACAAATATAAATGTCTTGCAAAAATACAGATGGTCTGTATTATGAGTGAAAAATTTCTTGCCTGTAGGAGGCCCTCTCCTGCATATAGTGTGTTTTTGGAAGAAAAATTCATTCACTGGAAGCTATCAAGGATTTCATGTGGAATTCCACATGAACTAAAAGATGAATCTAAATTCATGACCACTTATTCTTTAGCCAGTCCTGAGCAGAAAAATATTCTGTGTGAATTCTATCTTTGTAATCTGATGCTAGAAAAAAACACATGATTTATGATCAATTTGTATGTGGGGGAAAGTCAGTTCAATGCATTTTTCTCTGTTCTACAAAATCATATTGCATGGAAGGAAAAGGATTCTCATTTTTTATTGAAAGCTATCTCAACTAGTCTTTGCATGAGGGCTCACTATGGTAAACCTTCTACCTTCTTCATACATTTTAGAACTCATGCCTTTGATGAAATATTCAAGATACATTATTTTGCCAGCTTACAAAAAAGTATTGATACCTTTACCTCCTATGAGGAGAAGTTTGAAGATATTTATGAGAGATGCTTGAAAAGGAGGGAACTTCTTATGCTTTCCTTGAGAAGAAGGGAAGTAATATCCCCTACAAATCTGATCTAGAGTTTAGAAAGAGAAAAATATTTATGCACAATAATTCCTTAGATCAATGAGACCTATGGGAACTTATGGATGGGAATGCGAACAAGGCCGCCTCTACTTCTCACCCCCATGTCACCTTGAAAAAATAGAGAACCTCAAGATCCTACTCAATTTGAAGAGTGGAAGAGGAAAATAGAAGCAGGAGAAGGGTACAATACCTCTAATTTTAAGCATTGGAAGATCCAGTTTCAGCCATTTGATATGAGCAATCAAATAGAATGCATAACATATAACCCTAATTTTTAAGAATAAAGTTTGTAAAGGGACTTACAAATAAGTAAGTATGGGGGAAATGATGAGGCCAAAATATGCCCGTTAAATGTATAATAAATGATCTCATCTTACTCTCCTTTTTATTAAGTTTGATTGTATTTTGTGACTTTTATTTGATCTGATATGAGTTAGGATGTAATTTTATGTCTTTTGATTTATTGTGATTATAACATTTAAAAGCTCTGAAATTCTTGACGAAGTGTGTTGGAAATTCAGTTTTGTAATAAAGAAGGTCTAATCGGTCGAAGAAATGAAGTATGTAGCCTTCAACATGTTTTCGGTAGCATTTGTTCCAATACGACTTAGTTTTGAGACTTCCAAGATAGTTCCAGAACTCCATTACACATTTATCATCTAGTTTCGGAAATTTTAGACTTAGTTCTGGAACTCCAGTATTTAGTTCCAGAACTCCTGAGTATAGCTTCGGAACTCTCACGGTGTTGATCTTTAACAATTTCCTATGGTTCTGGAACTTCTCTAAAGTTCTAAAACCGATGGAAGTTTATCTATTCTAACCACATCCAGTGATTTAGCATCAATCCACAATCCCAGAAAACATCTATTCTTGGCACGATTCGATTTCATCAGAATCGTAGAGACAACTATGATTGTAAATGTATATATAAGAAGACTTGTAGTAGATAAAGATAAGAGAACAAAGAAGATAGATATAGATATAAAATAATTAATATATATCGAAGTACACAAATCCAGTATGTTTTGTAATACTAAATGTTTTATCAATAAATAACCATTCATGTTTGAGAGAATTCTAATTTGTTAAATCCTAATTCAAGGAGGAGCAAGGGCATACTCCCCTAATGACCAGGAGATTCATCTATTTGGTATTTATGTTTCCTAAGAAAATAGTTTATATCTGTTAATTATGTATCGATTTTAATTCTTCTAGTTATTTTTTTTTATATACTCATTCCTGCATGTGTCTAGATAGATTTTTATTCTTCTTACAACCATTTTTAAGCACTCTAAGTTGTGTGTTTATTTCCAAAAGCAAGTGTGTTTATTTCCTAAAAGAAAGTGTGTTTATTTCCATTATGCAAAGTGTTTCCTTTCAGCAAATTTTTCATAGTATTATTTAAATAAAGTTTTTACCAAGAAGTCCTTAAGACATTGAAAATATCCCCCAGAAAATACAAAAATAACTACAGTCAACTACTAGATGGAAAGGATTTTTCTTGTTGCATATAGCTTTAGACCACCCCTAGTTTGAATATGACATCAACATGAAATTGATTAAATGAAGTGAATAACGACACCCATCAACTTGTATAGTAATAGTGGCATCCTTTAATACTCTAATGAGTGTGGCGTTAGCCCTGTTTTCCATATACATCACGTTTGAAGATATTTGTAATGGTGGCATCCCCATCTGATTGCACATGTACAAGGTGAGTACATTCAGTTTTTAAATTGTATCAATTAATATTTTACCCAAAAAACATACATCAACAACTGCATTCAGAGTGATCTCTTTAACATATTCAATACTATGAGGAGGTAAGTTCGCATGGATTATATGTCTCTCACACTCAACTCCAATGCACAATACCTTCTCCCTTAACCATTCCCCTAACAAAGGAATTATATTTTCCTGGTGCAACATCTTACAAACCTCCTTTAAGTCATCAACTTCCTTCTAATGAAGCTTAACTAATTTTTCCTACTCTAACTTTTGTGAGTGCTCTTTCAAGCATTATATCTCATGTTGCAAGTTTCTAATAACCTCCATATTTTCCTGATAGACTTCCTTCTAGTGGGAAGGGTCTGGATACTTCACATGCAATACCTCCTTTTTGTAGTAACAGGTTTCTACTTCAGAGTCTCACATGCGTGCGCAGCCTCCACACGTGTAGTCACCAACATAGGTATCATCTTAAGATCAAGTGTTATCTTAGACATCCACTGAAATTCTATAATGCACTATACTCTAACCATTCCCACACTCTTATCTTTCTTGTGTTATTTTCTCATATGTTCATACACATTTGGAAATTCCTCAAACTTGTGATTATTTTCACAGCAGGTGAAAATAATGTTCTGAAAGCATTCACACCTATAATGATTAGGGGATCCACATGTATAACAAGTTCCTTGTGGTAATTATGATTTTTCATCGTCCTGACCTTATCCTTTGAATTCTCAGTGGTAACCTCAACCTCTACAACCTTCATCAGAGTGTCCTTCATTTTGATTATTATTATGATTTTCACTTTTTCCCTTAGAATTGTTTGCAACACTGGTCTGACATACACTAGTTTCAATGACATCATGAATTATATCAATCAATATGTAATTCTATGTATCATGAGTGGTAGACTTACAAATCTTACAATAACAAGACATGTTCTTCTTTATTGCATGTTGTAATAGGGGGGCCTACTTGAATCATCATCTAAATGATAGATCTCACAATTCAGCAACATGGCATGCACCGATTTATGAGGGTAACCACCCTTAGTATGTCCTTCCACTTTGCAATCCGTACACCAAATACCACTATGCGTCTCACGGGCTAAATTAACTAACAATTCTCTAAATTTTTTACCATAGATGTAATATACGATTCTAAAAATAGGCTAACTCTAGTTTCTATGCTTCCAACCACCTCAACAAACATAGATACCTCCAAATCATTGTGTGGGTATATAAATTTCTTATGAGAAATTTACCTTCTGAAAGGTGTGATCAAACCGCCAATAAACCACTTTACATGCTACCTAGGGTGAATATTGTAAGACAACTTTGATAGAAAAGTGTTAAAGTGTGCATCATACTCCCTTACACTCTCAGCCATGACCTTCTTTAGGTACTTTAGCATGGTGATGATTTAACTCAGGTATATGGAACTTAGCTAAAAAAGCATCACGCAGTGTATTGTAGTCTACACAAGTCTAGTTCAGATCATACTTCTTATACCAACTATTCGCACACCCTTGCAAAGGAGTAGAAAACTGACTTGCATTACGCTTAAGAGCTATGATTCCCTTAGCACGCCATAGTATTTCACACATGCACACATGTTCAAATGCATATTTAATTCCTCTATATTCTGTAGGTGAATATACATCTCATAATATACTTGTTAGGGTTGGTGCGGACTGTGCCCACTAGATCCAAAAATTGTATTACCTCCAGTATTCCCTCCACCTCCTGAACCACTAGAGCAATTAGATCCTAAACCCCCTGATCCACTTGATCCTCTTCCTATAGTGGGCACTAAACTAGAGGATGTGTTTCCATGTGTTCCAATAGTTATACTAAATTGAACCCCCACGGTCTCTGAAGTAGTAGTACTTCTAGATGTCGTGCCAAGGTTTTGCACACCCAAACTATGTCCACATGACGTGCCAGAAAATATACCTCCAACCAGACCCTAAAATAACAAAGAAAATGTTTACGCTACCATAGATGAATGTGTTATCTGATTAACTCCTGGTTTTAATGGAAAACAAAATCCACCTATCACTACTAAAGCATCTACACTAGCCTGATTCTCAATAACTATTTCATAAACTAGGGCACCAAGTGCAAGGGATAGATTTTGAGGTGGGGTCAGATGCGCACCCATGAATCTTAGTCAATATTCTTTAGACACACTCTCATCTGAAGCCGAAGAGGCTTATCTTCCATGCTTACCCAAATAGGTGAGTACTAGATACTCTAGCTCCACATCTTCCATGTGAGCTCTAAATCATTCATGAGCCATATCTCTCCACAACACCATTCATTCTTAAAAATCATGCTAATTTTCCAAGTCCCTCTCACACGCTTCATTAAACTTAAACCACCTTTCTTCTCTCTACCTTTCCACCACTAGGTCCACCATATTTCACCACACCTACTCCTTCCCCTGGGCACGGTGGGATTTAGCTAGCCATAAGGTGTTCTTCCAAATCTAGAGTTACAATCAATATCTTAACTGTTAAAGGGATAGTGCACAAGTAAGATCCTCTAGTTTTGTGTAAGAACTAGAACTCAACAACCTCTGGAAAAGAATAATTAGAAATAATGTACTCCAATTTATAACTCTTCAAGAAACCACCCACCCAATGATCTACAACGCATGTACAAGCTAAATTAGAATCATGCAGAGTCTGGTAATCTTCTTGAGTCCATACAATTGTTTTGTACCTCCAATTTCTCTTCGATGCATATGCACTAGTATAACTTTATTGGAAAAAAAAATGTCTCATTGGGATCATGATACATATTTTCTTCAACCCATGTGTGAGCATCAAAATCAGGTCCAATGTTAAATCTATGAGCAAACTCTTCCTCTAAATTTTCTACCCAACTCTTAATACCATCCAAAGTCAACTGATACATATTCATCATGCAATACCCTTGCAATAACTTGAAAATAGGTCCTGAAAATGGAACCAAAATGTACAACAGGACCAAAATGTAGTCTTTTATTTTACCAAGAATAATCCAAGCCATGTTGACACATCACTTAGACATATTTGAGCACCCATCTGAAGTGTGCAAGGGTACCAGGTCCCTCTTTTATGGAAAATTTATCAAGGAGTTAATATGAAAAGACATATAATATAGATCCATAATATCGATACAAAGATGAACCATAACTAAACCTAAATAACAACCATATGTAAGAATAAGCTATAAAAAAATCAAGATCAGGTTTACTATGCAAGATCCAGTTACAGATAAGTCAATAACCAATATCCATCCACAAATATCCATTGTATTAATCATTGTAAAACATAAAAGTTGAATACATATATAAAAGTATCACCATAAGTCATACACGCTCAAAATCTAGCAACATAACTCTACTACAATGCAGAACTACTAAGACTATGTAAATCAACACACACACACACACACACACACACACACACACACACACACACACACACAAGGGTGGGGACTTTCCCTTCACTACCTAAACATATTCAAAATATATTACATGATAATAATAGCCTTGTTCATCCTACAAAGATAACAAGAGAGCATGTAATATATTCTAACAATATATCTCCTATAGATAACTTTAGTTTCAATCCTATTTTTATCCCAGAACACTGCATGTCACTTGTTCTTTATAACATCCCGACTTTTGGAACTCAATATCAATAACAATTTGTTTGGTTGTTTCTTCTTGGTTTCTGTTTGTGTTTTCCTTAGTCATTCATCAAGGGTATGAGTATACAGCACAAAGGAATGGACATTTGTCCATATACCCATATGGGTATGATCATAGGTATGCAAGCATATATACTTATTTATATAAGCTAGCATAGTTGTGTGCATACACATGTGAGTATACGCACAAGTGCCCACTCTTCCGTGACTTAGCACTCACCCTTTTGATTTGATGACAATGTTTTGGTAGCTTTTGGTGTGATATTATTTAATATCATTTGCTAGCCTAAGCCTAATTTATGATGGTATGTTAGCAACATAACCAAGTGTCAAAAGATTATCTAGATGTTTTTGACTCAACCGTAATAAATGCATGACATTTTAATTTGCTTGGTTAATGAGCTTGGCATTTAAATGATGCTTGATTAAAATGGTATTTTTTATGGAATTCAACTTATGAGTTAATTTGGCATTAAATTATGTGTTAATTATTCCTTTTTGGAATGTGGCACATAGTTTCATTTAAAATAAATAAATAAAATTAAACTTAGCCTAAAAGCTAAGTGGAGGCATTTTTGAAGTTTAATTATGTTTAAATAGATTTTGGAATCCATGGAATAAAGGAGAGTTAGGTTTTGATTTTTACCATTTAGCATGGCATGAAGAGAGGAGGAAGTAGAGGAGAGACCATGTAAAAAAAATCTGGAGGATTTCATGGAAATTTTACAGCCATCTGGAGCTAATTTTGGGCCTGTATTTTGGGATCTTTCCATTCTTTATTGCAGCAATGTTGGGGAGAAAAGCTGGAGGAAGAAAAATAGAGAAGGAAAGAGGAAATCACAAAGGGTTTTTGGTCTTATTCATCTTGAATCATTCAGGAAAGGGTTTCTTGTTTTTCTCTATGCAATATTTTACATCAAATGCATATTTAGTTTATTCCTCTTATGGGTAATGAGAAATCTGGATTATCTATTGTGGGTATTAATATTTTCGAGTTAATCCTGTATGGGTATTTGGAAAATATGTTTATTTTAATATGGGAATTTTATATTCCAGATCTCTCATGTAGGAGAGCCAGAGATTTCATTTTTTTTAATCCTTAATGATAAATAGAATCCACGAGGTTATTCATTTGGTTGTTGAGAGAAGATTCCTTGACATTTTCGCTATGGGTTTTGGAATGGTCTCTAGGCTACATTTTTAAATGTTGGAATGCTACATTTTTGTTGATTCATTGGTCTACTACAGCTGTTATAAGTTTTGTTATTGCTTCTGTAAAAGCTGCTAAAAGCATTGCTTTCTTTATGGCTTTATTGTTGTTGTAACAGCTGCTGGAAGTGCTGTTTTTTTAATTAAATTATTGCTGCATTTCTTGCTGCAGTGTTGGCTGTTATAATACTGAGTTTTGGGTAATTCCTTACTATGTGTAGTTAATATTTGATGTGTTATTTAGCTATAACACTAGCTGTCAAAACAAAGTGCTTTGGGGTGATTTCTATGCTCCAGGTTGCTATCAGATTGTTGTTTTCTTTACCGCAGTGTTTGCTGCTAGTATGCTGCATTTTGTCAAATGGTTAATGTGCAATCATTTGCATAGCATTTGAAAGAATGTTTTGCTATGAAATTTTTTCAAATAATTAGTGTGCAATCATTTGGATAGAATATTTAAAGAATCATGTGTTATGGCATTACGTCAAACAGTTGATATGCAATTTTTTGATTGTTTATTTGCTGCAGTGTTTGCTGTTAATACGCTGCATTTTGTCAAATGATTAGTGTGCAATCATTTGGCTAGAATATTTAAAGAATCATGTGTTGTGGCATTATGTCAAACAGTTGATATGCAATCTTTTGATTATTGTTTATTTTCTGCAGTGTTTGTTGTTAATACGCTGCATTTTGTCAAATGATTAGTGTGTAATCATTTGGCTAGAATATTTAAAGAATCATGTGTTGTGGCATTACGTCAAACAGTTGATATGCAATCTTTTGATTATTGTTTATTTGTTGTAGTGTTTGCTGTTAGTACGCTGCATTTTTTCAAATGATTAGTGTGCAATCATTTGGCTAGAATATTTAAAGAATCATTTGTTGTGGCATTACGTCAAACAATTGTTATGTAATCTTTTGATTGCTGTTCTATTTGCTGCATTGTTTGCTGCTAAAATGAATTCGTTGGAATTGAAGTAAATATCTTTATGGCATTTTATTATACTGTTGGAACAAATTCGTTTGAATTTATGTGAAGTTATTTTATGGCATTTTATTATGCTGTTGGATTATATTCATTGGAATTTATGTGAAATTATTTTATGACACTTTGTCATCCTGCTAAAATGCATTCTTGGATTATATTGGAAATTTATATTATGACATTTGGTCATACAGATCTCATGCATTATTTGAGTATAAAAGGATATGTTGTGCCTTTTGAAAATGCATTATGTTGCTGATCTGATTTGGAATGTTGTTCATTATGAGCTTGTGAAGTGAAGTTCATGACATGAAATTTTGTCATACAATTGGTATGCATTCCTTGGATATATGTGAAGTTCATTATATGACATTTTGTCATATGGTTGACATGATATTTGTTACTCTTGGAAATAATGTTATGTTGTTGATCTAATTTGGCATAAAGTTCATTATAAGAATTGTAAAGTGAAGTTCATGTTGACGCTTTGACAATTGCTTATCATGCCTTCTCCTTTTTATATGGAGCCTATATGTGAAATTTCTTCAAACAGTTGGTATGCTGATTTGATTTGGCATAAAATAATATTCTGAAATGCATTATATAATCAGCCTTATGTGAGGTAAGTTTTATGCATTTTCATGTAAGATGGTTAAAGACACCACTCTTGAAAGATATTCTGAACTTGGTTAGTTTGTGCATGTATACATTCTTTTTGAAATCGTTATTATAATAATGAATGAATTAGTATGTTGATGCATGTCTGTATATTCTGAATACGTTTTCATTTGTAGAATACTACATATATGAAAATGGAAATCCTTCCCAGTTCATTTTGAGTTGACCCCTTTGTGGAAAATACAGGCCATTCTGGAGATAAGGGAAAGGAAAGAATCTGAAGGGATTCAAGCTGATTTCAGATCTTGATTAGTTACTTTTATATTTTAGTTATGGAATAAATTGTACTTGATGTACTATTGGAATAATGAGTATATTATAGAAGCTTATGAGGCTCTTTTCCATTGCATGTAACTTATAATATTGTACTGAGATATTGAAAATAATGAAATGTCCTTTGGACTCAACGCTAATTTTTAGCAATATGTTTAGCACATATGATTTGTTTGTATAATTTTATGATTTGATTATGTGAGAAATCAACATATCAATTTAATAACGGGAATAATGGGAGTTAGAAAAAAAATTGGACCTCGGTTCTCGAAGTCCTTACATTCTTCCACTTATCCCAAAATAGCCTTGCGTGTCCTCCAAGTCTTCTACCAAAACATGTTGAAAACTTAATCTAAAGTGTGTCCCGCACTCCAACCTATTCTTATCCCACATTATGTGAATCAACTACCTATGAATGCTTACTTTTCCCAGCATGTCCTATATCTGTTGATCCTCCATGCCCACCTATGTGCCTGCTTCCCATGCGCCCAATCCTCATTCACATTTAATACTTAGGCTATATTTCATCAGCCCAAAATTGTTAATAAAATTGGGATAAATTAAAAAGTTTAAGACTAGATGTTGATAATGAATGTGGGATTTCCAATCTCTAGTTAGAAATCCTTTAACCAATAGGCTCACTTCTAGAAAATGTGTTAATAGAAGAAAAAATTGTTCCTGATGGCTCCATAAATAATGGTAAACAACAAGAATTCTCTCTCTCATTCCAAAAGAATATTTTTAATTAAATGATGGAAGAGATGAAGTTGTTGGAAGGAGAGGTAGAACAAGCTATGAATTAGATTGATGATGACATCTATGATGTTACAAATTAAAATGCTGTAAATCATGGAAAATACATGGAATAATTCATTCAACTCTTTTAATGAGAAATGAATAATGTTGTCACTCCTTGCACCTATGATTCTATGGAAAAAATTTCAAAGCTTCAGGGGATGTCAATTACCTTGCATCTAGTATAGGGAAAGTAAGAGGGTGTTGCACCATCTTCGAAAGGGAGATACTAAGGTTTGAAACTGAAATGCAATCCATTACAAAGGATGATGAGAAACTAATAAAAGATATATTGGATCAATATTCCAAATATCAAGATAAGATCAAGGTTGTGATTGAGGAGGAAGGAAAATATGAATTCCAAGCACCGTAGCTAGAATAGTTCCTATTATTCTTCTTTTTATTCTTGTTCTTCTTGTTCTCATGATTCATAATGTAATAAAGTAATGAAACTTAATTGTAGAACTTAAGTAAAGTGGTTAAACACCATTAATTCTAGTTGCTGGAAAAATTCAATTACTTATGAATATGTTGAATAAAGTCAGAAGTAGTTGAAGTTAGTTAGGACTGTGGAACATTCCAAATATGTGTGTGCCAAACACTAAGAGTTTTAAGGAGAAAATGCTCAACATATTTCAGGTTTTTAGCTAGGCACATAAACTAAATGTAATTAATATCTCCTATTTGTATTTTCTTTCCAGAGGTTATAAATAGTGAGAGAGGCCTATGGGTTGAGGGATACAAAAAAATTGTCAAACAACTATGGTAATTTGTGCATTTTTATTTCAAAATTTCTTTTGAATTAATTATATTTTCATCTTGTAAACCAGTTGAGCTTGAATAATAAGAAGGAATATTTTTCATAACTTTGTGTCTCATAAATTCTTGTTGTGCAAATTGTGGATGTTTATGATAAACTTTGTTTTATCTTGAATTTCCATTTGAATGCATTTATTTTCATTTGCTGGAAATTGATATAATCATCAAGTATTTATTTATTACTCGTGACTGTAACAAAATATGTTATCTAGTTATTGAAAATAACATTTCCTTCGTATGGTTGCTATTATTCCCCCACATTCTCTTTTCACTTCTATTAATTGTTGCTTTCCCATACAGTTGATTACTTGTTACAGAGTTGTTTGGATATGGTCCATGAGATTTACAATTAAATTAATACACAAACAATAAATTAATAGGTTGTAGAATAAATAAATATATCACACGGGATCTTCACCATTAAATTAAGGGGATTTATCCCATGACTTCCTATATTTGTGTGTGTATAAAATCTAGCCAACACATTCTAAATAGATTTCTTCCATATAACCACAAGAGTGTATACTCGTGATTTGAAAGATCTAAATAAAAATGGACCTAGAGGCTATATCTCCATTGCTCCTTCTGAATTTTCCAACCCATCATCCTCAAAATACAAGGTTTCCCTCCTTACATCACCTAAAACTTAATCCACAAAATCCAGACAAAATAATGTCCTCAAACATTTACATCAAGCTCCCATTTAAAGGACTCTTTATGAGCTTGTTAAAAAATTTCTGCAACATCGATAAGCCATAATTGAAGACCTCCAAGACATTTTAGTATAATCAAATGACCCCCATACATTTTCCAACCTCGTTGGTTCTCTTAAAATGTCTTCCCCCATCAAGTTTGAGGACTCTGAGATTTTTTCCTTACATCCGAAATATCACGATCTTTCTCTCTTTGTCACCTTCCAAATCAATGACACTCTAATAAAGAGAGTGATGATTTATAATGGTGCTAGCATCAAAATAATATCATCTCACACATTTAAACAAATTATTTTACCTAAAACCAAATTTCCTCAATCACCTATTGTGTTTCGCGCCTTCAACGAAAATGTCATCCCCACATTAGGCACATGCATCTTACCTATTAAAATAGGTGTTAAAATCCTTCACAATCTCTTTTATCTTATAGATGGAGAGTTAAAATATAACATACTACTAGGTCATCCTTGGATACGTGTAATGTGTTGTACCCCATCCATATTACATTGATGTCTAAACTATAAACATGAAGGCAAAAACTTTACGGTCCTCGTTGATCCAAATCCATTCAAAGCATGTCACATGACCTACATACCTAATGATGTGTTGCTTCCCCTATAAAAATCCACATCGCCAGTCAAGATTCTAAAATATATTTCATCCCCATGTTTAAACTACCAAATGATCAATCCTTCAAAGAATCCATGAAATGTCTTTCTTTTGGGTTTACCATGGCCTAAATCATAATGCACTCCATATGCCTAAAACATATGGGAGGAACAAAAAACAACCACTTTACAATACTAAATTAGAAAATATCATTTTCTTTGGTCCCCCTTCCTCTAAACACAACTTGTGTATGGATGCATCGACCTCCCTTCATCTCATCTTGACAATCAATCATGCGCAAATCCCTTCTCATCAGACTTTTTATTCCTGTGAAAACCACATTTTTTCTATACCTACCTCTCCTACCGCACATGGAATTTTTCAATCATGGTCATTATGAATAAGGTCTACATGACTTACCCTTTGAAGACTTAAAGAAACATCACAAGAAACATGAACTCAACTTCAAAATTTCTCCTTCTAATATATCACTATCAGCATCAGAGCCTCAAGCACCGATATCACCAGTAGTAAACTCACCCTATAATAAGTATGATACTGAATCCTTTCCTTCTAAATTTTTTAAAACAATATTATTACATTATGAACAATAAATTATCAAGATAAAAATAGAACAAAAATCATTCCCTTAACACTGTCTCAAGTGATAGAAGAATAATCTCCTAATATCGACATTCTCCATTTTCATGACAATGACACTATCCTAACTTACTTAAGTGTTGAGGATCACTATATTCAGAAAAACTTACCCTCATATACTTCTAAAAATTTTCAATGAATCAACCAAAAATTTATATATTGACACATTGCATGAACCACACATCATTAAGATCGTCCAAGCCTTAGACCTGCATCAAATACAACACTTCAGCGCCTTCTTATCTAAAAACAGTCAAGCCTTTACATGGTATTACAATGACATGCCTGGTATAGACCCAAATATCATTATCCATAAAATCATCATTGTCCCAGGTCCTAATCCCATCAGATGGGTCTCTAACATCATGTTTGTCACTAAATCCACTAGAAAATTATGCATATCTATGGACCTTCAAGACATTAACCGTGTTTTTCTAAAAGATGATTTTCCCTACCAAAAATCAACCATATCATCAATCTAATAGTAGGCCATAATATGATATATCTTATAGATGGTTTCTCTGGTTACAATAAAATCCTCATCATACTATAAGATTAACATAATACATCCTTCATCACCCCATGGGGAACCTTATGCTATAAAGTAATTCCCTTTGGCCTGAAAATGTAGGAACAAATTATCAGCACACTATGACCTATATATTTCATGACCTCATCCATAAAATAATAGAAGACTATGTTAACAACCTTCTAAGTAAATACCAACACCAAAGAGACAATCTAGTTGTCCTTGATGTGATATTTGCATGTTTATAACTATTTTTTCTTTGACTTAATCTTGTTAAATGGGTATTCAAATTTCTTAGAGGAAAACTCCTAGGGTTCATAGTGATTATAAGGGGAGTTGAATTTGATGCTGCAAAGGTCAAATCCACTATCAAAATGTCTCCACCATCTAATCTCAAACAAATTTGTATCCTTCAAGGAAAACTTCAATCTATCTATCACTTAATTTCTCAATTATTAGACTGTTGTCAACCTTTCTATCATCTTGCAAAAAAATGTGTCCACTTTAAGTGGGGTGATAATTGTCAATAGGCCTTCGATGCCCTCAAATAGTATCTTTTATCACCATCAACACTTACACCTCCATGTGAGGGGGATCCCTTCTATCTTTATATCCCCAAAACTGACCATGCCTTGGGATCCATGTTGGTACATCAATATGAGCAAGGTAAGGATAATTCCATCTATTGCATAAGCCACACCCTTCATGATTACAAAACTTGTTATTCTTAAGTCAAAAGTTTGTGTTGCGCCTTGTACTTCACAAATTCCAAACTCCATTGTTACCTCATCAATCAAAAGACCTACATTGCCACCAAATTTAATCCACTGAAATATATGCATTACAAGCCATATAAGAATGATCACATAACTAGATGGCTCATGCTCATACTGATTTTGACCTTGAATTTGTCAATTAAAAATCCATTAAAGGAAAGGTCATTTCCAATTAGCTCATAGAATCTCCCCTTCCTACTAATCAAATGCCTTGTAAACACTTCCCTGATGAATCTATCAACATTCTCAATCAACAATTCCCCTCTTAAACGAAATTTTTATTTGATGGTTCCAAATGTAGACAAGGGGTGTTGGAATAGTTATAATACCCCCTTGGGGAATTATTATTCTGTTATCCTTCAAACTTAATTTTGAATGCACTAGTAACATGGTGGAATACGAGGCTCACATCATGGGACTTCGTACCACCACATTTATTGGTGTATAAATCCTCGACATCTATGAAGACTCACAACTAGCCATCAATCAAATCAAAGGGACTTATCAATGTAAAAATGAGGTCCTACAAAAGTACCAAACCATCATCAAATACTTACTAAAAATATTTGACCACGATGAAATTAAAACTATCCATCAGTTATCTAATAAATATGCAGATACCATGGTTTCTCTTACCCCTCTGATTTCGTTATCACCAGATGATTCCAAACTCTTCATTGTCATATATGAACTAGATTAATTTTCCTATACTAACACTGATCTTCCTACTACAAATCATATAGAATATATCTAGTATGACACATAGTATACTATCTTGCCATAAGTAAAATCCCTTCACATATATCTAGAAATGTTGAAAGATCTTTTCAACAACGCATGTATTCTTATGTTATAATAGGGGTTATCGTTTACAAAAGAGGATTTTATGGCCTCCTCCTATGGTGTTTTAAAACTCTAAAGCCTCATCTAGCTATCCAAGAATTCCATGATGACATATGCGGTATAAAATTCAATGGTTTATTTGTCACTAAATGTATCATATGCATGGGTTACTATTGGTCCAAAATTAACCAACATTGTTGTGACTATGTAAAAAAATGTTTCAAATGTCAACAAAATTCCAACCTCACAAATATCCCTATCCTTACTCTTTAACCCACTCAAGATAGTTGGAATTTTTCACAATGGGGGCTTGACCTTATTAGCCTCATCAACCCTCACTCATCACAATGACACAATTCCATCATTATAATTGAATATTTTACAAAATGGGTGGAAGCAATTCCCCTTATCTCTACTAAGGAAGATAAAATCGTTGAATTCATCCATCATCAGATTATATGTCATTTTGGTGTACCTCATAAAATTATCACAAATAATGGTAAATCATTCAAAATTAAGAAATTTCAAAAAAATTGTGACACTTACAACATGAAGCTCATTTTTTCCTCTCCTTATAATCCACAAGAAAACTATGAAGCTGAAGTATCTAATAAAACCCTCAATACAATCCTCATGAATACTATTGACCAAGATGGTAGTAATTGACATCATCAAATACCATTTGAATTATGGGAAATTGGACCATATTTCTGACCCCTATGGGTGTTATGCCCTTCTCCTTAGTATACGACACCAAATTCATTATGCCTCTCGAAATATAGATCCCATCCTTACGTGTTTCTCTCAAATATTTTATTTCTGAATAATAATATCATAAAAACACTTATTACGACTAGATTTTTTAGATTAACATCATCTGAATGTCCTAAAACATATCAACATACATCAAGAACTAATCAAAAAATAATATTAAAAACATCTCAGAAAATGTGACTTTAGCATTAGAGATCTTGTTCTCAAAGAGAATCAACATGTCATTGACATAGAAAAGAGTAAACGTGGGAAGATTTTTCCAAACTAGCTTGGGCCATATATTATCACTGGTAAATATGGGTCTAGGGATTATCACTTAGCCTACCTTAATGGTAAACCTGAAAAGGATCTTCTTAACTCCCTGTACATACGATCGTTATATTTTTAAAATATCTACTCACAATAAATTAGTCACACTACGATCTCCATCCATCATCCCACATATCCTATCAATCATAATGATTTCAAATCATGTGTTATCCTAACTTAGCATACCTATTGAGACCTTGAATATGGACACCACAGATCTGCTCATAGCACATTCCACATGGACAAGTTACCTACTCACTATTAGGGAACCCCGCAATCATTATTCTCATTATCCCCTTGTCTTATGATATTTAAGGACATGAAAAGGATATACTTGTGGCTTACACGTTTACTTGTCCCCTTTTAAGTGGTTACCGAAATTTTACCTCAGATAAAAAATCAATATATATATATATATATATATATATATGGAATAGATACAATCAAAATATAGGTTGATCCCTCAAAGGAAGACTATAAAAAATGAAAATTATGTCAAATAAAGTTGTAGAAAACTAACCCAAAGGATGGATACCATAAGATCCAAAATCAATAAAATCATAGAACACTCCCTTGAAGGATGGCTACCCATTCAAAATACATAAAAAGGAATTCCCACATTAATCAGTCCTCATATCAAAAAGGGCTTCCTACATCGATCAACCCTCCTATCATTATAAAAAATCAACCATTCCAAGAAATCTTCCCACATCGATCATCTTTCCCGCTAGACACAAGTTTCCCACATCAATCAAATTGTACCAAATACAATAAAGTTGGGGAAAAACTTAGGAACTATTAAGAAGCATTTGTTTCCCTATGTTTACTATATACAACTCTTGCCCATGTTAGAAAAGGATAAATACAACTATCACAAATATATCCATGATCCTAATATTACTAACCATTGTGAGTCATGTATGTCAACATTAATTACAAGGCCACATGTGCATTTTCATAAATATAACAAGTTTACCATCATGAACTATAAATTTTAGGAATATTAAGGAAGTAAATATCTCACATCATGTTCTTATCATATGCTGAATTAATCATACAACAAGATCATCATTTTTCACAACCATGTCTAGAGACTATCAAAATCATATTCTAACACATATATCCCTAATCTAAAAAAAAAAAAATTCAAATAAATTCCATAAAACATCACATCAAGAGCATAATCATAATCATAACCATAAACCATATCTCCAATCACAAAGATACATATATCGAAACCATTACACAACTCAAAATGTAACACAACATCAAAATCATATATATACATACATCAATATCTATACATCATCAAGGGATTTAAAGAGCCTCATACATCATAATTTATATACATAAAAATATATGAAAATAAGGACTATAAAACTATCTAATAAACTATATGACTATTAATTGAATTCGCCCTCTGGAACTTCTCCCTTGGTTATAATTTGTACCTTTATCTAGTCCCTCACCTAGAACCCTCGGTGGTAGCCCCACACTTAAAACACTACATGATGGATACTAAAGTGATTGAGCTAAAAATTCAGCATACAAAGGATAATCTAGAATCCTCTACCTCACTATGGCCTTGTAATAGTGAAGATAATCTCCTAATGCCTAATAGTGAGACAAAATCACACTATTAGATGGCCCCATATGTCCACTATTATGGGCTCTAGCTTCCTGTAGCTCATTCCCCAATATTCATGGACTAGTGACATTGAATTTTTGTCACAATGTATCCCTATCACATTGATATATATCTCTAACATTTTGATCCTAGGTAAGCTCATCCATAATAGTAATAAGTTGTTGGCTAATCCCATGCCTCTCGCCTGTCATAGCTTCCCACACAAGTATAACAATGTCTCTCTTACTAATCAGGGTAACTCTCTCAAACAACCATGTATCCTTATAATCCTTTAAGATCACTATGGTATACTCCAAAAAATATATTCTATCATCCTCCTACCCTCCCTCAAAACCACCCTCCTACAGAGCCTCTACACGATCTCACAACTACCTATCAAACCCATCAAAATATCCCTTCCACCAAGTAACATATATCTTAGTCACCCCTACATCATCATAGCCCACTGCAACCCCCTATACACCCACCCTCACTCCCACCCCTCCTCATCATTCATCTCAAATGATTCATGTACATCCTATAATGCTACATCAAAATCACCATCATCTCATCTTTAGGAAAAACATTCCTTAGGTACATCCTGTATAAGTCCAAATTGTCCCCTAAGGTGACCAAATATAATCATCTCCCACTAGTCATCCTTCCAGAACTACACCCACTTATCTCGATGCATTTCCCTCAACTCTCCTTCTTCCCCAAGCCATATTGGGAACCCTGTATAACACCTCTAAATCACATCTCGGCCCTGTAAAATAACTAGGAGATGTCTCTAATAATCCTTTCCCTTCAAAGGCCATGTCCCCACCAAATAATATCTCCATCTCATAAAACCCACATGATACTATAGATCAACCCATCTCACCCATGGTATTCCCCTCGGATAAGCCACTATAATGTTCTCATACACCCAACACTCTAACAAAAAATGAAACGTTAGCATAAAACCTTTTCCCCATCCTCGAATGCCACAACTCCTTGTATACCTATTCTAATAAGGAAAGGGCCTAAGAAAAATCTATCCTGTAATCAATCATATTAGACAAAACTCAAGTTAATATCCAAGATAATCTTCCACCTGCTAAATTAGGTAAATCATAATAGTTAATCCCTATCATCATCGTAACTAAATCCTGACTCTCCTCGTCATCACTATAGAATGATCCATAAGTAAAACCTCTAGAAGAATAAACAACATCCATAGGATCATCCCCATATAACCACTTCATAGAAGCACCCCTTATCACCTCATAAAAAAGTATACCTTCTCACCATGCACTGGAAGTTGCAAGATCTTATGAATTTACTCCAAGGTGATGGTAATCTCACATGTAGGTAACAAAAAATTGCTTGTAACATGATCCCATCTCTCAAAAAAGTACAACAATAACCCCATATTTTGAGGGATACATTTGTAATGATGTATCCCACCCAATCCAAAGTATAAATGATCTCAATCATCATCTGATAACTAATATCGAATTTTATCCAATATCTTCAGGATCCTATCCAATGTAGTCAGTTGATCCCTAACCTGCATCCATAAAAACATAAAAACACACTATCAAATAAAATTCATCAAAAATTAACAAAACAAAATTTAAAAAACAACTCTTTATTATCCAAACACTTGAATCCCCTGTGATTCTATTTGAATTAATAGAAACCTCATCCAATCACCCATGATTTCCTACATTGTTGGTGATTTCATAACGATTTATCATTTTTTAGGAAAAAAATCAATGCAATAATTTAAAACATCATTTACCTTTGCACAATTGGGCCTATATTTTATGTAACTACCATTGGCTGCCTTCATCACCCTAAAATATCAAAAAATCATAATTTTATGGTTTCTTAGTTTTATTTCTCTGATAATATAAATCATAATAATGAAACCCCGTGTGATTTTTATATAAAAATTTTTCCAGCCACCTTGATCGCCGATGACTGGGATAATCACCAACAATTGTGTAAATTGCTAACAACTTAGGGTAATCAATAATTATTACCCCCATTTATAAAAAATATCACTATTTGGCCTCCAAACCTTATCAAACCATCATTTTAATAATCATATCCCCTTTTTAACCCATTCAGTGGTCCTACCAATCTACAAAATATGTGCTTCCTTTTGGGAACTATGATCCTCTTAAAATCCTAAATTCAATTAATCTATATAGATCCTGCCTTTATCAAATCAAACTCTTATTTCATAGCCTTTTTGGGAATTGTTTTTCTTCCACTTCTATAAGTCATATGTCTATAGCTTAAGAACCCATCGGCTCCCCTATCACTTGAATTTCTAATCACGTAAGCCCACCTTTGTGGTAACATACCTTATATCAAGTCAAAATTTCCCGATACACTATGCATACTATAATATTTCTAGGAACCATTTCCCACTTCTTCCTATAGGTTGTTAACCCATTGGCTCCCCTATCTCTTGAATTCTTGGTTGTGTAATCCCACCTTTGTGGTAATCTATTTCATGTCAAGTCTTGGGGAACCTTAAATTGAAGCATAATATTACAAAATCCTTTTCATTCATAAACTTATTCAAATCGGTGACCATTACACTTTGCTGCAATGACCCCTAGTTTAAGGGGGGGCATCTATCCATACTCATTTTTGTCCAGTGGTTGTACATTACAAACCAATTGAAAAAAAAGTGGTAAACATAAATACCCATTTTTTGGCACCTTATGTGACCTATCCACACCCCTCAAGTTTTGATTCAAAACACTAAACCTATTCTATTATCATATAAATCATGTCTTCATCCCAGTAAAACCACACTCTACTCTCTGTAAATACTTATTTACTCATCCTAAGTAACCTAAACCTCCCAAACCACCTAGAAACCATTGTAACATATTTTATTCTAACCTACTAACCTCTCAACACACTTAACACTTTCTTACACATCTCTACTCGCTTCTAAACCCAAAATAACCCATTTGGAAGTGTTTAAAACCACTTCCAAATGGGTTACCTGATTTTTTTTGGATCGCCAATACTTCTAACTAATCACCTGAGATTCTATAAAATCCCATCAACTTTCATTAATCACGATCCTTGTAAACTATAGTGAAGCTCTCATAATTTGGCAATGTAGATGACATCATTCTCAAAATTTGGACATTCTTTGCATTCATTTCACATATATAGAAGGCTCACAAATCTCGTAAGACCTCTACAACATTATTTCTTGGCATTCACGGTATATCAACGTATAAATTCAAAATTCAAATCAATAATTAAATCACTTGCTTACATCTAATGTGCATATTGTTAGAAATCAACTCTTTACACAATAATCACCAACGATTCCTTTGAATTTCTAACGATTCTTTCAAACCGCCAATGATCACATTGAATTGCCATTGATTCCTCTCTATTAGTCATTCAATCACATTTTCACATTTTTTTATCATTATTAAATCTTTTTTTTCCTCTAATATATCTATTTCCAAGTGGTCTCTTCTTATATATGATTTTTGTAGGTGAAGCATACCCCATCAATAATATTTACAACTTTCTAATTATATCCCAACCCTTTTTTGGGATCAATATGACATCACACAAGAGTTGAGCCTCTATATCATCATCCTAACAGCAAACATGAATGACATTGAGGATCATCTAGAATTCATCCGAGAAATACAAGATTTCATCGAGTAGAAGTTTCTCATGTATTTCAAATAAATCTCTCTTACCGTCAACTTAGCATGGGCAATCTATTATGCAGAACAAGGTCAACCTATTCCCATGAAAGATTAGTTTTATGTCATTATTATGTTGGTGCTCAATCAAGTCCCCAAGATCAATATGTTTTTTTCCTAGAATCTCTATAAATCTAACTATTTTGTGTGCTTCATATTGTTCCCATTGCTTTAAAGTTCATTTTGAGTAAACGAGAATCATCAATTTGTAAGAAATTTTCTGCTCTATCAAAATAAGAAAGGACTTAGCAGAAATATTGGAAGACTGAAATTAAATGAAAGATTTTAATGACATCCACAAGATTAAAGAATCTATGTGACCAAAATATGAGACTTTAATATGAATCCACACTCTTTTCAATATCATCTCTTCTACTGTGAATCTTGAGCATGAAGCCCTCCATATTTTCAAGCCTTATTTCTTTGACTGACACCATAAGAATTTCCATGTGACTGATTAATGGACTGGCTGATCAAAATATAAAATATTCATACTTGCAGGTGATTGGGATATGTTTACATATTTTACAAAGGCAAAAAAAATGCAATCAACACTGAATGAAAAATATAAAATGGAATTAGCCATTTTAAAAATCCTAGGACGTTTGAATGGTTGTCAAAGGTCTACATCACCAAGAAATTCAAATTCCCATGAAATGGAAGAAACATGGCGAGATTCTGGGATTCTCTAATCTGTTCAAGTGTCACAGACTTCAGGTCTATGGAATCAACCAAGGTTGATAGCATTTTGGGTCTGGGTTGTCTAACTAGTCAAGGCACTATACGTGGAAAGATTTCTATAAAGCCAACGATGAAATTTGACCAAATATAAGTCGCGATGTGAAGTCCCAACCCCACAACCAATGAAAGGAGAACACCAAATCAATATAACTTAACACTGCAAGACCACAAAGGTGCATGGAGCTATTTCATTGGTTTATGCTTAAAACTATAATAAGGTTTTGGTAAATGAAATTGAATTGAGAAGTAAGTATGGAGCTTCCTTATTAGCTCACGTCTTGTTGGGGTTAGTCAAGGTTATTAAACATTCTGATAGTGTGAGGGGCATGGAGCTTTCCCATTGGCTCAAGTTTCATAGCAATCAGTCAAGGTTATCAAACAATCTAAATTATGAAGGAGAAAGGATCTTTTTCATTGGCTCATGTTTCATAGTGGTGAATATAAGTAAAAGAAAAGACTGACATTGTGAAAAACATGGAACTTCCTCATTGGCTCACATTTCATGGAGGGAAATTAATTAAAAAAATCTAAAAAGGTGAAGGTACGTATAATTTTCTTATTTTCTTGCATTTTGCAGACAAAGGTGATTCCCGAAGCCAGTTAAAAGCTATCACGTGTCACTCTCTTGTTCATCCTGATAGGAAAAAATTCAAATGGCTATAACTTTCAATCCAGAGCTCCAAATCATACAAAACCAGTCTCATTGGAAAGATCTCCTCAAGATATTTAGTTTTTCATCATTTGATTCAATAATTTATGGTGTTTGGAGGGATAAAATGAGAAAATAAATAGATACAAGTACACCTGGTAGTATCAACTATTTTTTTTTCATATGTGGCAATGAAGGTATGGAATTAATCCCAAAATACTAATAGAAAATTGGATATATTAAGTTAGATAAATTATATTCCCAATCTAATTAAAAATATATTTCTTTATGAACAAGGAGAAGATTCACTTACTTTTCTAGGGGGAAATCGAATTGTATAAGTATGGGGGCTTGTCCTTGTTTCAAAAGAGCTAGTTTTGGTATTATGATTAAAATGGGGGTTAGTATTTCTATTTCCTTAAAAGGTTTAGAGCTATAATAGTGAATAATGCATGTTTCTTTTGTGAAATACATATAGATTTTAGTTTCCCAAGCTTCTGTGTCAAGTTGGTTGGAATTTACAACCATCGAAAAACATTAAGAGCATTTGCTTTATTTTCCCCTCTTAATAAATTCAAGATCTAAATGAAATAATTCCGCTTCTGAGTTTAATTTCTATGTTTTGGTTTCTGTATGTTGAATTATTGATTAATGAGTTATATTTTCTACAGCAATCTTGTGTTTGTTGCTTCTCTTTGTATTACACTAGATGCGTCCTCAATGGTTGTGCTTTGGTCATTAGCTCAATATTGTGTTGTGAGCATTTACTTTGCATTATTGTAATTTATTGTAAAATCCTTACTCTAACCATTTTGTCGAAGTGATTTTTGTTAGCTCTTGAGTGCATATTGGCCATACTTAAGTATAATTAGTAAATACTTTATTATAATAATTACATGAGATTTTGTGTCGAGTATTTTAGAGATTGTGTTGAAACTTTGCATCTGTTTTCTATCAATGAATGTCAATATTTCTTTGTAGAAATGGTCACTAATTAATCTAATTTTATTTACTTTCCACAATTGTAGGATTCTCTAAGTGTCAAATGATTTGATACAAGGAATATCTCACCATATAAATCCACCTTTATGAAGTTACAACTACCATAATTGATCCCACCCCATCATACTAACTTCCATTCATTCCATTTACTATTGTGTTTCTCTAATTATCACTGATGGTTCCTTCTAGCCTTAATTATATCATCAAGAGAATGCAAGTACAACTGAACTTTTCTATCTATAGTAACATGTGTCTGTTGCATTAAGCATATGTAACATCTTTTGTGAAAAATCATGAAAGTGAATGTTTTATTCATGGCCATGCTTATCCCAGATTGCTCCATCATTGAAATAAATATTCATCTCCCCCTCTACATTCAGCTTACACTGTGGGTCCTCTCACCTTGGTTCAAGACAAGACCAAAAGTAGTAGGATGAGGCAATCCCCTTTGTATGTACCCATCAATAATCTCAAGGATTGATCCCAAGGAAAGTGTTATACTCATCCCTGATTACAAAATGACATACCACCCAGTATACTTCCATCCAAGCATTTCCCCTTCCCTAAATAATTTCTTTCAAGCCACCAAGGGGTGTAGAATTGAGGACTAACATGCTTCTGGCACCGTTAACGAGGACTTATTGATATATGTTCATAGGTATTTTGGATTTTAGAGTGCAAATTCTGTCGACAGTGTTTCTGGTACTATTTTTGGGGGCTTCTTGATATATGTTGATAGGTAATTTTTCTTTCAAAGTGAAAATTTAATTAAAAACACTTTTAAAACCGTTTTTGGGGACATATTTACTCTGATAAAGGTTTAAAATACTTACCTTTATAGATATTTTCCAAAAATATGAAAATATAGATCAATATACAAATTATTGTCTAAAATTTCCAAATACAAACAAAATTTTCATGAAACTTGAGCCTTTGTGAGTAAAATAATGAGGGATTAGCAACCAGAAAAGTAGGAAAATTCATAAAGATCTGCAAAGCTTTATCTGTTAGTTTGTGAAGCTATCCTTTTAAAAGAATTTTGAGTTAATCTATACATCTAAGGTACAAATCCTTAGTGGTGGATCCGTCTTTCAAATAAAATATGGGTTATACTGGTGCAAATCTTCTATACACTCTATTGGTTAACTCTCACCTTTGTAAAATTAGAAGGAAGAAGATCCTTTTTCAAATATGATCCCATCATAATATTAGTCCCAGAGCTAGAGAATGCAGAGCCAAGAAGGAATTAGATCTAGAAACCAATGAGTTGTCAAAAGGCAGAAGAAAATATTGTTCAACTTGCTGAATTTGATCCACCTTTAGTGGAGGACTACTATAGCACATTTGATAGCTCTAGTTTGGGTAGTCCTCAAGCATATTTACATTCTTTGTTTCAATAAGGTTCAACATCTACAAATTAAAAAGGTATTTCTCATCTTCCTTATTTTTTTACTCTTGATAATAAATTATTTTGTGAATTAGAATCCTCAAGGGATTTCCATTTTATGGATCGTACTCCTCTACCTCAGAGGCCTCCAATTCCCCACCGTTTCAACTCTCATTTTGAAACTCCTCCACAAAATAATATGAAACAACCTCTACCAATGGATACTTTTATGGTCATCACTTATCTACTAATAAGGTTCATTAGAATGGTGGGATACCCTAATGAAGTACCAAATGAAATTAGAAGAAGGTTTCCTAGATTTCAAGGGAATAATTCCATAAGTGGGGAACAACATCTTATATTTTTTCAAAATGTAATGGATGGATATGAAGTAGAGCATGAAGTTGTTTATGTTAAGCTATTCATACATACATTAGAAGAATATTCTAGGGAATGGTACATTTTTTCCCCTATAAATTCAATTGATTCTTAGATAGAAATGAAGAAATATTTTAGATTACAATATGACAATAAGACTGATCCTAGGTTTTTATTATCAGAATTTTAAAATATTAAGAAAAATACTAATGAGTATGTGTAAGACTTGAATACTAGGTTCAATAAAAATTTGATTATATTTCCTATTAATTTAAGGCCTAGTGATGATTCTTTCTTAGTTAAGTACTTAGATTCCTTTGATAAGAAAACAAATTATTATATGAGGGACAAAATCCCTAGAACTCTAAGGTGCGATTTCTCTATGGATTTCCAAATTGAGAATAATATTAAAGAAGTTAAGAAACCTCCAAAGAGGTAAGGTTTCAAGTTGATTAATCCAAAAAATCCATAAGAAAGTAAGGTAATGGACTTGGAGGAGATGGGTAAAACTTCGTCCAGAGTCAAAGAGATCTCATACAATATTTCTAGAGCAGAGAAATGATTAGCTTCAAATACTCAATTTTAGCACCATGCCCAAGGAAAAAATAGATTTGGGAATAATCCCAAATGAGATCACCGAGATATGGACAGAGGAAAAGGACCTATGGGTTCAGGTAATAAGCAACAATCTTTCAAAGTGAATAAAGAAGTCCCAAATCCATTAAAAACAAGGGTATAATTAGTAGAAGAAGACCACGCCATTGAATGGTGTGATAAGTGTTTATTTCCACACTCCCCTTGTGAGAAAATTGTCGGAGATGATGGTGGTGTTGATGAAGTTGGTTTTTATGACATACACATGATGGAATGTCCAAAATATTCAATTTCATGAGACACTTCAACAAATCTATTATATGCTAAAAGTATGGAGGAATTTTGGGCTTGCACAAATCAGGTATTCTCCCTCCCTTCTATTGTTAATGCTGATATAGATATGAATCACTCATTTGATCTTCCAAATCATGAATTTGAATATTTAAGAGCTTTAATGATAAAAAATATGATAGTGGAATCCCTTCTGAAGAGGATAGATAGTTATTAATGAATGTTGTTGTTTCTCAAGAATATGAGTATAACCTTTGCAATAGACAAGTCAAGGGACCAATCCTTGCTCCCAAGCCAAAGATGTATCTCTTGAAAAATATCCCCAAATATGTCCCCAAAAGAAATAATCCTAAAAAATGTCCCATTATCTCTTGAAATCCAATAATTTTTTTTTCTTCCCAACTAATAAGGGATAACATCCCATTAGAAAATACAGTTACCCTGACCTCTAATACAACCCTACAAAAGTATGTTATATGTGATATGGCTCAAATTCTAATCTAGATAAAGATCATTGTCTCAATTTTGGAATTACATTGAATTACTGAACATAGAAGAAGAGCATATGAGTACTTAAGGCTAAAGGATGATATGGTTGTCGAGGAGAGGAGTACAAGTAATGTAGTGGTTCCTCATAATACAACTAAAGTTGAGATAAAAGAAGAACCAGAGAACATGAAAGAACCCTTAGAAGTATATTTAGTCACATCCTTGGTAGAATCCCAATTGGATGTGGATCCCTTCTTTACCACTTTGATTGTCAATGAATAACTTCTTCACAATTACATGTTTGATTCAGGAGCTTGATTTAATATCATGCCTTTAGAGGTCATGAATGAATTAGAAATCAATATAAAATATATTTTGGGAGATTATATGCCATGGATTCAAGAGAAGTACCATTTTTGGGTTATGTCAGAGGTCTGGTAGTATAACTTACTCCCTATCCTAGTAAATATTTAACTATGAATATGGTTATAGTTGACTGCCATGCTAAATGGGGCATGTTATTATGAAGAAATTGGGCTTCCAGTATAGGATGTAGTGTTCAAATGGATATTTTCTATACATATATACCATTAGAAAGGAAGCTCTTCAAATTTCATGGAGAAAATAAAATGATCCATCTTATTTAGGATCCTATGAATTCCTTTTATGAGGTATTATTTGTTGATACAAATTTGGGTAACTTCATAGGTAGTACAGATTTAGAAGATCATTGGATAGATACTAATGCACATTTTAAAGATGTCAATGTCACACGGACCATGAATTTTTATGGAGCATTTTCCAATGTTATAAAAAGAGTTGGAGTGGTTCTAACTTCTTCAAATCAGGTTTCTTTTAACTTCTCTTTTATATTCAAGTTTGAATGTACTAACAATATTTATGAATATGAGCCATTTCTCCTTGGTTGAAGAGTTACATGGAAGCATGGGATTAAGAATGTTGTTATAAAAGAATATTCTAAATTATTTTTAAAGTAAGTTAGAAAATTATATGTAACTAAAAACCAGAGGCTGAGACAATATAAGTATGTAGTTTGGGATCTCATAGAATTGTTTGATTCTTTTAATATCATTTATCATGAGAGAAATCAAAATACAATAGCTAAAAAATGTGTTTTCTTAGTCTCTTAGTATGATAATGAGATAGTGTACCCTTACTGCAATGATAAATTAGAATTGTTAATCATACCTTTAGTTACTCACAACATTCAACATTGGCAGGTTTTTGAGAATGATGCTCAAATTCAAAGGTTCTTAAATTGTCAATATGAGTTCAAAAATCATCTCATTGATCTTGAACCCATGGTGGAATTTTGTGAAGGAAAGGAAACCCTCTTTGGAAAATATGTAATTCAATTGAAAACAAATATTATTCTTAGAGGACTTGTGAGCCTTGAGTCAATTTTTATAGTGCAGACTGAGTTATGAACAAGCCTGTCCATGCACCCAAATATGTTGAAGAGTGTAACTTGGGAACTTATAAAAATTACAAAATGGCTTGGTTAGGATGTAGTATGAGAAAATAATAAAATAAATCTTATACAAAATTGCCAACGAAATAGCAGTATTGTCTGACATGGTCTTATCCAAAGCTGAAAGCTTATAGAGAAGATATTGGGATTAGAGAACATAATATATTTTTGAAGGACTTGGAAGGACATTTTTCTGAAGTTTCCTGTCAATGGTAGGAATCTCAAACAATTCTTGGACTAAGCCAAATGATCATGTACAATCATTGTAAAGTGTACCATTTTTTAATTGTTTTTTCCTTTTTTTTGTTATTTCCCTTTTTGGTCTCTGGTCTACAGTGACCAAGTTTCGAGATATGTTAGTATTTTGGTATGAATGTAATGTATCTTTTAAGAAATACTTGATTGTTTTATCTCCATGAATCCTTACCCAATTTATTAGGCATCTTGTCTCTGTTCTTGTGGTACGTGTAATTGTTAAAAAGATTATCTTATGAATGCAAGAAAACAAACAAGTTTGTCTTCCTACTTTAAAATTCCTAGAAAATACCTCGGATTGAGCTAGATGGAAAGGAAAATAGAGTGATACGCCTTCACTTACCAAAGTAGATATCCCTTTGATTTTTTTATGTGCTCAAGATGTTGGATTGGATGTTATTGCTTTAGATTTTGGAGACACTTGGGAAACACCTCCCCTTTATTTCTTGATTGATTGTAGATAAATGGATTGATTGATTGATTGAAGATAAAATGGATTATTGATAAAATTAGTATAATTTTGTTATGGTTTTGAGAAAATTTCCCAAGCTATTCAAGCTATCTCTCATGGAGGAGGAGAGCTCAATTTATAATTTTTGGGTGGTGGATTCAATGACTAAGATGAAGCCATGTTGAATTTAGATCAAGTGTGGAGAATAGATATGAGGAATGGAGGATTCTAGAGTGGAAGGCTCTATAAATTTGAATTAAAAATTCACATAGGGAATAAGCTTTCATTGAATTAAACATTAAAAAGAAGGAGAAGGTTAGAGAGGTTTCTAGATTTAGAGGTTTGAGGATGTGATTAGGATTAGGATTAGATTAGGTTAATAAATGATGATTAGGGGCAAGCTTACATAGAAAAGATAGGTGTAGGGATATGTAGAGTAGGTGGGTAGGTAGATATAGGAATATTAAATTCATAGAATTTAATAATATAGATTATAATGGGATAATAATTATCTTGTGATTAATTATTATATAGTTGAAAATGTATAAAATAAAGGATTAAAGGGATAAATGATTAAATGGGATATTTAGATAAATGATAAATGGATTAATGATAGGATTAGATAAATGAAAAAATTAAGATGAAGGATAAAGGGAATATTGAATATAATAAGATTAAATAATAATTAATCTCGTGATTAATTATTATGTGGATAGTGATGATGTTGTTTGTGGGGTAGATTAATCATAATTGATCATGTTGACATTTTAAATGTTTACATTTCCCCCCTCTTTTAAGTGTTATTGTGGAGAAATGATAGTTCAAATAAAAAGAATAAAATATGTTAGGATGATGATATGATGACCCCTTGAGGGGTTAGGTGGGGAAGGAATGAGTTGGGTAATCGCTTGAAAAGAGGAGAGGCCCAAGTTAATATATGAGAGAAGATTAGAGGATGAAAGGATTGAGGATTCAGAGGATTTGGAGATTTGAGGATTTAGAGGATAAGGGTTATAGGATTAGAATATTTGAGGATTAGAGGATTAGACGATAAGAGAGAGGATTAGAGTAATAGGATATTAAAAGATTAGGAGAGAAGGTTTAGAATATTAAGAAAGAGGATTAGAGGAATAGGATATTAGAAGAATAGGAGAGAGAATAGAATAAAGGATTAGAGAAATGAGAGATGTTGGATGCCCTAGTCAATGATGTATGACAAGGGTGAAGATTTAGGATTTGTGATTAGAGGATGTTGGATTTTAAGATGTTAGATTTTGAGATGCCCTGGTCAATGATGTATGACAAGGGTGAAGATGTAGGATTTTGGATTAGAGGATGTTGAATTTTAAGATGTTATATTTTGAGATGCCCCAGTCAAGGGGTGAATATTTTGGATTTAGATTTGAGGATGCCCCAATCAAGTGGTTATAATTTGAGGATTTGGGATATAGGATGTTGGATTTAGAATTGTGGATTTATATTGATGTTGGATTTGGAGGATTAAAAGATTGAGGATTTTGGGATGATGAGAATAAGTATTGGCTATTGGATAAATTTGGATGAAAGGATGTTATTTGGGTGTGAGATTATATATGGATATTGATTGATTGATTAGATAGGATGATGTTAGATATTTAGTTAGATTATAATGAGGATGAGGTGTGGATGATGATAAGGATAAAAAATGATGATAGAGGGGGGTGTGCTACCATAAAGTTCCCACTGTTATCATCATTAGAAGTTTTGATAAATGTGGCATAGAGCAAGATGAACCATGGTATTAATATGTTGATGACTATATTTATAAATTCTCTTCCCCTCATATCATTGGAAAAATTAATATTATGATGGTATTCATATCATTGGATCAAAACATTTGCCTCATATCATATGCTAAATTAATACAAAAATATGGTCCTCATATCATCGGACCATGTAAAAGAAAAAGAAACAAAAGGAGCCTCATATCATTGACCAAAATGTAAATACAAACAAACAATAAAACACACATATTACATTTTTGTATGGATTTTGTGAATGTTTTGATTTTTTAGACTTTGGATTTTGGATGTTTGGATTTTTGGAGGTTTAGATTTTTGTATTTTGGATTGTGGATGTTGGATTTTGAGATTTTAGATGGGATAGGTGATGTAAGGTGGGATGTGAATTTCTCTAATAAGTCCCAAAGTGTGTCTGGGTAGGATGAAAGGGAAGGATTGAGGGAAATGTTATAGGTTGGATAGGATAGGGATTTTTTAATAGGTTAAGATTAGATGGGATGTAGGATGGGATATAGGTAGATAGGATAAGGTATGTGGTACATGATAAGATGAGGGATATGGAAGATGATAAGATATGTCTTGAGGTATAGATGGGATGGATTAAAGGATAGATGTGGTGTGCCCTCAAGTGTAAATTAGGGTGGCATATGTGATTTGATGGATAGGTTTGATTTTTCCCCAGGTGTAGGGTAGGATAGGAAGTGAGAGGTATCTAAAAGGGATGATGCCCCTAGTAGATGGTAGTAAGGTTTCCCCCAGTCATGATGATAACATGTGAAAAGGTTCATGAGGAGCATTGGATGAAAAGGAAATGGTCATCGTCTTACCATAAATTTTTGATCCAAAAGGATGTGGATGTGATGGAAGGAAAATGACATCAGTGATTAAAAAAATATGAGCCTAATGACACATGTTGTAAGGCAAGAGTCAAACTAAAATAAAAGTGTGACCAAGGTTTAAACAATACCTAGAAACATATGAGCCTGATATCTTTACGAGATCAAAGTGTGTGTGATTGTGATGGTTAATTACCACTTGAAGTGAAGACTTAATAGGTAGTATGTGAAGAAAAACTAACCAATTTATAGGGAGTGATTAAGTCAAGTAGGTTGATGGAAGGTGAACTAAAGGTTAAATTATGCATTTCTCCAATGTCAGTGAAGAGTCCATATCCCCAATGGAGATACATCTGATTCTTGTCACAACATTTCTCTACTTCCAGCCAAGCATCCATAGCCCCGGTACAGTTGCTAGAAACACCCGTAGCGAGAGTCTTGAGGTGGATTTCATTTTTTAAATTATTTTTTATTTTTTAATTTTGATATGATTTTTCTCTTTTTGATGTTTTTATGTGTTTTTTACACAAAGAGGTTCCACTCTCTTGAGAACTCTTAAGGGGTTAAGAATCACTAGTGGCTTACTAGGGGTGGAAATGAGTGTGGTGATGACAAATGAGCAGGTGTAGGCATTCGATCAAATGAGTGTACGATAAAAGAAGGAAGAGGAAAGTAGAGAAAACATGTCAATAAATTAGACAAAGTGGAAGGAAAGTCCAAAAGCATGCATAAAGAGGTGTATATAGCTGTTGCAATGAAATTTGATGCGGAAGGATTATGTATGAGGGAAATAGAAGGAGATAGAAGAATAAAGGAGAAGGGCGAAAGAACACAAATTTTTCACAGGAAGAAAGTGAAGGAAAGGGAAATCCCAAGAAAGAAGTAAGAATGGTGTGAAAGGGTGCTCGTAAAGGATTGTAGCCAAGAAAATATGCCAAGGTATAAAATCAAGAGTGCGTGTAACCTGAAAACTTTGAACTCAAAGCCAAAACTAAACTATAAGTTGTCTAAATAACAAAGTTTGATATTTTGGACAACAATTTCTTTGACCCAAAATGAGGGTTAAACTGAGGAAAATATGGCTAGATGAAGGGTTCATAGTGATTGGGAGAGGAATTTTCAAGTGGGGGCTTGGTTGTCATGAAAAAAAAAACAATTTGCATGTTATATATTTACCAGGACAACAATTGGCTCTAGGTTGGGGACATTGAACTATACATGGAAATAGAGAACCTCCAAACTCTCTTGGGTAAGTAGACCAATTCCTTTAAAATTGGGCAATAGATTAAATCCTTCACCAACTAACACAAGTAATGACACAAACAAGGAAAATAATAACAAACAGAAAGGGAAACACACAAATGAAGGGAAAAATATGCTATATGGGAGAAACAATTAGAGAGGTATGGGAATAATTTACACACACCAGAAAATGGGATGAGAAAAGTATGTACCATCATGGAACAATGTAGTGAATTCATGCCACTTTCAAATCTCAAAGATAATCATATAGTCATGTCATGCTCTCATTATGGCAATGCATGGTTTTAAAAGAAGGAGAGAGACCAAATTTATTTTGTCATACTGATATTACACAAAAATGTTTTTTGCATAAAATGACCACTCTTTTACTTTTTTGAAATTTTTTATTATATATCCTTTATTTGATATCTTTCCACCATAAGAAATCATTCTCCTATGTTTTCAAAAATAGATTTTTTGCTATTGAGGTAGTCACCATCCTTAGGTTAATTTTGTATGACAATTGATTATAAAAATTAGAAGTGAATTTGGAAGTGGTGAGAGAAATATGATTCTTACTCTATTCACAAGATTCATATAGCTTCTTATTCAAATGTTGTTCTAAATGATTAATTTTTGTGCATACTAGCTCATCCTCAGTGCAACAAGACTCACATGATACATCTTCCTTATGGAAGGGGAAATGACACAATGTCAGAGCTACAACATGGGAATCATCATTTGTTCCATCTTGAACATCTCCTATAGATTCTTCTTATGTGTAGGGAAAGGAGAAGACATTATGCTCAAAATTATGATTGTTGTCACATTCTTTTGGTGATTATAGGGAAACCAACTCATCAGAGAGATCATGTGACCTTTGTTCATCTACAATTGTTTCAACAAGGAAATTGAACTCTTATATTTGTTCTATTTCATCATTGGGAATTTTTTCATCAAATGAAGATACAAAATTAGAAAGGAAATCATGAATAATTACCTCAAAATCATCCTCTTGAAGAACCTATGGTGGAGAAGGAGGATTCATTTGTTGAATGTCTTCATAGTCTATGGAATTTTTAGCAAGCATTGGATCATCAATTATGAGACAAGAATTCTCATCTCCCATGAAAATTGCTTCTCTAATGGATTGTTCTTTATGCCAAAGTGTAACTATGGACGAAGACTCAACTTCTATAATGTTTTTATCATCTACCGAGGTATTGAGTTGAAATTCATTGGAATTTTCAAGAAGATGACATTCTTGAGAGGACCTAAAGATTCTCCCTAGAATAAAAATTGTGTACTATGATGAATAACACAATTTTCTTCCAGAATGTGGGTCCCCTCTTCACTGTGGAGTTCTTCAATCTGCTCATACTTTTCTTACATAGCCTCAACACAATTCAAAATTTCAAGATTGGTTTGAGGGTCAGAAATTCCTTCTGCAAATCTCAAAATTATTTACACATACTCCTTTTTTAATGTTGGCCTTTCTTTATCTCCATAAAAAATAAAATCATCCAAAGGAAGAGAGACAAATTACAATAATTTTAGTTCATTAGTCAAAATTGTATAATTCAAATCATTACCTTTAAGAGATTCTTTTTTCCTTACTTCATCTAGAGATTCATATTCATTCTATTCATACAAAATTTCATATATTTTTTGCATCCTTCTCATTAGGCTCTTAGATTATTGATCATCAGCCAATGTAACTCCCCTTTTCTTTCTGTTAGCAACACTCCATTTAAATTAAAGCCAAAAGCATTTTGTAGTAGGATCTTTAGATGTAATAATATTATCCATTCTAGATATCCTTTTTATAACTAGTGTAGAAATGTCACTGACCTTGTCTCCTTTTGTTGATTATAGATTATTGGTTGAAGAAAGAGACCTCTTCACTATGTTAGAATCCATAATTTTGTAAGATCTGGTCCATGATAATGTCTTATCAAAAATCTATATATCTTGATAGTCATCTTATTCTTTATTATTGATGTCATTTATTGGTGGTGAATACCAATCTCAAATCTTCATCATTGTGATGTAGGAAAAAATGTGACATTAATTCATTCCTTAATAGGGACACCTTTAGATTTTTTATATATTTTTGGATTGAAGAGATCTTTATAGGGTTCACAAAGTCATATCTTCGCCAACAAAGTTACTAAAAATTGTTGGCGAAATAATTTATCATAGTTTAGAATATTTTTTTACACCAATGGTCACAAGGCTAAGCCCCTCCTTCTTGGGTATGTAGAGGCTCCCATTATTGACTATAAACAACCTAAATTTATGGGGTGGTTATTAGGGTGGGGATCACACATGAATACTTGACTAAACCTATGGTGAAATTCTTTTACAATATACAAGGGAGAAATTTACTGTGAAGGGAAGGTAAAAAAGAGTGGGATAAATAGGGAGGGAGGGTTAATGCTATGAGTAGACTTATAGAGTTCACATACATTAACCCAAGTAGGGCCACACTTAATTATAAGAACACAACCATATCAGAAATAAAAAATACTAATTAAACAAAAACATAAATTTCTACATATCTATTAATCAAGGACAAAAATTTCCTTCTTGGTTGTATTAGATCACAATGCTCGTAAATTTTAAGAGTAGAAAATATAGAGGAAAATAGACAAGGAGATAGAGAAAATTTATCTTTTATTGCTTGATGTAGTAGTAATACAAATTCCATCAAGTTACAATAATAAAAAAAATAATTCCAATTTATAGCATTACAAATGCCTTTTCATCTCCCACCACATGAATTTTCACATTTCTTCATCACTTGTGACATTTCATATTCCTAGGGAATAAGAGTGATTCAATTTTTTATTAATGAAAAATGACTCATACAATGTTAAGTTGAAGGTCACTTAAGACAAAATAGTGAAAAATTACATTCTTAATGAAGAATTATAATGTGGAGAGGGAAGAAAGAAGAGAGAGGAGGGTTGATCAATATGATGAATATGAATCCTCTGTTGATGAAGAACCTACTTCTGATGGATCATGAATGAATGATCCCATGAATGAAGATTCCTTGCACTTGACTACCTGTTGAATTAAAATACTAAGATTACAAATATTTCTTCTGCGATACATAGACACCTTCCAGGATATTTAATAAGTGTTCAAAAACAATGTTATTATATCCGTACTGAGATAGGAATATGATGATAATATTTGGTGAAAAGGTAGAAGTTAGGACATGGAGATCACTATCTTACTCCTCTCGGTCTTGAAATTCCTTTCTGTGATAAATATTTTTTCTTGAATGCAATCAACCTTAACATGCTCAAAAATGATCTTGCTTGTCTATTACTTATTGAAATAGGTCTTCATCTTGTAGATATAAGGATTACTACCTGAATCAAGTTATTATCTTATGACCACCCATTTAACTGAATTTTTGTGATTGTATATGCTTCCTCCTGTGAAGTGTGAACAAACTTCAAGGTATTAAATAACACTACTAAATGAATTGTAACATGTGAAACAAAATGATTTCCCATTATTGAAAACATGGTAATCCTTTTGAACCCAAGATCAAATTCAAAACATATAGATCATCACATCACTCTCCTTGGATTCAAAATTCACCTCTGTGAGAAAGATGTCACCATTTTGAATGGAATCAACTACAGGGTACTCAAACATTTTATTTCTAATATGATCCTCCTTGAAATAGGTCCTTCTCAAGATACAAGAATTACTCTCTAAATGAAACTTTGTGCCTTTTACCTCCTTTTGGATGGAAACATTGTGGTACAATCTCCTTATCTAGTTAGATGTAAGAACATTCAAAGTACTACATGATTGTTTAAAAACCCTGCTATAATACCTTACACTGTGTGGACTTGTGATAAATTCCTTATCCTATAAACATGATGGATTAGGTTGAGTCACATTAGGAATAATGGTTATATGATGCAAGGGAATCATTGTTATTCATTTGGGAGGCTCAATTCATGTTTGTAGAGGTTTAAATACTCCATCAAGATTCTGGTTTGGAGCTTCCTATGTATTTGGTTTGGAGCCTACATAAACTTGGTATGAAGCTTCCTGATTCACCTAAGTGATGAATATATCTCTTTAATGGATGTATTAAACCATGATAAATATCTTTTTTGATAATAAAAATGAGTTGAATCATCCAATTTATTTCATAAAAATATGCCATACATAATTCACCTCAAGACTAATGTTTTGGGAGCATGTGGGGGGTTTATCTCTGCTTTGAACCATGAGACAATTTCCTGGCCTTTAAACTATGGGGAAAATAAATGATATAGGTGGAATGTGAGTTTAAAATTAATTGTATCTCAATTTCAATAATTACTATTTTTATCAATTCCTGACTAGGATGGTTAGTTTTATTAATTTTTACCAATTTTCATTTTGTGATGGAGTAACATGGGTCCATGATTTTTCCTTTCTAAAAAATTACTATATTTGGACATGTAAAAATTTTCACAGTTACTATATTTGAATTGAGGTCTTTTGGATTTTGGATTGGAACGAAATTTCTCTCAATATTTTGGGTTTTAGTTCATGACCTTCTTCTCTAGTCTTTGAGTTTTTTCTTTTACCAAAACTTTGTAGATCTAAAAAGGAAACTTCCTAGGATAAAAATTTCAACTTGATACTGTAAATTGTATAAATAATTAATTTAAATGACCTTATAACCATCTTGAATGGATTTTTAAGAAGAATGCACTAGCAGTGTTTGATAGAGATTGGGTGCACCATTTTAGAGATATGAGCATTTTTCATTTTTGGGAGTTTGATATTCTAAAAAAGCTATAACAACATACATTTTCTACCATAGAGAGTTTGGAGGGAATAACACCAACATTTTAAAGTTATAAAATGGATAAATATGTGAGGTGAGGGATTTATTCATTTTCTTGCAAGTTTTAACTCAGGTTTTGACAATAGATCTTAATCAGGGTTGGAGTTTGGTTGATCTTGAGTTTCACTAGTAAAAGAGGGACAAAGGGGACACGAGGGACACCAAATTTACCTTTGAAATATATGGTGATAAGTGAAATCATGTGGTTAAGTGAGAATGAGATATAATGGTGATAAATTACTTCCGAGGTGTTAAAAATTGGGTTTTAATGTGACCAAGAGCTTAGCTGGATGGGTGGTTGGATGGGGGGTGCATTTTTGTTCCCCTTGTCTCATTTGCACCTCTTGCATCCAGGATTGCATTTTATGATTTAAAATTCACCATGGGTTTGAGTTAATGAAATAGGGACAATCCAGAGTGCAAGTTTGAATTTGATTTTAAAAATATGGAATTTGTTAAACCCTAATTATAGAGTCACATATGATAAGTAGATGTTAAGCAACTGTTGGAATGTAGATGACATAAGAAATAAGATACATAAATATAAAACCCTCAGTGTAAGAGAGGAAAATAATAAATTTTCTGATTTGCACTATCCCTCAAACTGATTTGGACTAGAAAACTGATGAGAAAGAAGGAAAAAATGTCGCAATCACACACTATATTTTGTAAATGTCAGATATTCTTGGACTAGGGTGCCTAGGTTGGGGTGAGGGTTCCTAGGTGCTAGATACCTATGCTAGGCATATGTGACTACACATGAGCTCCTAATTTATTTTTTTATCATGAGGTGGTCACTGATAGTCGTTGTTTGTCACCTTTATGTTTAACTATGATCACAAAATTCACTTGTAACCTGCAAAAGGAAGATTACCTAAAAAATCCTCAAACTACATCAAATCCCAGAAATAAAAGATGAAATATGGGGAGTTCGAATGACCTCAGTGGTCACCTAATTGAATGAACTTATGACCAAGCACTACCCTACATCTCAAACTCCATGTACTTCTTTTACGTGTGTGATAGAATCATGCCCTAGGAAGCCCTTGTGCAAATGCATGTGATAGTGGGAAATATTTAGATGTTCTAATGTAAATAGATGTATGGATGGAAAAATGAACTTATCCTCCTATGTGTGTATGCAAAAAATGCAGTCCCTTATTCCCATAAATGAAATCTAGATGGATTCCTTTGATGCTCTTAGATTCCTTTAGATGCAACCTTAGGTGATGATAATAGATGCTTAGAGCTTGGTTCTTTATTTTGGTCACATAGCTTTGTATTTATATTATACCCTTGTTTGAATTACATAATTTATAACTAAAAGGTGCAACCATAAGAAAATAAGATTCCCAAAATATAAAATAGAATTAAAAGAAGTGAATAAGATAGAAAGAGGTCGGGGACACCCAGATGGGACAAGGGCATCCTAACTGGGCGCTAGTGTCTAGAGTCATGAAAAATAAATAAAGTTCATAATGGGATTTAGTGTGTGCAAGAATAAAGAGAAATAAAGAAATACATAAAAGAGGCCAAAGATATTAGTTAATTACTATTTTCTCACTTAGGAATCATATGAATGGAATTATTTGTTTATGGACCTAGAAATGTACCCAAGTGCATGATTTTATGTCTACATTCAGCCCCACTTTATGTTTTTGAATGAATAATGGATAACATAAAGTATATCAGAGATGTGTACCTGATAACCATGTAGAGTGTGATGGTAATAACATTATGAAGAGACAAGTGAAAGCGTGGAGTGATAAAAATGAATTGTGGAAGATGAGAAAGAGGAAGTAACCCTAGGGGTGAAGCATATGAGTTGTGACATGTTTTACCTTATATTGTTATTGATGTTTATTGTTATTGGGTTTTTATTTTTTGCATATTAAGTATGGACCTATAAAAAAGATCCAAAGAGTATTAAAATTCGTGTATTGTGAAAACTCTGTAAAAGTGAAAAAAGTAGTAAAAAGGAAAGTGTGCACCTAGTGATCATGAGTGTAAAAGGATCAAAAATTTCCTTAAAATATTATATAAGAGATTTTTTTGGGTGATCTCATGCCAAGAATGATTTTTTTAGGCAATATCATGCCAAGTGAAAGTTTTTTGAGTAATCTTATGCCACACTAGAAGAGTGTTGGGGAGAGAGGTGTAGTTATACTCTCCTTCCATGAATGATTTCCAATTATACATAAAAATGTAGATGGTTTGATCCCAAATGTATTGATTATCCCAATTGAAGAAGATTATAGGAGATTGCATGCATTATATATTTTGAGGCCAACACAAGATCATGTGAAACAACTTTGTGAACTACTATAAACTCTGTTGATATGAGAAAGTAACTATAACTTCCCCTAGTCATAGGTGCACAGGAAAGGTCACCAGGGCATAGGTGCTAGTATATATATCTAGGCATTTGTGTCTATGCTGAAATGAGGACCCAAGTCAAAATATGGGCCATTTTGTGATTGTAACTTTGTTCTATTCATTTATTGTATATGCATGTGTTGAAGCTTTGAGATTCTCTATAGGGTGACTGATTCACCTAATGTATGCACCTCCTCATTATGGGTGTATGCCACATCACTAGGATAATGCGGCCCAAAGGAGAGGACTTGAAACTTATATAAAACTAATACCCTATAGGGGAGAGGTAATGTGCATGGTAGAAACTAAGGCACATGCAAAAAAAAGTGTCTAGAAATATGTGTTAGCATAATAAGTGACAAACATGCTATATAAGACAATGTCAACAAGAAATAGTGTAAAAAACATAGATCACAAAAAGTGGGTTTTAAACATGGGACATCACTCACAATGTCATAAGACAATCATGGTCGAAGTGACCCAAATCATACAAGTATTGACTAAGAAAGACATAATACATAACCAACAAATAATGGAATACAATAGCAAGAAATGGAAAGAAAAATTTAACAGAAAACTATGGTGAGAAATAGTCATCCAAAGAAAATGTTGAACATGACACACCCATTAACATGTTAGAAAGATAAAGATTATGTCAAAATGTGTATGTATCAATGAAACAAGTAGTGTGCTAGTAAGAATAGGAAGTAGTTTAAAATTAAACGATAAAACCTATAGTGTATGAGAGAGTAGATTCCCCTTGGAGCCTCGGTGGGACTAGTTTGAGTTACAGTGCCAAGCATCATTGCTACATGTAAAGATCTATAGGAAGTATTCATTTAAAACTAAAGACCAAGTGAGCATGCATGTGTATATGATAAAGATAATGACATACTAAGTATCCGTCTAGCATGGGAAACAAAGTGTACATGTACGTATAAGAAAATAATAATAAATACAACCAAGATATGCAATATGCTATGCATGAGTGAAATGGAATGATATACAATGTGAATGTGATAAGAGAAATGTGCCCCCCGAGTAGATGTGGATGAGCATGAGATGAGGTTCATTTATAAAATAGACCTCGAAACTTAATAATGAACTATATAACAAAAGTGCATCATCGGGAAATGTTTTAAAAGAGATGCTAAAATATAGATCATGAAGTGCAGAGCATAAAGTGCAGAAGAGGCGAGGTTCATTTCAGATTTAGACCCTCAACAGTCATGTATGAACCGTGGAACTAGAGTTTTTCATAGGGTAATGAAGATTCAAAGTGTATCAAGGGGTTTGTGATGATGCTTAGAAAATATTAGACATGTAATCATGGAGCATTAAGTGCATGAGATTATAGAAACATTTGATAACAATGTAAGGGGGAGAATCTATGATACCCCGCAACTATGTGAGTGATGGAGATCTGTGCGGTGATGTGAGAAGGACCTTGCCATAGCGATAGAGTTTGAAATGGGTCTTGAGGATCAAAATAAGGAGTATTTTGTTTGAAAAAATTAATCGGTGGTAGCTTATGTGGGATTGATGATATTGTAGAAGATTTGGGAGGAGATGAGGATGTACTAATTTTGAGAAGAAATTGCATAGTTTAACTTGGTAATGTTGTAGAAGACTTGAAAGGAGGAGGAGTTAGACTGATTTTGAAAGGTAGATGCTTAAGAGGTGGCGACACGGAAGAAGACTTAATAGGAGGAGGTTATGGAGGAAGGAACTTGAGAGGTGATTTCTTAGTTGTAGTGGATTGTATAAGTGATGCTTGAGTGACCAAAGAAGAAACATTAGAAGTGGTGGCATAATTCTCATTAGTCATAGATGAACCAGATTTAGCAACCCAATGATATTTAACAATTGGAGATGGACATGTAAAATTTTTTTAGCAAATGAAATGAAACTGTAATGCTTAATGTAGCCAATTTATCATTTTATAGCATAACAATCATTGTCATTTTGTCCATTAATTTGATGATAATTGCAATATGGGTGACCTTGATATCTTGCAATATGGTAAGGAGGATAGAAATGAGTAGGTGGAAATTTATAAATTGGTGAGTAAGGAGCTCAAGAATAATTTCATGTTTCCTAGCATTGAGCTCAAACTTGAGAGGTTCGGGTAATGGTAAGATTTGATTTTCGCTGATATGATAACATGTAGAAGACAAATAATTTGGATGGGATGAATGAGATGTAGAAGGATAACTAGCATGATCCTGAGAAGCATCCTTGAGATGTTAAATTTCAGATTTAAGAGATATAATCATTGATTCCATAGCTTGAATTTTGTCTTGAAATAAAGAATGCAAATATTGAATTGAATTTAAGATGGGTTGATTGGATGGAGGATCATGAAGGCTAGGTTTATCAGAGAGACAATAAAAAACTGGAACTTATTTATGCAGGTGGCATATTGTGAGGTAGATACATAGTGTATAGATATATTTGAATAAAATATTAACAAAGTGGGTAAATTTGAATTAAATCATACAAATAAATCAGAGGAACCTTAAGATCCTTGAAGAAAATAAAATTTGCAAAATAAGGATCTAAATGACCGATCACGAGTGGGGTTAACCAAATGATTTTAACAAATATAGAATTTGTAAAACCCTAATTATAGACTCATGTATGTTAAATACATGTGAATAAAATATTGGAATATAGATGACATAAGCAATAATATAGATAAATATAAAACCCTAAGTCCAAGAGAGGAGAATGACTTAGTTGATTCACACTATCACTAAAACTAACCTAGATTGGAAAAATTATGAAAAACAAGGGAAGAATCTCGCAATCAAACATTGTAATTTTTGGAAATTTCAGATATGCTTGGAATAGGGTGCATGGGTTGGGTTGAGGGCACCTAGATTCTATAGAGATCTATTGGGTGTCTATGACTGTGTAGGATCTCATAATCTAGTTTTTCTTGTTTCGTGAGGTGGTTGTTGATAGTCATTATTGGTCACCTGTTTGTTACACTATGATCATAGAATTCACCTATAAATTGAAAAGAGAAGATGACCTATAAAACCCTCAAACTACATAAAATCACAAAAAGGAAAGATGCAATATGGGGATTCAAATTGACCCCATACATCATGTGACTGAGTGAACTTATGACCAAGAACTACATTACATCTCAGCCTCCATGTAGTTCTTATGTGTGTGTGATAGAATTGTTCCCTAGGAAGTCCTTGTGCAAGCGCATGTGATAGTAGATGATATCTAGATGTACCAATGTAAATAGATGTGTGGAGGGAAAAATGAACTTCCCCTCCTATAGGTGTATATAGAAAATGCATTCCTTTGACCCTTGAATGAAATATATATGAACATCTTTGATGCTCTTAGATGCTTTTAAAGGTAGCCTTAGGTGATGATAATAGAGGGTTAGAGCTTGGTCCTTTATTTTGGTCACATAAATTTATATTTATATGATTCCCTTGTTTGAATGTCTTAATTTATTACTAAAATTCTAACCAATAAGAAATTAAAATGACCATTTTTAGATAAAATAGATGCAAAATAAGCGAGTAAGATAGAAAGAGGTTAGGGGCACCGAAAGGGGACAAGGGTTCCTGGGCGTTGGTGTCTAGAGTCATAAAATATGAAGCAATAAAGTTCATACTGGGTTGTAAGGTGTGCAAGACAAAATAGAAAGGAATAAAGACAAAAAGAGGCCAAAGGCAACATTCAATTACTAGTTTTCTCACTTTAGAATCATATGAATGTAAGTATGTTTTTATGGACATAGAAATGTACCCAATTGTGTGATTTTACATCTACAGAATGACCTAGGTGAAAAAATGGTGAGGTGTGAGTTGTGAGGTGTTGGCTAAGGGGGGTGCATTTTTTTCCCCCTTGTCTCCTTTTCACCCAAGGGTACATCTGATTCTCCAAAATCTTCCATGGGGTCCATTCATCATGAAAATTGGACCATGCAACTTAAAAAATAAAACTCACACATCCACCCTAACAACCCAAGTCAACATATTAAGTGATGTAACTTAAAAACCAATGGGGTACAACAATTAGTGTCTCCTTTTCTAATTTTCACCTTTGGGGACAAAGCATGCTCGAAACACCACTCATGCCATTTTAGGATGCTGATATCATCCACCTAGTCCAAATCGAGAAACCGACAATGACCTTTCCACCTTGGGAACATGGAATAATATTTTAGGGTCAAAATTTTATGATTTTAAATCTAAATAACTTTTTGACATCATTATAGAAATGATCAGGAACTAATTCTACCTTCTATTTCATTTTTAGGGCCTATTTAATTCTTGACTAAAAGGGCAGCTGCAATGTCCTGGATTCCCAAAAAAATATTTAAGTCTTGGAACAAAATTTATGTGTACATCATGTAGATGGTTCCAAAATATTTCCATTTTTTATTTGTTTTCCTCCTAAATCCTTCCAAAAATCCCAGAATCATCCATACAAGTTGGCTTTCACCATTAGAGCCTTCATTCCTTGTGCTGAGAATCACCCGATTTTGTTCAAGTTATTCCTTCCATGAAATTTCCATAAAATACTCTAGAAATATTCAATTTAAAGTGACACCACCCTCGGATGATTCGAGTCTTCCCTGTAGGCTTCTGAAGGGTGTTTACTAGGTGAAAAGGATAAAAAATGGCCCTTTCTAGGCCTCCAAAGAAAGTTTTTTCTCATTTAATTTTAGTAACTTCATCAATGACCTTTGTAAATACATCAATGCATATTAAACATGCTTGAAAATATTGTTATCATGTTCTTATGAGCCAAAATAAGGGTGAAACTATGGGTGGGTTGGCTAGAGGAAGGGTTCACAATGACAAGGAGAGGAATTTTCAAGTGGGGGCTTAGTTGTCATGGCTAGGGTTTTCAAATTTGCATGTTATACATTTAGCATAACACCAGAATAGATATGAGTACAAAAATTGTCTCTTTGTCAATTCTCATTTTTGTGGTGGTCACTGGTCATTACCTTCCCCAATGCGAGTCTTGCATAGATTTCCTAGGTGCATGCCCTAAAAATTTTAAGACGAGAAATGCATATGGTATAGGACAAATTAAGCCACCATATTCGATATATTTGATGGATTTTATTCTATCAAAAATCTACCATTACATTCTCATTAGAAAATAGATACCATGGCTTAAATCAATCCTATCTTGAACCTATTCTTGATGATATCTCACAATTTTTTTTGGTTTTCTCTTCTAGTCAATGGTGGAAGGACTATAAATGGTTACCAAATACACTTTTTCACAATTACTCACCCACTAAAGTTTATGAATTGATGTCTTCCAATATTCCAATGATGTATTAAAATCGACTATTGTTTTTCATTGGGTGATTTAATTTAAATTGAATTAAATCTAATTCTAGAGAAACTATTCTAAATAATGATGTACAAATGATAACATACATTAAAGACATATGTAAACAAGAATGTACAATGAAAAACCCTAAGAAAGAGAGGGATTTAGGAAGAATTATATGATTTTTGACTAGAATCAAGGTGATCTAGGTAGGTGAAATATTGAAACAGATTGTAGAAAACGTTGTTGATGCTAACTGGACATTATGGAACTCAAAAAATGATGCAGGATAGGGGCACCCCCAAGAGGGTAGGATTTCTTAGGCACTGGTAACCGTGCAAATATTCAAGATTTGATATCTTTTATGTTGCAAGAGGTTCTTTGTTGTTTCTTATTTTTTTCTTGATATTCTCTCTTTAATCACTGAAGGTACCTGTAACATGAAAAATAGAATATCTACATGTACATGATCACAAACCACATCAAATCTAATAAAAAATATGAATAATATGGATTTGAATTGACCCCAAAAGTCACTCAAAGAGTGACCTTACAACTGAGAGTTGCACTACATCTCAAACTCCATGTAGTTCTTGTGAGTGTGTAGAAATGATGCCCTAGGATGCCCTTGTGCAAGTTGCACCAATGATAGCAAACTAGATCTAGAATATAGAAGATGTATAGTATGTTTGGATGGAATAAAACAAACTTCCCCTTCCTATGTTCTGTATGTAGAAGTATGCATCCCTTCCCCTTGAATGGATGTGCTAGATGATTTCCTTTGAAGTTCTTTTGCGCCTTTTAAATGCAAGCTTAGGTGATAATAGTAATGCTAGTTCTTGGTCCTTGATTTTGGAGAAGTAACTAAGTATATATATGATTCCCTTTGAATTTCATAATTAACATTTGGAAGGTCGATCCATAAGTGAAAAAGATGCTAGAAAGATAAAAGAGACCCAAAACGAGCGAATACATGTAAGAAAGGGCCAGGAACACCCAGTATGGATAGAAGTGCCTAGGTGTTGGTGTCGTAATTATGTGCTAGTGTCTGAGGCTATAAATGATAAATCAGTCAGGTTCTATTAGGGTTGTAGGGTGTGTCAATCTAAAGAGACAATAAAGAATAAAGAAAAAAAGGCCAAAGATGGTTTTCAACCACTAGTTTTCTTGCTTCAGAATCATGTATACATTAGTATGCATTAGTTACTAGAAATGTACCCAAGTGCATGATTTTGTGGATAAATTTACCTCCACTTTATATTGTTGAGTGAATACATGATAACATAAAGTAGATAGAAGATACATACCTTATGATCCTGAAAAAAAGAGTGTTGGTGATAGCATACTGAGTGAACAAGTGAAGCATGGAGTGATTGTAAAGTGAAGCATGAAGACTAGGAAAGGGACCCAAGGGGTGACGAATATGTGTTGTATTTAATTGTTGTAGATTATATGAGCTATTTTTTGTTACATATATGGACGGACCTGCAACATAAGATCAAGAAACTATTGAAATTTTTGTATGTCATAGATCAGAGAAGCATGTGTATAAGTATGTAAAGGTTGTAAAAGTGTGTAAATGGAAACTATGCCCCTGATATGTAAGAGAGTAAAAGATAGAAAATTTTCTTGTTAGTTGAAGTTTTTGATTTAAATGTTGAAGGTGAGTTTTTTGGGTGATCTCACGTAAAGAGCAATTTTGTTCAGTGATCTCACTCTGAAATAAAGTTTTTGGGATATCTCACGCCAAAGGTGAGGTTTTTGGGCAATCTCATGCCAAGTACGAGTTTTTTGGGTGATCTCACACCAAGATCTAGTGTTGGGGATAGAGTTTCATTCAATAAAATTTGTATATTTTATTAAAATTTGATTGCAAAGATCTTCTATAACTGATAAACAATGAAATATAAATTCTAGACAATTTATTAATTTTAACTATAAAAGGAAATGAGGGGGATAAGGCACTTATCTCAATTTTGTTTATCCCAAAGTGAGTCTAAACTAGAAAATGTGATATAAAATGAGCATAAACAATCATAATTAGGATAATAAAAATGCAAGGATGCTTGTGATGCCTGCACATGGGTTCTTGGGCAAGGATAAGGGTGCCCGTGGGTGTGTAAACCCTCTATATGGGTGTTGGAGTTTGTAGAAATGGTTAGAAACTGGTTCCTACATTGTCGTTAGGGCTTAAAATTTATTCTTTTTTGGTTGCCTTTATATCACAATTGGATCACTGAGGTACTTGTAAATCTACAAAAAATATCCTCCTGTAAAACCCTAAAAAAGATATCAAATCCTAAAAAAGAAAGATGCAAAATGAGGGGTCAAACTATACTCAACTATCACGATGGTGAACTTACGACTTAAGAATTTTACTACATCTCAGACTCGTTGTATTTTTATGTGCTTATGTGTGCAATAGTGCTCCTAGGTCTCCCTCACACCAATGATGCCAAGATAACAAGTGATAGTTAGATAAAATGCAAATATGTGGATGGAATAGAATGAAATCCCCTTCACATGCAGTGTGTATGTAGAGTAATGAACCCAAATGCTTTCCCTTGAGATATGTAGAGATATATCCCTTGTTAAGAATTTACAACCCATATAATGGTATGTATGTTGTGTTTATATAGGGATCTCTTGATTGAATTTTGACACTAATGACCTAACATGTTGACTAGTACCTCAGGATATGAGAGGGAAAATAAAAAATACCAACCTCAAATGTCAAAAATAAGATCAAGCATAAAGAATACATGTGCACCCATGATGGATAGGAGTGTCTGGTACTAGTTTCCATTCTTGGGCGTTAGTGTCCATAAACAAGTGACGAAAAATGAGTGAAGACTGACAAACAGGGATCCATGTAACCTAACCAAAACTGGGTGTATAAGTGATAAGTGTGAAAGATGAATGATATAGAAACAAAAAATTCAAACGAATGGACTATGGAATGGATCACCAGTGAATATTCTTCTTACGCAAGATCCATATATAAAATAACATACTTGGTGGTATAGTGAATAGTAGTAAGTGTGTGATTTTGTGTCTACATAGGTCTAGTTTTACTCTACTTCTATGAATCTACCCTCATAATCGCAACTTAGATGGTATGTCCCAATTTTTTCTATTTTTCTTGATTTATTTTTATTAGTTCCAAATTTGATTTATCGTAAGAGATAGAATGTATTATATGACTACAGGCTAGTGCCTGATACTGTATAGCTACTATGAAAACTATTGTAAATTTTTTTGTACTGATAAAATGAGTATTTTTTTCCAAGACATTAACACCTAAGGGAGGATAGGATCGCCCAAGTGCTAATTTTTGGGTCTAGGTGCTAGTTTTTACTCTATGTGTGAATTCCAAGTCTGATTCTAGATTATTCCTGTATTGTTTTTGTATTGTATTGATCTGAAATGTATATATGAGATGTTGTAGGGGTGATTTGTTCACCCAATATATGCCCCCCTCATTTCGAGTGCATGTGATAACTATAAGAGAATACAGCCCAAAGAAGAGGACTTGATGCTAATCTGAAGTGGATTCTTGTAGGGAGTAGGGGATTTTCTTAGTAGAAACCAAGGCACATGTAAATAAAGTGGGCTATTATCAAGCATTAGCAGTAAAAGTAGCTAGTACGAAAAATAAGACAATGTAACAATAAAATGTGTATACAAGATGGACCACAACAAGTGGATTCAAAACATGGGACATCACTCACAATGTCACAAGACAATTAGGGCTGAAGTGGCCAAAATCATACAATGATCACACAGACATAGGAAAAAGTCAACAAATAGTATAATATAGTAGAAAATAAGATCAAGAAAAATGTATTAGATAACCATGGTTATAGATAGTCATGTCTAGGAAAATTCTACACATGAAGCACCTATTAGCATGCTAGAAAGATAAATAGTATGTCAAAGAATTTATATATCAGAAAAAAGTAAAGTGCTAAGAAGTAGTAAATGATGAAAAAATATAACATATAATGTGTGAAAGTAGTAAATGTAGATGCCCCCAGAAGCCTAGTTGGGACTAGAAAGGGATTCAGTGTCGAGCATCATGCATTTTTCAAATATTTGTATGAGATATTTATTCACATTCATAGATCAAGTGAACATGCATGTGTATATGATAAAGATAATGACATACTGAATATCTGGATAACATAGAAAGCAAAGCACAACATGTAAGTAAAAAATATAGAAAGAGTAAGTGCAACCAAGATATGCAAATGTTATATGAGTATGATGATATAATATGTAATATGTTAATGTGATAGGATTTTTTCACCCACTAGTGGATGTGTATGACATGAGGTTCATTTATAAATGCCCCCTCAACAATAAATAACCAACAATAGAACAAGAGTGCATCATCGGGAAATGAGTGTGTTGTGCAAAAGTAGATGTTATAAACATGTATGATGAAGCACAAAGCATGGAGTGTGAATGATGTGAGGTTAATTTCAAGATTATACCCTCAACATTCAAGTATGAACATTAAAACTAGATTTTGTTAATGAAACCTTATTTTTCCATGTTTTATCCCATGTAAAATACTGTGTTATTTTGGTATCATTTTTCAGTATGTATAATATTGATGTTTTATAATAAACACTTTACTATGTTTTGTAAGGAAATGTTATGTATTTTCTTTTTATTTTTATCTTTTTATTGCTTCTTAAAATATGGGTTAAATGAACATTTATGAGTATTAATACTATATTGGGAAAGCATGTGTTGAGTCATAACATGAGTTAACTAAAAATTAGCACATGAATCATTTGTGCACTAGCGCAGTACTAGCCTTATAGCATAGGAATCACCATGGAGTGTAGGAATCGTCTAGATCACTAATCTAGACTCACCTGAAATGAGGGACTTGTGCAAAAGAGATAAATGGCTCAAATGGCTAAACTATGAGTGATATAGTTGGCACATCAGTCAACACAATGGCATGATCACAAAGTGTGAACTACCACCTAAAACTTCATGCATATTATGAGGTCCATGCAATCCTAATTTAACTTCAATTACTTGAATATGTGATGAAAACAAAAACTTATGGAATTATGATCATTATGAAAATAACAAATTAATTGTGGATCTGCAATATATTTTGGCATCGATTGACTATCTCAAAGGAGTCAATTATGGGCCTCATGTGTAGTTAACATGATTATTTCAATCCAAACATTACATATATCAATCCTTCCACAATTGTAATTCTTAAAACAACTAGTTGTTGTAGGAATCATCTAGTTAAGTAGTTATTAATTTCCAATAACCGGTCCACTCCTAGAGAGACTACGATTTCTCTAAATGTAAAAGAGAAAATTTAATAGGAATATTAGTTAGTCGAATTATTGTAAAAGTAATAGGAATATATTTTGGCATTGATTGACTATCTCAAAGGAGTCAATTACAGGCCTTATGTGTAGTTAACATGATTATTTCAATCCAAACACTGTATATATCAATCCTTCCACAATTGTAGTTCTTAAAACAACTAGTTGTTGTAGGAATCATCTAGTTAAGTATTTATTAATTTCCAATAACCGGTCCTCTCCTAGAGAGACTACAATTTCTCTAAATATAAAGGATAAAATTTAATAGGAATATTAGTTAGTCGACTTATTGTAAAAGTAATTATTTCAATTCAATTAACTGCAGATTCAAGGGAAAACTTTACTTGTGTGATTTACAACGTTGAACTTGATCGAAGGGAAGGAGTAATGGCCAATACTCTCTAACAAGAAGGGGGGATTTACTGTTCATATCCTTTCTTTGTTTTTCATTGATTTGAATTATCATCATTGCATTATTTCCAGTACCTTTAATTCTATATTCAATAGTTTTTTGTTGTCAATCCATTTCATTTTGTAATTATAGTTCATATAATATTTAGTTAATCTTGTTATTAAATAAGTTCTAAGAATTATTATGACTATTCTCATTATTACAAATAGCCATATACACCTCCTTGGAATGATAAACATAATATATAATTAAAGTGTGAGTATCAATGACACTCGTCACTTTTTAGCGTTGTTTCTTGGTACCTCAAGGTGTTAACAAAGGTTTAGGTGTTAGCTATAAGTGTTGCCTGGTTGTCTAGTAAGTTTCCATTCAGAAATTTTATTACCATAACACTTTATGTTGAAGTAAGAGGACCTTGTAGTGATAACAAGAATCCTCTATGCTTTGGATTATGCATAAAAAAAACAATCAACGTAAACTCTGATAGTTAGGGAAATTTACTTAATATGATATAATTTTATGTTTAGACCTACAGGATGTAGAGGTAGATTCATTAGAGTAAATTTTCAAAAAACCCCTCTAAACCAACCTATGGACCAACGTGCTAACCAAGGAAGGATGTTTGATGAAGCACATAATCCCAATGGTGTATAAAATGAAAACCCTCCACTTGGAAATTTTTTTACTTATCCCATACAACTGGATCCTAATGGTCATGCTCCTATGAAAAATATATCCCACTCAATTCTACTAACCTTTTTGGGATTAGTCTCATAATATCCTAACTAGTTTTTTTTTAATTCAATGTCTTTTGCCAAACCTATGATTATACTTCTGATTCTTAGGAGCTCAAGTTATTTCTCTCCACTTTAAAAGATAGAACTATGAGATAGTTCATGGGTTTAATCTCTAACTACATACATAGTTGGAAGGAGGTGGAAACATTTTTCTTGGATAAATACCAAGACTACTATAGAGTCCTAGATAGGAAGGAAGAACTTTTTTGAATTCAAAAAAAGGAGGATGAGAGTGTGGAAAATGATCTTAATCGATTCCTCTTCCTTCATAGGAGGTGTGGTACTGGTCTGGATATTAATCTACTCAAAAAATTATCCCTCAAAGGATTAGATGAGGACACAAAGGAAGCCTTCAACCTTATGGGAAAGGGAGACATGAAAAAATTAGAATTTACAGAAATCATTGACCTCTATATAAATTACTCCTGAACTTGCCCCAACATTTATAGATAGAAAGGGAAAAATGGCTAGTGGTGATATATCCAAACTAAGGGAATAAATTTAGAATTTAAGAACAAACCTCTTAGTTCAACGCAATAAAACTATGGATAGGGAGAAATCCAATAATACATAACCTTTGTTCATCCACTGCCAAAGATGTAGAGACAAACATGGGATTAAGCACTCCCCTGAGACAAGAAGAAAAAAATTCTTCTCTATGAAATAAAGCATGCCACATACATATGTGGATTTCTTCCCTTTTTGAAGAACCATATAAAACAAAACAAATAAGATGAAGTTGAGTTAAAATATATGGCTAAGAGTCAAGGAGGGAATTTTCAGTCAAATAAAAATCACTCCTATATGCCAAAAATGCAATGGGTCCCAAATCAATAAAATGCACCATGGCCATACCCCCTACCTTGGACACAATAATTCCTACTGAAGTGAAGTCCACAGTGGAATGCACCACCAAGTTATTATCAACAATACTGGGCTCCACATCCAAACATTACACAGTTTCAACAATTTAATCCTCAATACCAATAATAGTGGAACGTACCTCAAAGATCTGAGAAGAAATATTACAATAAAAGAAGACCCCAATGTCAATTTTTTTTTTTTACTAGACCCACAAATGCTACTCCATCCAAACAACCTGCCCATCCATAGATACCAACACAAACTATGGAAAATACAAAAAATGTGAGGTAGAGTAACTTAACATACACTATGGAGTCAAATAAAATCCCCACAATAACATTTATGGATTATAGAAATATTTTTGGACTAAATAAATTTCCTAAGGATTGAGAGGGTGCAAAAATTGGGCGTATAGACATGTGTAGGTTTCAATAAAGAAGGGTGCTCCTAGGAAGACAGGTTCAAGACTTAGCCAATTTTGCATGGAATGAGCTAAGAATAGGAAAAGCCGATGGAGTGTAGATCATGCAAAGATAAGAGGAAGAAGACTTTGAGGCTAAGAAAATTCTCTTTTGGGAACAAAGTAGAAGATCTAAGGTTATGCATCGACCATGGTAATAATAGGATTAAAGTAGAGTTAAATTGTAGATTAATCTATTATTATCCTTCTTGTAAAATCATGCACCTATTGGCGCATAGCTACTTTGACCAAGTAGACTATTTTTAAGATTCATGGGCGGTGAAGGGAAAGTCCCCACCCCTATATATGTTAGTTTATTTGCATAGTTTTGTACACTGTATGTATTTTAGAGTTATGTTTCCCTAATATTCTAGTGCACATGGCTTCCTGGTTACTATGATTATGTATTCAACTTATGTTATTTGATTATTTAATGCAATGGATAATTATGAATGGATTCTGGTAATATATTTCTATGATTATGGTACTTCTATGGTAAATATGATATTAATTCTTATGTGGTCAATATGTTTTCTTATTACATTTGTTTCCAATTTGAGCTCATAGATCTGATACTTATGATGGGATATATGCTTTGATAATGGTTAATTTGGACATTCATGCTAACATCTTGGAAATATTTCACAAAGGCAAGAGATGGTAGGCTTCACACACTTCTGGTAAGCATCCATATCTCTCTGGATGAAGTTCCATTGCACTTAGGAAATTGAGTTGGAAAACAAGACTACATTTGAGTTCTGTTATCGAGACCTCTTATCAAACTTTCTTCCACGATGTTGCATGATGATGGAGTATCAATTGACTCTTGTGGAAATTTAAATTTGGGTGGGCAAAGAACAAGAAAAATTTACGTGAAGATATGGTTTTGGACCTGATTTCAATGCACGCAAGTGGGTGGAAGATAATCTATATCATGAGCTCTATGAGACATTTTCTAGCTATTTTCTAATAGAATTGTATGAATGGTTTTCAGCATATGCATCAAAAAAGAGATGGACTTATAGACCAATGTTTTGGATGTAGGAAGATTACTAGAATTTTTTTGATGCAGATGGATCTTGGATGAGTTTTTTATATCATTGGTGGGTTGGTGTTGTGCATAGTTATACTTTGGAGTACATTGTTTCTATGTATTCTTGTCTAGAAGTTGCTAAGTTTGAATTTTTGCATGAGCCTAGAGGATCTTAAATTTGTGTTATTCCTTTGGAAATTAATATATTTATGGTGGTGTTGAGTTTGGAGACATTACTTATAGCTAGCTAAACCCACCACCATGTGTAGTGGTAGGGCAAGTGTGGTGAAAGATGGCAAACCTAATAGTAGAAAGGAAGAGAGAGGAAAGGTGGATCAAGTATAATGTAGTGTGGGAGATGGAATTGGTAAAGTAGTGTGATGTTGAGGAGTCTATGGATTTTTAGATGTAAATGTATCACAAAGGATCAAAATCTCACGTGGAAGATGTGGAGCTAGAGAATCTGGTTCTCCTAACCTTAGGTAAGTGCAGAAGATAATTCCCTTCAGCTTTGCATGAGAGCATCTTAGAGGAGGAAAATTTGAGGACCGCAGGCACGCATCTGATCCCACATGGTGATCTAACTCTTGTTCTTGGTGTTCCAATTTAAGAAGTAATCATTGATAAGAAGGTGATTATAGGTAATAAAATGAATACAAGAAGGAATAATTTTCCTTTAAATACAGAGGTGCATCAGGAAACACATACACCTATGGAAACACAGACATCATCTTTGATTGGGGGTCTAATAAGAGGAATATTTTATGGCACCTCATCAGCATAAGGTGTGGGTGCACAGAACTTTGGGAATACTTCTGGAATTACTACAACTTTGCAGACTATAGGAGTCCAGTTTATTACTACTATTGGCACTCAAGGAAGTACATCCACTAGTTTTTTCACTGCTACAGGAGGAGAATCAAGTGGATCAAGAGGCTCAGAATCAAGTGGATCAGGTGGTTCTAGTAGTGGAGGAAATACTAGTGGGGGCTATGGATCTAGATCTGGTAGACAAGGTCCGCACCTTCATCAGCCACAAGTTTATTATGAGATGTATCTTCCCTTACCAGAATATAGGGGTATCAAAGATGTTGCAGAGTATGTTCACAAGTGTGAGCTATTGTGGCATGCTAAAGGAATTACATCCTTAGATATAAAGGTGAGTTAGTTTGTTACTACTCTTTACAGGCACATGTATTTTTTATAGAGGAAGTATGACCCGCGTCACAATGCGGTGGATTATAATGCTTTACATTCTTCATTTCTAGCTGAGTTCCATATCCTATAATTTCAAAAGAAAAGTATTAGCACACTTAAATAAATTAAGCAAGGATTATCTAAAAGTATTCAGGAATATGACATGCATTTTTCTACTTTTTTATAAAATTTGTCTTATGATATACATCCTAGTCAGCATGCACAGTGGTTTATTTGTTAGTTGTTGAATCCCTTCAAGAGGGTGCACTCTCATAATACCTTTATTCATCCATGCGATTCTTTGAAAGAAGCTTTGCATTATGAGGTATTTAGAAGTGTGTATACTGGAGTAAGTTCATTTTTAGAGGTGCAGATTACAGCTATGGAAAAATAGTTGGAAAATATCTCTATTAATTCAGCTTATGAGACATGCAGGGGAATATGGTGTATAGATTGTGAAGTTGAAGGACACACTAAGGATAGATGCCCTCGCAATTCTTTGTGTGCCATGTTGTTGGATTGTGAGATTTTTCATTTGGACCATGATGCAAGTAGATGCCCCTTTTTACAGCATGCAATCTGAAAGAATGTATTTAAATGTATTGTAATATTTTCAAAAATCAGACCCATGATACTTGTTAACCTTTAAGTTACCTTTAATGGGAGGGTAGTTTTAAAAAATTTCTACCATTCCATGAAATCTCTTGCATAAGTTTTTTAGGGAATCAAGATTTTTTGATATTCTAAAATTTTAGACTTCAAAATACGGAGGTTCTCTTACTCCAGGTTTGGTGTCATTAGAAATTAAAACTTTTTCTTAAGTTCTGAAGTTTGAAATGTCAAAGTTCCAAAATTTCAAAACTTCGGGCTTTCAGGTTTCAAATTTCTCTTTGACATTTTTGATCATTTTTCATCCTTTAGTTCTACACTCCAAAATTCTAAAGTTATGAAATTTCATAACTTCAGGTTTTTAGGTTTTAGAGTCTCACTTTACACATGGGATTGTTTTTGTTCCTGAGTTCCAAAGTCTGAATTATCAAAGTTCCAAAATTTTAGAACTTTGATCTTTTGGATTTCAGACTTCGGTTTCACATTAGAATGGTCACACTTGCATTTTAGATTTCAGACTCTCTGTATAACATTTAATTCCCAACAATCCCACACATGTCATCTTTCGGGCATTAATTTTAGGTTTACCTATATAAACTTGGATTTTCACCCTTAATTTTTACTGCACCATATCATACTTTTTAGGCATCATTGTTAAGGTAATATTTTTGGTTTTCTTTAATATTTTTGGTTTAGATTACCGTGGTTTTTTTTTGTTACTTTCCATTATTTTTCTTCTTATTTAAACATGAAAGCCATTGTCCATTCACTGTTCTTTTTGTTCATTTCAAACATGTCATTTGGTCTTTCATTCAATTAGGTGAGATTTGAATAATGTAGGCATCGTGTCTCTTCAAATCCAAGGATTTTTCAAAATCCTCCTTTCATATCTTTAGAACTTTTAGCTTTTGGAGTTGGTGTGATTTTTTAGAGTTTTAGAGGTCTATGTTTCGGAGGTATACGTTTTGGATGTATTTGTTTCGGAGGTCTACATTTTGGAGGTCTGTATTTTGGAAGTGTGATTTTTAGCATTTTGGAAGTATGAGGAGTTTGATTTTAGAGATAATTTTCAGAGATAACATCATTTCAGACCTTCAGAACTAGTTGTTTTTCAAATTGTTAGAACTAGTTACTTTTTGGACCTTAGGAACTTGTTTCTTTTCATACTTTTGGAGGTGTGATTTTCAGGTTTCAGAACTGAGCAAAGTTCACATTTTAAGATTTTCAGGCTTCATATTTTAGGAATTAGATTGTTTTTAGATATTTTTTCTATGTACCTTTAGAATTTATTGTTTCAGAGTCTTCAAAATTGTTTCTATAAAATTTTCAAGGTTTGATCAAGTTCTGAATCCCAAACTGATGTCAACTTCTTCATCAAAAGGAAAGGAAAATATGAAGTATACCTTCTTAGGAGTTTCCCCACATACATGTTTTTCCTCAGATTTTGGAAACATTGGAGACATGTAATTGGGACAACTGGATATGTCAGACTTCTAAGAAATACTAAAATCCCCTAATAAAAAATATTGGATGCAAGCGATATTTGATAGTGGGCTTTCTCTCGCTGCTGGTTTTCCTTCATCCATGCATTTCCTTGAGTTTTTCTTGGCTACAGTATCTCACTTCGATAAGGACTCTAAATCTATAAATGATAATGATGGTAAATTTGTGATTAGGCTAGACATTGATTTTTTTGAAGACTTATTCAAACTTCTGTATGTCGAGGAATATGCAAAAATTTCCCTAAAGGATGCAATTAAATACTGGGATAAGGAATATGAACTGTGTGCAAATATCATGATGAATATTTATTTGTCAAAGAATGTAAATAATCTCCCCAAAAAATTGTTCCACTCTGACTTCATCCAGAAAGCCAATGACCTTATTTTGCTTTTGAGTAGATTTTTGGTTATCACTTCAACAAGAGAATTTCAAGAGTGGATGTTTATTTAAATTTATACCATTAAGAAACATAAAGAGTTTATAATATGGGGAGAACATATTGGTAGTTCAATTTGTTTTCAGTTAGGGATTTTCTTGACTTCAAAAAACTTATTCATGGCTAATTTTCTCGTCTATGCAGCACTTGCCATGGGAGAATTTAATGGGTTGAATACAAATGGTGTTAGGAGCATTTCACAGATATATGAGCTTTATCCTCAACTCACAGTGGAAGAAGGAAATAAACATTTCCGTAGAGTTAATGATGCCCTTTTTACTATCTTCCTTTATCATTTTGATAAGAATTTATACAATCACAAAATTTTTGATGAAGCTTTCAATGAGGTAAGGGAATGGGGAACCATATATCTCTAATTTCAAACATTTACATACATTAGGGTTCTAATCCTCCTAGGTGCCCCTAATAAATTACTAAGATGCTCGACTGATAAATGGTTCTTGTTAGAACTGGTTCATAAATTATTTGATTATTATAAGATTCAAAATAAATGACATAAGGCATGAGTCCATTTTACAATTTCAATTGGAATATACACTTGTGCTAGTATTTACAAGGCAAAAAATGTTGATGGAGAAATGTATAATTTACTTTGCAAAATTTCCATCCTAGTACTAACTTTGATTATTAGGGAAAATTTAGTGAAATAAGATTGGCCAATTCCCATGTTCCTAATTTAAAAGATATATGGATCCATTGTCAATATGAGGTCATCATTAAACAATGACAGTTTGAAAGGTTAACTCTTGATGAAGTTAAACAATATGGTATTACAGATGTTCTTGATGGAATCAAAGATGATGATGCTGTGTTTGACCCAGTTTCTAGGAGTGATAACATTGGTAATCAACCATTACCATGGATTTATTGGTATAAGGAATAATTTTCTAATACAAAGGAATGGTTGGGGCCCATTTTTCAAAGAACATGTGATTTGTTAGCTACCTTGGGAATCTCACCCAAAGGGTTAGACCGACCTATAAGAATAGAATCCTATCCAACCCTAAGTTTTCCCACACCTAAAATAGGTAAGAGGTCTACTCATAATGCTACTATAGCTCCAAGAAAGATCTCATTTGTTTTTGGTGGTTCTTCTTTTGAAAACTCCATACTACTAAGGTTGTGTCTTCTATAGTGCAACTATCTGAAGTTATTGATGTTAGTGTTTCTTTGGTTGTGTCACAAGGTTTCCCACTTTCTATTTCATTACCATTATCACCATCCTCAGCTCCACTACCTCCATCATTTTCTACCACTCCTTTTTTCATCTTTGTTTTTCCATCTCCATCTATGGCTCAAGTTTTCTCATCCCTTCCTTTTCTCTTAGTTGGAGAGATGATTGGGTCTCCACTTTCCACTCCATTTTCTCAGCAACTTCCATTTCCATTTATAGTCCCTTTTCATCTTTTCCTGAATATATTATAACTCCCACACCATCTATAACTACCACTTCCATTTCAACTATTGTACCTAGTGCTCCAAGTTCAGCTATGACCATGCCACTTTCGTATAGATTTGTTATACCTAAATGACTATATCTCCAAATCCAAAAGAAAAATAAGAAGGTGCCCCTTATAGAGGTGATTGATTTGAGCATGCTGGAACCCACTCCAAAGGGGCACTCCATACGGCCAAAGATTCTTTCTAACTTATCATTACGCCAATCAGGAGAAAGGTTCATGGAGATAGCCACCCGCATTGAAGGAAAAACCAAAGAAACCATTACTGCAATAGATTATCGAATCTTTAGGTTTTCATTGGGAAAGGAAACACATGAGGGTGTAAAACAGGATGTTCATGTGGCCCTTAGGAATTTTCTAGAAAAATATGATAAATATAAGGCTTTTAAGGATGAATTGAAAGAAAAGGTTTTGTAGATCACTACTCTTTTGAAGAATGTCACACAACCTACTATAAGAAAAGATCCTTTAACTACGATTGCTTTGACTATCTCTTCTCATCTTTATGATATCTCATATCATTAAATTGAGAATATAGGTTAGAAGGTATGATCTGTGGATGGGTGGATTGAGTGTATGATCCAAGAGACTAACCCTTTAATCAAAATATCTGTGGAATTATACAATGATTTGTAGATGGACACATTTTCTATTTCGAAAGATAGATGAAATCCTCTTTGAAGATAATAATAATTTGAACTTGAATTTGACTACTTGGGAGGAAATTAGAGATATGAATCCAGATCTAATTCTCCAGGAGGGTGTGATTTATAATGTCTCTAAGTTTTTTGAGTATTAAAAGGCCATGGAATTCATATCTCAGGTGTTGCAATATTTAATCAATAAATTGGAGGAAAAACATATTGAAATAGTGGATGGACTAAGTGACATTTCAGAGGAGTTTGATAACATCAACTATAAATTATTCAATGAGAATATTGATGCTCTTCCGATTGATAAGATTGAAGCAAGTTTTACAGGTTTAGTTAAGGAGGAGGATGAGGTAACTAAAACTTTTAATATTAATTCAATTTAAAAATTAGTTTCATGTCAGAATTTCATAAGCTAGCTACAGAAGGTTGTGAACAAGTTAAAAAGGCTTCTAGTAAAGGTTGTGAGAGAGGTTGGCACATCAGATATCATAAATCATTATGCATGTGGGCTAGAGGAAGAAGAGATATAAGGAATTATAAAACATTTCATTTAGTACAAGCACCATTTGGTTATGTGGGAAAAGGATCATAAGAAACTTGAACAAGAAAAAGAGGCTTCAGGTCCCAGCTAAAACTAGAGGCCATTATTGGAATGACTCTAAAGCGCTGAGTTAGTCAAAGTTGCAGGGTTTATTTGGTCAAAATCATGCAACAACTTTGTTATTTTTATGGGAGCATGTTCCCTTGAACTTAATTATACACTATTCTTAAGAACTAGTTAGTTAAAGGTTCAGTTGTAATGGCTCAATCTCTTGAACTTATAAATAGTTAGGTTCATTAAATTTTAAGAAGAATTTTAGATCATTTGGGGAGTTACCCTTGAATCTTGGAAGAGTGATTTAGATACTTTGAGCCTTTTAGTTATATTCAGAACAATATTTTTCCATGAAATATATGGTTTATTGTGTTAATCATTGATCAATTCATAGCTTGTGAATGTTTAATTTCTTGATGTGATTGGTTAATCTACCATTATCTCAGTTATCTTATTTCAATCTATGTGAAAAAGTGATATAGTTACTTGGAATATCAGTTATGGAAAATTTATCTCCTTTCTGGTGTGAAGTTGCATTATTATTTATGACCATAGATGGAGGAAGATTGCAAGACATGTGCATATCATATATTGTTGTGAGGTGTTAATTATGCATTTAAGTAGGTCTATCTTTTAAATATACTTGGTGCATCACCTTATTTTTCTTTCATTTATCTCTAACTTTAAGCCCCATAAATTGAATAGATTAGAAGTTATTTTCAAATGTCTTTAGCCGTGCATATTTATCTTAAATCAAGTGCTCCAAGTTTTAAAGGAAGTTGGCCTTATCAAGAGGGTCATCCCAAGGTGAAAGGGTCCCACACCTTGGGTATGTTCTAACGTTGTACAAAATCACTCAGAGATTCAATGGGGTGTGTGATCCATGTGACAACAGTTTTTGGCATGCCCGGTGGGATCGATTTGGTACTTCCTATTCATACTTACATGAATCAAAGTACCTAGTGACTCCGTTCCTCTGGATTTTGAATCTTAGTGTGTTAACTTATGCAAAGAATTCAGAAAAGAGCTTCTTTGCAAGATGAGAAGGAAATTATCATCATATTGAGTTATCCTTGTCTCCTCTAAGAAGAAGAAGAGGCATTTCAACATCACCAATTATAGTGTCATCACATAGAGTTCATTCAACTTCTCCTTACGTAAAATGTTCCCTCCACCTAGGGATAATTAACCTCTTATTAAGAATGGTTAGGAACAAAGTGTTTCCTACATTCAATGCATGTAAGCCCTCTTCTATTATCCCAACATGGGGTCCTATACCTACTACTGACACTGAAAAATTCTACCCTTTTACATAGGGGAAACTCATATTACTCCTATGGAACAAATTCTTGATATGGGCAAGATTTGGGATGTACATAATGTTATAGAAGACAACGTTGTGGTCAGACTCTTTGATACTTCCTTCAAGGTAAAATGACAATTTAGTGGTTTCATGGGTTAGAGGATAGTACTATAACCACTTGGGGATGAGTTAGGGGAGAATATTTGCAAACAGTTCGAAGACAAGAGTGACCACCTGTCACTCATGGAACAACTCACTACCATAAAGAGAGCTCCTCAAGAGTACGTGAGTGATTTCAGATTTCTAATTCCAAATGACTTGGAACAAGATTCCAGACACACATAAGGCCTTACCTCATAATAATTCATTTTTGTATTATTTATGAGCTTTGAATAGTGATATAATAGTTATGATCCAGTCCATGGGAGGGACCACACTACCTGATGCCTATAAAGTTGTAATAAGGGCTAAGAAATCTTTGATCTAAGCAAGGAAAATTACACCCAGACCTGCCATGCATTTGTTTTCTTGAACTTTCAAGCTAATCAGTTGACCATTTCTCCTTGTTTCATCAACTTCTATCCAACCAGCTATGATTGCACCTATTCCTTCAAATGATCTGGTTAAGGTCAAATCGCTGACTACAAAATTTTGGGAATGAACTCATAGCACTTAAAATGCAACAGTCTCAATATGCTCATCTGTACCAATCATAAAATAAACAATATCAATCAAATTATCCACCATTTCAAGGGAATAATCAAGTCACAAAATCAAGCCATAAGTCAAGTCATAAACATCAAGCCCCTAAATTTCAAGAGTCTCCTTGTTGTTAGTTCTTCTAGAGCTATTGTATCTAGTCCAGAATAATCTATTTTAAGACTATAAATGGTTTTATACTTGTTCTCAACCTCATTATCAAAATATTTTCCAAAATGGAGTTCTGAGCTATGTGCTTATGGTTCAAAGTTTATCTGCTCCATCAGAGGCAACAGAGAATTCATCCACACATGAAGCATTCAATCAAGCATATGACTCCTGAGGAAACCACTTTGCTAAATTGGCAAGAGGACAATTTCTATGTAGTTTGAATACTGGTTCTTCATCAGTCATAGACAAATACTCTGCTCTAAAAAAAGGGAAGTGGAATCCCCAAAATTCCAAAGCTAATTGATCATCTACTTCACAGCCTCAGACTGCAAGTGGTAGTTTATACAAATGTTGGAAAGAAAAATTCCAGAATCATAGCCTAACTAGGATGTGAGGAAATGAAGTATTCTTTGGGCATCACAGTACCCAACAAGAAATTTCCAAAAGAGGATTCTAATTCACCTAAATAAATATCAGAAAATTAGGAGCAGTTACCTTTAGTATTGTAGAACAGATGAAGAAGACCAACCTGAGTGTTACCATGTGGGATGCACTCTCAATTCCTTCTCAAAGAAACATTGTTTCAAGAGGCTTTGAAATTTTTTTGGTACAACCGACAGATCATCAAGTCATGGAGCAGTAAATGCTACAAGTTTGTGTCAGTTAGAAAGAGAAAATTATTGTTAAGATAAAAAAAATACCACCATTATATATTTCCTTGATCATTGGTGATCATTTAGTACATAATCTGCATGATTGATTATGGTGCCAGGAGCTCATTCATGCCCAAAAAAATTGTAGATGTGCTTGGAATCCAATACATGACTAGCCTCTAAAGGAGTTTTTTCAGTTGGATGGAACAGTGGTACAAACTGTTGGAATCATCAAAGGACTTCATATTACTATTCATGCATGCCTCAATTTTTCCATTCACACAAGACATATCGGTCATTGATCTTCCTCCTCTTTTCACCATTTGACTATCATGATATTTCACTACCAAATGCTTGGTTACCTATCAACTGACGTGTCACATATGATTCTCAGGACTCGATACGGAATCAAGGTGACTATAGTGGAAGAACCAATTTTTTATAATCATGTGGATCCCCATACCGCTAGTCTGATAAATGTAAACTACACCATTCATGATCCATAATAGAGGAAGATGTTGATCACAAACTAACCACTCTTGTAGAATAATTCCCAAACATTGTTCTAGATGAGGTAAGTATAAATCATTAGTATGAGTCATATGTTGAAGCATTAGTAGAAGAATAATTTAGTCTGCTATTTTTAGAAGAGACAAGATTGGGTACATATTGTATTCACGAGGAGGATGTGATCATACCACAACTCGTTACAATCCCCGAAATAGCTCTGAAGGACTTTGGAAACTATTTTTTGATGGCTCAAGGAGTAAAAGTTGAGTAGATGTTGGTGTCATGATGATTTCTCCAAAAAGAAGTAAATATTTTTCATCTTTTCAATTATAGTTTATCTGCAGTAACAATATTGTTGAGTATGAGGATTTGGTACAATCATATCAACTAACACTAAAAAGGGGTATCAAATGCTTGACTGGTTTTGGAGATAGTGACTTGATAGTGCATCAGGTAAGAGCTTTCAAAACATCAAAAAACGATCTATTGAGATCTTATAAAAAATAGAGTATGAAGTTTGATTGAATATTTCGAAGCTTTTGTGATTCACAGGGTTCCTAGGAATCAGAACCAAGACGAAAATAGACTTGCAAATATTGTCTTAGAGTATGACATTCCTACTGATGTAATGAAGGAAGGATTACAGTCCGTTAAGATGGTTGTTTGTCCAATAGTTCCTGATAATGCATGAAGTTGGCAAGTTTTTGATAGTGATGAGAAGATCATTCTTTTCTTGTAGGAAGAATCTGAATTTGCTACAAAAAATCAAGCTAAGTTAAAATAAGCGTATGATGACTCAATCATTCAATTAAAAAGTAACAAATTACCAAAGTTTTTGGTCACTCTTGAGTCTATTTTTAATTCAGATGATCAAGCTCGAAGGAATAATTCTAATATGGTGATAAAAGATTATGATTTTGAAGAAGTTGAGGTAGAAAATGAAAAATTTCTAAAGATCATAAAAGTGTGTACCCCATGGGAGAAAGAGGCTTTTGTCAAACCTTTTCAAGAATATAATGATGTTTTTTCATGGAGTTATAGAGATTTGTGTGGTTTCAATCTAGGTTTGGCATACCATACCATCAAACTTGTGCTTAGTTCCAAACTAGTCCGTTAGAAACAAAGGCTGGTTAATCCCAAAATTGAGCCACTAATGAGAAAGGGTCTGATCAGGCTTGTTGAGTCTTACACATTTTTCCCAATAAAGCATTCCTGTTGGGTATAAAATCTAGTTCTCATAAGAAATAAGAATGGAGAAATTTGGTTGTGTGTAGACTTTAGGGAGAAGATTCTTTAAAATACCATTATCCTCTTCCATTAATGGAGCAGATTCTTCAAACGGTGGCCAAAGCACAAAGGTTCTCCTTGCTTAATGGATATTTAGGTTATAATCATATATTTTTTTCAAAGAATTTGATCAATTCAAAATGGATTTCACTACCAAGTGGGGCATGTAGACCTATAATATAATGTCATTTTGGTTATCTAATGTTGGCGTTACCTTCCAAAGGGGCATGGACATCACTTTCCAGGGACTAATCAATGATATTATCCTGGCGTACTTGGATTAAATAATAATTTATTCCAAACATGTGGAGGATCACATGGATCATTTGAGGAAAGTATTCAAGAGGTGTAGGGAGCTTAGAGTTTCTTTAAATCCCAATAAATGTATTTTCGATGTACAAGAAGGTAAGTTTCTAGAGTATTTTGTATCTGTCAAAGGACTATCCATTGATCCAGCTAGAATACTCTCAATATTGTCTCCATCTATTCAAAGTCACAAGAAAGGAATTTAGAGTTTTCTTGGAACAATATATTTTGTGTGTAGATTCATCCCTCAGTTTGTAGCCCTAGCCAAACCATTAACATCCATGTTGAAGAAAAATGTACCTTTCTCATGGAAAAAGGAAGGGAAGGAAATTTTTGGAGCCATTAAGGCAGTCATTTCTTAAGCACCTACATTGGTGAATCTTAGGTTTAATAGGGATTTCATTCTCTATGCCTTTTCTAGTCAAGAAAGTATTTTTTGGATTCTCACTCAAAAAAATAAAAAATCAATGGAACAAATGATTGCCTTCTTTAGCTAATCCCTAAATGATTACGAGGTCAATTGTTCATTTTTTGAGATACAGGTTTTTTCTGTTATTTGGGATTTGAAGAAATTCAGACACATGTTGTCCAATAACAAGATACATTTGAGGAGGAATTAATTCTTCAGACTCGTGACATCTCTTTTTCATGATTCTAGAAATCTTGCAAAATATCATTTCTAATCCTCACAGGGGCAGGCTGGATCTTTTTGTTTTCTAGAAGTGGGATGGTAAGATCGGGGAAGGTAACTATTTGCAGAATAGAAATAAGAACAAGTTTAGAAGCATGGGGGTTGACTTAGTGAGAACTAGACCTAACAAGAGGGAGGGGATGTCCATAGAGGCTGAGACCCTACTTGAAAAGGTAGGTATGTTACCCTTTTTCAATATCTTTGATGGATACGATGAAAATTTGAGTGAAGCTGTGGTGAAAACATGGAAAGAAGGCCATGTTCAGGTCAGAAACTTCTCCTTTACCATTTCCCCAAAGCTTATTACCAAAGTATCAGGTTTGGATCTAGAACGAAGATGCATCTAAAAACCTAAGTCAGACTACATCCTGGAGATTGAATGCTTTATGCAAGGTAAGGGAGCTCCTATCTCTCTTCATAATGGTTATGCTTGGGGAAATTTTCCCCATCCTTTTGATGAAATTGCTCATATTTTTATGTCCTACATTACCTTAGAAGGGTGAAATACAGTGATATATGGTTATCACTTCCCTATATTGAACCATGTCCATAATGCTAAGCCCTATAATTTACATTTCTTCCTATATACTTCCCTTACAAAATCTATTGTCATGGTCAAGAAAGGTACCTTCCACTTACCTTTGCACCAAGGACTCATCAAATCCCTTCTCAAGCTGGGAACTCCCCTTTTGGGAAAAAATGATAAATTTGGGACTTCTGCCACTGAATGTTCAGAGCCCAAGGAGGAAATTTTTAGTTACGATCTATTTGGAAAACCAGTGGCTAAAAGAACCAGATCCAACTTGAGTTAAGGTGGTGTCAAGAAATGTAGCAGGGCCGAGGAGGATCCTAAGATAGTTGAGGAAGTGGAGATAATCTTAGATTCAGTTAAGAACCAAGAAGGGAACACATACCTTTCAATTTCTAGTAAGGATAAAGAAGTTGCTAAAGAGGATAACAGTGAGGAGCTGGAGAGCGAGAAAGCTCTGGAAACTTCAGAAGACAAGCGTTCAAAGAACTCGGAGGAGGCCATTGAAAGCTTGCATGCTCTTAAAACTACCCAAACAAAAAATTTCACTTCCCAGGACTCTGTTGTCAAGTATCATACTTTTATGCGGGAATTTAAGCATTATAGGCTTGATACTGATATTAATAGACATAAGATTAGTATGGTTTCCATGGATCTGAGGGAACTAACTGATAAAGTGGACAAGTTATCTTCTTTGGTTCTTAGTTAACAGCTCAAGAATGTAAATGAGAGAAGTCTGGAGATGGAAAAGGATATGCTAAAGATGAAAGAAGTTATTTTCCATATTCATGATGTCCATCTCCTCAATGTTAAAAGCACCATCCACCATCTCAAGCTATTAGCTTAGATGATCAATTCTATGGAACTTGCTAAGGAAAGAGAAAGAGATGGAAAAGGCCCCAAAGTGGAGATTCTTGAGCCTAACTACAAATATTGGAAAGCTACCATCGAATCCCTTGTTAAAGAATGGAATGGCTGTATGAACTTAGTGGGGAACCTGATAAAAGAGTGATGAAGAATATGGGTTAATGAATTGATGTTATTAGTTCTTTTTAATTTTGTTGTTAGTTCTTTGTACTATTGTTGTTTGTTATTTTATTGCCTATTTGTTGTTTGGATACTTTCCTTTATGGTTGTATCTATTTGTTGTTTGTTTTTTGATGCTTTGGGTTTTTGGTTGAGCTTCAATGGTAATTGTACGTACCCAAAATTGTAAGGTACTGTACTGCGGAACGGTGTAATAAATGCCCCAATGATGATACAAGTCTCCTCGCAAGGTGTTTGGGATCCAGAAAGAGCTCTTCGGATATGCATTAACATCCCGCATACCCCACTTAGCCCCCGTGTCCTTTGTTTTCCCCTTTTTCCCTCTTTTCTTTCCCCTTTTGATCTTCAGTGATGAAACTGCCACCCTACAGGGCGGTGGTCCTGTAACCGCCGCCTTGAGCAGGGCGGCGGTCCTGGGCGCGTTTTCCAGAACGCCTATTTGGTGCGACCCACGTGAAATATCATGTTTCACCAGCTTTTCTTTGCCGACTTGAGCATGAATTAATGTTTTTGGTCCCCTGGAACAGTGTTTTTCCTTTGTTTATTGTTTAGGAGTTCAATTTGGTTTTGATTCTTGGGTGTTTGAATTCCTATAAATGCATGGTTTGTGTACATGCAAATGGTCTGGAGTTTTTGGTCTGAAGCTTGGCTGGATTTTGAAGTTTGATCTTTGCTCTCATTCCCTCATTTTAGTGCTTTAGTTAGTTAGCTTGTTTAGAAGCCATAGCTTGAATTCACTTGCATCTTTTGTTAAATTGCTCAGCTGTTGGTAAGCCACAGACCCATCTTGTGCAGGCAGTACTGTTATCTCATCCAAATCCAGTTAGAAGCTTGCCTCTGAATTTCTCCTTGCTGTAGATTTACTTTCGTTGTGTCTTGGAGTTCTTAGTTTAATTCATTATTTGCCTGGTTAGTTTTATTCAGCTGTTGATAAGCCACATATCCAACTTGTGCAAGCAGTGTCTTTATTTTATCCAATCCATTGGAACAGGATAGCTTAGGAAGCCATTAAAGTTACAGGTTTTGGTCACTTCACGTTGCATGACTCGCAGTAAAATCCCGCTAGGAATTGCATAAGCCAAGCTTTGTACTCTTGCGCTATCCCTCTCCTACTCGCATTCTCGGTCTGCATTCTGAGCTGTCCTTATCCCAAAATCTACTCCTATCGGTGCTAGCATTACACGCTTTTCTGGATCCAAGTGAACATGAAAGAACGATAAGATCATACTGAGGGGATGAGATCATACACACACCATCGGATTCGCCGCTGTTCTGCGGAATCTAGGTTTTACATTTCAAAGTTCTAGTCAAATTCATATCAAATAGAGTAGTTAATCGCTTTATTTCATTTCATTCTATTCTCGACATTGTCAAGGAAGCTGTGGGGATTGATAGTTTCTGATAAACTATGATTCACTCCTCACTTCTGAGGTAGGATCGAGAGTCTTGTAGGTAGATTAGACAGGCTATTTTATTTGGAATAATTCTACAAATCGCACAAGCAAATAACCACACTCGATTATCTTGTCTGTTTTAAATTATTGTTTAGTTATTATTTCTAGATATGCTTAAAATAGTTTGTTTTTCTTAGAATTGTTAGAATATTTCTTAGAAAGATAAAGGTTATATGTAGTTAGATTTATTTCACTTAGTTAGAATTTGTTTCATCACAATTAGATTGCATTTTGTTTCGTATGACCATAACGGGACCGCAACAACCAAGAATCTATGGTTGTGATCCGTAAATCCCACAGCCTAATGAATCCATAAGAGAATTGGATATAGACACTGGCTTACGCACACTAGTATTTCAGTCTACTCCAATTCCGCCTATCATCATCCAATAGTTATCCCTACTGGACACAACAGCTAACGAAGCTAGAGAATTCTAGACTAGGCTAGAAAATCGTCCATAGAATCGATTGTATTCATCACCCACTATATGACCTTATCAGGATAAATACACGAAACAATCCCAGGTCATTTCCCACGCATTCCACAACCCATAGATCGAATCATGCCAGAGCTTGATATTGATTGGAGCCTTCGAGAAGTCATCCTCGCTGATCGATCTATCACACCAGTCCAAGTTAGAAGGGCCTTCTTTTCCTTAGATTCACAAATTCCACTAGTGCGTGTTGAAGACATTAGACTGCCTAACTAGTTTGTCTACATATTCCATCCCCACCGGCTATCTCGGCACGACCTCGGGAGGTCGGGTACGCAGAAGAGTCACTTGTAGATTCTCACGCTCACCTGTCACTTTTCCGGCCTACAAAATTGGTGAACCCGACGTGAATCAAACAATTATTTCACCTTCTCTTTGAGAAGTTTCATCTTCTTTCTTTCACCTTCGCTCTTTCCCATTATTCTGCGGGTATTCATATACCCCCCGAATATGTCGGGATTCAACGCATATGGCAGACCCCTCCTGGGTCTTGAGGCATACTACGCCCAACAGAATAGGGAATCATCACCCTCGCTCTCAGTATGGGGTGACAAATATTCAACTAATCAGTTGTCAACTCAAACCCCAAGAACTAGATATAGTTTGTCTCTTCAAACCGAGGAGTTAGATTAACCCCCTCGAACCCAACAAACAGAACCTTCAAGTTCCAACAATATGACGTTTATAGGAGAATCTGGTTCATCTCCTCAAATGTTACTCAGACCACATATTAGTAGATAATCAGATCCATACCTGGTCTTAGACGATGGACAATCAATACCTTATCCTAGGAGTGAACAACGCTCCCGGGGTATGTACCCACCTATAGGAGGTTTACAAGCACAACCCGAGACCCATTTTCAAGAAAATACCTCTACAGGAAATATTCTTGGAGAAACTTGGCAAGATAGCAATCAGTTCATGACAGGCTATCACATGCCTATACAACACCAGGGTACACAACAAACACCGCTCAGGCAAAGTACCGTGACTTCACCAAATGAAGTCATTTCAACGTTAGTAGAAAGAGTGAGAGGGTTAGAACTTGCTCAAGCAAATAAAAATTCTCCGTTCATGCAAACGGGGAGTTCCAATCCTCCATACCACTCTGGCCAAGTAGATCTCCTCACAGGAGTAGGCACGTTAGGCATGCCTCCTCAATTTCCTCAACAAGTGCCAACTAGACCCACTATCGCTAGCACTGTTCCTCCAAGTCTAGTACAGAGCAATCCATTCCTAGATAATACCCCTTCGTACTTAAACATGTACTCAAAATCACCACAAGGGGATATGTTATCCTCTCCCGGCATGTTTGCTCCAACGCAGGGACCTCCTTATGCCCCTGCCAATGCGTACGTTATGCCATATCAACAACCCATTCCGCCATTACTCCCGCAGCAACCACCATCAACGGTCGAAAGCTATGCAATAGGGACATATTCAGAATATCTAAAGGAACCCTTAGATTTCACCATACGAAGCGTCATGCTTCCAAGACCTCTCCCTGATTTGCCCAAGTTCAAGGGCGAGGGAGATCCAAATGCGCACATCAAATCTTATGCTACAGCCATACGAGAACTACTCCCTTGGGATGGGGTTGTTGCTAAAATATTTCCCAAAACCTTGGAAGGCATCACTCTCGATTGGTATTATAGAATACTTGAGGCTTCCATACATTCATTTAAACAACTCGTGTCAGATTTCATCAAAGCCTTCGACATGAAAAAACTACTGAGAACAGGAATCAGGGAATTCTTGCATATCAAACAAGAACACAATGAATCTGTCGCTCATTTCATCCAGAGGTGGCATACAGTTCTTTATTCATCAGCAAGTGTTCCAAACATGGATCAGATGGAACTATGCGATTTATTCCTTCATTCTCTCAGCAGAGAAGTGAAGGAAGAAGTCCAGAAGTTCCCACTAAGGACTTATGATGAGGTACTTGAGAGCGCTCTGCGAATTGATCAAACAGCAATAGATAGTGGTCGTAAGACTTACGGAGCAAATGGGAGGTTAATCACCTCCACTCAAAATACTACAACTACCACAAATGTCAATCAAGGACCCAAAATCCTTAACAAAAATCATGGGGTAACAGCGGATGGGGTAACCGACCAACCCAAGAGGGTAAATGTTGTTAATACTCCGTCACAAACAAACAATCAACGAAACAACAATTTTACCCCAACGGTCAATACAGTGGATTTTAATCATCCACAACAACAACAAAAATGGCGAAATCCCATACAAGGGCCAAGCCAAAACTCATTTGGTTACCAAAACCAAAGTCAAAACCAAAAACAAAAATTCCAAAACTTTGGTCCTAATAGGCAACAGTTTGATCAGAATTTTAGGCCACAATACACACCAAACCAACAAAACGGGAATTATAATCCCAATTCTTATTGTGGTTTCCATAAAATTCATGGTCACGACACTAGAACGTGCCGTGACTACAATAAATTTATGCAACGTTTGCCAGAAGAACAAAGACAGTTCTTCACAGACTTGTTTTTGGCAGATCCCGTCTCATCATCACCAAATACTCTTGCAGGGGCAGTTTCCCCTCAGAATGCTCCCCTCAAGATCTTTAACGATCCGCTCCCAAATCATGATAGCAATAGGCTGAATCTAACCGGAACAAACAAAGGTACAATAACGGGAAACAATGATCATGAAGCTTCGACTTCATTAAATCTGTCAGTTGCGCCACAGTTGAGAGCTCAACCAAGACCTAAGATAGTTAGTTTGGTAGAATTAGACGCTGAACTACCTATTGAAGCTATAACAAGAACACGAGAGTATTTCTCTCAACCGAGCCCAAGTCATCTGCTAGAGATAGATAGGAGTCAACAAATAATTGAAAAACCCATCGGTGCCTATGATTTAATTAGTGACCTAACAAAGACCTTTTCACACATTTCATTCTTGGACTTGCTAAAGAACTCTCCCCCTCACAGAGCTGCTCTTTTAGAAGCATTAGGTCTAGGCCATCTAATTAACATCACTCCACCTCCTGAAACACAAGTAAATCATGTAGATTTTGATATCCATCCTCCGGGGCAGCCGGACAAGGATGTCGAATTCATCTTCGAAATAAGTAAAATGCCCACAGATGCTGAGATCACATGCCGAGGTGACCCAGCCTTACACTTGCAAGTGTGGGTTTATAATAACTATGTAAAACGGGTAATGGTTGACAACGGGGCCGCAGTTAACATAGTCCCTTTCTCTTTCCTCCAAAAACTTGGATATGGAGAAATGAATTGTTCTACTACACGAAATACCTTGAGAGGCTATGATAGCCTTAAAGCCACTTCAATAGGAACTATAATACTGCTAGTCACCTTAGGGCCCAAAACCATCTTAACTGAATTCTATATTATAGATCAGGAAACTAACTATAATATGATCCTCGGCCGACCTTGGATACATCGAATGAAGGCAATCCCTTCCACGCTATCTCAAGAAGTAAGATTCTTGCATCTGGGAAAGGTATTCGTAGCCAAAGGTGATCCAAAACCTTTCGATTTGCACCTAGCTGATTTAAAGAAAAGACCAGGGGTGCACTCAGAATTTGAACTTCCAACAAACCAGCTTAATAAACCCTCTGACCCAAAGCCAGAGGAAAAGTTGATACCTACGACGGATCTCGAAACTACCAGCATAGCCAAACCAACTCCAACACCTAAAGGTAAAACTAAAGAAACAGTATCATTAGGGACTACTGCGAAGATCGTTGAGTTGATAGAACAAGATTCACCAATGTTCTTACCATTCAATTTAGTAGGCATGGGATTTTCCCTAGGTGTTGGTTCCTTGCCAGCAGAAGATCTCTGTATGGTAGAAGTAGAGTGTGCAAACGCAGCAGATACCCCTACATCTATACTCCCGGCTAAGTATTGGACTCTCCATTTCGATGGAGCTAAATGCCGTTATGGAGCGGGGGCAGGTATAATTCTTACCTCGCCTGAGGAGAAGGTCCTCCCATTCTCTTTTAAGTTAAACTTTGAATGCACAAATAACGGCGCTGAGTACGAAGCTCTCCTCCTTGTCCTTACCTTAGCCAAAAGAATTGGTATTGATAACATCAGAGTCCTCGGAGACTCGCAATTAGTAATAAACCAAGTTTCTAAAATATATGAAACTAAAGCCAAACATTTACAACTCTATAAAAACGCTGTATTAGATTTAAGCAAGGTGTTTAACTTCATATCCATTGAAGCGATCCCGCGAGAGAAAAATATTCTCGCCGATTCAATAGCAACCTCAACATCACGCTTCAATCCAAGCAATGAGCTAGAAGATACTCACTTCACAGTATCCATTCGTAACGAACCATTAATAAAAACAATGACAAATCCTCTTTCAAACAGAAGTGAATCTACCTTCCTAGACCATGTTGGAAATGATGCGACTACTTTGGATTACTTAAATGCCTATACAGCACTACATCTCTCTTATCACACGCTAGATTTATCTCTGATTCTGCATTCATCTTCCTACTTCAGAAATCCCGTAACGGGTCTTCCCTCACAAAGGGAACCTAGCATATACGCAATAGAAAATGGGGATGATATAGATTTACCTCCAGCACCACCTGAGTTTGAAGAGGGTAACGCCTCTTTAATCGAAGAAACAATCGATGTCAACATTGGGACATAGAATGAACCAAAGATATTGAAACTAGGTTCTTCATTAACCCCAGAAGAAGTAGAAATACATACTCAGGTTCTTAAAGAACATCAAAAGGCATTTGCATTTAATTACAAAGAGATGACAGGAGTCGCACCCCACATTGCGGTGCACAACCTCGTCACTAGATCAGATGCAAAGCCAATTAAACAAAAATCAAGACCCATGAAGCCCAAAGTAGCTCTCATGGTAAAAGAGGAGGTAATAAAACTCCTTCAGGTAGGATTCATCAACCCAGTTGACTACTCCCAATGGGTATCTAATATCGTTCCCGTTCTCAAAAAGAATGGAAAGATACACATCTGCATAGATTTTTGAGACATCAACAAAGCGTGTCCTAAAGACGATTTCCCATTACCATCCATAGACGTTATTGTTGATGCAACAACTGGTTTTGAACTCTTGTCTCTCATGGATGGATTCTCAGGATACAATAAAATCAGAATATTCGAGCAAGATCAAGCTAAAACCACCTTTATAACTCCTTGGGGAACCTATTGCTACGCTGTTATGCCATTCGGTCTCAAGAACACCGGTGCTACGTACTAGTGGGCTATGACTTATATATTTCATGATTTAATTCATAAGATCATGGAATCCTACGTAGATGACTTGTTGGCTAATGCCAAGAAGCGTTGTGACCATCCCGAAGTACTCCACGTCATTCTTTCATGTTTAATAGAATACAGAGTTACGCTAAATTTGGAGAAATGCGTCTTTGGTGTAACAGGAGGAAAACTCCTAGGTTACATCATATCGTCACGAGGGATCGATGTTGATCCAACCAAAATTCGGGCTGTCCTCGAAATGGTCCCACCCTCGAGTGAATCTGGAATCAGATCATTTCTCAGAAAGCTGGGTGTAATCCGGAGATTTATCCCAGATCTAAGCTTCGCCGTTCATCCAATCAACAATTTACTCAAGAAAGACTATAGCATTGATTGGATTGAAGATTGCAACGAAGCTTTCAGCGCAGTTAAGCGTTTCCTGTTATCACCACCCACACTAATGCCACCTAAGTTAGATCTCCCGTTAATTCTATACTCATGGGCTACTGACAAGAGAGAGCATGCAATTATTTCATTAGCCGAACATTGCTCGACTATGAAACACGCTATACACAAGCAGAGTGAGAATGTCTTGCCATAGTATTTGCTACTAAACGTCTAAGACATTACATGCTGAATCAAGAAACAAAGGTCATGGTAAAGACAGACCATTTACGGACTTTTCTCACACAAGGGTCCTTGTCCAAAAAAGCTGGATGTTTTATAACCTTAATGGGAGATTTCGAATTAACTTTTGTAAACCAGAAGTCAGTTAAAGGAAAAATCATCATAGATTGGTTAACTGACAACCCATTAGACGGAGGTGATTTAGTAGATTTAGACTTTCCAGATGAATGCGTATACTACATCGAAACTCGACCTGCTATCTCTGAGTGCCCTTGGTACACTGATATCATTAATTATATCATGGACCATACGTACCCGAAGGTAGTTACACCACAACAAAGAAGGCGGTTACGCATAATCGTATCTAAATATGTCATCATAGAGTAGGTGCTCTATCGAAAAGCATTCGATGGAATGCTTCTAAGGTGTGTCGACACAGAAGAATCCAAGAAGATTCTCTATGAATCTCACAACGGTATATGTGGAGGCCACTTCGGTGGCCATGCCACCGCTCGAAAAATACATCGAATGGGCTACTTCTGGCCCACTCTAGAACATGACACGATAGAGTTTGCACGCAGGTGTCATAAGTGCCAGGAATTCTCTCACGAGATCCACATGCCAGCACAGGCTCTGCAACCAATCGCTACTCCATGGCCCTTTTCTACATGGGGCCTAGACTTAATAGGGAAATGCTCTCCCTCATCCACAGACGGCCACAATTTTATAATCATGGCCACTGAATATTTTACCAAATGGGTAGAGGCTATGCCTCTTACTACTGTACCTGGCTCGGTGATCGCTAAGTTCATCTTGAATCAAATCATTTGTAGGTACGGTATCCCACAAATCATTATCTCTGATGATGGAACTTCTTTCAAAAATGAAGAAGTCCACGAACTATGCGGTAATTTCAAAATAAGCCATCATATGGCTTCCTTGTATTATCCCCAAGCTAACAGACAGGCTGAAGCAACAAACAAAACGCTGAAAGCCATTCTCCTTAAAACAGTGAAAGAAAACAAGTGGGATTGGCATTTGAAGTTATATCCGGCCTTGTGGGCCCACCGAACCTCAATAAGAACACCAATGGGAGCAACTCCTTTCTCGCTAGTATTTGGGGCAGAAGCAGTTCTCCCGCTTGAGGTCAAAATACCCAGTCTCCGCATTTCACTACAAGGGATTCTGGATGAAGACGCTTACAGAGAAGCACGTCTCTCCCAACTAGAAAGCCTAGATGAAACTAGGTTAGATGCTGAACAGCGGCATAGAGCTTATGCTGACCGAATGTGCCGGCAGTATAACAAGAAGGTCTATGAACGTGACATATATGAAGGTGATCTAGTTCTAAGACTAGACAGTCGGATCGACAAGAAGACCGGCGAAGGAAGGAAATTCCGGCCCAAATGGTTGGGCCCATACCGAGTCATGAAGGACCATGGGAATGGTGCTTATCTCCTATGTAAGTTAGAAGGTGAGGAATTTGGCGAAACAGTCAATTCCCTGCACCTCAAGCATTTCTATGCATAAGCAGCAAGCGCTGCCTATATAACTATCTACATTGCATTTCCATATAGATTAGGATCATTTTGTCCACTTGTTCTTACACAAATCGTGATCAAGGAATCTATTCTCAAAGTAATTCATTACAAACTCATGATGTTGTTGGCACAAAACTTTCTAATCATACCTCTCCATCTTCGGTATCATCAAGTCATTTTGGAATCTTTTATCAAATAAAATCAAACATGACGAAGTCCTAACGGTAACCATACCAAGATCTACAAGTTTGTTCTCGCTTTGATTTCTTCTCAGGATAGGTGTCTTGCCTATGGCCTGTTCTAGAAGCTTCATGGTGTCACATCTATCCCATATACACATCTCTTTGGAAATAAGCATATACTGACATTTTACTCAAAAAGACAAGTCAAAAAGTGATTAAACAGAAAATTTTATTTTTACACATTTCCTTGCCCCACCAACCTTCGGTGATGAGCTTGCATCTCTTACTAGTGACGTAGGGTTGGGAAAGGATGGAAATGCCCTTACTCGCCTATGCCTTGCCCACGGTGATAAACCCACGCTTCTTACTAGTAGCATGGGGCAAACTGTAGGGGGTCCTCTAGACAATGCAAAACGTTAAAAGGTCATAAACAAACTATTCAAACTTTGAGTCAAAAACGAATGAATCAAATGCTCAAAATTCCAAGAGAGTTAAAAATCCTAAAACCTAGATTTTGTCTACTATGTGGCCATCTACGGGTCTAAGTCTGGATAAACCGCAAAGCAAGTTGCATCCAAAACTATGAAGTCATTCAGGTAGAGTAAGCTTGTAGTTTTCAATTGGGTTCCACCAAAGCTTCGTCTGTCTTTCATCACTATCATTTCACCATATTTCATAACTTGCTCCCTTCTTGGCTCTTGGTGATGAGCCCTCGCATCTTACTAGTTGCGTGGAGTTAGGAGTGGGGCAAGTTAATCTGTTCATCATACTGGTTATTTTCATCACTTTGCCAAAACAAACATGAGGTATCCAAATTGCTCACAGAAACTAAGATTTAAGATCACAATATATCTACAATATCATGTATCAGCATCATGAAACACAAAAAGAAAGCAAACATTTGCATCATCTGTTTTCCATTGCATACATTCTAGAAAGCATATAAAACATACATCGTAGTATACATGAGAAAGCTGGAAACAGAAAGGGAAAACACAAGTGACAAAGTTTTGATCCAAAAACGAATGGATATATATAAATAATCAATGTTTGTATACAATGCCATCATGCACTAGGCATGGTCAAAACGCTCAAAGAGCCCGTAATACACAAAAGAATCTATAATACAAAAGTGCATAGGAACCAAGTGGCCTCTCAACCCCTACGCGGTCTCGCTGAAGGTGCGTGCCCTCGCCTAGGACTCCGTCTACGCCGGCGCTCTGAATGGACGGAGGGCTCAGGGTCTCGAGGAGCAGCTGTGGTGTCGCCATGAGAATGGCTCCTCATAAGACGCTCGGCTGTTCTATAGCCCACCAACTCTGTACGGAGAGTCGACACCATCCTAGCCACGTGCCAAATGGGAGCGAAGACGTCAGTATGCCTGCCGGTTGCTGAGGGCTCCCCGGCATCTACAGATAGCTCCGCATGGGTCTTATCCATAGGGATCATCAGAGAATCAGTGCATACCCTACGGATTAGATCCCGCCACTCGTCGACGGTCTCTGTAAAACAAAGAAGAAAGATGAATTAGAAACTAGGCAAGAGGCTAGAATATACAAGATACAAATATAAGGAGAGATAGCAGTTGAAACAAGTCCTAAATCAAACTAACACTGAAAGGGAGAGAGGATGACTTACTCGGGTCACCGGGCCTCCAAGATGGGTCACTAGGGCCAGTGCCCGCTACAGATGCCGTTGTCGACTGTGGAGCTGCTCCTGTGGCAGGGGCAACATGTCGCCCCACAACAGACTCGTCCTCTCCACCACGGCCCTGAGAGAGTGGCTCCTCTGAAACTAGAGTCTCTCTCTCTGCACTCTGCTCCTTCCTCTCTACCTGCAAAATATCCTGAGTGGCATGCCACTCAGGATCGCTGTCATCCGTCTGCTCCTCTGAATCTATAGGGTCATCGCTACTTATGAGCAGGACCCGCAGTAATCCGAAGTAAAGGTGCCCAAGGTACACCAGCTCTCCCTCTGGCCCCGAACAATCCCCCTGGCTGCAATAGGAATACCAGGAGTGACCACTGTCCAACCACGGCCTCTAGGCCCCCCTCTAGCCTCCCGGACTGATCTATAGACTGGTGCCACTCGAGGAAGCATGCCCACATATGGGAGGCTGAAATGCTGAGGGACCCTGCCGAAAGGATGTACCTCCACCCATCCCACATGGTCAATAAGCTGCCCTGTGGTGGAGCAAGAGATCAATGTGAGAGCCTCCTCTCCCCAAATGCCGGCCATGAGCTGGTACAGTGTGGCCTCCATATCTGCTGTCGTGAGGGAAGCTACTGGCTGGTGAGGCGCTCTAAGCACCGACATGTCTGACCATCTGGCTGCCCTCACAGCCCCGGGATCTGCCACCTCCACGCCTCTGCCATAGGGAATGAAGCACTCATACACCCAACTCATAACTAGAGTAGGGTGGCTCAAAGACTATCCCTATAAACGGACCACCCTGTATAAGTCATGATAAGTGGTCCCCAAAATATCTACACCCCAGGAGTATATCCGACCATGCCCCTCTATCTGTGCAATGATGGGGGGCCAGCAGTATAACAATGTATCCCCTCCCTTGTCCCCGATCAGTCTTGAGGCAAGGATCCCCATGATGGCCTGTCGAAATACGGGGATGGGCAAAGAAGGAATGGATATAACTCTCACTCCCTTCTTTGGCCCTGTGGAAATAGCTGCATCCCCCATATAACCTGCCCATTGTGTAATCTGTGCTCTGGACCCAGCTGTCTCTAGTGTGAGCCTCCTCCCAATGATCGGGACCCCCAGAATACGGTAAACATCCTCCAAAGTGATGGTCCACTCACCGTGGACCCCTGGCAGTCGGAAAGTGTTCCGATTTGCATCCCAATATGAAAATAAGTCACAAAGGATGTGACTAGATGGCGCGGCATGGGGCACACGTGATATACGCAATATGCCAGCCCTCTGCAACGTGTCCTCCTCGGCTGGCAAAAGGGCATCCAATACCCCGGGCAACCAATCACACTCTCTCTCCTGGCTCCATCTAATGTACTCTCCCTCGCCTGCATACACCCACAAACACACAAAACAGAGCAAGTTAGTATCTAATCAATGCAGGGAGAATCATAAAAATGTACAGAAATGCAAGAAAATATAAGTATAAGTCTCCAAAACAAGTTGTTTTGCATTTTGTGCAAAACCGCCGCCCTGAGCAGGGAGGCAGTTTTGTAACCACCGCCCTGATTAGGGCGGCGGTCATGTAACCGCCGCCCTGGCTAGGGCGGCGGTCGCGGTCTGAAAACCTGTGCGGGTCTTTAACCCTAAAAAGTCCAAAAAATGTAAAAATTGACCATTTTAGCTAAAGAAAGAGCCTACCCAGTAGGCGCCCCCCCTAGACAGACCTTTTGAACCAAACATTTTCAAAAATAACCCCCCCATTACAAATAATTTGCCATTTCAAATTTGAAGGGGGAAAAATGCAAAATTAAAGAAAACCAACCTGTGATCTCACGGGGTGGCGTTCCACACGTGGAGGCATGATCACAATCTCACTACGGACGTTTCGACTATACTCACGCGAGAAACCGTCACTGTGGGTCCCAGAGCTCAAAATCGATCAAATCAACTCACGCAAATGAATAGGAAAATGGGCCCACTTTCATATATATATTGTTCTATTTCGTCTTACAATGACTTTTTCGCAGGTTTGGAGCGCTCAAAAAAGGAGGTAAGTTCCTATCCCCGCACAAATGGTACGTCCTCTTTCCCTGTTATTTTAGCGTTTATTTTTCAGATTATTGTATCTATCTGCACTTGAGATCTCTTTTCATTTTGCAGGTAGCGGGAATTTCGGATGGCGCCATTTCGACATACAGACGTGTAAGGTATAACTTCTAATCCCCCCATTTCGGGACTGCCATACTCGGACCCACCGTTTTATGCCCTTTCATGGCTAAAACGCTTCTCCGAGGGGGCAATATGTACATACCCAAAATTGTAAGGTACTGTACTGCGGAACGGTGTAATAAATGCCCCAATGATGATACAAGTCTCCTCGCAAGGTGTTCAGTATCCAGAAAGAGATCTTCGGATATACGTTAACATCCCGCATACCCCACTTAGCCCCTGTGTCCTTTGTTTTCCACTTTTTCCCTCTTTTCTTTCCCCTTTTGATCTTCAGTGACGAAACCACCGCCCTACAGGGCAGCGGTCTCGTGACCGCCGCCCTGAATAGGGCGGTGGTCCTGTAACCGCCGCCCTGAGCAGGGCGGCGGTCCTGGGCGCATTTTCCGTGTGACCACCGCCCTGAATAGGGCGGTGGTCCTATAACCGCCGCCCTGAGCAGGGCGGCGGTCCTGGGTGCATTTTCCGTAATGCCCTTTTGGCGTGACCCGCGTGAAATATCACGTTTCACCAGCTTTTCTTTGCCGACTTGAGCATGCATTAATGTTTTTGGTCCCCTGGAACTGTGTTTTTCCTTTGTTTATTGTTTAGGAGTTCAATTTGGTTTTGATTCTTGGGTGTTTGAATTCCTATAAATGCATGGTTTGTGTACATGCAAATGGTCTGGAGTTTTTGGTCTGAAGCTTGGCTGGATTTTGAAGTTTGATCTTTGCTCTCATTCCCTCATTTTAGTGCTTTAGTTAGTTAGCTTGTTTAGAAGCCATAGCTTGAATTCACTTGCATCTTTTGTTAAATTACTCAGCTGTTGGTAAGCCACAGACCCATCTTGTGCATGCAGTACTGTTATCTCATCCAAATCCAGTTATAAGCTTGCCTCTGAATTTCTCCTTGCTGTAGATTTACTTTCGTTGTGTCTTGGAGTTCTTAGTTTAATTCATTATTTGCCTGGTTAGTTTTATTCAGTTGTTGATAAGCCACATATCCAACTTGTGCAAGCAGTGTCTTTATTTTATCCAATCCATTGGAACATGATAGCTTAGGAAGCCATTAAAGTTGCAGGTTTTGCTCTTCGTATAGGATAGTTGCAGGTTCTGGTCGCTTCACGTTGCATGACTCGCAGTAAAATCCCGCTAGGAATCACATAAGCCAAGCTCTGTACTCTTGCGCTATTCCTCTCCTACTCGCATTCTCGGTCTACATTCTGAGCTGTCCTTATCCCAAAATCTACTCCTATCAGTGCTAGCATTACACGCTTTTCTGGATCCAAGTGAACACGAAAGAACGAGAACATGATACTGAGGGGACGAGATCATACACACACCATCAGATTCGCCACTGTTCTGCGGAATCCAGGTTTTACATTTCAAAGTTCTATTCAAATTCATATCAAATAGAGTAGTTAATCACTTTATTTCATTTCATTCTATTCTTGACATTGCCAAGGAAGTTGTGGGGATTGATAGTTTCTGAGAAACTATGATTCACTCCTCACTTCTGAGGTAGGATCAAGAGTCTTGTAGGTAGATTAGACAGGCTATTTTATTTGGAATAATTCTACAAATCGCACAGGCAAATAACCACACTCGGTTATCTTGTCTGTTTTTAATTATTGTTTAGTTATTATTTCTAGATATGCTTAAAATAGTTTGTTTTTCTTAGAATTGTTAGAATATTTCTTAGAAAGATAAAGGCTATATGTAGTTAGATTTATTTCACTTAGTTAGAATTTGTTTCATCACAATTAGACTGCATTTTGTTTCGTATGACCATAACGGGACCGCAACAACCAAGAATCTATGGTTGTGATCCGCAAATCCCACAGCCTAACGAATCCATAAGAGAATTGGATATAGACACTGGCTTACGCACACTAGTATTTCAGTCTACTCCAATTCCACCTATCATCATCATCCAACAGTTATCCCTACTGGACACAACAGCTAACGAAGCTAGGGAATTCTGGACTAGGCCAGAAAATCATCCATAGAATCGATTGTATTCATCACCCACTATATGACCTTATCAGGAGAAATACACGAAACAATCCCGGGTCATTTCCCACGCATTCCACAACCCATAGATTGAATCATGCCAGAGCTCGATATTGATTGGAGCCTTCGAGCAGTCATCCTCGCTAATCGATCTATCACACCAGTCCAAGTTAGAAGGGCCTTCTTTGCCTTAGATTTGCAAATTCCACTAGTGCGTGTCGAAGACATTAGACTGCCTAACTAGTTTGTCTGCATATTCCATCCCCACCGGCTGTCTCGGCACGACCTCGGGAGGTCAGGTACGGGGAAGAGTCACTTGTAGATTCTCACGCTCGCCTGTCGTTTTTCCAGCGTACAGTAATCCCTTGGCCTATTTGTAAGGAACTAGTAATAATTTGTATGGGGTCAGTTCCCCTCAACCCCTTTTACCTCTAATTAAAAATTAAGATACATTTGATGGTGTCTCATCCCGGAGTTAAAGGTTTTTTGATAAATAAAGATGTGAATGAGAAATGTGTATGATGGGTCACTAAAGTGATGGAATATGATGTACACCTTAAGGTCACTAAGATCGTCAAGGGAAAAGTCTTGTGTCAACATTTAGTTACAGATTTGGAGTTAAAGGTAGAAGAAGACACAATGCTCCTTAATGAACCTTAGGATGATAAGCATATTGATTGGATGTCAAAGATGAATTTTTTTCTCCTTTTAGGAGAATACCATACAAGCATGGAAAATTTTCAAAGATGTGGCTTCTATCTTCAATCTATTCCTTATGATATGCTGGATGATGTTCTCTTTTGAAGGGATTTGAATGGTGTTCTTCTTCAGTGCAAAGGACTAAAACAAGTAAATAAGGTACTAGAAGAATTTCAAAATGTTCTATCAGGAGGGAATTACTTAGCACAAATAACCACTACAAAAATCATGAGATCCAGTTACTAATGGCCGGATTTATTCAAAGATACCCATTTTTGGGTAAGGAAATGCAAGGAATGTGATTTCTTTGTAAGAAAGAAGATATTTGTATCCCTACCTCTTAACCCAATTCTAGTCAACCAACCCTTTATCCAATGGGGGTTGGATTCATCAAGATGATTAATCCTCCATCAAGTTATGGAAACAAATGGGTTCTCACCACAACAGATTACTTCACTCATTGGATGAAATCTGTGGCACTTAAGGAGGGAAATGAAAAATTTGTTCTTGATTTTCTAGAGTGGATAATGACATGGTTTGGTTTCCCATTTATGGTAATTTCAGACAATGCAATGGAATTTCTTGGTTTGAAATTAACCAATGGGCTGTCAAGAATGGGGTTTATCTCAAAAATGCATCCAATTATCACCCAAAGGGGAATGGATTAGTTGATTCTAGTAACAAGAATATCATACAGATAATCAAGCGTATGTTGGTGTGTGTGTGACATGCCTAGTCATCGTCCACATCACTTGGTGAGTCATCTCACCTTGTGAGAGTCATAGGTCTTAGGAAGTCAAATGAAAAGTGTCAGATTATGTCATAGAATCCATCATTGTCATTTGCGTCAGTGTGTCATAGGAGTTACATTCCTTATTTGGAATTGTAACTCCTCCTTTAGTGGCGTCATATGTGTCAGTCACGTCATATGCATTAGTGGCGTCATTGAGGTTATTTTCTTGTTTAGGCATGGGGGTTACACATCACCCCTATTTGTACTTCCTTTTTTCGATCTATGAGGATGAGAAGACATGTTTTCTTATTTGTATATTCTTTCCATTGTTTGAATCTTGTCTTATTGCGTTGGAGCTTGATGTTACCATTGGAGTGCAACTTCATTGTGGTGCATTGTTTTCAACATCGGTTCTCGTGAATCCCTCTTTTATGGTATCAGATCTTGTTTCGGTAAAACGTGTACTCTTCGTTTATCAGTTGTTTATTACTTTCGGTTTCTTCTTATTTCCTTGTGCAAGTTTTTTCGATTATTACTTTGGAATTGTATTGCTCACCTCGCATTGAGGTTTCAGTAGTTGCAAGTTTGGGGTGTTATACCATTGTTCATCATTATTCTACCAAGTAGTTGCTTGTGCAAGCTCTCGCTTTTGCATGTGCTCTACTTGCATATTTCTAGATTCTAGTGGTTGTTGTTTTTGGGTTATTTGTGTGTTACTTGCTGGTTATGGTTGTGTTCAGATTCAGCTCCTACATGATAAAATAAGTGTCATTTCTTGGTATTTGAGAAGTGTTGTGTTGGATCCTAGAACTGAGTTGGAATGTAGCTCATAGTATTGCCCTCTTTCATGCTTGACTGCATTCCCTTTTATCTCACCAACTCGAGTCTCTTACATCGATTACCGACTCACTTCACCTCCTGCATTGTGCTCGAGGTCATTGTTTTGGGTTGTTATTCAACTCATTTGCTTGTTACACTATTGATTTTTCCATTTTAGTTTCATGTTGCTGAATCCTACCATGCATTGGAAGCTTTAACCTATCCACCTACGTTGAGACCTGGTTAAAAGTGTCTAGTTTGTGGTTCTTCTTCCCTCCACCTGCATGCAGCGCTTGGCCTCTGGAACCTCTGGTCCATGTTCCACCTCTAGTGTGGCCATCCTCAACTCACATTTTAGGCTCATTAATCCTTGGCTTTGCTAACTCTTTCTCGTGCTTGTGTCTTCTTTTCTCAACCCTTGGTATGCCTGCTACGTGTTTGGAATTTTCCAGCTCCTCTACTTAAGACGTTACACGAACCTATGTTGGGATCTCCAGGCATATAGGCTCTACATGGTAGTCATTACAACATTCAACTCAGTGGAAATAGTTTGCATTAGCTTCATCTAACACCCATCTCAGAAACCTTGACACATGGTTTCACCTCCGTGCACCACTCAACGTTCACCTACCACTTTGACTCACTGGAATTTGTAAAAACAACTCAACTCGATCAACGTTGACCTAGCTCAGCCTGCCTTGTAACTCGGTGCATTAGCACTTAAATCAACTCGGCATTGGTTAGTATCATAAGCCTAGGTTAGGTGAATAACACTAATCTTGGCATTGTAATAATTTTTTGGGTGTATTTTTTGCTTGTTTTATTATCCTTTCTTCGAGTGTCGAAGACGGAGGGTGAGGTCCGGGGTTGGCAGGAGGCTAATCCCCCCTCGCAATTAAAACAAACCCTATCTAAAATTTGGTGCCATTTCTAATGAACATACATACGACACCCTTTGCATGCGTTTAGGGCAACATTTTAATCCATTTGCAGGCTTATTAGCATTTTTCCATTAGTTGTGGGAATTGTTTTTTGCTATAACTTTTGACTCGTTGCTCCATTTTGAGCACTTCTTTAGTCAAAGTTGCATGTTTTTTCGCACTCTAGATGATGGGATTATCAGTTTTGTAAATGCACTATTTTATAAAGTGTCACATTCTAGGGGGGTGTCATTGTATTTCTTATTTCAGCTCATTTCGAATCATCTTGAGCATTGTTCTATCCCTTTTATTGCTTGTGGACTTGTGAGCACATCTGCCACAGTCTTACAACAAAGGGATTCTTTTGTGCGATGTGAGATGCTATTTATCACAAGGCATTCTCTTCCCCTTCTTGTTTTCACTCATTCTTGTGCTTGCTTACGGTGTCGAACTGTTATACCCAAAAAACCTTGATTGCTGTCTCCACTCTTGTATGTTATTATGTTGATTGCAAGGTGAGTGACAAACTGGTTCTCAACACACAGTCACATCTGATTGTAATCAATGCACTAAACTATAAAGTTCCAAACTCGAGGGGGTGTAATATTGTTTTGGGGTGGTTGTTTCTTTTCTCTCTCCTTCCTTCTGCATCCTTTGGTTCTATCTCTTCATTATGGATATCTCTAAAGTATCGGTGCTCACACCTTTTAATTTCTTCGAATGGAAATCTAAAATTATATTGGTTTTGTGAAGTAAATGGTTATACCATGTCACCATGGGGTTTGAGACCGAACTTGATGATGAACCCAAAAAATCTATGTGGTTCAACCATTGTGATGAAGCCTTAGGTCTTCTTTGTACATCTGTCTCTTATGACTTTCTCTTCCACATCAAAAATTCCTCAAAACCCGATGGAGTGTGGACAATGCTCAATGAGATGTTTAAGAAGAAAGATGACATGAGATCACATGACTTGGAGAAAAAACTACTAGGGTTAAATCCTAGTAACTTTGAAAACCTACAGGCCTTCATTCTCAAACTTTGTCCACACTAGACTACTTCTAAAGGAATGTAAAGTGGAAAAGAAAGACTCTTAATTGATCTTGTCGATTCTTTCTAAGTTAGGTCTTGAATACTCTGTCTTCATTTCAACTTTCCACGCCATAAAAGTTTCCTTGGGTAGTGCTTGGAAAATGCCCTTCTTTGATAGTTTTTCATCCCAACTCATTCAAGAACAGGACAAAACTCATTCAAATGGGGACTCTAAAATCCAAGTAACATGCCCTTGTGGAAAATAAGGGAAAGAAAAATGAAAAGAAGAAATAAAAAAAAGGACCAACCTAAGAAAGAAACCAAGACCAACCAACCCCCAGCTAAGCCCAACACTAACACTTTGACTTCTGAGCCTAAAGTGAAGAAGGAAAAGTTATAAATGCTCCTATTGTAAGAATTATGGACACTATGAGCATCATTGTTTTTGGAAACAAATTGATCACTTAACTCAGTTTCTTGAGAAGAATAAAATAAGTGTTCCTGAATCCGTTAAACAAAATGCTCAGAAGGGTGAGTCTTCTAAAGCAAAGGAGTCTAAAAATGAAAAGAAGAAAGGTAAGGCCCTCGTAGCTAGATCAGCTCCATCATCAACTTGGATTATCGATTCCAGTGCCTCGCACCACATGGCTTATTTAGAGGTTGAATTCGCTAGCATTGAACCATGTGGCATGTCCTAAATCATGTTAGGTGATGACAACTCATGTGTCAGTTTCTGGTAGTGGATCAGTAGAGATAGAAGGTGGAACATTTAACCAAGTGTTGAGTGTTCCCAATCTCTCTACCAATCTCCTATCGGTTTACCAAATCACCCACCTTGGTGAAGGAATGCGAGTGGAATTTGGTCCTAACTCGGTGATCATTCGTGAGCTTAACTCTGACTCAACTTGGTCAATCCTAACCTAGCTTGACCTACCTTGTAACTTAGTGCATTAGCACTTAAATCAACTCTAACTGCACTGTGGCTAAGGGAAAGGCTGATCACCATTCACAGTTGTATATCTTTTCCCACTTCTCTTCTGATTTGTTGTCCAATGCCTTTCTCACTCATGCAAATGAGGTTAGTAAGCTATTGCATGAGCATTTTGGGAATCTAAATTTTCATTACCTTCAACAATTGAGCCAAAACAAAATGGTCAACGGGTTACCCCGAGTTAAGTTTTCTAAATTTCTTTGTGAGGGTTGCACCCTCAGAAAGCACCCTGAAAAATTTTTGATAAGGGAAAATCCTAGAGAGCTACTCGTCCCTTGGATCTTGTTCATAGTGATGTTTTTGGCTCCTTTCCATCTCCTTATTTCACTAGAGCTATATATATACTAACCTTCATTGATGAATTTTCATGTTATACTTGGGTATATTTTCTTAAGCTTGAGTTTGAAGTCTTTGAGAATTTTCAAAAGTTTAAGGATTTTGTTGAGAAACAAGTAGAACAGTATATCAATGTTCTTTAAACCGAAAATGGAGGTGAGTATGTGAGCAATAGGTTTGAGGATTTCTACACTTCTTAGGGGATTACTTTGTAGCGTACATTTTCTTCCAACCCTTCCCAAAATGGTGTTATAGAAAGAAAAAACAAAATTCTAAAGGAGATGGCTACTTGTATGGTTCACTTGAAGTCCCTTCCTCCACAGTATTGGGATAAAGAAGTGAACTATGGTTGTTACATTCAGAATCATGTTCCACATAAGGCAGTAAGAGGGATGACACCCTTTGAAGCCTGGTTTGGACACAAGCCTATTGTTGAGCACTTTTGAGTCTTTGGATCCAAGGCTATGGCTCAGATTCCCAAGAAGAAACAAAAGGAATTTGATCCACAATCCAAACCTTGTATCTTTTTCGGGTATCTTGATGGCGTGAAGGGATATCGATTGTTGAACCCTATAACCCATGAGCTCTATATTGAGAGGAATATGAAGTTTGATGAGTCATCCTTGAATTTTACTTCCACTGAGGTTCTTTTTCCCGCTGATTCAAATTTTGATTCATTAGATGATGATGTTGTTGAGTGAGTTCCTCCTCTCCCTACTCCTCCCGATCCTCAAAATTCTGAGTCTTCTGATTCTAACTGTAGTGATGATGAGGACTATGTCCATTCTCACTTGAGTGAGGAATCTTCCAACTCTGAGCTTGAACCTTCGGGACCTATTTGGGCCAGGAAAACTTTACAAATTACTAGAGATTTAGTTGGAGATCCTTCAGATGAGATACGTACTCACTCGAGTTTCATTAGACCCCACTCCTTTTTCACCTCTACTTTTGATCCACCATCTTTCTAGGAAGCTTCTGGGATTCCTGAGTGGGATTCTGCTATGGATGAGGAGTATTCCTCACTCATAAATAATGACACATGGGATCTTACCCCTCTTTCGAAAGGAAGAAAAATCATTCGATGTAGGTGGATATATCGAACGAAGTATGGAACCAATGGAGAAGTCGAGAAGTATAAAGTGTGACTTGTAGCTAAGGGTTTCTCCCAGGTAGCTAGGGTTGATTACTTAGAAACCTTTGCTCCAATTGAAAATATGACTTCCATTTGATTAACCCTTTCCATCGCTACTGCTAATAGATGGGAAGTCCACCAGATGGATGTTAAGAGTGCCTTCCTTCATGGGGACCTAGAGGAAGAGATCTATATGGAACAACCTTTGAGTTGTGTCCATGATCCATCCCTCGTGTGCAAGTTAAATAAGTCTCTCTACAACATTAAACAAGCCCCTCGAGCTTGGTATGCCAAGATGGACTCCTTTTTATTTGCATAAGGGTTCACTCGGTGTCACTCTGACCCAAATGTGTATATTCTGTGGCAGGATGACTCCATGCTTATTCTTGTTCTCTATTTTGATGTCTTGTTGATCATGGGTTTCTCTTCCTCTATCATTGATTTTTTGAAGATCTCCTTGGCCAACAAGTTCTCCATGTTTGACTTAGGATTGCTTCATTAATTTCTTAGGATCCAAATTTCACAATCTGACTCAGTAATTATGATCTTGTAGCCTAAGTACTCTCTTGATTTTCTTACTCAGTTTCACATGTCTGATTACAAGTCCTCACCTACTCATTTTCTTTCTGAGGTCAAGTTGGTTTCTTATTGTTCTTCCCCCTTGGTTGACGATACCCTTTATCAGCAGTTGGTGGGGAGCTTGATCTACCTTAATCACACTTGGCCAGATCTTTCATATGCTATCGGGATCATGTCTAGATTTATGCAAGAGCCTCATGAGCTGCATTTAAAATCAGCAAAGTGGATCCTTCATTATGTTCATGGCTCTTACACAGATGGTATTCATTACTTAGGAGGGAATGAGATTGACTTGGTTTTATTTACATACTTAGATTGGGCTAGTGATCTGGATCATCGAAATTCTACCTCAGGCTACAGTTTCACTCTTGATTCAGGTCCTGTCAGTTGGTCTAGCAAGAATCACAACACCATTTCCATATCATCGACAGAAGCATAATACAAAGGATCAGTTAATGCTGCCACAAAATTTGTTTACTTACAAGGTATCTTGATAGAGTTTGGCATCCACTTTCGGTGGCATACCATTATCTACAATGACAACATAAGCACTATCCCAAATTATAGAAATCCATTTTAGCATCAATGAATGAAGCAAATTGAGATTCACATGCACTTCATGTGGGAGCTAATACATGAAAACATCATCGACATACAATATGTTTAGACAACTGATCAGGTTATAGACATATTCACCAAGCCCTTCACTAAGGTGAAATTTATTCACTTACGGTCTCTTCTTAGGGTGAGGTCTGCAATAGCCACCCATATTCCTCCTTCTTCTCCTCTTCTTCTTTCTAGAAAGATATTGTTTGTATATGGGCACCTTATCAGGTCTTTGGTTGTTGGGCCCCATTGACACATATTTCTTAGTTGTCTAGGGGAGTCTTCTTTTCTATTATGGCTTACCATGACCTCTTCCTCAGCTTCCATGAAGGGAGGGTGTTGGTCTGTGTGACATGCCTAGTCATCATTTAGATCACCTAGTGAGTCATCTTGCCTTGCCAAAGTCATAGGTATTAGGAAGTCAAATGAAAAGTGTTAGATTTTGTCATAGAATCTGTCATTGTCATTTATGTCAATGCATTATAGGAGTTACATTCCTTATTTGGAATTGTAACTCCTCCTTTAGTGGCATCATATGTGTCAGTCACGTCATATGCGTTAGTGGTGTCATTGAGGTTCTTTCCTTGTTTAGTCATGGGGGTTACACATCACCCCTATTTGTACTTCCTTTTTTTAATCTATGAGGATGAACATACCTGCTTTCTTATTTGCATATTCTTTCCATTGTTTGAATCTTGCTTATTGTGTTGGATCTTGACATTACCATCAGAGTGCAACTTCGTTTTGGTGCATTGTTTTCGACATTGGTTCTCATAAATCCCTCTTTAAGTGTATAATGGAAACTAATAGAATAACTTGGCACACTCAGCTCAAAATCACCTTGTGGGAAGATCGAATCACACCCAAAAGGGCTATTGGGAAATCACCTTTTATGCTGGTATATGGAAGGGAAGAAAAACTCCCGCTATCTCTAGAGCTACCTTATTTAGGATTGGCACATCAACTAGAACTTATGGAAAATAATTCAATTACAGTCAGGTACTCTAAAATGATGGAGATAGAAGAAACAAGGAACAAGGCAATGAAGACTCTAGAACAACACCAATCTCAAGTTAAAATATCTTTTGAAAAAAAGGCATCTAGCAAGGAGTTCCATGAAGGGGATTTTGTTCTTAAATGGGATGCTGACATGACCAAGATGGGTATGCGTTCTAAATTTGAATCCCTATAAAGAAAATGATATATCATCACAAGGTACAAGGAAGTAAATTCCTTTTGATTATCCAAAATCAATGCAAGAAGAATTTCCCATTCATGTGAATGGGATTCATCTCAAAGATTTCTTTTGATAATTTTACGTGTGTATAATGTTTGTTTTGTTCATTTCCTCCAAGTGCTTTGCACATTATTTTGTTTTGTTTTGTTTTTGTTTTTCATTTTGTTTTTTATTTTGGTGTATGCTCTGTATATCTTTATTTTTAAGACTCTTTTTACCAATGGATTATATAAGGCTACTGGCCTAATTCTTAGCAAGAAAGCATTCCCTGGATGTCACCAAAAATGTTAACCTTTAAGTTACCTTTAACGGGAGGGTAGTTTTAAATATTTTTACCATTCCGTGAAATATCTTGCCTAAGTTTTTTAGGGAATCAGGAGTTTTCCAAAGTCTAAAATTTTAGATTTTAGAATGTGGAGGTTCTCTTACTTTAGGTTTTGTGTTATTTGCAAGTAAAAATTGTTCTTAAGTTCCAAAGTATGAAATCCCAAAGTTCCAAAATTTTAGAACTTCAGGCTTTCGGATTTCAGAGTTCTCTTTGACATTTTCGATCATTTTCATGTTTTAGTTTTGAACTCTAAAAGTCCAAAGTTTTGAAATTTCAGAACTTTAGGTTTTCCAGTTTTGTAGTCTCACTTTACACCTAGGGCTATTTTTTCATTCTTGAGTTTTAAAGTCTGAAATCCAAAAGTTCCAAAATTTTGGAACTTCAGTCTTTCAAGTTTTGGACTTTGGGTTTCTCATTAGAATGGTCATGCTTGCATTTAAGATTCCAAACTCTTTGAATAACATTGAAATCCCAACCACCCCACATGTGTCAACTTTTAGGCATTAATTTTAGGTTTACCTATATAAAATTGGATTTTCACCCATCATTTTCACTTGGTTTGCAGTTTGAAACCTCGATTTTTAACACACCATATCATACTTTTTAGGAATCTCTTTCAAGGTAATGTTTTTAGTTTTAATTAATCTTTTTTGTTTAGATTTCCATGTTTTTTTTGTTCCTTTCCATTCTTTTTATTCTTGTTTAAACATAGAAGCCACTACTAATTCATTGTTCATTATGTTTATTTCAAACATTTCGTTTGGTATTTCATTCAATTTGGCGAGCTTTGAATCATGCAGGCATCAAGTCTCCTCAAATCCAAGGATTTTTCAAAAGCCTCCTTTCAAATCTTCAGAAATTTTAGCTTTTGGAGTTGGTGTGCTTTTCAACATTTTGGAGGTTTACGTTTCGAAGGTATGCATTTCAGAGGTTTAATTTTTGGCATTTCAGAACTGTGATTTTCAGAATTGTGAGGAGTTCATTTTTGGAATCAACATCATTTCAGACCTTCAGAATTGGTTACTTTTCGAACCTTCAGAACTGGTTACTTTTTGGACCTTCGGAACTTGTTGCTTTTTGGGTTTCGGAACTAAGAAGAGTTCAGATTTTCGGAGTTATGGGATTCATCTTTTTGGAATTAGATTGTTTTCAAAGATTTTTTTTGGACCTTCGGACTTCGGTGTTTCAGAGTCTTCAAAATTGTTTCTATAAATTTCTAAGGTTCGATCGAGTTCTGAATCGTGAAATGATGTCAACTTCTTCATCAAGAGGAAAGTAAAAGATGAAGTATACCTTCTTAGGAGTTTCCCCTCATACGTGTATGTCCTCAAATTTGGGAAATTTTTGAGACACAGACTTGGAACAGTTGGATATGCCAGAATTTTGGGAAAGACTAATATCCCCTAATAAAAAATATTAGATGCAAGCCATATTTGACCGTGGGCTTTCTCTCGTTGTTGGTTTTCCTTCATCCATGCATTTCCCTAAGTTTTTCTTGGTTGTAGCATCTCACTTCGATAACTCCTCTAAATCAATAAAGGATGATGGTGGTAAAGTTGTGATTAGGCTAGACACCGATTCTTTTCAAGACATATTCAAACTTTTGGATGTTGAGGAATATGCAATAATTTCTCTAGAGGCTACACTTAAATATTGGGATAAGGAATCTGAACTATGCACAAAAATCACGATGAAGAATTATTTGGCCAAGAATGTCACTAAGCTCCCCAAAACATTCTTCCGCTTAGACGTATTCTAGGAAGTCAATGACCTTATTGTGGTCTTGAGTAGAGTTTCAGGTCTCACTTTAGCAAGAGAATTTCAAGAGTGGATGTTTCTTTACATTGCTACCATTAAGAAACATAAGGATTTTATAAGATGGGTAGAACATATTAGTAGTTAAAAATATTTTCACTTGAGAAATGTCTTGACTTTGAAAAAATTCTTCATGAATTCTTTCCTTGTCTATGCAGCAGCAACTATAGGAGAATTTAATGGGTTGAATATAAAAGGTGTTAGGAGCATTTCATAGATTTATGATTTTTATCCTTAATTCACAATGGAAGAATGATATAAACATTTTCACAAAGTTAATGATGTCTTTTTAATTTTCTTCCTTTATTGTTTTGATAAGAATTTGTACAATAGTAGAATTTATGATGAAGCTTTCAATGAGGTAAGGGAATGAGGAGCCATATATCTCAATTTCCCAACATTTACATACATTAGGGTTCCAGGTTTCCTAGGTGCTCCTAATAAATTACCAAGATGCCCGACTAATAAATGGGTCTTGTTATAACTAGTTCGTCAGTGATTGGATTATCATAAGATTCTAAATAAATGACATAAATCAGGAGTCTAGTTTCCCATTTCAATTGGAAGATACACTTGTGTTATTATTTACAAGGAAAATAATCTAGATGGAGAAAGGTCTAAAGTTGCCTTGCAAACTTTCTGCCCTAGAACTAACTTTGATTATTGGGGAAAATTTAGTGAAGCAGGGTTGGACAGTTCTCATGTTCCTTAGTTAGAAGATATCTAGATCCACTATTGAGATAAGATGATCATTAGACAGTGAGAGTTTGAAATTTTAACTCTTGATGAAGTTAAAAAATATGGTATTGTAGATGTTCCTGATGGAATCCAAGATGATGATGATGTGCTTGAACCAATTTATAGAAGTGATAACATTGACATGGATTGATTAGTATCAAGAAGAATGTTCTAATAAAAATGAAAGGGTAGGGCCCATTTTTCAAAGAACATATGATTGGTTAGCTACCTTGGGAATATCACCCAAAGGGTTAGAACAACCTATAAGAATATAAGCCCAGCCAAACCTGATTTTTCTTACACCTTCAGAAGGTAAGAGGTCTACTCAGAAGGCCACTAAAGCTACAAGAAATATCTCATTTATTGTTGGTGTTTTTTCTCTTGCAAAAATCCCTACTACCAAGGTTGTGTCTTCTACAATGTAAGTATCTAAAGTTATTGATGTTAGTGTTTCTCTTGTTATATCACAAGGTTTGCCACATTCTCTTTCACTACCATTATCACCATCCTTACCTCCACCACTAAAATCATTGTCTACCAATCCTCTACTCATCTCTTCTTTTCCATATCCATCTATAGCCCAATTTTTCTCATCCCTTCCTATTCTCTGAGTTGGACAAATGATTTGGTCTCCACTTTCCACTCCATTTTCTTAGTAACTTACATTTCCTTCCATTTCCATTTCCAGTCCCATTTCATCTGCTCCCGAAGCTATTCTAAATCCTGCACCATTTATCATTACCACTTCCATTTCAATTATTGTACCTAGTGTTATTATTTTACTCATTGCTCCAATTTCAGCTATGACCATGCCACTTTTTTCTGCATCCTTTATACCTAAATGGCTATATCACCAGACCCCCAAGAAAAAGAAGAAGGTTCCCCTTATAGATGTGATTGATATTAGTGTGTTGGAACCCACTCTAAAGTAGTGGGCCAAACAACCAAATATTATTTCTAACTTATCAGTAAGTTATTCAAGAGAAAGGTTCAGGAATATAGCCACCCCCACTGAAGGAAAAACCAAAGAAACCATTATTGTAGAAAATTATCAAATCTCTAGGTTTTCATTGGGAAAGGAAACACATGAGGGTGCAAAATAGGATGTTCAATTGGCCCTTGGGAATTTTTTAGAAAAATATAATAAAGATAAGGCTTCTAAGAATGAATTGAAGGAAAAGGTTGAGTAGTTCACTTCTCTTTTGAAGAAATTCACACAACCTACTCCAACTATGGATCCTTCAACTACGACTACTCTGACTATATCTTCACATCTTGATGATATCTCATATCATGAAATTGAGAAGATAGGTCAAAAGGGATGATCAGTGGATGGGTGGATTTAGTGTATGCTCCAAGATACTAACACTTTAATCAAAATAGGTTTGGAATTATACAATGATTTCCAGATGGAGAAATTTTCTATTCAAAATCTAGATGAAATCCTCTCTGAAGATAATAATAATTTGAACTTGAATTTGACTACTTGGGAGGAAATTAGATATATGAATCCATATATACTTCTTTAGGAGGGTGTAATTGATAATGTCTCTAATTCTTTTGAGTATCAAAAGGCCATAGAATTTAGATCGCATGTGTTGCAAGATTTAATCAAGAAATTAGAGGAGAAACATGTTGAAATAGTGGATGGACTAAGTGACATTTCAGAGAAGTTTGATAACATCAACTATAAATTCTTCAATGAGAATATTGATGTGATTCTAATTGATTAGATTAAATAAAGTTTCAAAGGTTTAGTTACGGAGGATGATGAGGTACCTAAAAATTTCAATATTAATTCAATTTATAGATTAGTTTCATGTCAAAATTTCATAAGCCAGTTGAAGAATGTTATGAACAAGTTGAAAAGGATTATAGTAAAGGTTGTGAAAGAGGGTTAAACAGAATATGTCATAAATCATTATTCATGTGGGCTAGAGGAAGAAGATATATAAGTAATTATCAAGTGTTTCATTGATTACAAGCATCGTTTGGCTATGTGGGAAAAGGATTAGGAGATACTTGAACAAGAAACAGATTTTGTTATTCCCAACTAATCTTGGTGGCCATTGTTGAAATGTCTCCAAAGCTCTGAGTCAGTCAAAGTTACAGGGTTGACTTGGTCAAACCCATGCAACAATTTTGCTATTTCTATGGTAGTATGTTCCATTTAACTTAATTGCAATCTATTTTTAGTAACTAGTTATTTAAAGGTTTAGATGTAATGGATCAACCTCTTGAACTTATAAATAGTTACATGCATTAATTTTTAAGAAGACTATTAGATCATTTGGAGGGTTACTCTTCAAGTTTGGAAGAGTGTTTCAGATACTTTGAGCCTTTCAGTTATATTCCAAATAATTATTTTCCATGAAATATATGGTTTATTGTGTTAATCATTGATCAATTTATAGATTTTGAATGTTTAATACCTTGATGTGATTGGTTAATCTACGTTTATCTCAGTTATCTTATTTCAATCTATGTGAAAAAATGATATGTTTACTTTGAATATCAGTTGTGGAAAAGTTATCTCCTTTCTGTTATGAAGTTGGATTATTATTTACAATCATAGATGGAGGAAGATTGCAATACATGTGCATATCATATATTTTTTTTACATTTTGATTTCCCATTTAAGTAGGTCTATCTGTTAAATATACTTAGTGCATCAACTAATTTTTATTTTGTTTATCTCTAACTTTAAATCCCATGAACTGAATAGATTAGAAGTATTTTCAAGTTCTTTAGCCTTGCACATTGATCTTAAATCATGTGCTCCAAGCCTCATAAGAATTCAGCCTTATTTAGAGGTTCATCCCAAGGAAACAAGGTCCCACACCTTGGGGATTTTCCAACGTTGCATAAGATCACTTACATATTTAACAGGTGTGTGATCCATGTGACAAAAATACCTATGACTGTAGATTAATTGATCACATTCATGAATCCATTGAGATTGGTGTGTGCCAGACTAGTGTAACATGTGGATCTAAGGAATAAGAAGGACATTATAATTAAGGGTACAATAATGGGGAAACCAAAAATAGAGGCTTTCATGGAGGATATAAAGGATGAGGTCGCTACAGTGGAAGAAGAGGATTTTCTAGAAGAAATTGTTATACTTTTGTATCTCCTGATAATTATCAATATGAGTTCCCTTGGAATTTGGTTTGTTCATGGTGTGGAAAACATCACAAGTTTGAAGAATGCCCTTATTTATATGAGAAAATGAGAAAGCATCACAAGCAAGATAAGGGCATTTTAATGATTAAGGTATATTGCATAGTTCAAGATAAATGGATGCCTAAGGTGGAACCTACCCCTCAGTTACCCATTTTATTTACTACATGCACTGAGGTTGCATGCACACAAACCTCTGAAGTATAATTTAACTATAAAAAATTAGGAAGTGATAAATGTAAATTATATTGATGTTTCTCATCAAAAAGATGTTGAACAGGAGACGATGGATGTTATCAGGGGTCTACATGGAGATATTAAAAGCTTGAAGGAGTAGACACACATGATGGAATGTATAGGGAAGGTTGATCTCCCATAGAAGGATATAGATGACTTGAAGGAAGTCTACAGAATGTTACACCAGGAAAATATAATACCACTATTAGGAGAGTGGTTGAGATAAAATATACCACACATAGGTAATGAACATGAGAAGAAGATACTTCATGAAAATATGCCCGCACATAATCATGAGTATGATAAGGATATTACACTGAATACAGTCATAGATGGGTGGCCTACGAGTAACATTCTGCTAGATACATGTGAAAAATATAATGTACTCACATTGGATGCTTGGAATCAGATGGGAAGACCACCATTTCAGCCTTATTTGAATGTGTTGTACATGGAAAAAAACTAGGGTTAATCTTATTGGATTATTAAAGGATGAAACTATTACGATTTAGGGAGCCAAGTTTACTAGGGACTTTTAGGTATTATAGCTTGTTGAAGTAGATAGCTTCCCAACATTACTAAGGGTGACCCTAGTGTTATATAAATAATGTATATTTGTGCTTCAATAAGAGGTACATTGGATTTGAGAACAAGGAAGAGCACATCATTATTCCCTTGAAAGATAAAAAGGCTATTCCATATGTTGAACCTTTGAGTGAGAAATATTTAAATAGGATATATGTGCACACGATCAAAGATCTTGATGTGACTAAGCCATCTAAGGAAAAAGTGATACAGTGGGATGATGTTAAGTCAGTTAGTGATACCACTAGTATTGCTTACAACAATTGGGAACATGGAACACATGAATTATTTTGGTGTGATATTAAGAACACAGTTACTCGTGTGATTAGGCTACGCACTTTTAGGAATTTGAGTTATAACCAAGTACCTAGGTACACTGGTAAATGGAATCCTGATGTCTTTTTGTACACCATGGAAGACCATTGAAATAATGAAGGAGATAGATGAAACATGTTCATATATACTCTATATGGGACACCAACATGTTGGGGGACTATACATAGAGACAAATTATTAGAATGGAGAGAAGTAAGAATCACCTTTTCTACTAGGTTCCTAAGGATGATTGTACCTTCAAAGAAATGAAAAATTCATGGGGATTCTTGTGCTTTACACCACGTCTAGGTTTGTGAGAGACTTTGGATGGAGGGGTATAAGACCTTTCCACCATCACTTTAGGAACATAATTTCTACACCACCCTAGGTGGCTACACATGTGCATGGTATGTCCATGTAGAAATGAAAATAGAAACAACTAAGTGGTAGGAGATGACCTCAAGTATGATTCATACATTTTATTATTTTTCTTCTAAGCCTTCGGTCAATGAAGCACTATATATTATGAAGTGCCTTACTCTGGGAGATAGTGCAAAGGATGAGGAACATTTGATAGAAATGTTTGATGAGCTAGACTTAGAGGCATGTCTTGACCTTGAAGAAACTGAGGAAGAGGAAATGGTTCGTGCCTGGGAAGAAAAAGAAAAGGGTAAACTGGTATACATGATAAGTGATGATGATGGCAAGGATAATAACCTGGATGTTAAGCACAGCAAAGGTACATGCGAGGTAATGGAAACATCTGATGAAAAAGTGCACGTGTATCATGAACCTATGAATAAAAATAAGGCTAACGTTGGCACAGATGTAGAGCCTAAGGAGGACATTATTGCTGATTATTGGTCAGAACAAGAAGTGGCTAAGATTATTAAAATCTTGTGTGAATTTCAAGACTTGTTTCCACAGGGATATCATGAATTAAAATGAGTACACCATTATTTAGGTGAGGTTAGAATAAAACTTAAACAAGGAGTGTTCCTAGTTAGGAAGAGGCCATACATGATGAATCCTAATCTGCGTGTTAAGGTAAAGGAAGAAATTGATAACATGCTCAATTCTGGTATAATTGAGCCCATTGAGGAATCTGACTAGGTTAGCCCCATGGTAATAATAATTAAGAAGGATGGGAGGATAAATATTTACATAGAATATAGGAAAATTAATGTTGCATGTGTTATTGATCCTTTTCCCACCTCATTCATAGAGGATATCCTAGAAGGAGTTACTGGATGTGATATCTACTCTTTTACAGATGGTTTTTCAGGTTATAATCAAGTGCGCATAGCGAAGGAAGATCAAGAAAAGAAAAATTTCACATCTAAGTGGGGAATTTTCACATATATAGTGATGCCCTTTGGATTGAAAAATGTGCTAGCATTAAACTTGTGCATTATTGTGCAGGATTTTCAAGATTTCATTCATAAGTTCTTACAAGTATATCTGGATGAATGTTTAATGTATGACATGGTTAAGGATCATTGTGAAAATTTAAGGCTCATGTTTGAGAGGTGCAAGTAGTTCAAAATCTCTCTAGGACATATCATTTATAAAGAGGGATTGTTCGTAGATAGAGCCAAAATAGTTATAATCTTGGGTTTGGAAGAACCTAATAATCAAAGTGAAGTGTGTGGATTTCTGGGAGATACAGGATATTAAAGGAAATTATTTAAAAGATATTTAAAGAGTGCTACATCCATGGAGGAACTACTAAAAAATAAAGGAAAATTCTGTTGGGATGACGTGCATCAGCAAGCATTTGAAACACTGAAGGAAAGGCTTACTATTGCACCTATTTTGTGCTTTCCTTCATGGGAAAACCCATTTCATGTTCACGTTGATACTTCTGGAATGGAAATTTGTTTGGTATTAGCGCAACCAAGATAAGGAATAGTAGACCACCACATTTTTTTTGCAAGCAGGAAGTTGACACCTTTATAACATAATTATACAACCATTGAGTGCGAGGAATTTTCCATGATCTATGCGATGCAAAAATTTAGACAATAATTATTAGCAACACCATTTATCTTCTTCACAGATCATATGACACTTAAGTATTTGGTCAACAAGAATGTTTTACAAGGGCACATTTACATGTGGATAATACTATTTCAGTCAATTTATAGTGCTTTTCCAACAAGGGAAAAGTAACTCAGGGCCTTAGCATTTTTCAAGAATCAATTCTGACAAGGATGAGAAGAGTATCAAGGACACAATTCCTGATGCCTATCTTTTCAGGTTAAACTGCACACCCACATATTTAGAGGACATTGCAATATTCTTGTGTACTAGATAGGCACCTGAGGGAATGAAGATGTTAGAAAAGAATCATCTTAAAATATGTTTGGCACCTTACCAGTTAATAGGTGGAGATTTGTATAAGCTAGGCCATGATGAAGTTTTATGTAGGTGTGTTCTATAGCATGAGCAGGAGGCCATTATGGAAAAATATTATAGTGGAATTGCAAGAGGTCATTATGATGAGGATGTCACCGTGCACAAGATTCTAATGGTTGGAATTTGGTGGGAAACTTTGTACAAGTATATCAAATAATATGTCAATGTGTGTGACCATTCTCATCACCTTGGGAAGCTCAAAACCAGAGATGAGATGCCTTTGAGGCCTATTGCAAGTGTTAAACCTTTTGAGAATGGACTCTTGATTTTGTAGGTCCTATTTCCCCACCCACAGGTAGGACTGATGTGCTCTATATTATAACTTGTATAAATTATCTAAAAATGTTGGAAGAAGAATCACCTACAAATAATTCCACAGTAGTTACAACAATGAGATTTTTATTTTATAACATTATTAGTAGGTATGGATGTCCATTGAGTTTAACAAGTGATAGGGGTACTCATTTCTTGAATGAGACAATCAGGATTCTATTAGCATAGTTTATGGTGGCACACCATAAGACAACACCATATCACCGATAGGAAAATGGTACTATTGAAGCTTTCAACAAGATTCTGGGACAAAAACTTGAAAAAAAATTGTGATGTTGGAAGTAAATATTTGTAACAACCTCAAATCTGACACTCAAATTAGTAGATTTTTTTAATTTTTATTTTATAACAGTATTATGACATTCCTCTACATTATAATCAGATTACTAGCTACAACTAGTTAATGTAACAAGTCAGATTATCTTAGCAATGAGTAGATATTCCTCTACATAAATAATTTTGGAAACTAGTTAAACTAGTATATGCATCAAGTCTTAACAATTTAATCCATAAAATAACATGGTGATAAACCTTATGTAGTTGTAACAGTTAAATATATCTTATCTCCATGATCAACCTTAACATTCGTTTGAATTTTCATAATTAGCCTCATTGGTTTTACCGTAGTGCAGTAGTGAGATCTTGTGACTGATCCTTTAGTATCTACCTAAGGTCACATAGTAACCACATCTTGTATCCTACACTTCGAGATTGAGGAATCACGGTGATTAGACAATGTACCTAGCAAGTACATTAATTTGGCCAAAGTTTCTTAGTTGTGTTATGTACGCTTAGTGTAGACAAGTGCACAACATGTATAACTTCTCTTCCCATCACCTCACTATCATCTCATCATAGTTATCTGGCTTCATTAAGCTTAGCTAGTTGAACCTATTTAAATTCATTTAGTCCAAAACAAGTTCATTTACGTAATCTTGAGGAACCCCCAATGCCCGTTATTGGTTAAACACATGAGGCTTGTCCACTACTTAATAAGTTCTATATTAGGTAGCTGATGGGATAATCATGGGAAGCCTACATCACGCATAGATAGATCAGTTTCTGCTAGGTTCATAACACTCAAGATTAATTCTCTACTTATCATATATTAATATAAGCATTTAGTTACCTTTGTTTAGATATTAGGGACACAAATTATTTATTACCTCTCTACCCCCTTCATAAATTTTAAACATTTTATTGGTAAAATATGCGTTAAAACCTTATTCAAGGTTCCCATTAGGTCCATCAAATCCTAACTAGTCGTAGCCGAGCATGTCTTGTTTTTATACCCACCATTCAAGGAATAATTTACATTACTAGTACTACACCTATGTCTTCAACTTATTCAAAGATAGGTAATACCTTCTTTGGGAATAATTCTTGTGCAATGTGAGGTATGATGACCTCTTGGACATGATCTTACATGTTAGAAGTAAAATCTCACTTATCATATTAATTTTGTAACATTACTCCTTTAATTTCTTTCTTTTAGATTCATAATGTTTCACCTTAAATATTAATCCCATAATCATCTAAGGAATATTTTTAACCTATCATGAATGATATTAATAATTATTTTAGACTCCCTTAAGTCTTGACTAGGTTAAAACACTTCTTTACCTAGAGCTCATTTTCCCCTTGCTTGGTTAGACCTTAATCAAGTTAGATTGTAGTCCAAATTGAGCTTGGCGTTTAGGCATGCATTATTAATTTTATTCCTTTCCTAGATTACTATCAAGTTTAAATCTCATAATGAAATTCAGGATTGACCAAGCCATTACTCATATTCCGGTTTCCATTTTATAGAGATAAATCTATTATCTTACAAGTTACCCCTTTTTAATTATGCTTTTATACACATTTCATAACCATATTTTTCCCATATTCAACTTGTCAAGGAATTTGATTTATATAAATAATGTAGCATAATTTATTAACTTAGCCTATTTTAGTTTAATTCATAATGAAGTAAATTATGAGGAACCTTAGATTCGTTAAGGAGGCATGACTAATATTTTAGGATTTTCCCTTCAATTTTTAGTTTATTTAATCACTTAGCATTCTTTCCATTTACCCATACACAATATTTGAATTCATGGAAGATTACTAGATAAAAGATACATTTTTAGTTTCATAACTGTAATTAATTGAATCACTAGATAAACGATTATATGATTTCCTAGCTTATCAAATTTATTTATTTATTTTCCATCCCGCAACATGATCATTGATTATACATACAAAAAACTACCAAAATATTTATGCACAATCCAATCCTACATTTCATTAATATATATGACAAATTTCATCCACAAAGGACTAATACAAGGTACAATTTTCCCAAGAAAAATATATTTAACCATTAGTAAAAATACAATTGGATTCATCATCAATGATAAAAATTTCATTCTAAACTGATCTTCACATGCCAGAGAAAGAAGGCCCACCCATCGTTACTAAACCTATGACACTGTTGTTTAGGGGTGTCAGTTCAAAGAACTGAAAAAAAAGGACAATCTACATGCCCTACTAAGTTTTTGACAAATTAGAAGATTAGTCATCTTAACTACCTAATAAAACATTGCAAGGATAATGCATCTACAACAATTAGGGAAATAGAATCTATCTTCAATCCCATATATGGATATGGAATAGGTGTGGGGAATATATGTGAAGTGTTCCTAAAGGAAAACTTAGAATACATTCCTCCCGCTTCCTCAATCACAAGTTATGTGATGGATGGGGGATTCATGATCTTGAATTGTGTTGGATCCATTATCTTTATACACACAACACCATCCGAACAATTATTAAAGATAAAAACATACAAGGAAATTAAATTTGTTTTTCATCAAACATCAATGCAGTTTAATTCTCATGCTAAGAAAATCAGCCATTTATTTCAGATCCATAAAAATGTTTAAGTATAGAATTATTGAAAAACCTTTCCATAATTTCCCCTTGTATTTTCCACTTTTAAAATATTCCAGATATCATTTTAAGATAATTTAATTTAAATAACAAAATAAATGCTACAAAATGAAAAGGCATGGATCAAGTGATACAACCCTTTAATTCAAAGGATCTCGAGATAAATAAAAGTGAAAGGAACTACTACCAATAAGAAGACTTACCCAGCTGATTTGTCAACATTTAGTTTTACTTCAATAACATTTTTCAAAGTGTCCCTACACAATGGATTAAGCATCTCTGCCATTTTCAAAAAACACAGATTCTAACTTATTTACATTTCATGTCATTGAACAACAGTCATTCATATTTCATAACTTGAAATGAAACATGTATGTAACTAATTTTATTTCAAAGTAATGAGTTCCTACAACTATTTATTCACTACCATAATAACCAGCATCAATCATTTACACAAATTAAAATACGACCATAGTTTAATTAAAATAAGACTAGTTCAAAACCCCATAAACCAATATCTTCATCACACATTCAGTCCCATAATTCAGCAATATCGTATATTGTAGGTTTAATACGCAATCACACTTCTAAAGAATGAACTCAAAATGAAAAACCACAAGTATTTCTAGATCATTTCTAAATCGATGGAAGCCATTTTAATTACAAGAAAGAATGAAAGTTTGACAACCCAAAAAATTTCACAAATAAAATTACACAAACCCTATGGCCACAAGTTTCACAAACCCACAAAAAATAGAGATAAAAATCAACCTATTTGAAGGAGATAGACATGGAATAACAAGGAGTATCCATAATACCCTAATTTTTTTTTTATATATTCACCCATAAAACACAGTTGTAAAACAAATCTAAGATAAGCCACATGATTATTCTAAAAAGATAGACCATCTCAAATGTAGATTCAACATTTCTCATAGCCATAATTTCATGCTGAAAAATTCCTGTAAAAATACCATAAAATCAATTTACACATCAAATTAATTCAACCCAGAATAGGAAAGACATTTTAAGAAAGATAATCAAGCTCAGAAAATGGATTTACAAATTATTTTCAAAAAATCTAGTGAAATTGCAGAACCCAAAAAAGATAACAATATTTTTATCAATCAAAAACCATAAGAACAACAGAAAAACCCTTTCCTGTAAAATTGATTTCTTTTTTTTTAATTTTCTTCCATATACAAACTGAAACCCTAGTCGATTTTCTCCAAATGCAATTGTTCTAGCTTTCCCAAAATAACCAGAACTTCCACAATGACCTCCTCATAGATAATTGAGGTTTATGAATAAAAAATGATTCCATAACCATATGCAACAAAAAATATGGCAAAGGTACTCCATAACTGGAGCTCTCACAAAGCCGAATTCTATGAAAAACTCCTAATTCCAACTTCTTTCCCTTCTTTTCCTACACAAATCCCCAAAAAACCTAAATTGAATTACCTCTTCAGCTAACATATTATCAAGTGGATGGTTATGAAGTCTAATGCCAACATGGGGAGGGGGCCTTCAAATTCAAATTAAATATACAAACAATAATTCCCATTTTCCTCCTACCAATGTGAATATCCACTTGAGTGGATTTGATAATAATTAAAGATTTCCCATGCATAGTTTGAGGTTATCATTACCCACTTATAAAGTTTGAAACAAAAAATCATTAACACCTTTTTAAATTGACTTCAACAACGATAATAATTATCTTATAATATTCTTACCATCATGGTGTTTATTATTATTATTTTTCAAGTCAAATAATAGTCATTCAAAACATTACTTAGCAACTATATGGGTGTAGCGTTATGCTCTCATATTTAGTAATAATAGAATTTAATTAGAGCCACACATTAATGTCTTTTTTTAATTATTGGAAAATAGTTTTTTGAAAGGGACTATACCCTTGAATACAAAAGAAGGCCTAAAAGCCAGGATAAGCAAGATAACCAGAGAGAAGAGGATCATAATCCAAATGTTACAATGAAGTTCAAAGTAGCTAAAAAACAGCTACCAAGATGAGACAAAACAACAAAATTACTGCAAAAAAGCAGTAAAGGATCCGCAAAAAAACAACAAAAAAACAAACAAGGACAGCAGAATCATCTACAGCTACTTCCTAGTAGCTTTTTCTATGATGGTTTTGATATTCTTCTAGGATTTAAACATACCCAAAGTAGTCATATGGGCAGCGTCATTAGAATCCAGCTGCTCCAAGGTCTTCTTGCTTTCCTTATCAGTATCCCAAAGAGTTTTCGGCACTCCGCTTAGGTTGGAGACACTTCTGACGTGTTGTTCAATAAATTCCTCAATCACCCTAAAGATGGCAATGTTGTAATCATGCCTAGTCTTGGCCTTCCCTAAGCGAGAGTCCAAGGAGTGCAATTTCTTGTATATATCTTCAATTTGGCTGTTGTCCACATCCTCCTCCTCCTCCTTCCTCTTTCCTTTCTGTTTTGTCAAGTTTTTGACTTCATCCTTTAACAACTACATATCTGCCTCTAAGGCTTCCAGCCTTTTTGTAGGGCTTTCCAATTGCACTTCCCGGGGGTTGGCACTGCTGATATGCAGGAGGCCATGAGCAATTTCAAATTCATGAGAACCCTTCTCCACAGCAAGGGTCTCAAGGTTAAGCTTCCTAGAAGCCCTAGTAACTAGTCTCCGTGAGGTAGAGGCCAAGTGGGGGGTGGGAGCAGCAGAAGGGGTAACGGGAGAATAAGCCTGAATAGCCGGCATGGGGGTGCCTGTAGTGGTGGCAGGGGCAGAGAAAGGAGAAACAGGGCTGGCAGTAGCAGAGCTCGGCAAAGGGGGAATCGACCTAGGGGAGGATGGGAGACCAGGAAACCTGAGAAGACAGCATTTGTGTAACAACAAAATGATCCCTTGGTGTAAAGGAAGCACCTGGGAATGCTTTTGAAACTCAAGAATGGAGCGTTCAAGGGAGTTCAACAAGTAATGGGGGAAACAAACCAGATGACCCCTACAAAAATGATTAAGAAAAATAAGGTGTTTCGCAAGAACAGTGACAAACCTTCCTTCCAAGCAGATTAACTGTATCATCATGCGGGTTACTTCATCATATGGCGGAAGGATCGAGCTAACAAGTAGGCCCACTGTTGTGTGGGTCAGTTTCTCCTCTCCCTCAACAAATCTTCTCTCTTCAACATCTCTATCGACCCTTTTGTTAAAGAATCTGAAGCCCTCCAAGCCAAGGCCAATCACTTCAGCAATAAACTCTTCATTGATTAACACCTTCTGCCCCCCATAATCCACTATCCTCTCCTTCCAATCCTTTGCAAAATGCATAGAGATGCTCTGGTCATGCCCCTAAATTTTTTCCATGAAGTTTGTTATGCCACCCTTGCTAAGAATGCTCCACAGCTCAAAATTATCTTTCCAGTCTGGGTCCACACTAGGCTCAATTTGACAAGGACGACCCCCCATCTTCTTAGTTCTGAACTGATTACAACTACTTCCTAACTGATTGCTAAAGCCAGTCCACTTTTTTCTATAGTAATCCACACAAAAATGGAAATGAGAGCCGTTACTATTCCCACGATCGGTTGCGTGTCTACTGATCTGAGTCTGCTGAAAAATGCATGTGAGAATAGCCCACTCCCTGCCATCAATCACTTTATCACCACCTTCGGTTTCCGTGGAGGTTTGAATCCACCTTTTAACAGTCACAATGCAGCCCGCATGCGCGATTTTCAAAACAGTGTATCTCCACTTGAAATTCCCCATATGATTCACAGTATCTTGATTATTAAACATGATTTGCATAAACCAATACTTTAAATCAACACGTGTGGGAGTATTTTTTATCCATATCCAAAATTTATAACTCATTTCAAGATATTGCTTACGTATGGAGTTCCGCCTGAATTTTGTTTTGAAGCTGTTTAGGGATGTTATTATTGTCCCAAACTGTAAGGTTAACATTAATGCCATAATTAGCCAGCACATCCACCAATTTATTACCCTCCCTGTAGGTATGCATGATCCTGATGTTATTGAAAGTATGACTAATACTTATGGACTCTACAATAAAATCCTTAATGCTCCAGCTTGGAGATGAGCACTGCTTAAGAAGATTAATGATATTTAGGGAGTCTCCTTCAATGATGAGGTTCTGAATATTATTTGCTTGGGCAATTCTCAGACCCCAAAGAGCAGATAAAGCTTCAGCAAAATGATTAGTTTGAATTCCCATTTTACCAGCATACACAGCTATTAGATTGCCTTTATGATCCTGTATCGCTCCTCCCCTTGCCGCATTCCCAGGGTTTCCCTTAGAAGCCCCATCAAAGTTCAACTTATACCAATTCAGATCAGGAGGATGCCATTTAATCAAAGATCTATCAATGCTATTCTTGGGAATGTTCAAACTATTAATTGATCCAATCTACCGGTTGGAAAGAATGAATTCTTCATTTTCTGGATATCTCTTGTTATAAATGTCATAAAAATGTCATAAAACCATGCAACCAAGATTATTAGCCTTAGATATTTTTCCACCAGAGTCAAAAAGTAACTAACACAATGACACAATTAGAACCGAGAAACAAGGTTCCACAATAAAACATGTTACATTAAATAATACCAGTAGGTGGTATTTACTTATATGAGTACTTAGTTTTTAATTATGTATTTAGATAACTAAGTATAGTCAACCGTAAAAATAATTAATTAATCGAATAAACATCCATTTTTCCATTTTTCATATTTATTAAGAAGAGGGATGTTACATTCGTCCCTACTAAAATGATTCATCGTCCCTGATGAATTTAATTAATACCATCACATAAAAGAAAAATTAATGCTACTGTAATTTTTACCAAATCAACCTTGATTTAGTATCCCAAATTTCATAATCAAACTTATAAAATAAATAGTATGGCTGAACTACCTTATTAACTTATTTAATAATGAAACATGGAAAACGTAATGTAACTTTAACAATGAAGGAGGCCATGCTAGTCAGTATGAAATTGAACTAAAAAAATTTAGAACTTAAAATGGTCCAACATAGCATGGGGAAATATTGGTAGCCTTCCCAAATGTTATTGAACTATTTTTAGGCTTAACACGAAGAATAGTTTTTCTCCTTTCTCAAACAATCTTTCTTCCCTATGTAAATCTGCATAACTCTTTTGACGATCTTCTTCTTCTTTCAATTGTTCTTGGATTTGCTTATATTTGTTTCCATTTCTATTATCATTTCCTTACCAACCACCTATTTATCCTCTATGTTGTCCCAACTTACAGGGGTACAACACTTCTTCTGTATAAAGCCTCAAATGGTGCCATTTTCAATGAAAAGTGATATGAGTTATGTTATACAAACTCAACTAAAGGCATGTACTCTTCCCACCTGTACTATTGATCCATGTAGTACATGTGAAGCATGTCTTCCAACACTTGATTCACATGCTCAGTATGACCATCTATTTCCGGATGAGAAGCTGAACTAAAATTTAGTTTAGTACCCAAACTTGAATTTAATGTTTTCTAGAATCAATATGTCATCCTTGGATCTCTGTCTGAAATGATTTTTTTTTGGAACACCATATAATCGAAATATCTCATGCATAAACCTTTTTATAAGCACCAGGAAATCATTAGTAAAGTTCCTAGGTATAAAGTGAGCTACCTTTGTTAATTTTTCCACTACAACCAAAATCCTATCATGTCAGTTTTTGGTCATGAGTAGCCCTTGGATGAACTCCATGCTAATGATTTTCCATTTGTGGTTTGGAATAATATGTGTATTCAATAGGTTAGCAGGGTGTGTGTGCTCCTCTTTTACCCTTTTACATTCTAAACATCTAGAAATATAAGATGTGATGCTATTTTTAATTCCTTTCCATAAATAGTGTTGTTTTACATCTACTGTATTTTTTATTATTCTGGGATGACCATCGTATTGTGCATCATGGAAATCATGCAACACTTTTGTTCTAATTTCATTCCCTTCAGGGACATAAATTATTTTTTCAAGACGCAAAATTTATCATTTTCAAAACTAAAACCAACATATCTTTTATCTTTCAAATCAACTTTTAGAGATTCTTACACTTACAAATAGTACGGATCTATTGTTGACTCTTTTATAACTTCTTCCTTGAATTTTGTGTGTAATGTTATAACAACTTCTAAGTACTTCCTATGGCTTAAGGCATCTGCTACCCTATTTTCCTTTCCTTTGATATAACGTATATCAAAGTCATATTATGACAGAAATTCCAACCATCTATGTTGTCATGCATTCAAATTGGGTTGCGTGAAGATATACTTCAGTCCTAAGTGGTCGTTTTTCAGCTCAAATGGTTTTCCCATCAAATAGTGCCTCCAAAATTTTAATGAATGAGTTATTGCAGCTAATTCCATATCATGAGGGGCATAATTATATTCATGAACTTTTAGTTTTATCCCCTCATATGCCACAACATGTTCATCCTGTAGAAAAACCCCTCCTAATCTTTTTCTGGATGCATCAATAACAATTGTAAAATCTCCATTTGGATCACGAATGGTTAGCATTAAAGAAATAGTTAACTACTCCTTCAATTGATTAAATGATTTCTCACATTTATCGGTCCACAATAACTTTTTATCCTTCTTCTAAAGTGACATTATTAGACCAACCAATCTTGAAAATTCCTTCATGAATTTACGGTAGTATCCCTCCAAACCCATGAAGATTCTTACCTCATGCACATCCTTCAGTGTTGGCCACTCTACAATATATTTTATCTTTGTTGGGTCCATAAAAATTCCATTCTCATTTATTACATGACCCAGATATTGTATCTATTTATGATGAAAAGAACACTTAGTAAAAAATATAGTTTGTTCCACCTCAAAATTTCTAACATGATTTCCAGATGTGTGTTGTGTTATTGTTCATTCTTGGATTATATGAGTATATCATCTAGGAACATGAGTAAAAAAATTTCGAGATACTTGCAGAAGATATTGTTCTTGAGGTTTATAAATGCTATTGGAGCATTACTGAGTCCAAATGGTAGAACTGTGAACTCATAATTCCCATAGCATGTTTCGAATGCCATTTTTTGAATACCTTCCTCTTTGATTCTCAATTAGTGATATCCTAACCTTAGATATATTTTAGAAAATATCGTGGCACCTCTCATTTGATCAAAGAGATTGTTAATTTGTGGCAAAAGATACCTATTCTTAATTGTTTCCTTGTTCAAAATATTATATTCTATGTACAGTCAAAGGGTTATGTCCTTCTTATTCACGAATATCACTGGTACACCCCAAGGTGATATGTTGGGTCTTATTAAACCCTTAGAAATAAGATCATGGATTTGAGCGTTTATCTCAATTAGCTTTGTTATTTTCATATGATAAGGTGTTTTTTGACATAGGCTCAGTGCCCAGTTTGATGTCGATTATGAAGTCAAATTCTCTTTTTAGAGGTAATCCAGGTAACTCCTCTAGAAATACATCACTAAATCACTACAAAAGTGTCAAATCAGCTAAAGGTGACTTATTAGATTCTTGTAAATCATCAATTTTAACAACAAAGAGTGTGCATCCCTTACTCTTCAGCTTTTTCAGCTACATGGCTGAAATTTGTCTTACATAAAATCCCCTTTTTATTCCTTGAATGGTGGCTAGTTTCAACTCATCATCAAGGCATTTGACATATTTTTCTACACTGTCCACAACAACTTGATGTTCATACAACTAATTTCTCCAATTATTACATCAAAGGACCTTAATGGAGCTATATAAAGGTTCACTTTAGTTGTAAAATTGGGTAATTTTAATACTTCCATAGGCAAGAATTATTCTACCTTATTCCTAACATTGTTTCCAAACTATACTGTCCATTTTTTTTTTATAAAACTAACTTTTCTATGCAATTTTGTTGCTAAAACTTTATAAATGAAGAATTCAATTACTCCTGTATCAATTAAAACTTTTACAGAATGACCATATAATTTACCTAACACTTCCATCGGTGTATCTTTCTTTTTCAGCCTCACGCTTTTCTACATCTACATGAATTCTCTAATCAACATTCTTTTACTACTAGAAACTAGCTCCTTTTTTCTTTTTTGGGAACCGGTTTGCATAGTGTGGACCCCCACAGTTGAAATAGCCACCTATGGGCCCTTTATTTTTAGTTTCAAGTGAGTTATTAGCAGCCTTAAACTACCTTGAATTTCTATTTACAACAAGTTTTTTTGTTGCATTTCTTTGGATAAACCTGGGCTTGTTACCCTCTCTCTTTACCCATGGCTTTTAACAAAACCAACTGAAGTAGTGTTGTTAAATTTCTTTCTATTTTCCTCTCTATTTCTTAATAGCCTTCTCAAAGATTTCCTATGTAGTAGATGGACCATGCACATCCACCTCACCCCCTATGATGGGGTTGAGTTCCATAATGAACTTCCTAATCCTAAAATTTTCATCTTTTTGATATTGGAAAACATACTTCTGAAGTCTTGTAAATCAATCCCAATATTAATATACATTGAGCTTTATTTGAGTTAAATTTTGGAACCCAATCATATTTTGATAAAAGTATAGCTAGGGTAGCCAACATTGACGAAAGTAAATTTTAAATTGCTCCCATGATATAGAAATAATGTCTAGTCCTAGCTCAACTTTCTTGTTATCCCACCATGATAATTCTTCTTAGGAAAGATGAAAATCTCCCCAAAAATTTTTAGTCTCCATGGAGAAGTATCTTATTTCAAATTACTTCTTCATTTCTCTCAACCATGATTCGACCACATTTTGCCAACGTTGTTCCTTCAAACTTTGGAGGATTTATCCTTTTAATATTACAGGTAATTTTGAAGCCATCCATGCCTTTTTTTTTCACATTGTTCCTCTTGATCATGATGTTGGACTCATGAGATACATCCTCCCTAATTATCTCCTCTTCAAGAGGATCATGTTCTTTGGTAACATGTTGTTCTAAAATTTCCATAGGGTCTCGTGTGTCTCGGAGGAGTTCAAGAATTTCTCCCAACTATTTAGTAGGTGGAAGGCTTTCAACATTTCCTTAGGCTTTCCATATAATAGTTCCTTTTCCTTTATGGGCTATTTATCCCTGATAAAGATAAAATAAGCTTGTATTAGCAAAGAAGACCAATAAGGTCCAAGATCTAGAAACCTACTACTATGATACCAAATGTAACAACCTAGAATATGACACTCAAATTAGTAGATTTTGTTTTCCTTTTATAATAGTATTATGACATTCCTTTGCATTATAATGAAATTACTAGCTACAACTAGTTAATGAAGTAAGTCAGATTATCTTATAAATGAGTAGACATTCCTCTGCATAGTTAATTTTGGAAACTAGTTAAACTAGTATATGCAACAAGTCTTAACAATTTAATCCATTCTATAACATGGTGATAAACCTTGTGAAGCTATAAGGGCTAAATATCTCTGATCTCCATGATTACCCTTAAAAATTTTTTGAATGTTCATAATTATCCTCACTATTTTTACCGTGATGCGGTCGTGAGATCTTGTGACTAATCCTCTAGTGTTTACCTAGGGCCACATAGTAACCCGATCATGCATCCTACACTTCAAGATTAAGAAATCAAGGTGATTAGACAATGTACACAGCAAGAACATTAATTTGGCCCAAATTTATTAGTTGTAATATGTACACTTAGTGTAAACAAGTGCAAAATATGTCTAACTTCTCTTCCCATCACCTCATTATCGTATCATTGCAATTATATGGATTCATTAAGCTTAGGTAGCTGAACCTATTTAAACTCATTTAGTCCAAAACAAGTTCATTTACGCAAGCTCAAGGAACCCCTAATGTTCATGATTGGTTACCCACAAGAGGCCCATCTTCTACCTAATACATTTTGTATCAGGAAATCGATGTGCTACTCACAGGCAGCCTACATCATTCATTGATATATCGGTTCCTGCTAGGTTCATAACACTCAAGATTAATTCTCTACTTATCGGATATTAATATAAGAATATAGTTACCTTCATTTGGAGATTAGGGATACAAAGTATCTATTACCTTCCCACCCCCTTCATACATTATAAACATTTTATTGGTAAAATATGTGTGAAAACCTTATTCAAGGTACCCATTAGGTCCATAAAATCCTAACTAGTCATAACCGAGCATGTCTTGTTTTTATACCCATTATTCAATTAATTATTTACATTACTAGGATTGCACCTACATCTTCAACTTATTCAAATTTAGGTATTACCCGCTTATGTAATACTTCTTTTTCAATGTGAGGTATAATGACCTCTTGGATATGATCTTACATCTTAGAAGTAAAATCTAGCTTATCAGGTTAATTTTTTAACATTACTCCTTTAATTTCTTTCTTTCAGGTTCATAATGTTTGTCCTTAAATATTAATCCCATAATCATCTAAGTCATATTTTTAACCTATCATGGATGATATTAATAATGATTTTATACTCCCTTAAGTCTTGACTAGGTTAAAACACTTCTTTACCTGGAGCTCATTTTCCCCTTGCTTGGTTAGACCTTAATCAACTTATATTGTAGTCCTAGTTGAGCTTGACATTTTGGCATGCATTAGTCATTTTATTCATTTCCTAGATTACTATCAAGTTTAAATCTCATAATGAAATTAAGGATTGACCAAGCCATTACTCATATTCTAGTTTCCATTTTATAGAGATAAGTCTATTATCTTACAATTTACCCCTTTTTAATTATGCTTTTATACACATTCTATAACCATATTTTTCCCATATTCAACCTGTCAAGGAATTGGATTGATATAAATAATTTAGCATAATTTAGTAACTTGGCCCATTCCAGTTTTATTCGTGATGAAGTAAATTATGAGGAACCTTATATTTGTTAAGGAGGCATGACTAATATATTAGGATTTTCCCTTCAATTTTTAGTTTCTTTAATCACTTAGCATTCTTTCCATTTACCTATACACAATCTTTACATTCATGGTAGATTACTAGTTAATAGATACATTTTTAGTTTCACTATAATTAATTGAAACATTGGATAAATGATTGTGTGATTTCCTCACTTATCAAATTAATTTCTTTGTTTTCCATCTCGAAACATGATCATTGATTATACATACACGGACCTATTGTAATATTTATACACAATCCAATCCTACATTTAATTAATATATATGAAAAATTTAGTGCACTACGGACTCATACAAGGTACCATTTTCCCAAGGAAAATATATTTAACCATCAGTACAAATACAAGTGGATTCATGATCCATAATAAAAATTTCATTCTAAACCAATCATCACATGCCAAATAAAGAAGTCCCACCAATCATTACTAAACCTACGACATTGTTATTTAGGGGTGGTAGTTTAAAGAATTGAAAAGAATTTGATCTACATGCCCTACTCAATTTTTTACAAATAAGAAGATTAATCATCTTAACTAGCTAATAAAACATTAAAAGGATAATACATCCACAATAGTTAGGGAACTAGAATATACCATCAATTCCATACCTGGAAATGGAAGAGGCATGGGGAATATGCCATAAGGACCACTTCGCATACATTCCTCCCACTTCTCCAATAGCAAGTTATGCGATGGATGAAGGATTCAAGATCCTCAATTGTGTTGGATCCACTATATTTACACACACAACACCATCCAAACAACAATTAAAGCTAAAAAAATTTAATGAAATTAATTTTTTTTTACATCCAACATCTATTCATCTTAATTCTCATGCCAAGAAAATCATCCATTTATTTAAAATCCTTAAAAACATCTAAGTATAGAATTCTCGAATAAAATTGCCAGAGTTTCCCCTTGTATTTTCCAGTTTTAAAATTTTATAGATATCATTTTAAGCTAAGTTAATTCAAATAAATAAATAAATGCTACAAATTAAAAGGCATGGATCAAGTGATCCAACCCTGCGATTCAAAGGATCTCGAGATAAATAAATTTGAAAGGAACTATTGCCAATAAAAAGACGTACCCAACTGATTTATCAACATTCAGATTTATTTCAATAACATTTTCCAAAGTGTCCCTACACAATGGATTAATCATCTCTACCATTTGTAAAAACAAAAATTCTAACTTATTTACATTTCATGTCATTGGACAACATTCACTCTTATTTAATAACTTAAAATGAAACATGTATGCAACTAATTTTATTTCAAAGCAATGAGTTCCTACAACTAATTATTCACTTCCATAATAAATAACATCAACCATTTACACAAATAAAAATACAACCATATTTTAATTAAAATAATACTAGTTCAAAACCCCATAAAATAATATATTCATCACACATTCAGTCCAATAATTCAGAAATATTGTATATTGTAGGTTTAATACACAATCACACTTCTAAAGAATGAACTCAAAACAAAAACCCACAAGTATTTGTAGATCACTTCCAAAGCCATGGAAGACATTTTAATTACAATAGAGAATGCAAGTTCGACAACCCACAAAATTTCACAAATAAAATTACACAAACCCTACGGCCACATGTTTCACAAATCCATAAAAATTAGGGATAAAAATCAACCAATTTGAAGGAGATAGACATGGAATAATAGGTAGTATTCATAATACATTGATATTTTTATTTTCTTTATATTCTCCTATAAAACACAGTTGTAAAACAACTTGAAGAGAAGCCACATGATTATTCTAAAAATATATACCATCTCAAACATATATTCAAAATTTCTCACAATACCCAAGACAACCATAATTTCATGCCGAAAAAATCTGTTAAAATCCCATAAAATTGATTTACACATCAAATTAATTCAACCGAGAATATCAAAAATGTTTTAAGAAAGAAAATTAAGCTCAGAAAATGGATTTACAAATTATTTTCCAAAAATCCAGTGAAAGTAAAGAACCCACAAAAGATAAAAAAAAAATTATCAATCAAAAACCAAAAGTACAGTAGAGAAATCATTCCCTATAAAATAGATTTTCTTTTGTTTTATTCACTCCAAATACAACCATTCCAGCTTTCCCAAAACAACCTGAACTTCCACAATGCCCTCCTCATAGATAATATAGGGTTACAAATAAAAAATGATTCGATAAACATATGCAGCAAAAAAATCGGCAAAGGGTCTCCATAAATAGAGCTCTCATAGATTCAAATGTCATGCAAAACTCCCAATTCCGCCTTTTCCCCTTATTTTCCTCCACAGATCCCCAAAAAACCTAAATCGAGTTACCTCTTCTGCTCACAAATTTCAAAGTGGATGGGTTGGAAGTCCAATGCCAACGTGGGGAGGGGGCTTCAAAGTCAAATTAAATATATAAACAATAATTCTCATTTTCCTCCTACTAACATGAATATCCACCTGAGTGGATTTGGTAATAATTAAATATTTTCCATGCAGAGTTTGGGGTTATCATTAACCCCTTATAAAATTTGAAACAAAACATCATTAACACCTTTTTAAATTGACTTCAACAACAATAATAATTCTCTTAGAATATGCTTACCTTCATGGTGTTTGTTATTATTATTATTTTTAAAGTCAAATAATAGTCATTCAAAACATTGCTTAGCAACTATATGGGTGTGGCGTTATGCCCCCACATTTACTAACAATAGAATTAAATTAGATCCAAAGATTAATGTCATAAAATAATTCAAATAGGCTTATTTTCCTTAGATATTTCTCCACCATATCCAACTTAATATGTTTTTCGTAGTCGAAAAGTAACTAACATAGTGACACAATTGGAATCGGGCAACAAGGTTCCATAATAAAACATGTTGCATTAAATAATACCACTAGGTGATATTTAGTTGTCTAAGTACTTAGTTTTTAATTAAGTACTTAGATACCTAAGTACCATAAACCATAAAAATATTTAATTAATCGAATAAACATCCATTTTTTATATTTATTGGATTAATTAAATTGTCTAAAAGAAGGAATTAAGTAGAGGGATGTTACAAGATTGGGATGATAAATTATCTACTTTACTTTGGGCATATAGGAAAAATTATAAGAGGTTGAATAAGGCCACACCCTTTCAGTTTATGTTGTGCACAGAGGTTGTTTTTCCTATTGAATTCATGTTTCCATCTTTGCGTATTGTGCGAGCAGGAGGATAAGCTGATGAACAAGTTATGGAGGAGCACATAGGAAAATTGTTGTAGTTGGATGAGTGGCACACTATTTCCTAATGGACCCATAAGAAATAAAAAATTAAGACAGAAGGCCTGACATGATAGGAATATCAGGAATAAAACATTTGAAGTGGGAAATATGGTTCTTTTGTATGATTCAAAGTTTATGCACCATATAGGGAAATTGAAAGTTAATTGGTTGGGACCTTTTGTAGTAATGAAGATATTGGAATCAGGTGTTTTCCAGTTATAGGCATTGGATGGCACTTTATTTCCCAATTACTTCAATGGGAGTAAGTTGAATCCCTAATATAAATATGTCTTCTTGGTGTTTGTAATAAGTCATTATTACCACTTAGATTAGCTTTCCCTTTAATGCATTTCCTTTACTATGTTTTCTTTCATCATTGCAATGTTTCACAAATTTAGTTCAATATTTTGTGGTAATAAGCGTGCTTACACGCCAGAAGCTTAATACTCTATTTTTAGTTCATGCGTAGAGGACCACACATAATTTAAGTGTGGGGTGGATTAGATACAAGTGGTATATAGGTACATATATGGGTTTAAACTTGAACCTCATTTAAAATATTGGTGTATATAGAAGTAAGATGTTACAAGTGCTTGGATTGAAGGTGTTTTATAGGAAATATACTTAGAGTGAAGACCACGCATAGAAGGATGATTGCACAATGTAATCTGAGATATGAAGTAGCATGGGAGACTACTTGGGATGAGGCTTAGAGGTTGATGTACTTTGGCACATGGAGGCATGCATAAAGAGGTTTTTGGTTGAGAATTAGTAGGCTTGTCAGAAGGTTACGACTATGACACAGAAAAATAAGTGAAAAGCATGGAAAAACTAAGAAAATGTTATTAATGTAAATTATGGTGGTTGGTGAAGAGCAATTAATGTAGGAATAATTGAAAAATTAATAAAATGAGTGCTTGCGAGTTCATTTCTACCTTGCATACTTTGATTTTTTGAGCTATGAAATGTGTTTTGAAGAGTAATTTAAATGCAAAGTGTGAGAATGATTGAATAGAGCAGCGAACTAGTTGGAATTTAAAAATGGCCATCACAGAGCTCTATTGTAAGGGTGTTTGAGCAAGTAGAATGTGTACAAAAGGAAATTTCATGGAGCTAAGGTTTGTGAAGAACATAATTGCAGCTAGGTCACATTGGGGCACATGAATTTAGAGTTGTAGAGGTCGAATGAGCACAAGAAACTACTACAAAAATCACAATGGCACCCAAAAGAGCATCTGGAGAAGATACCCGAGGAAAGAAGAAAAAAGAAGTGGAAGTAGAGGTTGAAGACATTCCTAAGAGAAGAATTTTTGGAGATGCAATACCTTGAAGGCATGATTATGGGGTTAGATTTAGAGTCACACATTATAATAAGTAAGTTGAGTGACTACAATCACCACACCAAGGAAAGAAAAGATAAAATGGAAAAGGAACTTGTGACAAAGACTGATTTATAAACAGTGGATGATAAGCCCATCTATGACAGTGAGGGGAATAAAATGTTAGAAAAAGTTGGAGTTTTGTAGGTATATGAGTTTCCATACTTTTGCAAGACATAAAAATATACTAGTGACTAATGTCCATAGTCCATGAGGAATTTTTCTATTTCACAAGAAGGAGGGTGTGCCTCATTGTGCCCTTGATCGGAAAGATGAGATGATTGAGGAGTTTAGGAACTAAAATTATCAATGACCTCAATGCTCACGATGTTATAGAAACAACTTCTACTATGTTGGCATATGAAAAAGAAGGGCACGCTATGGACATTTATATGTTGGAAGACCACCCTGTGATCAGGGTTGTTGCACACCTCCTCACCAAGCTAAATAACCAGGAGCATTGGAGCCAAGTAAATAAGATGTGGCTCCATATCGCTAAGAAAATTTCTAAGGGATTTGTATGCAGTTTGTCTTCTTTCATTATAGAAACCATAATTGAAGAATTGCACCAAGGAGACAAGATAATTTTTGGTGTTATTCTATTATCTATTATGTTTGTGGAGATTAGGGTGCCCGATGGGCCAAAGGAGAAGATATGGAAGTTCCTTGAGGAGAAGAAATATCTTGCAAAGATATTTCTAAAGTATACCTATGAGGGGAGTATGAGTGGTTGATATAAACAAAGGATAGATATTTGGTACAAGTGCATGCATGAGGCTTTTGAGCATGAATTTAGGATACCAAATGATCTACCTACTATTTTGGACAAAAATGTACAATTTGTACTTTTTCAACATTTTTGCATTGGCATATTTGGTATGAAGGATTGGAAGTGGAGCCCTTGGTGTAATATCCCCTATTCCTTTATAGTGTGCTACTTCCAATCCTCTATGACTAGATTTTTAAATGTGCGTAGGATAACATTCTAGGTATACAAGGTGGATTGCGATTATCATACACTTTGGAAAACATATGTGTATCCGAGTAATTCTACTTACATAGAAAAGTAGATATCTGATGACATTAATATCATTTCCATGAGCTTGGTGGTTGAGAATCTTGGCACATCTGAGGTATATATTTCCCTTGAGACAAAATTAGTCGATGGAAGATATATTGAGAATGAGTTTAAGGTCCCTCAGTTGCCCAAGGGGAAGAACATGATTGGTACCCTACGTGATGATGATCCCTCTCCCCCTCATGTAGATGATGAATAACTAAAAGAAGAGGAAGGGAAGGAAGATAGTAGTGGATTGGATGATGGCTCAAAGAGATAGCCAACTTCAAGTCAGACTAGTGTTAAGCCGGTAGAGAAGGATGAAGGTGGTGTTGAAGACCAAGGCTTCATGAGAGTATTGAGAATAATAAGGATAGAGAGTGTTGGCATGAGACCCTCTCAGCCACCAAGGAGATCACTAAGGAAATATCCTATAAAACGAAGCCTATAAAATAAGGTGAAGATAAGGTGCAATTATTTGCCGAGGAGAGAAAGTGAAGAATAACTTTTTGATGGGGCTAAGCACATTGTACATAAAAACCCAATTTTTGATGTAGAATCAGAAGAAGAGTATAGAGACAAATAAATTCAACATGATACAGAGGCATTTGGTGAGTGCGAGGAAGAAAAATTCCCCATAGGAGAAGAAGATGAGAAAGAATATAATAAATGTGAACTGTCAGGTAAGCCTATTGGGGAACATGGGGGTGTGATAGGTGAAGGACCGGTCCATGACACAAAGGTCCATATTCCTAAGGGAAGGAGGTATGGGAGAAATAAGGAGGAAATGTATAAGAAACTTGATTTTAGGTATGTTAATGACCCCTCCAAGAATATTTGTGCCACATTTTAGAGTACGTTTGAGACAGGAAAGTTGTATTGATGGGAGTTAATGGATCTTGAGGTGGTGAATATGCACACAAGGAAATAGATTTCTTAGAGAATGTAGACCCATATGGACAATCCAAATTTTGATGTGAAGGATGAATTATGCGTGTAGAAAAAAATTAAGAAGGGGGCACAAGCCGCGCACATGACTGTGAAGCCAACATAATTCACTAATAAGAAGAAAAACAATGCCTAGACTAAGATGACAACAGAAGTGGCACGTAGAAATTTGGATAAGGTGACCATGCTTGGGTCACTACTTGAAGATAAAAATAATATGAAGGAACAAATTAAGTAGTTGACTAACGTGCACAAAAAGTATAAGGAGAAGAAATAAAAAATTATGTATTTTGTAGCATAACTTAGGAGAGAAATTTTAAAAACACATCCATAGTTTGACGAGCACACAAATCAGACATAACATTCATCCTTGCATTTCCTACAGGAGTGTGTCCACCTCTTACTTAATAAGAAGGTTATTTTTCCAGAAGAGACGCAAGAATATGTTGAGGCCAAGAAAGAAAGGACAAATAAATTAACTGTGCACAAAATTGTAGAATATGAAGCCATACTCTAGACATTAAAGGAAGAGTTACAAGAAGCATGGTTGGCACTAAAAATATGTGAGGATGTTAAAAATATCCTTAGAACAATGAATTTTTAGGAGGATAATGGTTTCCTTGCAGCCAAGAAGGATGATACTTTGGGGAAGGAGGAAAGCTTGGCTATGGTAGCAAATAAGTACGATGCACTTAAAACAACTAGGGATTCCTACAAAGAGAAAATAGAGTTAGGGACACTAGTCACTAGGATAATGGATTACATGGATGGCATGATTTCAGGGATAGTTGGAGGGATAAGGGAAATGAAACACAATTGTGAATATATGACCCTAAAGGAAATGGAGAAAGTATATGGTGATGTTCTTGCGCATGCGAAGAAAGGGCTAGGTGTCTGGAATGAGTTTGAGGCTAACATTAAGAAGGATTACCATAAACTCATTTTACCAATAGAATACTAAGTCATGGTGATCATCCTTCAATTATTTCATTAATCATTATTTTATTCTTTCTTATCATTATTTATTCTTCTAAATATTTGGATAAATGAGTGGAGAAACCCTATTGCCGAGGGCAAAAATATTATTAGTGTCGAATAATGTTGGACTAAAGAACTTGCATAAGTATTGAGAGGGCATGAAAATTGGGCACATATGCATGCGCAAGTGTCATTAAAGAAGGGCGCACCCTGGAAGATAGGTTCAGGACTTAGCCAATTTTGCATGGATCGGGATAAGAATAGGAAAATTTAATGGAGTGCAGGTCACACAAAGATAAGAGGAAGAAGAATTTGAGGCTAAGAAAAGTCTATTTTGGGGGGAAAAAAATTAGAAGATCTAAGGTCATGCATCAAACATGCTAATAATAGGATTAAATTAGAGTTTAGTTATAAATTAATCTATTATTATCCTTCTTGTAAAAGCATGTAGCTATTGGAGCATAACTATTTTGAGCACGCAAGCTATTTTTGAGATGCATGAGTGGTGAAGGGGAAGTCCCCACCCCTATATAGGTTAGTTGATTTGCATAGTTTTGTACATTGTATGTACTGTAGAGTTATGTTTCCATGATATTATAGCGTGCATGACTTCCTGATTACTATGACTATGTATTTAGCTTTTGTTATTGTATGAGTTAATGCAATGCATAATTGTATATTAACTCTAGTAATAGATGTATCTGATCATGGTACTTGTATCGTAAATCGGATATTAATTCTTATGTGATCACTATGTTTTCTTATTACATGTGTTTCTAATTTGAGCTCATAGATCTGATACTTATGATGCGATATATTCTTTGATAATGGTTAATTAGGACATTCATGCTAACATCTTCGTAATATTTCACAAAAGAGGGGCCTAATAGGCTTTGTGCACTTCGGGTGAGCGTTTAGATCTCTCTAGATCAAGTGCCATTGCACCTTAGAAACTTAGTGGGAAAACAAGACTAAAAATATTTTTTATGTTTAGGGAAGGTTACCTCAAAACCTTCACCTCCTATCATAGAAGAAATTCTTGAAGATATAGAAAATCGATGAGAAACACAACCCATTCTTGTTGTTGAAGAAACACCTTAGCCAAGCGTTGATGTTCCTTTTCCATATAGACTCTTGGAAAAACAAAACACTACAATTCCTGAACAATGAGGGTCAAAATTAATTCAAGGACTCAAGAAATTGAGTATTAGGATTCCCCTATTACAAGCTCTTAAGTAAATTCCTAAGTTAAACAAAACCATCAAAGAGCCCTATTTTAAGACTCCAAGAAGAAGAAATAAGTTCTAAGATGTTTTTACCTTTTTACTTGAATTAATACAGTGAAAAAATAAAAACCAAACGTGCCTCAGAATACACAGGGTTTACCGACACCCGTAGAGATGAATGTTGATGTTAAGGGATGAAATATCCTTCCTTCTTTCACCGATGGAGGAACCTACAAATCATGAGTAATCAAAAAAATGTGGAATTAGATAGATATATGGAAAATTTTCTAGAAAAGGAAAGTCCCTGAAAGTCAATGGACTTCTATATAAGGATTTCAATCCACGTTCAAGAAATCAATATGATAATGGTAAGATAAATTGATAAAATAGACGATATATCTAATAATGTAAAATTAAATGGACTAATGTGGTCCACAGATATATGATGGTTTGATAGTGATACCCAAAGGGAGTCTAGGAATCACAAAATGGCTCAAAGCAGCAAGGATGTAGATAGTTGTGCACTCATAAAGGTGAGCAGGAGGATGGGTTCAATTTAGGTAACTGATAAAGGTTACAGATTTCTCAACAGATCTTGATAGGGTTTGATAGGATCTTGCAAAGGTAGAAGGGTAACCAGGATTAGGATTTGGATGTCAGAAAGGTGACATAAGGTTTTAACTAGCATGTTAGATAGGACTCAGTGATGATTGGGGGATTCGTTGACAATTAGGAAAATCACCGATGATTGTTGTAAATGTGTATAGGCTACTGATAAACTGAATAAAGTTGATTGAAACTGTTAAATGATAAGTGAACGAGATAATAATGTAAAAGGGAAGGTACTTATCTTGTTCCAGTTGATGAATAAAATAGAGAGATTTTTATTACCTGAGAGAGTGAGATAAAAAATGCACAGAGACTGTTTAATTCGATTGCTAGACATTTTGAATGACCTCTAAAGGTTGGAGAAGAAATTGTTGATGTCTTGATTGTTGTTGTGATGAATCTAATTCTTGTGACAGGGATATGATATAGAGAAGATGCAATGTAACGTCCTTAGATAACATCGAGTTATAAGATAAATCTAGCCTAAGGAAGCTAAGATAGAGGAATATAACATTGAATGAAGGTCTGAATACTTATTTATAGATTTTAATGTCAATAAGGGAGAATTGTTGGGGATCTAGGAAATATGGGAAAGTTGTTTAATTAGATTCCTAGATCGAGGAATTTTTTTTTCTTGTTAAAGGATATGGTTTGAGGAGAGGTTATACAAGTCAAGAAGGTTTGTCAAATGGTTGAGAGATTGTTGATTTTTTGTTTTATTTGATTTTGGTTTGTAAATTGGTTTGAGTGTTTTAGGAGAGGATAAAGTATGATTTTACAGTTGTGAAGTGATATTATAGGAAGTAAATATAAAGGGGAGAAATAAGACTTAAGATAGGTATTTAATGGATAAATAAGATAGTGATGTGATATCGAAGGATTGTTAGTGGACACGGAAATAGGGAATTAACGGTGCTAATTTTAGGTGTCTACATTTTGCCCATTTTTATTGAGTGGTTTTAAGAAAATCCGCAAGACAAAAAAAAGATGTGATAGATGAATGATGTGAAAATATATGATGAGGCACTCCCCCTTAAACTCAGCACTAATGAACTAAAAGGGAATCGATCATGAGTTTGAAAGAGATAAATGAAATAATGCATGGATGGAAATATGAAAGATGATTCCCCATGGCGAGGTATAAAAACAAGATAGGTATTGTTAGAAAATTAAATGATAGGGAAACCAAAGGGTTCGTTCCCTATAGACGTATGACTTAATGAAGGAAATTATAAATAAAAAGGATGTTTTGACGAGGCCAAAGGACCGATGATTGATGTTGCTACAATGGTGGTCTTGAGAGGCCAAGAAGTCAAGTGATAGGGGAACCAAAGGATTCATGTCATATAGACATATGACTTAATGATGCAAAAGATGATGGTTTGATGAGGTCAAGGGACCAAAAATTGATGTTACCACAAAGGTGGACTTATGAGACTAGGAATTCAAGTGATAAGGGAACCAAGGGTTTTTTGTCTTATAGAATATGAATAATTGGCAGAAAGATGATGGTTTGAAGAGGTCAAAGAACCAAAAAAATTATTTTTCCACAAAGGTGGGATTACAAGGACTAGATGGGGGGTCCTGAAGATGATCAGAGGTGTACCACACGAGGAGAAATCTAGTTGATAAATTTCTATTTTATTATTTAAATGTGATGTTTTTGATGCAATAATGGAATACTTGAGATGTCCTCATGATTTGATAGATTTCGCTATGATTATAAATATATTGACATATGTGGATGTGGCAAGGTTGACAAATTTTTAAAGTTGTGTTTTAGATATGATTCATTGTTTGATATTGATTTAAAGTGATTTTTTAGTATGTCAAAACCATGTGTTAAGAATGAAATGTGGATTGATTGCTTTGTACTTGATTTGATACATATGTGATGGGAAACAATATGGTGAAGGAACTTGAACTATTTCCTTTATAACAAATGTTAACAGATGACTAACAATGGGTAGTCACACATAGGATCTTAGATATAGATGGAAGTTAAATGTGTACCTTCCTAGGACATGGGAAGGTTTGACATATGTAGGTTGTGTAAGGGGAGTAAGGTTCTCCATTCAATAGTTTCATAGAGATATGCCCCAGCTATACATTTATTTTTGATGTAAACTCATCAATGCGGGAAGTTTTCTTTGATGAGAAAGCTTATCGATGCAGGAAGCTTTCCTAGGATGCTTTTAAGATTTTGACTTTTTGAAGGCTGGTTGATGTGGGAAGCCTTTTACATAGGTAGTCATCCTTCGACTATGATTTTTATGGGTAGTTTTCCTTTGAGGGATAAATCTTTTTTTTTTTTGAAAATATGATTTTGATATTTGGAAATAGCTGTCCTTCGAGGGATCCATCTTTTTATTTAACTTTTTATAGGAAGCATCAATAGATATATTTTTTATTATATTTTAAATTGAGGTAAAACCCTAATAGACAGTTTCAAGGATGGGAGAAGAAATGTGTACATGCACTACACATGTGTGGCCCATGACATGTCTTTGGTTGGTATAAGATAGGTAGATGTAATGATTGTGGGGTTCCTGCTAAGGAGTAACTTTTCCATGTGAAATATGTGATGAAAAAAGTCATGGTGATCATATTTAAGGGTTTGAGGATAGTGATGGAAAACCACTTACTTTCAAATCATTACGAGGGTAAGATGGTTGGTTGATGGTTGGATAAGATATTTAATGTGAATATTGTCATGATAGTCAATGTGTTAATAGTACAAATGATACAAGTGTAAGGCATTTAGAGGCTGGCCCACGCTATATGGACCGATCCAGTCAAGGGAGAACATTTCACGTTTACTTGTTTCCAGAGTAGTGAAATTTTGATTGGATTGATAGGATAGGTTGGGTGAATATGCATTAGGGAAATCTGTAAGGTAGTAATTTTGAAGTCTCATTAGAGAGGATTTCCCCTAGCATTACACTATGGATAGGCATGACATGCGCTGAAAGGAAGGAAAACTTTTAAATTAGGATGATAGAATTTCTTATCTTGATTGATTGAGTATATGGTAAATAAAGGATCCCTTAACAAAGGAGCCATTGAAAATGTGGATGAAGTATGAGAGGATGATTGATGAGGAGGGGTAGATGATGAAGATTTGATTTTACCTTTTCTTTGTTTATGGTGATTCCAGGTTTGCATGGGTGAATGGGCCATAATTATTTGAGATGAGGGACCTTCAATGTGTTATCCCGTAAAATTGGCAAGGGAAATTTTACTGATAACCTTACCAAAATTTTGTTCTGGTCCCTCGTCAGGGATCCCTTGCGTTCGCAACGTTGCAAAATCCCTTCCCGGGAAATCTAGTTTTCCGAAATTAGCCATTTTTGGTCTTTTTTGGTCAGGCGCACATAATGACCATGCAACATCAAGTTTTGGTGCGCCCCCTTTAAATCCTTTAGCGCATGCTTTCTCATGTCAGCAGGTGTTTTGGTGTGCCTCACTATGTTGAGTCTTCCTTGCATGCACCAAGGTCCATGCACCTTCATGTCAACAACACTTTTGTTGCGCCACTTTTTGGTGCGCCAAGGGCGCACATATTCTTGTGTTGACAGCACTTTTGGTGCGCTAAAGGCACACTTAATTTCATGTTAACAGGAATTTCGGTGTGCCAAAGGATGCATCCTTTCCGTTGTCGATAGTGCTTTTCATGCACCACTAGAAAAAGTTGGTGGCACATTTATTACTACCTCGCCTATAAATAGGCCCGTCTGCGCTGTCATTATCATCCGACACAAATCACGTGATTTTCTCTGTACCTACCAGCGCACCTGCCCTGTCATTTTCAATCACTTTGCGGACCCATTTGCACATTTCTTCGTTATGTCTAGGTAAGAGGTCCTCTTTTCTTTTGTGTTTTTTGTGCTTTGGTTCTTTGTTTGCTTGCTGGTTTGGATTGGGTTTAGTTTAAAAAATCTGTCAAAACATGGATTCCCCACCCTCACTATTTTCTTTTTCCATGCTTTCCCCCCCTCTTTCCAGATCTACTAGTAAAGGGGGCTCTTTCCTTAAAATAGCCTGGAACTCTCATTTTATAAACTTCTTCATAACCCAAAATGACCCTGCAGAAGGAGCTAAACCACATGTAAAACCCCTCAAAAGAATCATGGTTTGAAAATAAGAGGTTATTTTTCTCCTTTGGTGCATCTTTCTCTCCTGTAACATGACAAACAGGTGCACCAATGGCGCGCTTTACCTGCCTGTTACATGATAAACAGCCGTGCTCTCATGGCGCGCTTCCTTCGCTTGTTGCAGTCACTTTCCCTTTGCCCTACTTGGCACATCAAACTCATATGTCACATTGTAAAACCATGCACCATTTGTAACACCTTGCGTCTGTGCAACACCAGCTAAATATGCACCAAGTACCACTGATAAATCAGTGCCGACACATCCATCATTGCAATAACATCATGTTGTGTAGACCTTCCATGCGCCGCGCCAAGTTCCCCTATGGCGCATAGAAAAATGATGTTACATGCAATAAGATTGCGCCCTTTGGTGCATCCTACACCCGTGTAACATGAAAAATATGTGCACCCTTTACAAAATGCATACATATGGCATAGATGCACTTGTGCTTACAACAACAAAGAATGCAACCTGCAGTATTCATGTGCCCTGTGCCCTGAGGCCTTAAAATCACTGACTCTTTCTTCTGTCAACATTTCAATGGAAAATCAAAAAGCTGACATGAATTTCTTGCGTTGGGTTTCACTTCTTATTCTTGCAGATCAGCAACTAAGTTCAGAAGAACATATGTCAACATCAAGCAAGAGACCTGCCAAATCTAAAGGCAAGGCCAAGTTCACGGAAGAAGAAATGAAGTATAAATATTAGAGGGTCAGAATGCCCGAGTCCCAGGCAGAGTGTGACCTAGACATCAGAGACTCAGAGCTCAGACACATTGATATGGAGGAGTTCTGGGCCAGAACCAGGAAGGTCACACAAATTCCCTGGATGGACAAATTGATAGGCAGTGCCCTGTACTTTGCTGGAGGAATCCCAATCAATGCAGTTAATAATGAATTTATGATGGTAGTTGCCCGATGCTACAACAAAGACACAAGATATGTCCACAATGAGAAGGGTGAGGTTATAATCAACCTCACTGCCCACAATTTTTAAATAATGCTTGGCATCCCTCACCACCGGCACTTTGTGGCCATCAGCCAGGAACACTGCATCAAAGCTTGGGATGACAATGAAGATCAGTGCATACAGCTGACGAACGAGGTATATCTGAAAAATAAAAGGTGGTGACTCAGTGGCCACAGGTCATTCATCACAGTGACTTCTGAGAGGAACTCAGTGACACCATTACATTCCTGAGTAGAGTCTTTGGGCTTCCTGACACCCATTATTTTCACAAATGGATGCTGCGGTATTTGGAAACAATGAACAAAAATGTGCCCGATCAATGCTTTGAGTGGGCAGAAATCATAAGCAACGTGATATCAGAGCAACTACAACAAATTTCCATGACAGGGAAGTTCTACATGAATTCCTACATTGTTTACACTGTAGCTTTAGAAAGAGATTATCCATCTCTGATGCGGTGCGGGGTTTGGCCCCAGGTTAAAATCTATGAATATTATCCAGAACTAAAGCTGGAAAATAGCATCCCCCAATTTACAAAGATCAATGATGCCTTCTTCTACAACATCATCTACTTCTTGAGGCTGAATATGACTCATGGTCACATGATCAAGAGCATCATGGCAGCCATAGAGAAATGGGGGGCCCTGTTCACTCAATTCCCCACATTCACTTATCTAAGGGCGACTAACTTCTTGGGGGAACCAACTAAAATACCAAGGTATGCTGGTCCCAAGTTAATCTTTTTGGAGCTTTCGAGGCAGCTAATCACCTACCATGAGAAGTGTCTCAAGAGAAAGAAGGGTGGGACTCCTTTCCCCCTCACAGTGGGTAGGTATACATGTCTCACTCACCACAAGGCAAAAGAAATGTTTACAGAACTAGAGCTGCTGAATCTGAAACATAATTTCCTAGCAAGGCCCACCTTCGACCCAAGAAATTTTCTGCCAAGGGCCAAGCTCAGCCTGATCCACATCCCTCAGATCGAAGATATCTACATCAATATATATCATGAGGTTAAGCTCAGGAGGAAGGATCATTCCCGCTTGGCCTTAGCAGAAATCATCCAGTATGGGGTGGCCATCGTCCCCAAAGGCTACCAAACTACTGAGAAAGAAGTGGATCAAGTGTATCTTGACACAGGTGGGGATGATTAGCCTTTCGCGGTGATTAACAGAACTAAAGCACCCCAAATAATAGAGGAAAGGGTCAAAGAAAATCTGCGCAGAACAGAGCATTGGTGCCGAATGAACGGGCTCATCTACCTCGGAGTCGATTTCACAATCTCTCCGTTGGGTAACGCACCTCCTCAATCAAAACAGCAACCAAAAGGCAAGGGTAAAGATAAAGAGGGTGAGTCCAGCTCCACCCAAGAGGAAGCTCCAGAAATCCCTCCTTCCGCTTCACAAGAATGGGTTGAAATCCTGAAAAGCTCAGAGGAAGAAGCGGCGGAAGATGTTCCAATAGGCATATCCACCCAGGATGTGGCCGTAACTGTGACAACTGAGGTCCCTTCTGTTCCTTCTCCTTCTCCTCCTTCCCCTCCTCGAGTGACTTAAGCGACCATTCCTTTGGTTGTGTCCTCTCCCCCTTCTTCTACCGTTCCTCCTGCTTCTTCATCCATCTTCTCCTCTCTCACAGAGTTGTCCCCCTCCATTTCTTCCCTCATCTCTGAGCTCCCTTCCCTTCCTATGTCTTCCTCCCCTGCAGTATCTCTTCCTGCCATGAGAACTTCCTCGGATTTTCTCTCTATGCCACCTCCACATCTCTCCACATTTTTCCCTTCTACTACTGCAGCTGCCCCCTTCTCTGTTTCTAGTCCTGCTCCCCTAAGTCCAGCCTGGATCTCCTAGCACTTAAGTCAACAAAAAAGGAAAGTTCCCATCGCACCGATGGACTTTTCTGTTATCCTGTCAAAAGGGGCAAAGAAGCAAAATCCTATCACACGCTTCTCTCAGAGTGCTTCGGGAGAGAGGGTAATGGAGATTGCATACCCCAATCCTCTGAAAGATAAAAAGGATCTATCTTCGATAGATTACACAGTGACTCAAGTCATAATGGGGACATCTTCTAAAATCCTTCAGGGAGAGGCCCTATCTACAGTTGATGCCCCCTGCAAGAAGCTTCAAGAAGCAAAAGAAGAGAAAAGGCTACTGAAAGAGTAAAATAAACATCTGCTTCACGCCTTACGGAAGATGGGCAATGCACCTCCCACAACTGCCACCGAAACTCTTGAGCCTTTGAGTCAGAATAAAATTAATGAATATGTAAAGATCGGCGAGTAGGGTATGGTAGTTTCCACCTGGAGGAGCCAAATCCTTAAGGACAGTGAAAGAGTGATCGCCAAGTTCACCGATTTATATCTGAACATCAACAAGGTGAATAAAGAACTCCAGGCATTGGCAGGACCCATATCCGAAGAGCTAGACCATGTTAGGCTTTAGCATGAGACCTTTCAAAAAATGTTCGACTATTTAGTCGAAGATCTGGTTAAGTTCAGCGTTTTCGGTCACCCCAGGGCCCTCAATAAAACCCTTTCCACTCTGAATTACCGGATGGATCAACTGGATTTCATCCTCGAAAATATTGATAAGGTAAAGGAAGAAGCCCTGGACGCAATGCATCAGATGGAACAAATTGTTCTAATGATGTCTCCAGGGTTGCTTACTCCTTCTTTTGCCTTAAGGAAGGTTGACGAAACCATTCAGATCTTCAAGGAGATCGTTTCGCAAGGGCTGGGGCTAGAGGTCAATTTTGACGCAGAGTCCATCAATAACCTGCTGGCCTGTCGGGACTTAATTGGGTTCTTAATAGAAGTAGAGAATGAATATTCCAAACTCACAGAGAAGCTCATAGACGAGCGAGAGACTTGCGAGGCAATCACTAAGCGACACAAGGATCCTTCCTAGGATCAACTAGGGCCCATGATCAGCAAGTTCATGGAATACCGTGCCCAATTCCACATCTCGTCACCTGAGCAGCAGCAGAAGCAGGATCACCCCTTTTAGCCACGGGACGATGATGATGAATAATTTCTCTCTCTTCTTCAACTTTCTTTTTGTGAATGTCTAAAGTATGTTGGCACAAATGATGACATCATCCATGTTGCACCATGGGATGATGTCATCCATTAAGTTGTCAAAAGTCAACATGACTTTGAGATATTTTGTAGATATTATGTAAATAGGTGGTTGGTTCCTTTTTGCCTTCCTTCTTCTCCTTCTTCTATAAATACTTGAATACTTGTTGTATTCGAGGGGTGAATACTTTTCAGATGAGAAATAGAAGTAAGGAGAAGATTTTGAACTCTTTGTAACAGAAACAAACAATGAATACAATATATTTAGACTTTGTGCTGAATACATGTGTTTGTATATCAGATCTTTCTTATGTTAGATTTGTGTGATTGTTCTGTTGGATTTGCTTCTACTTTGTTGTCATTTATTCATCAGTATTGCTTTATCCATCTATGCAAGTAGGTTCAGCTCTATTTACTACCAACCCAAACCATAGACCCTTTGACCATTCTGCTTTGGAATTCATTTCTTTTCTCCCTTCGGATCTGATCTTTCCTCCATCTTGCCCTCCTTTCTTTTCTCCTCACAGCCGGAAATACACCTACTGGGATGAGATCCCAAACCCCCGAAGGCAGAATATTGTGAGACTTGCACAGATTCCTGCTGGTAGAATAGCAATAAACCAGTTTCACTTTGCTGACTCAAATAGGGGCTATGCCCTGCACACTGTTGACTCGTTTATCTATAAATCTGCCCAGGTGACAGATTTTCGAACCAACACAATGGAAGGTGATGAGAAAATGTATGAGAAATATTTGTTGAGATCTGATTGAGGGTGACCGATTTTTCCTGAAGATGTTAATGAGGACACTTTTAGTGACCTGGGTGTAGAAATTAAAAGACCTTCAAGGTAAGGTGTGGGCATTGACGAGATTGAGAGACTTTCAGTGGAAGGTGCTAAAGACATATCCGAAAAAGGTTTGGTAATATGCTATTGAGGATGCCCCTATTGTCTTATAGACATTGGGGGAAGAGGTGTAGATGATATCAATGATGGCTTAGGGTGGTGTTATTCTAGGAGAAGATCATTGATGAGGAAGATTCGTTGGATTATGGATTTAAGAACTTTACAAATCTCTGTGCTATTTCATGGGCTTCTATGATAGGCACATGTTTTGTTTTGATTATACCAATTAGGTTTCCAAGTATGTGGATTGGGTGTTTTGATGGATGGTAATATGATAAGAGAAGATTGCATGATCCTATCGAGGATGTAAACATAAGTCACTTTTGGAGGGTTTGGATTAATGAATTTTGAATTTGATTTTTATTTACGAGAATTATTAGTAGGATGTGTCTTATTTTTGAATGGGGTGGATGTGTGGATTTCATATGGTTTTGAAACATCATAGGGGTGTTGTGAGGTTGATAAGAGAGAGGATATGACTGAAGAAAGGGATAAAATGTGTGATTGATAAGATTGGATGATGGATGAGGTCCCAAAATGGACGAAGAGGGACCGGTTATGAATGAGAGGGGGGTATACGGATGTGTGGCATGGTATTGAGATAAAGTATGGAGGACCCAAGAATTGATAGATAAGGGTGGAACCCTTGATGTGATAGTTTTAGTTTGTGATAAAGGATGGGGTCTCAAAAATTGATGGTCAGGTTTAAAACATAGATGACGTGTGTTTTGGTATTTTGTAATGTTGAGTTTTGGTAAAGGAGGGGATTTTATGACCGATACATGAGGATGAGGATTCTGAATTTGATAGGTTTAAATTGTGTAATGATTCACGGATTTATATATATGTTTCTAGGGTCCCCCTCACATTAGATTACTAACTCCCCTAGGTGAAGTTGTGGAAGTGCATGGTATTTTATTGTATAGTGTTTGATTTAGGACAGTGGTTCAAAAACTTAAGCTTGGTACAGTGAAGTAGTTATGGATAGGATTGGCTAAGTCCTAATCCTCACAGCATGTCTGCGAGATGTTGGGACATCTAGTCACGGATCGGCCGAAAATCCTCCAGGTGGCCTGTTATGTTTATGTGATCAACTTGTTTTTTTAAGGGACGCTTAAAAAGTGGGTTCGGCCGAGATGTAGAAGATATTTGACTTACTGCTCTGGGACATCCTTAGTACATTTGGTGTCCAAGATAGATTCTAAGGGCGTCCAACGAGGGTAGTTCGATGATTGGAAAAGGGGAACTTTAGGACTAAGCAGTTGGGACATTTGGGCTGTGAGGTCTTTCGAAGGACGTGAAAAGGTCCAAGCGACCGATGAGTTTTCAGAGCGGAAGCCATTTTCGGGTGGATCGGAAGAACGGGTCTCCAGACAGTCTGAGGACAGTTGGATCATATGTAATAGTGTTGATAATGTGAACCTTGCCAGTTTCGGCCGATATCTAATATCTATATGGACTGGGACATCTGGATCAAAGGGACGTGTAAGGTCGGGGGATAGACAAAGTAATTAAACATCATCCAATGATAGTCTCATGCCAAGTGTTACCAGCAGAATTGTTATGGTGAAATCAGGGACACCCCCCAAATTTCAGAGTATGAGATATGGCAGTTTCGAAATGATTGCATAACATTGAACTATACTAAGTGTGGGACATCTAGGACAAATGGGATAGCTCTCTGGTAGAATGTCAGATAGCTGAATTACCTGAACCTACCAATCAAATTACGACTACGTCCTAATGTAGGGAGAAACATACACGACTAGTTCCTAAGGGCTAGGTCCTTCTAAGCACTGACCCGAACTAATGAGATAGTGCCACGTGTACATGGAATTAAGGACCCTACACTAAGGAAATTTCAAAGTGATAGCCTACGGAAAGGTGGAGTGTTGAGAGACTTCCCCTAGCCTGAACATCAAATAATGCCACGTAGATGAGTCCTAGTGGCAGGGTGTACCTACATGAAAAGTTCAAATATATATCCAATAGACCTTTCATTCCCAAATGAGCACAACGCACCTAAATATTCAGATCGTAATTATCTAAGGAAATCCCAGAGCTCAGATTAAGAAAGTTCTTTATATGATCAGTAAGATGAAGAAATTCTAAACCATGAGAAGTTATAGAGATCAATCTTACAGATATAATGGTCTATTTCTCCATAGAGCATATTGACACAACGTCCATTTCGTGTGGTCAAAAATAGGCATGAAGCCATTACAGATCTTGATAGGACCAGGATTAAAACCCCAAGCAGACATGGGGACCGCTTGACAGAAGAGAAAATGACCAACCATTTTTGCATTGTGCATCCGCCGCTTCTACAATTTATGAGATGAAATAAAATGACGACCTAGAGAGTGGTTGAAGAAAATATAAAAAATGTACTCCAATCTCTTTTCCAATCTCATCATTCTTCCTATATAGGAGTGATGACGGAAATTCTTATGAAGGTCGAACATACTCTGTTATATGCTCCTCCCTTCTTCTGGGGATCAGGAAAAAAAGCCCAGTTTGAACCTCATCATTTTTGTAGGTGATAATATGACTAAACCACTCTGGCATAATGTAGTGGATTTTATCATTCTGATTTTAGCATATTAATAAATATAAATTACACTGAGATGCTTCCCAAAAAGTCTAATGTGTTCATTGTAAATCCTCAAATGGTCTTTCAGTAAAAATTTATGGCCATCTGGACGCATGAGGGTGTCATACTGCACATTTAAATGCATCTGTAGTTTAATGGCAAGATAGGGTGTTCTTGGACTTTGACCTCGGTGCATCACACCCTCCATTAAATCTAGATTTATTTTTATGGATCATCTTAGGATGTCTGGAACTTTGGCAGTATTAGATGAGGTTTCGAGAAGGTCATCTGCATATTATCGTGTGCATCTTCCCAGAGTTTTTGAAACCTTAGCCTTCTTTCGAGAATCCTTTCTCAATGTCCAAGAATCCCACACTTTGGAGTTTCTGGCTTCCAAATTGTGCAATTGCATAAACTAGGGATTCAATATTTTGATCAATTCCTAGAAAGCTTGAAGTCTGCAAAATTTAGGGGTGCTGTTAATCTTTCACAACAGTTTTGTAATTTTCAGGGGTTTTGGGTTTTGGGGTTCCGAGAGTTTAAGTTATAATAGATGATTAGGAGTTTGAGTTTCGTGGATTTTATGGAGTTTCAAGTTTTGAGGCTGTGGATTTCTTTAGAATTTCGAGGAGTTCAGGTTTCGAGGATCAAATGGATTTCAAGGATGGTTGTGAGATTTTGATGGTATTCATGATTGTATGGGGGTTTTGGTTTTGGGATTTTAGGTTTCAACATAAATTGTAAGTCAGTCCATCTAGTCGATCGCATATGGGTATGAAATCAGGTGAAAGCCCAAATGTATGCAATTTCAAACATGATTAAGGTGTGTTAAGAGATTTTTGTTTTCACATGTGGCTAACTATTCATCACCTAGGTTCATGAAAAGTGGTTCCGAATCCTAGAAACCCCAAACTTCATGAATTCATAATTCAGGTTTCAGACTTATCCTCCATTTTTCACATATAAGGGTTGCATTGAGTGGGTCGAATTTCGCCTCGACCTACCTACGATAGTGGCTTCACCTCCAAATTCTGAATTTTGGATGTTTGAAGCTCCTTCATTCCCCAAGACTACCTATGAACTCCCAAGCTCCTTTGTAAGGGGGATGCATCTGTGATAAACTCTATCTGACCTTATGGGATATATCTAGCCTGTCCTTCATTGCTTTCCTTGCAACCTGTTTATTTCAGGGAAACCCTTGATATTGTTCCATAAAAACCTAAATCCACTTATGAAGGGTGTTAGTTCAAGATAGATTTCTATTCCTTTCCTATGTGTGGTCCAGTTTCATCTCAGGGGAAAATGGATAAGAGGAATACCTATGGAGAATTATATGGGATATGTGTAGATTGGGGATCAAGATGGAGCTTCTTTAATGGCTTCAATTTCTAAATTTATCTGGCAATGGATGAAGGCATTCGCCAAGAGGTTTGGAATGTGTAGATCTGATGAGTGAATGATACATGATGGGAACACGATCAAGTAAAAAAATTAATTAGTTTTGTTTGACACAGTGTTAAACTTAATTAATTAATAATGCTTTGCCACCTATTGAAAAAGTCGACAAGGGATTCATTTTGAAACTATTTGATGGTAAAAAGGTAAGACATTAGTGATTATGTAACTAACATTTTATAGCGAAAGTAATTGAGAAATAAAATGGCTAGTTGACATGAAAGAGAGAAAAGAGTGTTGAGGGAGGGGAATTGTACCAACCCCAAGGCAGGTGCTGCCAGTGATATAAGGAAAGGTTCTAAGAATGAGATCTTGATAATGGATGATGAGATAACATGAGTGCCTTGAAAGGTTATTATGTGCTGACTGAGGTTTCCTCATTGTCTATGGAACATGGTAAATTAAAATAATTCTAAATGTGGAAGGGATATGGATTTAAATCGGTAATGTATGGATGGATGGGTTCATTACAAACCTGATCATAAGATGAGGGAGGTGTTTGGGTCCTATTGGATAGTGGCTTCCGATATTGTATAATCCATTCGAGCAGAGGCTTGTATGAGATTACTTTGGAGGATTTTAGCGTAAGTGAATTAACATGCGAGTGTGGATGAGAATGTGATTTGATTTGATTAATGAAAATGTGGAGTAGGATGGTTTTTTTGTGGATCGGCTTCTATATGGAGGAGAATAATGGTATAAATTGAGAGGATATATTTTATAGAGTAGGTTGTTGATTAAGAGGATGTGGGGAGATGTGGAAAATTTTTGATTATTCCATTGTTTGTTGGATGAAAGGTGGTTGATTAGGACCTGAGTAGGGGATGTGTGTATGAGTTTGAGATGTCTAAGATACCGAAAGATATGTATTTGAAGTTTAAATAGGTTGATTAGATAAAAGAAGTGGGAGATGTTAATATCGTAGATGAGTTTGTGATGATGGAAGGGATATGGAAAATATTGCTTGATGGGATGCACTTGGACATGGGTTGAGGAGTCCATAGTTTTGAAATAACTTGATTGTGAAGGGTAGTCATAGGGTTGTTGGATGGGGTTGTTATGAGATTGTTGGATTATTTGAAAGGTAGAGACTCAATAAGTAACACAATATGGTCTATACGGATCTGGAAAAATGTCAGAGCTAAATGAGGTTGAGTGGTATGTGATATGTTTATAAGATTGAAAAGTATTAAATCATGTGTAGGTGATATTTTTAATTTGATTAGGATGAAAATATGTAGAGGTAGTAGATGAAGAAACCAAAGATGATTGTAAAAATGAAGCATATTAGTGGAAAAAGATATATAGCTAATGTAGAGGGCTGATCCATATTAAATGATAATCAATTGATGATGATACAACAAAAGGCCCTAAGAGAGCTATAAATGTAACATGAAAAAGTCAAGCAGAAGAATTTTAATTATCTTGATTAAAATTTAGATGTGGAGGAAGAGGCTTAAAGGGAACCTAATGATATGAAAATTCAAAGGATGGTTTTCAAGTTATGTTTAAGGTTGGAGTCCACAATATACCCAAGATATGTGAGGCCCAAATCTGTGTTGGGTATTAGTATGGGGATTGGTATTGAGGCCTACCACCTCACTTCAATGTCCTGTAATGATAAGGGAGTTGGGTTCTTAGCTCATATACTGATAACCAGTTATTTATACTCAGCTAGGACACGGATTCAGTTTCCTTATTGGGTGATGAAATCGAAATAGTTATCACCTAGGTAGAAGTTTTTGATGCAAGTTTGATATTTGATGTGATTTGGTTATGTGTGGGGGAAGAATTAAGTTAATGCAACATATTAATCCTTCTAATTAATCTATGTGATCAAGTAGTATGCAATGTTCATTTTAATCCCAAAATGAAATGATTGATTTCAATGAGGGAAGATAGAAAAAATGCAATACAAAAAGCAAAAAGAAGGGAAAGGACTCACCTTGATAATGCTTTTAATTTTTTGTAAATTTTTTAATTTTATTTATTTTTTAAGAAATTTAGCAATCCAACAAGGAAACATCCTCCAGAATCATAAACTTGCAAGAAAGGGTTAGAAGAGGACAGCAACAATAGGAAAAACAAGGGTTAGAAGGCTGACTGCTAAGAAATCAAAATAACTCATAAAAATCATCACTGATTGACCAAATCGCTAGTGATTAGAGAGCAGAAAACCTAGATATGAAAAAATTGAAATTTAAATGAATGAAACAAGGGACTTAGGGTCCCACTGGGTGTGCCAGAATGTTCATAGATATTTTTATCTTTCTACTTGAAATAATGTGGTGAAACAATAAAAGTAAAACTGACCTCGGAAGATGCGGGGTTTACCGATACCCGTAGAGATGAATGTTGATGATGATGGATGAAAGCTCCTTCCTTCTTTCACTACCGGCAGAACCTGCAGATCATGAACACTCAGAAAAATATGGGATTAGATAGATATATGGCATAAATCCTGGCAAATTCCAGTCACTAGAAGTTAATGGACTTCTTTGCAAGGATGTCAATCCACGTCCAAGAAATCAATCTGATAATGATAAGATAAATTGATAAAATAGATGATATAACCAACAATGAAAAGGAAAAGGGACTAATGATATCCACAACTATATTATGGTCTGATGGTGATACCTGATCCAAAGGGAGTCTAGGAATCACAAAATGGCTCGAAGGAAAAAGGATGTGTATATTTTTGCACTCATAAAGGTGAGCAAAAGGATGGGTTCGATTTAGGTAACTGATAAAATGCTGTAGATGGCTCAAGGGAGCTATTATCCAATTTTCCCCCTTGGTAAAATGGACAAGAGGGTGTAATGAACCTAAGCACCAGTCAAAGAATCTAAGGGTGAATTTGAGATTGTGAGCAACAGTCAATTTTGAGGACACATTCAACATTGTTGAGGGTGTTGGGGCCATAAGAGGGGTTTTTCCTCTTCTGGGTTTTGACCCTTAAGGATTAATTCAAAAAGGAAGAAAAATAGGCCCCGCAGGCCCACATTCGGTGAAACGGACAAAAGTGACCCAAAATTCAAGCACAGGATCCTTGAAATTCTTCACAATTCCTCTTGGTCCATTAATTCTAAAAATTTGAAGAAATTCAAAAATCCTAAGGTTCGGGAAAAAAAATTCTAAGTATCCCAAAAGGGGAGGATGAGCTAAGAACATCTTGCCGAGCATCTCGGTGAATTGCTCGGCAAGCTGAGGAGGATGCATGTCAAGTTGAAGTAAGGAAGAGCTCGATGGAGCTCGTTTGATAGGTGGAAAGTCAGCCTAATGTGAGGCAGCAACATGGTTGATGAAAACCGAGCTCGTCATCATAAGGAGATCAGGCTCGAAATGGAGGAGTTATCATAGGAGACAAAGGTGAGATAAATCAAAATAATGAAGAATGGAGGGAGCTATCAAGTCGGTCATGGAGGTATGAGCAAGCTCTTTGAACTTAAATTTACAGTAGAAGAATTTGGGAACTCAGTTCGGAGCACAAGGCACCAGGGAATATGAAGAGTCAAGTTGCTCAGCAGAGAGCTCAGCGCGAACCAAACAGGAGTTCATCAATGAGCTCGCAAGATACATGAGAATAGCTCAACCATGGTGAGGTGGCGAGCTAGGAAAAAGAGAGGACAAAAAAAATTTAGCATAACGAGCCATGTTGGCTTGGGAAAACAAGCCCATGAGATGAATGGGATAGATCCAAATTCACTCGGCCACGGAAGATCATCACGGAGGTCAAACGCATAGAGAGATCAACTTGTATAATGAGCAAGTCACAGGAGGTTTTTGAAGGGGATCGATGGAATGAGCTCATAAAGGAGCTCACGTGAATGAATTCCAAGCTAACCTCGCGACTCAGCGTAGGAATATAGGGCTCGACATTAATGGATCAGCTAGCAAAGGCTATGACACAGAGATATGAGAGCTCGAGTGAGTCTCCACAAGATGGAAATCTCGATGTTTGCAGAGGAGATTAGCAGGAAGTCATGGAGAGCTCCATGGAAGGATGGTGCTCGAAGTGAAGAGGTGGAGGAAATTTTGAGTCTGGAAAATTTTAGGAGTCAACAGACCATTCAGATTCAACAGAGGAGTACAATTTCGGGGAAGCAAATTTCAGAGTTTTAGTCAAATTTTTCGGTAAGGAAACAAGGTAAATTCTAAAGTCCAAAATCTAAATTTTGGAGTTCAGAACTTCGTAGTTTCGGATAAATAGTGTCATTGGCTCCACTAAACAAAAGTTTGAAACCCAAAAAAATTCCAATGTCTGAAGCATTTCGAGTTGGATGCATTGGGGGTCACACGGGTAGGTATAACGTGTCAAGATCCAGCTAAGGCAGGAGTTGGTGAGCTCATGGATCCAGCTTGGATATGTGGACTGATCAAGTCAATGCGTGGGTTGGTGATGCATTGGGAATGTGGTAAGGATTTCATGAGTGAGTTGTTAGCCAATACATTTTGGACAAGGAAAAACATGCAGAGCTCACTAGGATCGGGGGCCATGTGATAAAATGAAGCAGGAGGAGGTTAAGCATAGACCAAGTCATGAAGAATCAAATATAAAGTGGGATTTATTTTCACAATGCAATGTAGAGATCAATAAGGATTCACTCTAAGTGGGGGAGTGATATGAGTGTCAAGGGGCTAGTTTCGGGAAGTGAGAGAGATTGCGGAAAACCAGTCATCCTTGCATAGGCCCAAATAATGGATATTGTGGGTGTTTGAAGTAGGAATCTGAATTTCTTCACTCCTCACTCAACATTTCTTCCTATAAATATAAAGGGGTTACCTCATTGTAAATGATTTATTGATTATTTCTCCCCATGCACCCCTCTTTTTCTCATAACGGGGCTTCAAGCCTTCCTCCTAAAAAAGTGTAATGGAAACTCTTGCCTCCTCTTTCTAGAGTAATACAAATGGTTTTTTTATTCATCTGTCAATCTTTGCATCATTTTTGTTACTTTTCTTGCCTCTCATTGTGCTTGCACGATCTATCCATTTTATTTGTTTCATTGTAGGGTTTGGGTGTTTGGTGCTTATTTGGGAATGGTGGATGTATGTGTCTTGGTCTGTGGTACATGAACACCTTCTCCAAGTTCATTCCTTCATTATTTTGCAAGATGTGAAAGTTATTGACACTCCTTTTCTCGGTGTATCATCACTTCTAGTGTAGGTTTTATTTCATACAATCTCTATCCATATCTCCTTGGAATGTTATAATAGGTTTAGGTAGTTATTTGATTTCATTAGTCTTAGTTATGGTAGGTAGGATTAGAAAGAGAGTCTGGCCTTCTCCAAAGAGTTATTTGACTCGTAAGGTCCCACACATCAAGATAACTCCACGTTATAAAATTTTCACTGAATGCCCCAGTTCCAATAACTAGCCATTCGAGGGTGTTGTAAGTTTTCCATAACATGAGCTTGATAGGGTTTGATAGGTTCTTGTAAAGGTTGAAGGGTAACTAGGATTGAGATTTGGATGTCAACACAGTGAGATAAGGTGTCGATTAACATGTCAATCAGGAATCGTTGGCGATTGGGGTAATCATCGAAGATTAGGTAAATCATCGTCTTTTGTTAAAAATGTGTATAGGGTGTTGATAAACTAGATAAAGTTTATTGAAATTGTCAAATGATAAGTGAACAAGACGATAATATAAAAGGGAAGGTACTTACCTTATTCCACTTGATGAATACAACTAAGAGAGTGATGTTACCCGAGAGAGGGAGATAGCAGATGTTGGAAGATTTTTGAATTCGATTGTTGGATGTTTTGAATGATCTCCAAAGGTTAGAGAATAAATTACCGATGTCTTTATTGTTGCTATGATGAAGTTGATTCTTGTGATAGGGTTATGATACAGATAAGATGCAATGTAATTTCCTTAGGCAACGTAGAGTTATAAGCTAAGTTTGGCCTGAGGAAGCTAACCTTGAATGAAGGTCTGGAATATGTATTTATAGAGTGTAATGTCAACAAGGTAGAATCACCGGCAGTCCGAGAAATATAGGAAATTTTTGAAACAGCTTCCCAGATCAAGGAATTTGTGTTTCTTGTTAAAGGATATGGGTTGAGAAGAGGTTATATGAGTCAAGGAGGTTTATTAAATGGTTGAGAGATTATTGATTTGTTTTTATTTGATTTTGGTTTGTAAATTGGTTTGAGTGGTTTAGGAGAGGATAAAGTATGATTTTACAGTTTTGAAGTGATATTTATGGGAAGTAAATATAAAGGGGAGAAATAAGATTTAAGATGGGGATTCAATGGATAAATAAGATAGTGATGTGATAATGAAGGAGTGCTAGCAGATGCGGACATGGGGAATTAGTGGTGCTAATTTTAGATGTCTATAAAAGAATCAACCTAAAACAATCCATGTTGATGGGAAAATTGCTAGTATACTGGAAGGAAATATGACCCCTCCTAAATATGGAGATGCTGGAAGTCCTATTTTTACAGTTATCATAAGAGATTTCCATATCAAAAATTTCTTAATTGACCAAACTATGACTTCCTGAACCATATTCAACCTCCATAGTTTTACAAATGACATATCAGTCTGTAAATAAGACAAATGAGATTATATAATATGTCACCATCACCATTAAATCGTGGGATTATTCGGTAGACTTCATGATCATGAAAATGAAGAATATGAAGATTGGATACCCTCTAATCCTAGCACACTCTTAGTTAGCCACAAATCCCACCCTCATTGATTGCATAACAAGGAATACGGTGATTACAAATGGATATGATTCCAAAAACTTATCAATTTACTCTTCCACAAAATGTTTTACTACATACAATAACCAATGGTTGTAAGGACAATTTATATTATTTAGAGGATATTATCTCTTCTCTAGCCATGGTCATAATTCAAGAACACTCAAATCAAAGTCAAGATGGTGACCATGAGTCCTGCACTGGAAAAAGTATAAGTCCTATGCTCGAGTCCCACACTAGGTTTATTTCTAGTTCTACGCTACAACTAATGGATACAAGATATGATTTTATGGATGAAAACAACTAGCTTATCATCTTCCTTTTTTCACAGAATATAGAGTTTACCGATTCCATATTTTATAATATCACAAGTGTTCACATATTACTTCCCCACAGGTGTCCATTGAATGCATTATTGAGAGAGTACCTTGTTTTATATTCTCTTCATCCAAATACCAAAAAAATACCTATTTTTGCATGGAAACCATTGTCAATCAATAATTGGCTTCCTAGTCAGGAAGATAATACCTTGTTTAAAATATTATGCTCTCATCCTCAAGATTTTTCTTGGGAATATAACTATATGAAGGGTATTCATCCTAGAATTTGTATACACCATATCTACATGGTTGATTCCATATCAGTCAGACAACCTCAAAGAACAATAAACTCTGCCTTAAGAGAGATTGTAAAAAATAAAATTGAAAAACATCTTAGGTTGGGATTCATTTATCCAATCTCAGGTAGTCAATGGGGTTCGCCATTAGTTATAGTTCCTAAAAATAATAGGAAATGGAGTATTTGTGTGGATTATGGAGAGATAAACAAGGAAACTCATTGAGATTATTTTCCATTACCTTTTATTGATCAATTCTTAGGTAATTTATCTGGAAAAAAGTATTTTTCATTCCTTGATGGGTTGAGCAGGTACAATCAAATAACAGTAGCACCCGAGGATCAATTAAAAATAACTTTTACATTCCCGTGGGGAACATTTGCTTATAGGTTGTTACCTTTTGGTTTATGTAATGCTCCTGCCACGTTTCAAAGAGCCATGTTGGAAATATTTACCTATGCTTGTGTAGAGATTTACATGGCTGATTTCACTATTTATGGTGTAACATTCCAAGAGGCAATTGACAATCTAGAAAAAATCATTTCTAGGTGTGAAAAGCACCAATTATTCTTAAACCATGAAATATGTTTATTTATGATGGAACAAGGAATAGTTTTAGGCCATCATGTTTCATCTAAAGGAATCTAGGTGGACCCTAACAAGGTCAGTATCATTATAAAGCTCCCATCTCCCGCAAACCAAATAGAGGTAAGAAGTTTTCTTGGCTATGCTCACTACTATAGAAGGATTATTTCAGAATTCAACAAGATAACTTCTCCATTGTTTTCTCTCCTAACTAAATACTTTGAATTCAAATGGACAGAAGCATGCCAACAATATTTTGATACTATCAAAGATAAATTGATAAATACGCCAATTTTGAGATGACCAAATTGGAATCTTCCCTTCCATATATAAATATATGTTTCCAATGAAGTAGTAGTGGTTATTCTTAGACAACAACAAGAATAAAAATCTATGCATGCTTTTTATTATATTAGTAAAAACCTCTCCCTTTCTGAAAGGAATTACAACACCATAAAGAAGGAATTTCTTGTAGTTATATATGCAATCAACAATTTTCACCATTATATCATAGGCTATGAAGTAGTTGTTCACACTAACCAGTTTTCTATAAAGTTTCTATAGAATAAACCTTTAGTACATTGTAGGATTGTAAGGTTGTTATTTTTATTGCAATAATTTAATATTAAAATCATTGACAAGCCAAGAAATAAAATGTGGTAGCTGATTTTCTTTCAAGGCTAGCCACTTAGAGAGAAGAGCATGCCAATGATGATTTCCATATGATTATATGTTTGCAATTTCTCTACTACTACCTCTCCTTTGTATGCATATATGGCCTAACTACTTGGCTACATGGAAATTCCTACCTTTTCACAAAAAATCAAAGAAATCAATTGATTAAAAAAAGTGTGATATATACATGGTTAAATGGAATTCTTTTTAAATGTGATCTGACCTTTTTCCATAGGTGCGTAGTTGAAGATGAAGTATTTGAAATAATTAGGGCATGCCATCATGATCCATCTAGAGGGAACTATTCAGTTCAGAGGACCACTCATAATTCTTAGGAGTTGGTTTACTATTGGCTTCCTTGGTTAGGATGTTCAAAACGTATGTGTGGAGATGTGATCAATCCAAAGGATGGGGAATCCAACATTTACATCTGATATGTCACTCTAACCTCAAGTTGTTTCGGAACAATTTAAGAATGGGGATTGGATTTCATTGGACCAATTGACCCAGCCTCTCAGGGAAGGAGTACATTCTGGTTTATATAGACTAGGTCACCAAATGGGATGAGGTGCAAACACTACAATATGCCAGAGATAGAAAGTTATAGATTTTTTATTTGAACATATTTTAGATATTGGAGCACCAAGATCCATTGTTTCAGACCAAGGACGTACAATTCATGTTTGGTGTATCAATTCCTTTTTGGAAACATACCAGCTAAATCATGAGAAGTCATCACCATATCATCCATAGTCTAATGGTCAAGTGGAGGTTACTAACAGAGAGTTAGAGATTCCTATCAAAATAGTGGATATCTCAAGGAAAATTTGGGTTCAAAAACTGCCTAAAGTAGTATGGTCCTACAATACTACTTGGAAAACAACCACAAGAGTTACTCCTTATGAGTTGGTTTATGGGAAGAAACTCATTGTTCTATATAATTTGAAATTCAAACCTTGAGAATAGTTGTTGGAGTGGGAATTGAATTATCAGAGGAACAACAAGCAAGGATTGTTCAACTAAATGAGTTGGATGAGATGATACTACAAGCATTACTCATATTGAAATCATCCAACATTAGAGATAGGTATGGCATGAAAAACATATTAAGCCAAAGAAATTCTAAAAAATGATATTGAGCTATGTTATTTGATTCAAAATACAAGGATTTCAAGGGAAAGCTACAGACAAGATGGATATGCCCATATAAAATTGAAGAGGTATTCAACAATGGAACAGTTAAACAGATTCCCATTGATGGTGAGAAGAAAGTGATGTTGGTTGATGGGCATAGATTGAAGGTGTACCACAAACTAGCATCCAAAGAAGAATTTCAGAAGATGCTTCAAGAAGATTCAACTTTGAATTATTTGGACAAAATTTATTTTTCCAACTCAAATTAGAGCTGATTTTTTTTTCAGCAATAATAAGAGGAGATGAGTGAAAACCAGGAAGGACAGCCATCATCCTCTCGAGGGCCTAGGTTGAAAACAATAAATGGAGGCCACTACTTCTAAAAACAATTTGAAAAATAATAATAGATGTAGGTGGTTGAAAACCAACAATGGCGGTCACCACCCCTGAATAATGTAGGTAATAAAGGAATAACAATGCATGGAGGAAGGATAGAAGAAAAATTGAAAGTTTGGCTATTGATGTGACAAGTGAAATTAGTAATGTATGTGTGATTATTCACTTCTTAAATTTTGTAAGGTTTAATTCATGAAATGCTCATTATTGTACTCGTGTAACTTGATTACCTTCCTCATTCCCAATGTCTTCCAACGCTTCACATATCCCAAAAAATCCACCATCCATATCCATATTAATCATCACACGTACCTAATTATTATCATTATCACCTTAGTATTTGTTAAAAACCTTTCCCAATTTGTGTTTTTTAATTTGTAATTGTTTTATCTCCCCTATCTTTCTATATTCCACCATTAGATTCATGTACCTACTACCCACTCCATTCCTATACTCTTGTATTTCAAAATACCTATCTATCACTAGTCTTGGATCAAAATTAGCATTAACTACCATTCGAGGGTGTTGTAAGTGTCCATAACATGAGCTTGATAGGGTTTGATAGTTTCTTGTAAGGTTGAAGGGTACTAGATTTGAGATTTGGATTTCAACACATGAGATAAGGTGTCGATTAAACCATGTCAATCAGGAATCGTGGCGATTGGGGTAATCATCGAAGATTAGGTAAATCTCGTCTTTTGTTAAAAAAATGTGTATAGGGGTTGATACACTAGATAAAGTTTATATTGAAATTGTCAAAATATCAGGACACGACGATAATTAAAAGGGAAGGTACTACCTATTCCACTTGATGACTACAACTAAGAGAGTGATGTTACCCGAGAGAGGGAGATAGCAGATGTTGGAAGATTTTTGAATTCGATTGTTGGATGTTTTGAATGATCTCCAAAGGTTAGAGAATAAATTACCGATGTCTTTATTGTTGCTATGATGAAGTGATTCTGTGATAGGGTTATGATTACAGATAAGATGCAATGTAATTTCCTTAGGCAACGTAGAGTTATAAGCTAAGTTTGCGCTGAGGAAGCTAACCTTGAATGAAGGTCTGGAATATGTATTTATAGAGTGTAATGTAACAAGTGTTTAGAATCATCCGGCAGTCGAGAAATAATAGTAAATTTTTTGAAACAGCTTCCCAGATCAAGGAATTTGTGTTTCTTGTTAAAGGATATGGGTGAGAAGAGGTTATATGAGTCAAGGAGGTTATTAAATGGTTGAGAGATTATTGATTTGTTTTTATTTGATTTTTGGTTTGTAATTGGTTTGAGTGGTTTAGGAGAGGATTAAAGTATGATTTTACAGTTTTGAAAGTGATAATTTATGGAAGTACAATATTAAAGGGGAGAACTAAGATTTAAGATGGGAGATCAATGGATAAATAAGATAGTGATGTGATTAATGAAGGAGTGCTAGCAGATGCGGACATGGGAATTAGTGGTGCTAATTTTTAGATGTCTATAAAAAGAATCAACCCTAAAACAATCCATGTTGATGGGAAAATTGCTAGTATACTGGAAGGAAATATGACCCCTCCTAAATATGGAGATGCTGGAAGTCCTATTTTTACAGTTATCATAAGAGATTTTCCCATATCAAAAATTTCTTAATTGACCCAAACTATGACTTCCTGAACCATATTCAACCTCCATAGTTTTACAAATGGACATATAGTCAGGTAAATAGACAAATGAGATTATATAATATGTCCACCCATCACCATTAAATCGTGGGATATCGGTAGCACTTCATGATCATGAAAATGAAGAATCTGAAGATTGGATACCCTCTCATCCTAGCACACTCTTAGTTAGCCACAAATCCCACCCTCATTGATTGCATAACAAGGAATACGGTGATTACAAATGGATATGATTCCAAAAACTTATCAATTTACTCTTCCACAAAATGTTTTACTACATACAATAACCAATGTTGTAAGGACAATTTATATTATTTAGAGGATATTATCTCTTCTCTAGCCATGGTCATAATTCAAGAACACTCAAATCAAAGTCAAGATGGTGACCATGAGTCCTGCACTGGAAAAAGTATAAGTCCTATGCTCGAGTCCCACACTAGGTTTATTTCTAGTTCTACGCTACAACTAATGGATACAAGATATGATTTTCTGGATGAAAACAACTAGCTTATCATCTTCCTTTTTTCACAGAATATAGAGTTTACGATTCCATATTTTATAATATCACAAGTGTTCACATATTACTTCCCACAGGTGTCCATTGAATGCATTATTGAGAGAGTACCTTGTTTTATATTCTCTTCATCCCAAATACCAAAAAAATACCTATTTTGCATGGAAAACCATTGTCAATCAATAATTGGCTCCTAGTCAGGAAGATAATTACCTTGTTTAAAATATTATGCTCTCATCCTCAAGATTTTTCTTGGGAATATAACTATATGAAGGGTATTCATCCTAGAATTTGTATACACCATATCTACATGGTTGATTCCATATCAGTCAGACAACCTCAAAGAACAATAAACTCTGCCTTAAGAGAGATTGTAAAAAATAAAATTGAAAAACATCTTAGGTTGGATTCATTTATCCAATCTCAGGTAGTCAATGGGGTTCGCCATAGTTATAGTTCCTAAAATAATAGGAAATGGAGTATTTGTGTGGATTATGGAGAGATAAACAAGGAAACTCATTGAGATTATTTTCCATTACCTTTTATTGATCAATTCTTAGGTAATTTATCTGGAAAAAGTATTTTTCATTCCTTGATGGGTTGAGCAGGTACAATCAAATAACAGTAGCACCCGAGGATCAATTTAAAAATAACTTTTACATTCCCGTGGGGAACATTTGCTTATAGGTTGTTACCTCTTTGGTTTATGTAATGCTCCGCCACGTTTCAAAGAGCATGTTGGAAATATTTACCTATGCTGTGTAGAGATTACATGGCTGATTCACTATTTATGGGTAACATTCCAAGAGGCAATTGACAATCTAGAAAAAAATCATTTCTAGGTGTGAAAAGCACCAATTATTCTTAAACCATGAAATATGTTTATTTATGATGGAACAAGGAATAGTTTTAGGCCATCTGTTCATCTAAAGGAATCTAGGTGGACCCTAACAAGGTCAGTATCATTATTAAAGATCCCCATCTCCCGCAAACCAAATAGAGGTTAAGAAGTTTTCTTGGCTCATGCTCACTACTATAGAAGGATTATTTCAGAATTCAACAAGATAACTTCTCCATTGGTTTTCTCTCCTAACTAATACTTTGAATTCAAATGGACAGAAGCGATGCCAACAATATTTATACTATCAAAGATTAAATTGATAAATACGCCAATTTTTGAGATGACCAAATTGGAATCTTCCCTTCCCTATATAAATATATGTTCCAATGAAGTAGTCGTGGTTATTCTTAGACAACAACAAGAATAAAATCTATGCATGCTTTTTATTATATTAGTAAAAACCTCTCCCTTTCTGAAAGGAATTTACAACACCATAAAGAAGGAATATTTCTTTGTAGTTATTATGCAATCAACAATTTTTCACCATATATCATAGGCTATGAAGTAGTTGTTCACACTAACCAGTTTTCTATAAAGTTTCTATAGAATAAACCTTTAGTACATTGTAGGATTGTAAGGTTGTTATTTTTATTGCAATAATTTAATATTAAAATCATTGACAAGCCAAAGAAATAAAATGTGGTAGCTGATTTTCTTTCAAGGCTAGCCACTTTAGAAGAAGAGCATGCCAATGATGATTTTCCATATGATTATATGTTTGCAATTTCTACTACCTCTCCTTTGTATGCATATATGGCTAACTACTTGGCTACATGGAAATTCCTAACCTTTTTCACAAAAAATCAAAGAAATCAATTGATTAAAAAAAGTGTGATATATACATGGTTAAATGGAATTCTTTTTAAATGTGGATCTGACCTTTTTTCCATAGGTGCGTAGTTGAAGATGAAGTATTTGAAATAATTAGGGCATGCCATCATGATCCATCTAGAGGGAACTATTCAGTTCAGAGGACCACTCATAAATTCTTAGGAGTTGGTTACTATTGGACTTCCTTGGTTAAGGATGTCAAAACGTATGTGTGGAGATGTGATCAATGCCAAAGGATGGGGAATCCAACATTTACATCTGATATGTCACTCTAACCTCAAGTTGTTTCGGAACAATTTAAGAAGTGGGGATTGGATTTCATTGGACCAATTGACCCAGCCTCTCAAGGGAAGGAGTACATTCTGGTTTATATAGACTATGTCACCAAATGGGATGAGGTGCAAACACTACAATATGCCAGAGATGAGAAAGTTATAGATTTTTTATTTGAACATATCTTTTAGATATTTGGAGCACCAAGATCCATTGTTTCAGACCAAGGACTACAATTCATGTTTGGTGTAATCAATTCCTTTTTGGAAACATACCAGCTAAATCATTAGAAGTCATCACCATATCATCCATAGTCTAATGGTCAAGTGGAGGTTACTAACAGAGAGTTAGAGAATATCCTATCAAAAATAGTGGATATCTCAAGGAAAATTTGGGTTCAAAAACTGCCTAAAGTAGTATGGTCCTACAATACTACTTGGAAAACAACCACAAGATTTACTCCTTATGAGTTGGTTTATGGGAAGAAACTCATTGTTCCTATATAATTTGAAATTCAAACCTTGAGAATAGTTGTTGGAGTGGGAATTGAATTATCAGAGGAACAACAAGCAAGGATTGTTCAACTAAATGAGTTGGATGAGATGATACTACAAGCATTACTCATATTGAAATCATCCAACATTAGAGATAGGTATGGCATGAAAAACATATTAAGCCAAAGAAATTCTAAAAAATGATATTGAGCTATGTTATTGATTCAAATACAAGGATTTCAAGGGAAAGCTACAGACAAGATGGATATGCCCATATAAAATTGAAGAGGTATTCAACAATGGAACAGTTTAAACAGATTCCCATTGATGGTGAGAAGAAAGTGATGTTGGTTGATGGGCATAGATTGAAGGTGTACCACAAACTAGCATCCAAAGAAGAATTTCAGAAGATGCTTCAAGAAGATTCAACTTTGAATTATTTGGACAAAATTTATTTTTCCAACTCAAATTAGAGCTGATTTTTTTTTCAGCAATAATAAAGAGGAGATGAGTGAAAACCAGGAATGACAGCCATCATCCTCTCGAGGCCTAGGTTGAAAACAATAAATGGAGGCCACTACTTCTAAAAACAATTTGAAAAATAATAATAGATGTAGGTGGTTGAAAACCAACAATGGCGGTCACCACCCCTGAATAATGTAGGTAATAAAGGAATAACAATGCATGGAGGAAGGATAGAAGAAAAATTGAAAGTTTGGCTATTGATGTGACAAGTGAAATTAGTAATGTATGTGTGATTATTCACTTCTTAAATTTTGTAAGGTTTAATTCATGAAATGCTCATTATTGTACTCGTGTAACTTGATTACCTTCCTCATTCCCAATGTCTTCCCACGCTTCACATATCCCAAAAAATCCACCATCCATATCCATATTAATCACCACATGTACCTAATTACTATCATTATCACCTTAGTATTTGTTAAAACCTTTCCCAATTTGTGTTTTTTAATTTGTAATTGTTTTATCTCCCCTATCTTTTCTATATTCCACCATTAGATTCATGTACCACTACCCACTCCATTCCTATACTCTTTTATTTTCCAAATACCTACTCTATACACTAGTCATTGGATTCAAAATTAGGCATGAACTAACAAATTCAACAGAGTTATTAGCCAACACAAAGGCAGTGACAATATTTGAAAAAACGGGATGGCTTGATTTTTTTTCTTGCATATGAAGAGTTTAACATGAAAATGGCAGAGGTATTCACCAAAAACCTGGAGGAGGGGTATTCTAATGTAAAAAATAAGAAAATTCCATTCAGTCCCACTGTAATTAGTCATCTTTTAGGGATTTCTGAAGAGAGTAAATTAGTTAATTACTAGAACATTGTATTATGAAATTATTAAAATATTTTCAATGGGAAAAAAGGAAAAATTAGAATTGGTTGTTTCCAATAAGGGAAACGCTAAAGGCATTAAAATAATTACCCTCCCTAAGCCTTGAAATGATATAGATAAATGGATAATCAGATGTTTTACCTATGAGGGTCAATACGAAATAGTTTTGGGTCATGTTTTAAGAATTATGATCCACCTTCACCATGGCCAAGTTAAACCCCATAAAAAAGTAATTTTTCCTCAATTTTTGTATGATTCTACCTCTTCCACTGATAAATCTTGTTGTGGTTCCTCTTACTTGAAATTATAGGTCCTAATACATTTTATTTGCAAACATCATTTTTTTAGGAAAAAGGCATGTCCTTAAGAAGTGGATGAAATTCCAGAAGAAGTGTTCCCTAGAGTCTAAATTGGTTGTAAAGCTATAGCCTTCCACTTCGGAGTGATCTAAGAAAATCCCTAGAGTAGTTGGTCATTTACATACCCTCAACGAGCCCCCAACAGAAAATGTTCCTACTTAAGAAGAACAATAATTTGCTACAATTATGAAAACCCTACTTCAAACACCACCTGTGTCTCCCTCAAATTCTATTTCTGATAAATAAATTGACAAAACCCCAACCATTGTTTTTGACTCACCCATTGTGGAAAAAACTAAGGCACCTATGTTATAAGGGGAACCTAGTTCTCCCCCTTACTCAAACACAATTATGCAACAATAATTATCTCTCTCTAAAATTCAGTTTGAACTACAACTATCTCAAGAGAGAATTACACATCTACAGCTCCTCCTTGAAGCTAAGGATTCTAGTTTCTCCCAGCTAGAAGCCGAGAAAAATCAGAAAATCCAACAGTTACATCAAACTATAGAGTAACAAGAAGAGGCAACTCTTCAACTCCAGTATGCTTTGGAGGAAAAATAACAACTTCATTCCCTTCAAACCAAGACAGATGAGCTCAAGGAATCCCTTGTAATTTTGCAAGAGAATAGGAAGTAGATAGAGCATCTAGTCACTAAAGAGAAAACAAATTAGATGGACTTCGTGTTCCTTCAAATTACTGTCTTGAAAGGAATGGTTAAATGGATGGATAAATATTAAACGCTCAGAGGAATTGATGATGATAACAAGGCTCTAAAGGAAGAGAATGAGCTTCTCAAAGATAATGTGCTTAATGTCTATCAGTTATATGATCAAGTCTTGTCATGCAGGAACCCATATAATTTTTATGCACTATTTTTAAAGGAGTAATTTCTAAAATAGAATATTTCTCAGGTTTTTTCTATGCGAGATATAGAATTTGATGATGATAATCAAATTTTTAGTGCATAAATAGCAGGAAATGATGTTGCCAATAATTTACTTTGTCAATTTTATGTTCCCAATTTTCTTCTCCTTGAGTAGGTTGAAATACCAATAAATTTTTATGTGGGAGAGCTCCAACTATGAACATTCATCTCTACCTTAAGGCATCAGTCCTAATGGAGGGAAAAAAAGTAACATGTGTTCAAAAATAATCTAATATAGGCCTCTTAATGAGGCATGATCTTCCTGCCCCTATCTGGGTTTTCAATAAATTTTGGTCTCAGGTATATTTCTTGCAATTGGTGGATTGGTACAAATAAATTATGAGAAATTGTGTGAAGAATTTCAGAGAGCAAGAAATCCCAATTATCAATGTTAATTTCCTTTCCTATCAATTGAGGTATGAGTTGCTTGTAGAGGATTACAAGAAGAAGGAGGCCATTTCACCCACTAACCTCCATTGGTCATTGAAAATGGCCAAGGATCTCTTTAAGATCATTCTATAAATGTAGTAGTAGTGCATTGGAATGATATTTAAGCCTCCATTAGTCATTTCCCTAGTACCACAATGGAATTCCATATTTTATCAGCCAGAGGATAGTTATACCACTTGGAGGAAGTCATTCATTAAGTTCTTTGGGTTCTGTAATACTAAATTGGATGAGAATTGGAAAACCTTTTCCAATGAGTACAACTGTTCAAGGATATTTGAATAATTGAATATGTATCAAGAGGACCTACTAGATCTTAAGTGTGGGGGTGATGAACCCCTATTTTCCATGTTTTATACCATGTAAAACCCTGCATTATTTTGGTATCATTTTGCATTTTGTATAATATTGACATTTTAATATTAATACTTTACTATGTTTTGGAAGGAAATTTTGTGCATATTATTTTTATTTGTATCATATTATTCCTTCTTCAAATATGGCTTGAATGAACATTTATGAGTAATAATAGTGTATTTGGGAAAGCATATGTTGATTCATATCTCGAGTTAACTACAAATTAGTGCAAGACTCGTTTTTGCACTGGTGCATGACTCGCCTTATAGCGCAGGACTCACCTTTGCATTAGCACATGATTTGCCATGGAGTGCAAGACTCATCTAGATCACTAATCCAGACTCATGCAAAATGAGGGACTTGTGTAAAAGATATAAATGACTCAAATGGTTGAACTATTAGTGATATAGCTGGCATGTCAGTCAACACAATGACATGATCAAGAAATGTGAACTACCACCTCAAGCTTCATGCAAATTATGAGGGCCATACAATCCTAACTTAACTTCAACTGCTTTAAAATTTGATGTAGAAAATCACTCATAGACTTATGATCATTATGATTATAAGGAATAAATTTGGGATCAGTAATATCTTTTGATGTCGATTGACTATCTCAAAGGATTCAATTATGGGCTTTATCTATATTTAACAATATTAGTTCAATCCAAACACGACATAGATTAATTCTTCCACGATTGTAATTCTTAGAACAACTTTTTGTTGTTGTAGGCATCGTCTAGTTAATTAGTTGTCATTAATTGCAAATAACTAGTCCTCTCCTAGAGAGAATAAGATTTCTCTAAATATAAAATAGAAAATGTAATAGGAATAGGAGTTATTTGACTTATTGTAAAATCAATTCTTTCAATTCAATTTACTACAAATTCAGGGGAAAAATTTACTTGTGTGGTTTGCAAGGTTGAACCTGGTCAAAGGGAAGGAGTCAGGGCCACTCCTCTCTAATGAGAAGAGGGAATTTACTGTTCATTTCCTTTATGTGTTTTGCATTGATTCAAATTATCATAATTTCATCATTTCTAGTACCTTCAATTATGTATTCAATAGTATTTTTTGTCAATCCATTCCATTTCCTAATTGTAGTTCATATAATATTTAGTTAATATCGTTATTAAATTAGCACTGAGAATGATTATGACTATTCTCCTTATTACAAACACCCCTAGAAACTACCTTGGACTGACAAACATAATATAATCAAAGTGTAAGTATCAATGATGCTTGTCATGTGTTATAGGGTAATGGGTTTGTCACGTGCGAATATATTATATAAAATATATGTCATGAAGCACAAAGCATGAAGTGTGTAATGTGAGGTTCATTTATGTATTGTTCCCTCAATAGTCAAGTGTGAACCATAGCGTGAGAGTGTATCATCGGGTAATGATGGTACAATGTTGTTATGTTTGTGGAGCCTATTTTCATGTTAGAGTATGGTACACCTTCCATGTGTTACACTCAGGTATTTTTACGGCGGTCCCGCTCACCGATGAGCGGGTCAGGGGGGTTCGGGGGTGAAGCCCCCAAAGAAAATTTTCATGGGTGGTTCATTAACGCATGGGTAATGGGTAACCGTTATGGGCTGTTTTTGGGCCCATGGTTTTTTCGGTCTTTTGCCCATTGTTTTGATACCCACGGTTTTTTGCCTTGGTTTTGATACCCACGGGTTTTTTATCAAACTGCTTAAGCAGTTGTCTATTTATATGGTCTTATGCATATGATAGATGTACAAGCAAATGTATTGCAGATGTGTTTTGAATTCGGGTGTGAATTCTGTAGAGTTTGTTGAGCATAGCTCCAAACGGATATGGGTATTGTATTGAGAGAGTGAAGGCTTGTAATAAAATCTAAGCAAGTGTTTCTTGGTGGACATAGCCCAAATTGGGTGAACCATGTTAAATATTGTCTCTCTGTGTTGTGTTATTTATTCTGCACTTTTATTTGAGATCTGTAATATTTTCTGCATATTAGTTTCTATTATTGCGATTCTGTGAGGGATTATTCCACATATTTTATCCCTTATTTCCTAACAAACACCCCTAAAAACTACCTTGGACTGACAAAAATAATATAATCAAAGTGTGAGTATCAATTATGCTTGTCATGTGTTATAGGGTAATGGGTTTGTCACGTGCGAATATATTATATAAAATATATGTCATGAAGCACAAAGCATGAAGTGTGTAATGTGAGGTTCATTTATGTATTGTTCCCTCAATAGTCAAGTGTGAACCATAGCGTGAGAGTGTATCATCGGGTAATGACGGTACAATGTATGTACCAAAGGTTTACGAGTGCTTAGAAAGATATACATTGAGCGTGGAGCATGAAATGGAGTTGAGAAATGATAAGTAGATACTACATATAACCAAAAAGTATGGGGGGATGGAAGTGTTATGCCCCATAAGTTTTTATATCAAGAGTTGTTGGAAAATAGATTTGATTATTGTGAAAAATAGTAGCTAGAGTGTGTAAAGTGTATGAATGGATGTATATCATGTATAAAAATTAGTATGTGTATCATGAGTGGAAAGATCCATAACTAAAAATGAGTAGAAAGACATGTATGGAGTGAGATAGAAGCATATATAGATGTAACAATGTGTTCCCATAGTGTAGATATAATAGGAAGTGCTTCTAGAAAGGTTGACATGAATTGAAAAACAAGAGTATAGATGTGTATGTGAGTAGTATGGATATACAATTGTGGATTATAACATGTGACTATGATGGGGGTTCGATGCCCCCCATGTGTTTGAGTGGTGGAGATCTATATGAGGATGGAAGGGAGACCATGCCATGATGGCAAATGTGAAAATGTGTTAGGATTATCAATATTGGTGTCAGGAGGACTAGATTTACCAAAGTAAGATGTAGATTATGTGAAAAAGTGTAAACCTCAAGAGGAGATGTGGTGAGAATAAAAGGAGTAAGCGGAGGGGATATCTGATACCAATCTAGGTGGATTTTGTGGTAATGGAAAGAGGCTCTTTGACTCATTTTTCATATTTTCCTAATTTGGTGTCATTGAAACAGTAACAAAGCATATACCGATACCCACGACCATAATTTTTTAAATTATTAAAGGTGGTCAAAGTAGGGGCTTCAATTGAATGATAAATATTGTTGCAAAAGGAAAATATGGATGGGTCTATCAAGGAATCATAGACCACACCCTGGTATATGAAGTTAATATGTGAGTGAAGGGTTAAAGGGACCACATGCATCTCATGGATCCAAAACAAACTAAGGAGAATATTATAATTAATATTTTTGGGCATTACATGGAATAGGACAGAAAAATTTCATGGCCCAATAGTAATGGGAAGTGTTATTGTACCTAAGACCTTTTTAGGAATATTATCAAAGCCATGAATACAAATAGATTAGGTTGTTAAGGATCCTTCGGAAAGGCCAAGTTTCTGAAGGAATGGTAGATTAAAATGTTAAGGTCAAGGCCATTGTCAACTAAAGTTTGTTTAACCCATATATTATTTGTTTTAACTTGTATATAAAGGGGTGGATTATTATCTAAAACAACTTAAGAAGCACTTTCAGAAGATGTAAAAGTAATATGTTATTCGTTAAAAGAGAGTGATGTAGTAATTATATGGTAAACATATTCAAGAGAGGTATTAGGATGAAGATAATTATTAGACAAAAAATATTGAATTTTATTTGCACATTCAAGATTGATCTACAATAAGGCTGGGAGAGAGACACTCATGTTGGTAAAAATGACAAGAAATAAGGAGCTAATAATGTTTAAATGTGGGTTCACCAAATGATTTAATTTAAATTGAATTAAATATAATTGCAGCGTAACTACTGCAAATATTGATTTACAAATGATAACATGCAGTAAAGGAAAAATAAAACAAGCATGTACAATGTAAAAACCTAAACAAGAGAAGGAGATAAGAAGACTTAATAGATTTTTGAACAAATTGGAGGTGATCTAGGTATGTGAAATACTAAAACAAAATATATACATTCTTGTTGATACTCACTGGAAATTATGGATCTTAGAAATGACGTAAGACATGGCACCTGTAGGAGGGTAGGGGAACCTGGGTGCTGACAACTGGATGTGGGTGTTGGTGACCGTGAAAATACTCAGGAACATATTTCATTTGTGTCACAAGAGGTTTTTTGTTATTTCCTATTTTCTTTTGATATTCACTCTTTAATTTATGAAGGTACTTATAACCTGAAAAAAAATGTACCTGTACATGTCCACAAACCATGCCAAATCTAATAAAAAAGATGCATAATATGGATTCATACTGACCTCGGTGGTTACACGAAGAGTGAACTTATAATTGAGCATTGCACTAAATACCAGACTCTATGTAGTTCTTGTGTGTGTGTAGAAATGATTGCCTAGGATGCCCTTGTACAAGTTACACCAATGATAGCAAGATAGATATAGAATTTATAAGATGTATAATATGTGTGGATGAATAGATCAAACTTCCCCTTCCTATGTTGTATATATAAAATTATGCAACACTTTCCCTTTCGTGGATGTGCTAGATGATTTCCTTTGAAATGATTTTTTCCCTTTCGAATGTAAGATTAGGTGATAATAGTAATGTTAGCATTCGGTCCTTGATTTTGGAGAAGTAACTAAGTTTATGTATGAATCCCTTGTTTAAATTTTATAATTGAAAATTGTAAGGCCAACCCATAAGTTAAAAAGATGCCCAAAAGATAAAAGAGACCCAAAAAGAGAAAATATTGGTAAGAAAGGGTCAAGAGCACCCAGTATGGACAAAAGTACTTGGGCATTTGTGTCCTAACTGGGTACTAATTTCTAGGGCCATAAAAGATAAATAAGTCAATTTCTATTAAGGATGTAGGGCTAGGCAGACCAAAAATATAGTAAGGAATAAATAAAAGAGGTAAATGTAGTTTTCAACCACTTGTTTTCTTTCTTATGAATCACATATATATTTTTATGCTTTAGGACCTAAAAATGTACCCAAGTGCGTGATTTTGCGTCTATATTTGGATCCTTTGTTTGGTATTGGCAACACAAATTATTTACTATTTGGTCTTCCATTCTTGAGCCCAACCTTGATAATTTTACATGGTGTATTCTTTACTAGAGGTTATCTATTGGCTATATGCTCATTTAATAAGGTTTTCCATATTCCCATTTTTATTTTGTATTGGAACTGAAACCCTTATGAACTTTTCCTAGCTTTGTCACAAAAATTATACCATTTAGGATTAGATTAATGAATCCATTCAGCATTTTCTTCCTAAACCATTTATTTGGTAGCAAATTCTATTAGGGGATTTACGGGATTTCCCATGAACTTCACCCAAGTCTGACATGCTTTTAGAATAGAAATTGATTTCTTCATTTGCAAAGAGAAAAAATCATCACTTTTTCCTTATTTTATTTTGTTGCAACCTTTTAGATTTTAACAAAGTGATGATTTTGTTTTTTGTCATTTTTTATGTAGGTAGTCATAGATACCTCCTTCCACTCTTTTTGGGGCACCCTCAGTGAATTTGGAATATCTTCCTTTCTATTATACTCTTATTGCATCAGTTTCATTTCTCCATTCCCCCGTTTTAACTATGGAATTTTATTTTTCTAGTTGTCTATCATTCTTCCAAGTGTGTCTCAAGCAATCTGTAGGATAATGTTAGACTGATTTGCACATCCCATAAAATAAAGATTAATTTTCAATCTCTATCTTTTTAATACATTCCTTGATATTTAATGTTACATAAGTTGAGGTATTGTAGACACTAAATCACACACTTTGGGTATATTTCTAGTCCTGATCACATATTACTATTCATATGATTCCTAAGTGAGAAAAGTACTAATTGATCACTATCTTTGACTTCTTTTCTTAATTTTTTGTTTTCCTGTTTGGTCTTACACACCTTCTTTCCCAGTATGACCTCTGACCCTTTAGTTTCTTTGAGTCTAGACACCAACGCCCATCTAGGAAGCCAACACCAGGTACCCCCATCCCCTCTGGGTGCCCCTGACCTCTTTGTATTTTTTTCATATCTTTTGGGTCCTTTCTATCCATTTGGGCATATTATCATCTTAGTGGTCATACTTTTCAAGTTAATTATGAAATTTAAGGAATGGAATCATATAAATATAAATTTGTGTGACCATAATAAAGGACCAAGCACTAAGTATCTACTATCACCACCTAATGTTGCATCTAAGAGAATTCTAATATCATTCAAGCATCCATCTAGCTTCGCAAGGGATAAGGGGCTACCATTTTTACATACACTTCATAGGAGGGGAACTTAATTCTTTCATGCAAACATCTATATACATTTTCTACATCTAGTGATTGCTCGCTATCAAGTTTGATACACACAAGATCCATCTAGGGAACGATTTCTACACACACACATATAACTACATTAGGTTTGAGATATAGTGCAATGCTCGGCCATAAGTTTACTTTGTTGACAACCGAGGATAGTCTGACACCTCATTTTGCATTTTTTTTAATGATTTGATGTGGTTTTAGGGTTTTACAAGTGCTTCTTTCTGATTGAAAGTTTTAGGGGAATAATAGCAAAGTGGAGTGACATACAAGTGATCAAAGGAGATAAGAAGTAAACATCTTAGGACCATCCAAAACTAAGTTGTGCATATTATGAGCAATCACATGTTCCCATAACAGGACTCTAGCACCCCATGATCCCCTGAACCTCCATAGGCATTATGGTCCTGGCACTTCCGACGCTATTGTAATTTTCTGGGTCTAATTACGAAACCCATCTTTCCTATTCCATCAATTTTCTATCTTGACATAACTTTGTAATCACTACAAATCAGCTAAGTCCTTTATCTTTTCATTTTGCAGCTAGGGTTTTAAATTTAAATTTCTTATTTTATTAAATCAAATTTGTACTTAATTGTCTATATTCTGCGTCGTTACATATTTATATTTAGGAGTCTATTTATTTTAATATTTTATTAATAATTTGGTGAACCCATTGCTCAAACACACCTTGTTTATAGGGATCTTATATCCTTTTCATTATGGATCAATCTTATGGTGAATTTACTAAATCCCATCTCCAAGAGCTTAATTATCATCTTGTTGAGAATTCTCATGATCTAGACCTTCTTTTATTTTTTACTCATAAGGAGGCCACCAATCTTCTAGAGCTTAATTTTTCTTCCTCCATCCTCACTTCCATTGTTACTCAGCCACATGTTTCCATTCTTCTGCCTAATTCTATTGTTCCTACTCCCACCAATCACTTCACTCCACCTATTTTTCTCATACTTGGAAAGTCTCTTCTATTGGCACTCAAGATTTAGCCTCCCTTTATCAGGACCTTCAAGTTCAAATATGTTAATTTCAATAGGATACTTCTCATGCATCTCCAGCTCTAGACTTCACATTACTACTTCATGCTCCTTTCTCACCCTCTATTTCTTCTTATGCATTTCCACCTACATTCGTCACTCCCAAGCTACCCATTTTCAATGGCCATGGTGACCCCCACAAACATCTCTGAGAAGTTCATGTGGCATGTCTAGATTTTTCAGATGATCATACTTTATTAGTAAATATCTCTCCTCGCAGTATTCACGATTATGCAATGTGTTGGTTCTATGATATGTCCACTCAGTATCATATTTTACGCATTTAGCTGATTCTTTTCTCGAGTATTTCTATATCAATATTAGAAATAATCTATCCTATGCTCAACTCGCACAACTTAAACAAGGATCTAATGAAAATATAGTGAATTATGTCTTTTAATATAAAACCAACTTAGCTAAGATGTCTAATGTGATTATGGACTCTAAGCTTCTAGATCTATTTGTTCAAATTCTATTACCACCTCTTCAAGAGAGTGTTCTCTTTGATACATCTTCATTTTATCATTTATGTCATACTCTTAAGCTATGCAAAACTAAACTCTTATCTCTATGCAAGCTTAAGCATCAAGAACAAGATTTATCCTCTACATGCTTTTAAATTAAGTCAACCTTAAATCCATCTATAAAACCTATTGAAGCTAAAGCTATTGTCAACATTTTGTCTCATACTAAAGATCTTCAATGGAAACCATTTAAATGTTCATACACAAAATTAACTATCGCTCCACATATTTTATTACCACAACTTATCGATAGAAATCTTATTACACTTCCTCCTCCACTAAATTTGGATCCATCTCATCCTAAGTAATAATTACGATGAAAATTTTAGATGTGGTTATCATCAATGCATTGGAAATTCTACAGATCGATGTTTCAAACTTCACAATCTTATTCAATATCTTATCAATAATAATGCAATTGAGCTTCCAAATCCTACAGGTTCTACACCAGTAAATCAAAATCAAAAGCTCAAAATCTTCAACAATCCTCTTCCAAAACATGATAAGCAAGCAGTTGATTCTTCAACTAATCATACATATCACATAGTGCCTCCTCCTGCATTAGGGGATCTCAATTTTCTATTTTCTCATATTGAGATATCTCCACTACTCATTACTTTCTCAAATCATGACTATCATGTTACATTCTCTTCTGATCTCTTTCACATTATTGCTTCTATTCGATCCACTTCTATCAATAAAACTAGAGTTGATCCATCATTTCACATCAACGCATGTTCTATTGCACTTATTTTTGCTATCAGTTATCCACTTTCACAGATTTCATATCCAATTCCTAAATTGGATGGTTTTGTGAAGCTTCTAGTCACTGTTGGTCCTCTCACCATGCTTGTGCCTTTTCTTATGGCACCAGCAGTTGAAGGGTGTGATATGCTCTTAGGTCTCCCCTAGCTCCGCACAACTTGGGATATCATCTCCATGCACCATTTGTGTCTAAATTTCATTCACAATAGGAAAGTTATCACTATTAATGGTGTTTCACCATCCACATTGGTTAGTCCATAATTAGGCTCATCATAGCATCTATATAACTATAAATTTTATTCCTAAAAATGTTAATCTATGCATGGAAATTTTCTAAATAGTTATATCTAAAGTAGAAAGTGATGCATTTCCCCTTATTTTGTCTTATGCAAACTAACGACCCATGGAAATTTCATTAACTTCTTTGTAGAGTGATTTTGTGGCATATCCAAGATGGTTAGGAAAATTTTCTTTTATTTTGAGTAGTTACAGTCAAGGATATTGATTCCATAGCCACTACATATTTTTGGAGGATTGAGCCACAACCATCTATAAACAAGGACCCCTATTTCTAGTAGGATTATAGGGTGTCATGGAACTTTTATGAATTTTTAATCGGGTTAGTATGTTGCCTATATTTGTGGCATGTTTTGTAATCAATTGTTTCTATAAGACACGTCCTTTGAACTATTACTTAGTATTATCATTATTACAGTAGTGAATAGAAGAAGTTATTTTCAGTTACAATCTGGAGTATGTGAAGAACTTAGTTTGATTAGTATAATACATGCTATTTTGAGCATATATTTGTGTTGATAACCTCAATCTTGAAGTAGAGCAAGGGCCCACTCTACTGAGGAGATTGAAGGAATGGTATTTTATGCAAGATATTTATATTTTCTCAGTTTTAGTTTCAATATCTTGGTTTGATGATTATTTGAATGTAGTATTATATTCCTTTGTTTCAGCACATTTCCTTTATTGTATTTGATTCAAGCAAGTATTTCATTTCAAGCAAACATTTCCTTTAACAAGCATTCCATTCATTAACTTTGTTTCACTAGTGTAGATGTATTTGATATACTTTACTTTCCATTTGGTAGTTTAAATATTTCATTATTTTATACCTATACTTTATTTCAATAGTTTGTAGTGAGAAAAAAGAAACCGATACTAAGAAAAAACCCCCAAAATGGAGAACCGCCATAATAATGAGTTGCATATCAAATTCTCTTCATATAGCCTTGAACATAGTCCTGGTTTATAATGACATCAACATTTGAACAAGTTGATTAAATGATTGGAAGTTACAACAAACCATCATTTTTGGCGTTTTTGCTGGGGACACTATACGCAAAGCACACCATTGTATTCAAATCATATGTTATGGGTATTATTGAAGTTGAGCTATATAACTAGTAGTGATCCTTGGCCTTACCTTAAAGATAAACATTGATGCATATGCCAAGGGATGATAGAGGGATATATATACCTCACAACACTCAAAGATTATCCCCAATAGGATAATGTGTAGTAAACACTGATAATACTACTCTTGAGAGTGACACTGAATCTAAATAAACTCACACTAAATTTGAATCTTATTATCTAGAACCTGAACAACTTGTAGAAATGGGAGAAAATGGAGACAATGATGAATGACCCTTAGGTAGAACCCTTACCTACCCCATTGTCTTGAATGAGCATGAGCAGGCACCTATGAAAATAATTTCCCCATCCATTTTTACTCTCTTTCGATAATTCAAAGTCCTCTACCAAACATATAACTACAAAATCAATAAACAGAAACTCAAGCTCTTTCCTTCCACCCTCAAGGACTCTACCATGAGGTGGTTTATGATATTTCCCTCTAACTCCATTCATTCAAGGGAACATATGGATACTTCCTTTTTAGAAAAATACCAAGACTATTATAGGGTATGAGATAGGAAGGAAGAGTTCTTTCAGATGAAACAAAAAGAATATGAAAATATAGAAGACTACTGAGACAAATTCCATTTTTTTCGTAGGAGAAGTGGTTATGAGTTGAATGCATAAATAGCCAAGACAATCTTCCTTAAAGGACTTGATGATGAAACCAAATAATCCCTTCATTTCATAGGAGGAGGCTATGTACATAAACTCAACATGACATAGATTGTTGAGTTATGTAAGATATACTCTAGAACAAGCGGAGGCCCTGAAAGAAGGAAAACATACAAACATTAGGTTGTGCCTTTTCAACCAAGGTAAGAGAACCTATATTATAACCCCCAAATGGTGAAGGAGATGAAGACATCCCTCAATTTATGAAAGTAGTATGAAAAGGCCTTGGGAAAATATGATCAACACTCCAAATCTGACTTTCACAAGTTATCACTCCCAGATCATGGAGATATTTTCAACGCAAGGCAAGGGTTACTGAAGACATTGTATAATCCTTAGTTGCCTTGTGCATTTTTGTAAATGGATTGTATTCTTTTGTTGACACACAATGCAGATGCAGGGGTAGTATGGGTAGGATTGGGTTGTTTAGAATGAATATTTTAGGTGGGATATTAATGAGACAAACTGGAATATATCCAATCTTTGACAACCTCTACAATAATTGAGCAACTATCAGATAAAATACTTCAAATAATCAGGATATTCTTTCAACCAGAAGAGGCATAAATGGAAGCCCAAGTTGCACTCTTCACACAATCTTTGAGAATTCACCCAAAAAAAATCCATGATTAAACCATGCCTAAGGTACCCCTAAAGGCTTACAAGCAATCTCTGCAGTCAAGGAAGGTAAAGTGATTTTAAATTTGTTTATCTCTTTATTAGATGAAGTCTCTTCTAAACATGAGATTGCAAATGCCACTAAACTATCAACAAGAAATGGAGATTCTATGTGATTTCTAAAGACTTTCAATGTAAGATTGCAACAAGAACAATGGAAACTATTTGCAAGCACTTAAAAATGATAACATACATCATATTGCCTAGAAAAACACAGATTAACTCAAAAGCTTATTAGATTCATCAGCAGGGTAGAGTTTCATGAACAATCTTAGAGCTGTGTGATGGCTATACATTTGTAACTAACTCACGTACATGAAGATCCAACACAGAAGAAATTATTCTGGTTCTTTGGTGGGTTTCTCAGAAGAAATGAGCTTTCTCTCAGAATTTGCTCGTGATTTTTTCAACTTTTCTTGACCCTCCCAAATTTCTCCAAAAAATGGATTATATATATCTTGTCACATTTGATCCTTCTTTCCCAAGAAAAGAATATGCCATGGGATAAATTTTGTTACAAAACATTCCTCATGATTCAATGAAAATGACACCAAACAGAAAAATGTTCGCAGGTTGCCAGGTGTGCCAAAAATATTAAATCATTACAAATATCTGGATCATTATCCATCCTGGAGGCATGTTTTTCATCATTGAGGCATGCAAACACCTTTTACTCATCATTTTCACCTTTTTACCTTTTCAAATTACCTCTGCAACTTTTCATTTTGACATTTCACGTGTTTTCTCAGCTGAGGTAAAAATTTATTACAAAAACACCTCAAATCAAAAATTAATTGAAAGTGATGCCAATGATTATGGAAGGCCAAGACGACAAAAAATCACTATAAATTTGATGAATTTTGATGCAAAATTCATGATTCCAAGCTTCCTGGAGCTCCCATGGTGTCAAAACAAATGGATGCACAACAACTGTTGATCTTATCCATCTTTTAATCCTAGCCCTCCATGTGGAAGATGTGGATTTAGAAATAAGCTTGAGTTACCCTTTTAATTTTTTTGGATAAGGCCAGACACATGGCAAAAAATGATTGGAGACAAATTTGGGCTCATTTTTGACCTTTCTACATTTTTTGGAAAAATGGAAATTTTTGACTTTTTCCTCCGCCCCTCCGCATTTGATTTTTGGAGCTGACACGTGGCACATGGTGGGTCCCATTGAAATCACGCTTCAATTCTGCACATTTTGACCTTTTTTGGAAATTGGGAAAATTTTCACTTTTTCCCCGCGGGCCCGCACCTCTGATTTTTCCATCGTCACGTGTCTCCTTGTGATTCACTAGCGGGCCAGCGCTTCAAATTTTAATTTTGAGTCCTTTTGGAAAAAGGGAAAAATATCCTTCTTGTCTCTACCGGCCCACTGACCTACCTTGTCCTTTGCCACGTGTCGCTTGATGATTCACTTGCAGACCCCGGCTTGAATTTTGATTTTAAGCCTTTTTCCCGAAAAGGGAAAACATCCCCATAAAACTTCCCTCCGTGGACCTGCCGACCCACCTCTTGCAAATTGTGGACACGTGTCCTCTTGTTATTAGCCATGGAATTTCAAGCCAAAAATTTTACCTTAAGCCATTTGATCGAAAAACCATAAAATTCTTCACCCACATCCCCTCTGACCTTTTATGGACACGTGTCCACTCCCGATTGGCTACGGGGTTTCGGGCCAAAAATTTACTTTAACTTTTTTGTGAAAAAGGGAAAAATTCCCCTTTTCCCTCTACTGGCCCACCGACCCACTCTGCGCCTGCCATGCTGCCATGTGACCTCTTCTAGTTGGCTGCAGGGATTCGGGCAAAATTTTGATTTTAGCCATAAAATCCTAAACACATAAAAAAGACCACAAAAGGTTCTTCTGCCACCCCCATCTCCGTGGCCAATAAGAACATGCCACATTGCCAATACCTTCTAAGGATGAAGTTTGAAAGGAAAATGACACCAGTATGATTGTCAAAATGCAAAAAATTCAAAGGATGCCCTAGAATTCAATTTTTTCACCTAAGGATGGCAGATTTTTGATTTTAAGTCAACTGAAGCATGATTTCCAAATATTTTCAACCTTGGGATGTGGATTTTCAAATAAAACACAAGTATGAATTGATCAATTTCGATTTTTCCACAATCTGGCAAAGGGAAAAATGACATAGCTCGCAAAATCCTTGGAAAAAATAGGGCATAGAAAAAGGGAAAACTTGAAATATTCCTTAAAATTAGGGAAAAAACATCAAGTTTGTGAGCATTTTAAAGCATTCAACTGGAGGGGAAAAATTTAGACCATTAATTCAAAGGGTAAAACATTTTTGAGTAGATATATATTTTAAAAGGAAAATAGGGAAACATGGTGCAAGTTTAAAAATGGAACCAACACTTTCCATCTAAAATGATGTTTTGTGTTTCCCTTTTTACATAGGTGCAAAAATGTCAACAATCCCCATACAAAAGACAACTTTGTCGATCGTGGTTGCACTTAGCCCCTATTTCTGGCTTCTAATAATGGTGATGTTTGGGGATGTTTTAGTCCCTAGATGTTGACTAGGCAGGAGATGTTGGCATAAGATTTTCCATAAAAGGTGATGAGGGAGAGGGATATTAGGGCTCTACTGATGAGATTTGGGAAGTGTTACCTTTTTAAAAACAAAATAAAATGATCAATAACAGATCTGGAGGAAAGAGTTTTTTGAAATCTGCTAAGCCTATTGTTCGACATCCTTCTCATCCTATGGCTTATGCTGAAGACCTCACCTTTTGTTTTTTTTGGAGTAGAGATTCTTATAATGGAAGCATATTTTAAGAAAAATATGATTAGTTGTAGATTTCTAAATCTTTGCCTAGGTCATTCAGTAAGTGACCAATGGATCATGACTTGCTAGAGGCCTATTATGGAAGGTAAACAAGAAATTTACCTTACATATAGAAACAAATTCATTTTTCATTTTTATAAAATGTCTGATAAAGCTCTCATTTTCAGAAAACATTAGATTTTTCAGTTTCATAATTTTTCTTCTTAGGAATATGTGGTTCCCTCTATTTAATCATGTGATTTATACTTTCCATGTAAAACGAAGCATCATTTAAATGCCATGATTTTCCCATCCAGTAATGGTGTAAGAAATTATTACTTTCAATTGGAAGTACCTTGGGTAAATGCTTAGCTATTGACCCTAAGACAAAATTTATGAGTATACCACATAATTCCTGCACACTATTGGTAATATGAACACCTCTAAATTTTTCAACTTCTATTGAACTCAAAGTTGAGGACAAAAATGGAATCAAAAGTATCACTATGAAGGTCCCTTCATATGAAAGACGCAAATTCTCTTGGTCACTTAACTTTATATTTTGATATAGTTAAGAAGTAAGTATAAAGCCTAACTTGTTAGTGGAGGAATTGCCCTAGTCACCTAGTTGTTAAAATTTACATAGATAGTGATTTAGTAGAAGATTTAGAGAACGAGAATGATTTAGATTCTAAGGAATGAGGAATGCTGTCCTCTACTCTTTTAAAAAATGTTTCAATCAAAAATTATGAATTGATGAATGGGAACTAACCCTTCCTCTTGTATCAATGGAGTGATCAAACTCATGTGGATAAGTGATAATATTGAAGTTTTGTCATACTGGTTCAGAATAAGTGATGCAAGATTGTAACATCATTGTGCTATGGAATTTGAAAAAAAAGTACGTGCTGAGTGTTGTAGGTGATCCCCTTAAGATGCATGTAAGCAGGCTATGACAAGAGTCTCAGGGATAATGTTTGTTTACATTTCTCTTGTTTTACTCTTGGTTTGTAGTGTGGTTGTCCCTCTAATGCTATAAGAGGTAGCTCATTTTAAGCTGAATTGTAAATGTTATCTCCAATGGTTGTTGTTACGAGGATGGGAAAAAAAAGGTCTATTTTACCATATATCAAAACAATAGATTAATATTTTTTAAAATGTGTGTATGTGCTGAGAAAAAAACTAGGCATGAGATTTTAACATATACAAGTGGTATGATGGAGCATATTTCAAAGGGTATTTCCTAGGATTTGCAATGATGCAGCTGGAGATTGAATGGGTTCTGATGTATCTTGGCTAACGTGCCAATTTAACTGCATGAGAAGAACTTAAAACACTTTGAAGATTCCAAGTTGAACCAGTGTTAAAAATGGTGAGTCATTCACATGAGCAATACTTTAGCATAACATAAAAAATGAGCCAGGTGAATAAATGTGACACATATAATTAGAAAATCCAAACCATTCAATCATATCTATCCTTCTAATGATGAATGTAATATAGAATCAATTAACTCATGACAACAATTGTAGTGGATTAATTTTTACAATCATAAATTCTCAACAATTAATAGAGTATGCCTCTATCAAATTTAGGATATTCACCTCCCTTAATCCCTTGTTCATCTATCCTCTTCTCCCTGAAAATTTCCCCATCACTAGGGAAACTTTAGTGTTAAATTTGATAACATACAAAATTAGGTTACTTTTATTTACAATAACTCCTCCTTTTAAGTGGAGATCCCTAAATGTGATTGTAACTTAAGTTCCTCTATCATTTGATTATGTCGAATTGTGCAACATGGGGTGAGTTTCAAATGGTAGGGAAATGCATGATAAGGAATTAGCAATGATACCTAGCTATATTTGGATTAAAGGCCATAAAATGGTGCATGAATGCATAATACGAAGTGTTATTTTTAGATCTGTTGTACTTTTACTACATTATTTTCTCCTACCCACCACAAAAAACCCATAAAAATTAAAGATAGAATACAGTTAAACTACCAATGTCAGACTCATTACAAAAACATAACATTCTCCCTTATTTGAAACAAGATATATCCCTATACACCCTATGTCTCTTGTGAGTGCTAGAACCTTTTTTATTGTATTAATTCTGATTTTAACATGAAAGAGAGTTTAAAACCCGCAAGCAAGGATCACGAGGGATGACATGCACATCAACGGATGTGCGAACAGGTAGCGTGAAGAGATCTCGGGAGGAGTGAGCATCAACCAAATGTGCATGTGAAGATTTGAAACACGGGCAAAACCTGGTTAAGCCATAAAACTCTCCTCTATCTCATAGATCAAAAGACGTGTACATATAGGAGGTGTTGAGTAACCCCCAATGCTACAATCATGACAACTCAAGTAGAGAGGGGGAGTTAATTCCTAGAATAGAAGTGTAACTCCGCAATGACACATATGACCCACTGACGCAATGGACACACTGACACCTAAGGGATGGAGTTGTCTCATAATGACCCCTAAAAATGACACATGAACCTTGATGTCATCCTAAGCGAGATGACTCACCTGATGATGTGGAAAATAACACACACCAACATACCCTTCATGGACATGTGTCCTCCTATGATTCACCACGGGGCTGCGGTCCAAAATATTACTTTTACCCCTTGAGCCAAAAATGCAAAATTTCATATGTTTTTCTCTGCCACCCACATCCCCTCCGACCAAAAAACTTCCATGCATCCTCCTCTAGTTGGCTGCGGGGTTTCGGGAAAAAAATTGACTTAGGAAATTTTGCAAAATAAAGCCAAAATTTTCTAAGGAGATTTAAATCCCCACCTCTCCATGGCCAATAAGAACATGCCACGTAGGAAAATTTGAAAAAGGCAGAGCCATGGAGCCAAATTTTCCATATTGCCAAAAAATCAAAAAATGATAAGTCAGAAACATTTCCTACCACACCTCGGCCAATGAAAACCCACCACATTGCCAATACCTTCTAAGGATGAATTTGATGGGAAAATGACACCCACCTGACCGTCAAAACGTAAAAAATTCCAAGGTTTCCCTAGAATTCAAATTTTTCACCAACCATGGTAGATTTCTCAATTCTGAATCAACTGAAGCATGATTTTTGAACATTTTCGACCTTGGGATAGGATTTTCAATTGCACACAAATATGATTTGATCAATTTCAATTTTTCCATGATATGGCAAAGGGAAAAATGACATAGACCAAAAAATTGGAAAAACTAGGGCACAGAAAAGGGAAAACTTGATTTATTATTTCAAATTAGGGAAAAACAATAGGTTTGTGAGAAATTTTAAAGCATTTCAACTAGAGGGGAAGAATTACAGACCATCAAATCAAAGAATAAAACATTTTTTTAGTAGATACAAATTTGAAAATATAGGGCAACATGGTACAAGCTCAAAAATGGCACCAACATCGGCTCTTGCTTGGGGATGGGCATTCCCAGTGAGTGCCACAAGGAAAAAACGTAGACTAAGTTCTTAAATATCCATTGGGAAAAGGAGTCAACACACAAGGCAAAAACAAACAGAAGCATCCTTCAAAAATGAGCTGAGAAACCAACAACAAGGGAAAACCACACACTAACAAAGCAACAAAAACAAAGTAGAAAAAAAGACTATACAACTGTACAATTGGTGCATACCTCAAATTTGGGGATTAATCCAAGAAATGCTTCAGATTCCTGTCATTAACAGGAAATTCAAGCAATTCCCCATCTAAATCTTTGAGAAAAAAGGTATGCTCACCTATTCTAATATCAATGGCATAAGGACCCATCCATAATGCATCAAATTTTCCATGCTTTCCCTTGTCTTCATGCCTACTATCCCACAACAAAACCAGATCTCCAACATTAAAGGCTCTATGAGTGACCTTCTTGTCAAACAATCTCTTCAATTTTTCCCTAAATCTGACATGCCTTGATGGGATGCTCTTCTCTCCTCATCAAGCTCAATAATATGATTGATCCTTGATTCATATGGGCCAAGCTCTTGATCTTCCAACTATTGGGAAAAATTAAATGAAGATAATTACAGGTGCAAGGGTAGCAAAGCCTAAGTTCCATACACCAATTCAAATGGGCTTTTACCAGTAGCTCTTTTAGGAGTTATCCTATCAGTCCAAACTACAAATTTCAATTGTTCACCCCATTTCTTCTTGTTTTGTTCCAAGGTCCTTCTAATGATCTTTAACAAATTCTTATTTCTAGACTCAGCTTGTCTATTCCCTTAGGGGTTATAGTTTGAAGAATATGTTAGATTGATTCCATATTCATTACACATTACCATTAAAGGTTTGGCTCTAAAGCACATGGCATTATCAGCTACAATCTTGACTGGGACTCCAAATCTGCATATGATTTGATTCAACAAGAAGTCCATAACTATTTGGTGTGTTGCTTTCTTGGTGGGGATTGCCTCTACCCACTTTGTAAAATAATAAGTGGCTACAAGGATCCACTTATGGCCAGCACTAGAAGGATATGAAATCTCACCAATAAATTCCATCCGCCATTGCTTGAAAGGAGCTTCAATTGATACAGGCTACAAAGGAAGGGAGCCTGAAGCTTTCAGTCTTCTAGAGAAATGTTGGCAACTATCACATTTTCTAACCAGCTGGGTTGCATCTTTGAAGAGAGTAGGCCACCAATAACCAACTCTCAAAATCTTATGTGTTGTTACTCTTCTAGCAAAGTGTCCTCCACAAACTCCCCCATGGAAATCAGCAACTATCTTGGGAGCTTCATCTTCAGTTATGCATTTCAAGAGGACACCTTCAGGGTTCTTCCAAGCTAGCCCAAGGTCTGTGATGATATATTTTTGAGAAGCCAGCTTGAGGGATCTTTTCTGATTTTTATTTAAGTGACTAGGGCAACACAGGTGTCTGAGGTAGAAGATCACATCTTTGTACCACTCAGAACTTACCAACTTTGCAAGCACATCTACCCTTTCTTCCTCTAGCTGATTCACTTCCACATTCTACAAGTTGCTCTCAGCCATGAGCTTAGCAAGGCCCAAACCACGTACCAACTTTGTGGTTTGGATGTCCATATCATACTCTTGTAGCTTGTTCACCCACCTACATCTTTTGCTTGAGATCTCCATCTCTGATAAGATGTCTTTCACCATGGTGTGGGGAACATAAGCAACAACTTTTGAACTCAATATATAAGGCCTGAAAACCTTTGTTGCTTTCACCAAGGAAAATGCTTGTTTCTCCATGATTGTATACTTTAGCTCAGCTACTTGTAAAGCCTTACTAAAGAAGGAAATAGGCCTCTCAGCCCCATTCTCATCCTTTTACAGCAAAACATAGAAGCAATGGTATACTCAGAGGAAAAGGAAAAGATTTGGAAAGGCCTCTTATAGTTTGGGGCTGCTAAAACAGGTGCATGTTTAAGTGCATCCTTAATTCCTTCAAAAGCTTGAATGACAGCCTCCTCCCATTTGATAACTTGGTCCTTCTTTATCATGCATGTAATTGGAAGAGTCAACTCAGCAAAGTTGGAAACAAATCTTCTAATAAAATTAATTTGACCAAAGAAAGATTGGATGCCTTTCTTGGTTCTTGGGATAGGTACTTTGCTGATTGCTTCCACTCTCTCAGGGTCTATCATAACACCATCTTTTGACACAATGTGACCAAGAAACTTGGAATTTTTTCACACCAAAATGACACTTCTTTGGATTAAGAGAAATGCCATACTCCCTACATCTGATTAGCATCTTCTCCAAGTGTTGTAAATGATCACCTCTCTACCTTGAAAACACAGTCACATCATCTTGGTAAACTACAATGAACTCATTGATGTAACCAAAAAAAGCAACATCCATTTCTCTTTGAAAAGTGGCACCAACATTCATCAAACCAAAGGGCATCCTAACAAAAACATATGTTCCCCAAGGAGTAGTGAATGTTGTCTTAAGTCTTTCTGATTCTTTGACAACCACTTGATTGTATCCAGAGAAACCATCCAATGTAGAAAGCAACTCAAACCCTGTCACAAGCTGCAACATATTTTCCATATTTGGAAAGGGATAGTTTTCCTTCATGGATGCTTGTTTATATTTCTAAAATCCACACAAAGTTTGATGTCTTCGTTCTTCTTTCTGACTGGCACAAGGTTTACAACCCAAGATGAATATCTAGTGGGCTGAATAATACCTCCATCTCTCAACTTCTTTAACTCCTCTTGCATTTTCATGGAGAGAAGTGGATTAATTGGCCTTTTCCTCTATCTGAATGGCTTAGTATTTTCCTCAAGAGGGATCTCATGTTGAAACAAGTCTTCTCTATATGATTTTAGCTCAGAATAGGACCAAGCAAGGCAGTCTTGATATTTTTTCAAGAGTTAGGCATAGGACTATTTTTCCTCTTTACTTAAATTGCTGCCCAACCAAATATTCCTTGGTTTACCATTTGTTCCCAAGTTATGCTCTTCCACATTCCTTGAGGTGGACATGTTTCTATTTATGATGCAATCAACATTGTTAAAATTTGACTCAAGTGCAACAAGACCTCTAGGAATGGTGTTTGTTTTCAATTGGATGATGTCTTTCTCAAACAAAGTTTCTCTTCCTTCAGTCATGCATACCATTGGCTCCCAATAAATATTATAATTTGTAAACTCACCTTGGTTTTTCAAGAACCTTAGCACTTGAGCATCATCATTAAAAACTTGCCAATGTTTCACATTATCAGGGACAACTGGCCTATGTAGCACTTCAATGTTGTATTCACAATAAGGTGAAATGGTGAAATTTCCAAATCTAGAACCCAACACTACCAACTTTTCAGCAGCAGCATTGAGACCTCTGTCATGATACACAATGTTAAAGGAATCAAACATTTCAATTAGATCCCAAACTGCATGCTTATACTATTTCATACGCTGATTTTTTGTAGCATACAATTTTCTTATTTGTTTGACAACTAGCTCTGAATCTCCTTTTGCAACAATGTCTTTTACTCCATATTTCCATGCAATTCTTAACCCCAACAACAATGCCTCATACTCAGCAATGTTGTTAGTGCATTCAAAATTAAGTTTGAAAGAAAAAGCAAACTCTTCCAAACTAGGAGAAAGCAGAACTATACTATCACCATTTCCAAATTTGGAGCAAGCTCCATCAAATAGCAAGGTCCAAGGAGAACCTACCACCTCAAGGCACTTTGATTTTTCCATCTTTTTTTCTTTTCCATCAGCAAAACCAATGAAATTCTCAGCATCTACATCAGCAAACAACACTTCATAGGAAGCATTGTTGGGATCTTCAATTAGATGCAACATTTTCTTTTCTCCATAGAGCTTCACTAGGCTGCCCTCAATGGGAATGGTGGAAAAATACATATCCATTTAGACACTCCCTCTAACACTTGTACCCCACTTTCTTGACAATAATATACCCCATTTGGCAGGGAAATCAACAATTACAACATCAAGTTTCAAATTCTTACCTAGATAGGCTGCAAGTTGCACTACCAAACCCTTCACACAACCAACCACCGACACTTCCCTTGAATCCATGGCAGTACACTTCCCATAGGCTAGCTGTCACTTTGATGTCCAACTCATTCATGACTTCTAGAGGCATGAAATTACATGATGCACCAGAATCAAACATACAATTGTGAAGTAGCCTATCTTTTATGATCAAAGTTGTAAAGAATGGATCAACATTCAATTGGGAATCAACCAAAGATGTCCCCAAATATACCTCAGGTGTCTCTCCAAGATCTTCTACTATAGGTGGTGTTTCAAGGTATGCAATGATCTGAGGAGGAGTTTAACAACATTTACATTTCTGCCTAGAGTATTCTTCTCTTCTTTCAATCCCAAGTACTCAAATTCTCTCTTCTTATGCTCAGGAATTCTAAGCAACTCAATGATTGGAACACTCACTTTAATTTGGCTCAATACTTGGGCTATGTCATAGGGGACACTCTTTGGCAAAACAACATTGGAAAGGAGACAAGAAGATTCATTAGATGGAAGTGGATTCTTGGTGGCTTGGGCATGAGGAGGACTATAATTTTTGTTTGGGATAACAGAATTTCTGAAAGGTGATTATCTCCTAGGAGCTTCTTTTGGAATGCTTGTGAGCAAGGGTGTTTTAGATTTAGCTTGAGGCCGAACTCCCTTAACAACTTTTCTTCTAGTGTTATAGTCTTTCTCTTGAGCTACAACAACATTCATCAACAATTGTCTATCTTCCTCCGAAGGGATACCACCATCATACTTCTTAATCATCAAAGCTCTTAAGTATTCAAAGTCATTGTTAGGAATTTCAAAATCTTGCACTACATCAACTTCAAGAGCATGAGGGGGAAGAAAGATTTGTACCTGGTTGATGCAATCCCAAAAAGTTGCAGCTGTCCTAGCACTTATTACTTCAGTAGATGTTGCTCCTTGTGAGCTTGAAGAACAAGCCACCATGAAAATATCATCATCAATACCATCATCATTATTAGCTTCACCTTCTTTTTGGTCCACTTCACATGGAGGATGGGGTAGAAGACACCTATCACACCAATCCATATCAGGAACTTCATCAACAGTAACAACCCTAGCAGTTAGAGGGTCAAGAGCCAATCTACTTTCATGTGCTTGGGGTTTTATATTTCCCCCTCCCATAGGTCCTTTACCTCTATCATCTTGTCTTTGATTACGTCTAGGATGATTTCCAAATCTATCATGGTTTTGTGCTCTTTACTGACCTTGTGAACTTTGGCCAATTCCTTTCTCAACTCTTGCCAACTTGTATGAGATTTCTTTGACAACCCATGCCAAAGTTTTCACAACCTCTTCTAAATCAACACCTTTGCTAGCTTTAGGTTTTTTAGGGTTTGTCAATTTTACACAATCTCTCTTGAGAGGTTTCCCAATTTCTTTGATATTATTCTCAATTTGAAGTGCCATGGTGAAAGCTTGTCTTAGATTCATTTGGTTCTTGTCTCTTAGGTAATAGGATGCCTTCTTATCAAATACATCTTCATATTTGATTAGACAAGATTCATCACAAGGCATCAAATTAACAGGAAGCCTTCTCAAATTTTTGTTAAACCTTGTGTTGAAGTCATGGACTAATTCATTAGGGTTCTTCTTAATATTCTCAAACTCAGATAAAAGAAACCTAAGATGAGTCTTGTCACCATATTGTAACCTAAATGAATTTTTCATTTCATTCCATGAATCAATAGAATTATCAGGTAGATCCTTGTACCAATCCCTAGCATATTCTTCTAGTGTATGAATAAACAATTTGACATACACATCCTTAAAATCTATCTCAAAATCTTCCATCATATTATCAAAAAGTTTGAGATGCTGATAACCAGTAATAGCATTGTTACCTTGAAACTTTGGCAACCTATTTCTGACATCTTGTGGGACAACATTTGGGTAACCATCCATTCCTCTAAAATTTATAGGACCAAAGGTGTTAACAACAAATGGAGGTCTAGGCTGAGCCATATTGTTTTGTGGGGGAGATCTTGGAGGTGAAACAAGCTGATGAGGAGTGAGAGGTCTTTGGGGAATGGGAATGAAAACTTCAAAACATATCTCTCTTAATGGGTCTCCTTCTTGATGATCTCTAACAAATTTAGAAAATATAGGAGAAGATTTAGGAGGAAGCCTTTCAAATGCACAAGAAGAACCCTCACGTGATGGGGAATTCAAATCAGCAATAGGATTGTCTGAATCAGATCCACTTGAAGAAGAATTACAGTTCTCAATAACAGGCTACTCACTTTCAAACTCAACAATAGGGATATCCTTTCTTGTATTCAAGTCTCCAACAACCTTCCACACCTTTCTCCCCTCTAGCTCTGAGTTTCTTGAATCTGTAAACAACTTCTTAGCAGAGTCCTTGATGAAGAGAGATCTTCTTCTAGTTTTACAGATTTGAGCAACAAATTATAAATGACAGAAAGGTAAGACAACTAGTATTTTCAATATCAAATCAGCATGGAGTCACCACTAAGGACTTTCACCTTAGTTGTGCAAATGCACTAAAGTAATCTGTTAAATGTTTGCTAGCACTGAAAACTTTGCAAAGCCTTATAAATCAGACGTTCTTCTTCTTATATCAATCAATCACAATGCAACCAAAGTGTATAAACTGCTAGGAAATGGAAAAAGGGCAGACAGAGCTTGAAAATTTTACTTAAAACTTGCAGATCTGAAGCATAGAATGATATTTTAACAATGTAGTAGCTCAAATAATTGAATACATAAATTCTCAAACTCTTCAAAAACACCAATAAATTCCAAGAACTTCCCGACAACGGTGCCAGAAGGTGTTGGTACCCAAATTTGTTCTCCTTTTCAGTCTGAGCAGCATCAGAGATATGGCATGAAGCTTGAAGTCAGATAGATCATGATGTGTGTCTTTTTGTAGCTAGAGAGATGATCTAATTGGCACATAGATTTGTGGAGAGATGGATAGTACTTTGAAAGGATTTGATCTGACCCTCACTATTTTAGGTTGTGCCTTTTCAACCAAGGTAAGAGAACCTATATTGTAATCCCCAAATGGTGAAGGAGATGAATATATCCCTCAATTTATGCAAATAGTATGAAAAGGCCTTGGGAAAATATGATCAACACTCCAAATCTGACTTTCACAAGTTGTCACTCCTAGATCATGGAGATATTTTCAATGCAAGGCAAGGTTTACTAAAGACATTGTATAATCTTGATTTTCCTTGTGCATTTTTGTAGATGGGTTAGATCCTTTTGTTGACACACAATGCAATGCAGGGGTATCATGGGTAGGATTAGTTTGTTTGAATGAATTTTTTGGTGGGGTGTTGACAAGACAAACTGGGATATATCAGATATTTGACGACCTCTACAATACTTGAACAACTATCACATAAATTGTTTCAAATAATCAAGATATTATTTCAACCAGAAGAGGCATAAATGGAGTCCCAGGTTGTACTCTTCACACAATCTTTGAGAATTCATTACAAAATCTTGAAGTAAAGAACTCAATTAAACACAAAAATCCATGATCAAACCACACCTAAGGTAGCACTAAAGGCTTACAAACAATCTCTACAGTCAAGGAATGTAAAGTGATTTTAAATTTATTTCTCTTTATCAGATGAAGGCTCTTCTGAACATGAGATTGCAAATGCCACTAAACTATCAGCAAGAAATGGAGATTCTATGTGATTTCTAAAGACTTTTAATGCAAGATTGTAATAAGAAAAATGAAAACTATTTACAAGCATTTAATAAATGATAACAGACATCATATTTCCCATAAAAACATATATTAACTCAAGAGCTTGTTAGATTCATCATCAAGGGAGAGTTTCATGAACAATCTTAGACCTGTGTGATGGCTATACACTTGTAACCAACTCACATACATGAAGATCCAACACAGAAGAAATTATTCTGGTTCTTTGGTGGGGTTTTCAGAAATATGAGATTTCTCTCATAATTTTCTCATGATTTTCAACTTTTCCTGACCTCTCTACATGTCTCAAAACATGCATTATATATCTCTTGCCACATTTGATCCTTGTTTCCCAAGAAAAGAATATGCCAAGGGATCAATTCTGTTACAAAACAATTCCTCATGATTCAATGAAAATGACATCAAACAGAAAAACATTCGCAGGTTGCCAGGTGTGCCCAAAAAGATTAAATCATTACAAATATCTAGATCATTATCCATCCTGGAGGCATGCTTTTCATCATTGAGGCATGCAAACACCTTTTACTCATCATTTTCACCTTTTTACCTTTTCAAATTACCTCTGTAACTTTTGATTTTGTCATTTCACATTTTTGGATGGATTAGGGAAAAATTTATTTCAAAATCACCTCAGATCAAAGAATTAAGCCATGAAAGTGATGCCAATGATCCTAGAAGGCCAAGATGACACAAAATCACTATAAATTTGATGAATTTTGATGCAAAAATAATGATTCCAAGCTTCCTAGAGCTCCCATGGTGGTCGAAACAAATGGATGCATAACAACCATCGATCTTATCCATCTTTTAATCCTGGCCCTCCAGGTGTAAGATGTGGACTTAGAAATAAGCTTGAGTTACCTTTTTAATTTTTTGGATAAGGTTGGACATGTGGCAAAAAATGATTGGATCGGGCCCAGTTTTAAAACATTTACTTTATGACCTTTTGAAAATTTGGAAAAAAATTCATTTTGTCCCCGCCCCTTCACCTTTGAATTTTGGAGCTGACACGTGGCACATGGTGGGTCCCATTGGGATCGTGCTTCAATTCTACACATTTTGACCTTTTTTGGAAAATTGGAAATTTTTCACTTTTTGCCCTGTGGGCCCGCACCTCTGATTTCTCCCTCGCCATGTGTCTCCTTGCAATTTGTTGCGGTCCAGCGCTCCAAATTTTTATTTTAAGCCTTCTTTGTAAAAGGGAAAAAATTCTCTCCTGCCTCTGTCGGCCCGCCGATCTACTCTGTCCTTTGCCACATGTCGCTTGATGATTCACTAGTAGGCCAGTGATTCAAATTTTGATTTTAAGCCTTTTTTTTTATAAAAGGGAAAAAATATCTCTTGCCTCTGTTGGCCCGCTGACACACCTTGTCTGTGACGTGTTGCTCATTGATTTGCTTGAGGGCTCGCGACTTAAAATTTTGATTTTAAGCCTTTTTGCAAAAAAGAGGAAAAAAATCCTCATTTCCTTCCGTGGTCCGCACTTCCCTCTGACCCTTCATGGAAATGTGTCCTGTGATTTGCCACAGGGCCGCGGTCCAAAATTTCACTTTTACCCCTTGAGCCAAAAATGTAAAATTTCATAAGTTTTTCTCCACCACCCGCATCCCCTCTGACAAAAAAACTTCCACGGGTCCTCCTCTGGTTGGCTATGGGGTTTTGGGAAAAATTTTGACTTAGGAAATTTTGCAAAATAAAGCCAAAATTTTCAAAGGAGATCCAACTCCCCACCTCTCCTCCACCAATAAAAACATGCCACGTAGGAAAACTTTGAAAAAGGTGGAGCCGTGGAGCCAAATTTGCCACTTTTCTAAAAAAATGAAAAAAATGACAAGTTAGAAACATTTCCTGCTGCACCCTTAGCCAGTGAAAATCCACCATGTTGCCAATACCTTATGTGGATGAATTTGATGGGAAAATGACGCCTGTCTAACCGTCAAAACGTAAAAAATTCCAAGGATTCCCTAGAATTCAATTTTTTCACCAAGGATGGTAGATTTTTTTATTCTGAATCAACTGAAGCATGATTTCTGAAACATTTTTGACCTTGGGATAGGATTTTCAATTGCACACAAGTATGATTTGATCAATTTAAATTTTTCCATGATCTGGCAAAGGGGGAAAAAATGACATAGCCCACAAAATTGGAAAAACTAGGGCATATAAAAGGGCAAAGCTTGGATTATTCTTTCAAATTAGGGCAAAACAACAAGTTTGGTGAGCATTTTTAAAGCATTCAACTAGAGGGGAAGAATTACAGACCATCAAATCAAAGGATAAAACATTTTTTTAGCAGATACAGATTTGAAAATATAGGGCAACATGGTGCAAGCTCAAAAATGGCACCAACGCTACCTTAGTTGAAAGAAATATTAAATTTTATGACTCAAACAAATGGAGAGGTAAGTTTTGTTCAAAGATAAAAAATCAGTCTGTTTATGCCCCTATACCTTCTTAAAACCCCTGGATGATGCCATGGTCTAATTAGACTCCTCCATCAACTTGGGGACAACTTGATTGGACACCACTAAACTAGATGGCCTACCTAAATCCACAACCATGGATTCCTCCATACAATCAACAAGGTTGGACACCATCATCCAATGCACATCCATGGCTAAACCAAAAATGGTCACCCTAGAAGAACTATAATCATCCAAGGAGGTTTACACAACAACAACAAGCTTTAATTCCTTCACCAAAACAAAATTACCATAAAGGGAAATAAGCACAAACTCAACTTCTAACCCACCTATCTCAAACCCCAAAAATCAATATAAACAACCTTAATTAGTGAAGCAGGACATGGTGAGACAATGCAAGTTAATACCATCAATAACTTACAACTACAATATGGAAAAATAGTGAATAATCCTCCAAAATTTATTACTGAAATACCTAAGGAAAGTGAGAGAATTGAAGATGTTCCACAAACACAATAAACTAGGGATGACAAAAAGAAAGACAAGAATGTGCATGCAACTCCTTTCTAATAGAGATTAAAAGAAATACAACATGGGGACGATACAATAATGGGTCACGAGATGAATTTTTTTAATATTTAGGTCCCACTCTTGAGCGAAATAAGGGACATTCATGAGTTAAACCAAACCATTAGGAACCATTGTATAAATACACTAGGAAGGAAGAATAAATACCCAAAAAATAGTCAAAGTATAAGGAAATTTAGTTGACATTATAGCTAGAAAACTTATGTCACCAAAATATGGGGACCCTGGATGTCCAATCATCACTATTTTGTAAATGGTCAGTCAATATATAACATTTTGGTGGATCTTGGTACTGCCATCAATGTCATAACAACATATACATTTAATTTTTTGTCCTTGACAGGATTACAACCAACCAATAATATCATCTAGTTAGTAGGTAAATCTATTGTTGTACTAGATGGATTAATTGAGGACGTTATGGTTATGGTTGAATCTTGGGAGTATCAGGTATATTTTATGTTCTTACATCCTAAAGCTAAAAATATGGGATATCCAGTCATCTTAGGAAGACCCTAGCTAGCTATTGTTGCTTCCTACATTGACTGTAGGTAAGGAAAAATGACTATTTCAAATGGGTAAAAAAGAAAATAATATTTCTCTTTATCCTTCTACCCAACCATATGTGGGTGTTTGGGTAGATTTTTTAGATACTAACAACATCATTCCTTCTTATCCATCCACTATAACAGTGAAAAATGATATGTAAAAAATTAGTGAGACATGCCCAATGTTTTCTAAAGATGACATTGTGGCTACGGAAACCAAAATTGTGGCTATGGAAATGTCTATTTTAAACTCAGAAGAGAACATCACCTCGGTAAGTGAAATTTCTATATAAGGTTTTGAAGAGACATATGATTACCATGAAGGCCACACATCTACTAATTTTCATTATCCTTTAGTCAAGATTATATCCCTTCATAACATGAATATTTTTCACATGTTACATCCTCATGCTTGTACCTTAAACTCTTTGATTCCTAAGACAGAACTTACTATTTTGAAAGACACTAAACAAGTATCTATTGAGTTAGGAAAATAATTTACCATTGGTACTAACTTAGAAGACAGCCAAGATCCTAGGGTCATAGACATCTTGAGAAATCATTCGCAAGCTTTTGCATTGGATTATACTGATATGAAAGGAATTCATCTAAGCATTTGCACTCATCATATTTACACTGAGGATGTCAAAATAGTCAGACAACCACAATGAAGGATTAACCCAAAACTAAGAGACATTTTCAAAAATGAAATAGAGAAACTATTGAGGGTAGGATTCATCTATCCAATATCTGATATTCAGTGGGTATCACCTCTTGCTATATTTCCCAAGAAAAATGGTACCTAGAGACTCTGTATAGATTATAGGGAGATTAATAAGGCCACCAAGAAATATTACTTTCCCTTTCCCTTTATTGATCAGGTTTTGGGCAATTCGACAGGTAAGAAATACTTCTCCTTCTTGGATGGGTTTAGCGGATATAACCAAATTAGTATAGCACCTGCTGATCAGGATAAGACCACCTTCACTTGTCCCTGGGATACGTTTGCATATACAGAGTTCTACCATTTGGACTTTGTATTGCACCTGCCACCTTTCCGAGAGATCAATTTTAGCTATTTTTGTAGACCTCACCAATGACTGTGTTGAATTTTATATGGATGATTTCACTATCCATGGGTCTACTTTTGAGGAATCTTTGAGTAATCTTGAAAAAGAGTTAACCAGATCTGAACAACATCGACTCTCCTTTAGTCATGAAAAATATGTTGATAATGGTATGATTAGGGAGTTGTCTTTGGTCATCATATCTCTTGTTAAGGGTATCCAAGTTGATCCTAAAAAGATATAAGTCATTACTCACGTTGCCCACACCAACAAATCAGACAAGACATCAAAAGTTTTCCTTGAGACATGCAGGTTATTACAGAATGGTTCATAAAATATTTTACCAAGATTGTTTGCACCAATTTTATCTTTACATGGAATAAACTACTATGTTTTTGAATTGAATCCTCAATGTTAACAATATTTTGAAGTTATAAAGGAGAAATTGACCACTGCCCCGGTCTTAAGAGGACCCAATTAGGGTCATCCTTTTCATATTCACATTGATGCTTCCAACACTACAATGGGAGATGTTCTTGGACAAAAATATGAAGAAGACCAAATGTATTCCATCTATTTTATCAGTAAAAACCTGACCCTCAGAGAGAGAAACTACACCACTATGGAAAAGGAATTTCTAGTTGTTGTTTACTCTCTGAAATAAACTTAGACACTACATTATTGGATATAAAATATTTATGTATATGATACCATTCATCCATAAGATATTTAGTGAACAAACCAATAGTAGGGGGGTAGAATTATCAGGTGGTTACTTCTTTTGCAAGAGTTTGAACTTGAGCTATTATTGATAAGCCTGGAAAGGATAATGTTGTTGCTGACTTCCTTTCGAGATTGAATGTTTCAGGTGAAGGAGGAGGCTAGTTCAAGATCACTTATTGAATGAGCACTTGTTTGCAATATTAGTACACACTCCATGGTTTGCTGATCTTGCCAATTATCTAACTACAGGGAAGTTTCTAGCTTACTTTAGTAGTAAAGAAAGCAAAATATTAATTAGAAACAATAGTGCGACATACAAGTGGTGCAATGAAATTTCATTTAAATTTTGTCCTCACATGATTCTTCGTAGGTGTGTTCAAGAAGATGAAATATATGACATACTGAGAGCATGCCATGATAAACCTAGAGTAGGGACATTACTCAGTAAAGAGGACAATTCATAAGGTCCTTGGAGCTCAGGTACTACTAGCATTCTCTCCATAAAGATGTCAAGAAATATGTATGGTAATGTGATGCATGTCAACGATATGGGGGAAGCCTACTTTATCTTCTGAAATGCCCCTCAATCCTCAACTGGTCTTAGGTCCATTTGAGAAGTAGGGGATTGATTTTGTTGTGACCTATAGACCCCCCATAATATGGAAAATAGTACCTGTCTGGTGTTCACCGACTATGTTACAAAATGGGCTGAGTTTCAAGCACTCGACATCTGCTAATGAGGATGTTGTAGCTGAATTTCTATACCACAAGATCATGCTAAGGTTTGGAGCTCCCAAGAGCTATATTATTTGATCAAGGACCTCAATTTGTGTCCAACATGATTGAGGCATTTTTAAAGATCTACCAGATCAAGCATAGGAAATCATCACCTTACCACCCCCAATCCAATGGGCAGGTGGAAGTCACCAATATAGAGAGCTGGAGAAAATATTGCCTAAATTTGTCAATGCAGATAGGAATAATTGGGTGCCAAGACTGCATGAAGCAGTATGGGTATACATCACAACCTAGAAAACCACCACTAGTTTCTCCCCATATGAACTAGTATATGGGAAGAAGACATTTCTCCTAGTAGAATTTGAGTTACAAACCTGGAGGACATCACTGAATATAGGAATTGATTTGGATGAAACACAACGAGATAGAGTGATGTAGCTGAATGAAATTGGATGAAATGTGGACGGGAGGCACAACAATCAATTTGAAATCCTTCAAAATTAGTGGAAGGTCTGACATGATTCTCATATCAAAACCAAAAGATTCAAGTAAGGAGACTGGGCCTTGTTGTTTGATTCAAAATACCAGCAATTCAAAGGGAAACTGAGAACACGATGGCTAGGACCGTAACAAATTGAGAGGATATAAATGATAATGGATCTATGATATTTTTTCCAATTGATGGTGACAGAGGAAATTTGTTAGTGAACATCCATAGATTGAGGTTCTATCAATAACCTTAGGAAAAATAAACCTTCACTAAGGACGTACAGTTGTGCCAAGAATTTTATTCAGTGGAATATTTCAACTCTTCCGTCCACACGTAGTTTGTTTGGAGTCTACAAATAAAAGAAGATGACCAAAGTTCTTATTATTTTGCTTTTCCCCCATATATCTAAAAAATACAAAAATATGTTTTCTTTCATGCATGCAAATAAAGGTTAGAGATGTAATTTATCAACATGTGTATTAACCATGATTTCTTTTCCAATGTAGGAGGTGGAGCGCCAACTATCAGAAGTATGGTGAGCTGGTAAGGTGATGTGTACTTACTTTTTGTTTTAGATATTAACTATGGTGAACTTCCCAATGTATTTATTAAAACCATAAAATCAAATCCAACAAAGTAATTGGAGAGATAAGGGGTAATTATGGTAAGTAAAGGCATGATGTCACTCTTTTTGAGGAATGACATACGACATGAGTGATAAAGATGACAATATAGGGGCCATGCAAAGGAATTAAAGGCTTATCACCTCAAACAACCCCATCCATCCTTTCTGCCACCATTTTATGCCAACTTGATGCTATTATAAACTCACAAGTAGTTCAAATTTAAGATACATACATTACATACAACTACTTTGTCTCTCTCACGAAACCATTGTCATCACTCCAAAATACCCCTTGACTGCCTCTTTCATTTTTGTTATGAACCAATCTGTGCTATGGGGAAGAATTCCGAGCCAGAATCTTTGAGCCATTGCTATAGATTGTTGTTATTTGTCAAGTCTTCCATGGTGCATGTTGGTTGGATTTTATTCACAAATTTGATGGGTTTGATGAGGATTTAATTGAATAGTTTATGTCAAAATTTTAAGCAACATGTTCTAGGATAGGAGGGAAAATAATCGAAGTAGACAGTCACATTGTTAGTACAATCTTTGGTCTTCTAGATTTTGGGCTTAAGGTTGTCACTAACTCCCCCCTTAAGGACTTGATATCTATTTTTCATGAAGAAGGGGAAACTCTTCCTAAGATAATCATTAATCCTCAGGGAATTCAGAAAGGTATTAAGAGGGAAAGCTTGTCAGGCCATTAGAGTGTGGTTGCTTCCTTGGTGAACATGTATTTTATTTGTGATGGGAAATAATTGGTATTAGGGGGTGATAAACTAAATATTCTCACCCATTTGAATAAATGCAAGGAAAATTTTGAAATTAAGGTGAATCTTCCTAAATACCTCGTAGATGTTTTCATCAAGGATAGATATAAGTATAAGAGTGGGGGTGGTGATGCTGCAATCAAGAACCCATGGCTTATTTAATTGATTTTTGTACACCAGGCATCTAGGAAGCCTAAGAGAAAAGTGGAAAAGGCTACTACAAGGGAAAGTTCCAAGAAAAAGAGGGTTAGGTAGGATCCTACTCTAATTTTTACTGAACCAGGCCATAGCTCATAGCCTAAGCTTCAATATGTTCCTCAGCATGTTGCTGTGTTTATAAAAGATCCTGCAAATGAAGCCAAACAACCCTATGGGTGTGAAGTTTTAAGGAAAATTAATACTATGTCAGACCCTGATCCGAGTTCATTGAGAAAAATAAGTTATGGTCCCATAAAGAAAGATGAAGTGTCTCAATATGCATTGTCTGATGAAGGTGCAACCTAGATTTTGGAAGAGTTTGCTGGAATTGAGACCTCCTCTGCCATAGGAGTACACTTATGAGATTTCAAGTTTACTTCAGCCATTCCTGAAGAATAGAGACATGTTGCCAAGGCAACGAAAATTCCTTTGGAAGCTCCGGAAAGTAAGCCTGTAACTTCGGAAATCCAGACAGAAGCTACATAAACTATTACAGAAGAGGTTGGTTGAGCGAAATCATAAGGAGATGAATTTTTAAGGCAACACCAAGATGAAATTTCCACTCTAAAAGAAAAATGAAAAGGTATGAAAGAAACTCATTTATCTCTTCATAATGATTTTGAACAAAAGAGTGTAGAAAAAGATAAAGAAATAACTACTTTGAAAGTGGAAGTTGATAGTTTAAAGAGACAAAAAAATTGGATTGCAAGCATGGATGATTTTTCCTCTCATTGTGCCCAACTATATCTTAGAAATAAAGAGTTGGTAAGATAAAACAATAAAATTAAAGAAGAGGCTGAGGAGTTCTAATGCAAAGAGTAAATTGGAGGAAATTGTTGAATTTGTCTATCGTTTGGCTTGTAAACTTCTGGCTTGCAGAAAACCATCTTTTGGTTATAGTTTATTTCTTCAAGAACAATTCTATTTATGGCAGTTACAAAGACTTTTTTTTGGAGAGCCTCGTGAGGCTTCTGATGGGAAAATATTTTTACAAATTTATCAGAGTTGTACCCTAGAAGTTCAAAACTTGTTATGTGAATTTTACCTCCATAATATGCTAGTTTCAAATGTTCTTGATTTCTTTATAAATCTGTTAATAGGAAAGTTTCAATTGAAAGCCTTTCAATCATTGGTAAAGAATCAAATTGTGTGGGAGGAATGAACTAACATCTTTACCCATCAAGCCAAAATTGTTGGTTTTTACATTCGACCTCAACACCACAATGATGTTACAATGAAGAAGAATTTCAGGTCTTTGTATTACCAGGCCGACATTAGTAGAAACACATATGAGATCTTGGAAAATTATGTCCAAGAATTTGAAAGTTTCTATCAGCAAAACTTTGGTCAGGTTATGACAACTTGTGATAAGAGATGGGACACTCTGAGTTTTCCATTGAAAATGAAGAGAAGTTATCTCTCCTCAGAATCTAAGCTAGAGTATGCGAAGAAGGGATTCCCTTGTAGATATTATTAGGCAATTGGAAGAGAAAGGGATCAATGAGTATATAAATGAATGGATTGTTATGTAGTAAGGCCTCCTTTGATCCTTAGCTCCATGACCACTTGACAAAACAATGCTTCCCAATATCATGATATTTTTAAGGCATGAGCTGAGGTTATGTTGGAAATCCAAGGATGCAAAGGTACAAGGAAACAATATGCAGATCAGTTTGAAGAATATGATATGGCACAACAACTTAGACAAAGATCAGGTCAGAGATAGTTTGCACGAGGAATTACAAAAGGTAAATTACAAGGGAGATGATGAGTCCATAAATTGACTCATCATAACATTCATATAACTATAAGTTTTACTCATAAAAACATTAATCTAGGCATGAGAATGTTCTAATTAGTTAGATCTGAAGTAGGAAGCGATGCATTTCCCCTTATTTTGACTTATGTAAACTAATGAGCAATGAAACTTTCACTAACTACTTTATAGAGTGATTTCGTGACATATGCAGGTTGATGATGCACATTTTCTGCAATTTTGAGCATTTGCATTCTAGGAGACTGAGTTTGCACAGTCACTAACACCTATTTTGGAGGATTAACCCACAACCATCTACAAACGAGGACCCCTGTTTCTAGCAATATTATAGGGTGTCATGGAAATTTAATGAATTTTTTATTGGTTAAATTTCTTGCCTGTATTTGGGGCATGTTTTGTAATCAACTTTGTCTATAAGACATGTCCTTTGAACTGTTAATTAGTTATTTTTTACTAGTATTACAGTAGCTAATAGAAGAAGCTATTTTCAATTGTACTCTAGAGTGTGTGAAGAACTTATTTTGATCAATGTAATACATGTTATTTTGAGTATACGTTTATGTTGAGAGCCTCAATCCCGATGTAGAGTAAGGGCCGATTAGACTGAGGAGATTGAAGGACTGATATTTTATGCAAAATATTTATGTTTTCTTAGTTTTAGTTTCAGTATCTTGGTTTGATGATTATCTATATGAAATATTATATTCCTTTCTTTCAGCACATTTCCTTTACTATATTTGATTCAAGCTAGTATTTTGTTTCAAGAAGACATTTCCTTTAACAATTATTCCATTCAGTAACTCTATTTCAGTACTGTAGATACATTTGATATTTTAAAGATTTCAATAGTTTGTAGTGAGAACAAGGAAACTGAGACCAAGCAAGAACCCCCCAAAAAGAGAACCACCATAATATTGAGTTGCATATCGACTTCTCTATATACAATCTTCAACACAACCTTGGTTTATAATGACATCAACATTTGAATAAGTTGATTAAATTACTGAAAGTTACAATGAAACATCACACACTATGGCCATAACCTCCTTTTAAGGTTTTCATAGTACTTTTTGGAGCATGTAGGTCCTCGGAACCTATCAAAGTAAAAGACAATCTATTCATATCTCACCTATTTTCTCACGTCTTATACAGTATCATTGGTCTACTAATCCCTCACATTAGTATAGGTCCTTCATTCAGACCGTTCCTTCACATAAGTACACTTCACCTCCTCGAGTTCTTTCATATAGGTCTCCATCACTTCTATAGTCTCATTCACATAGGAATTCCCTAACTCCACTTTCTCCTTCATATAGGTGCATATCACCTTCTCGGTATCCACCATTTAGGAACTCATCACCTTTTAGGTCTCAGGTGAATCATTCTCATTCACTGACTCAACATTGGTCTCATACACTAACAATATTTGAGCACGGTCAAACACCTTTATCTCTACAAGAATTGGGTGGAGGACCCTCATCTTTCACTTTCATTGGATATCACATTCAGTAGCATACATTTGGGGGTATCATACTTATCTTCCCCCCTAGCACTATCATTTGTCTTACATACTATACACGTCACCTCTAATCTTTCACATGCATCTTACTTATCTTGATACAGTCTTGTATTGTCATTACTAGATGCCGTACTCTTGTGCTATGGTTCACACTTGACTGTTGAGGGAATATTATACACATGAACCTCACACATTGCACACTTCACACATCACACATTTATCACATCTATTTCTTGCAACCTCTGTTACACATCATACACACTACATATTTAACACTTAGCACAGTCATGACATATATTTCTTGCATATACTTTTACACGCTATGCTCATTAACCTATGACACACTCTAGTTATGTGGTTCATACTTGAATGTTAAGGGTCTACATCTAAAATGAACCTCACCACCACATCACTCACACTTTATGCTCTACACTTTTTTTCTCATGTCTTTTTAGCACACAATACAAATCATTTCCTGATGATGTACTCTAGTTCCACGGTTCATAATCGACTACTAAGGGTCTACATCTAAAATGAACCTCACCACCAGATAACTCACAATGTACGATCTGTGATTTTTCAATCATATCTTTCTCACACACAATTCAAACCATTTCCCGATGATGCACTCTTGTTCTATGGTTCATTCTTGACTACATAGGGTTCTTTTATCAATGAACCTCATCTCATGCATACACATCCACTCGGGGGACACGCTGCTCATATCACGCTCATATTGAATTCCATTTCATCTCATCCACAACATACTACATATTTTTGTCACACTTAGTCTTGTTTTCATTTACTCGTTACGTGTACACTTTATTACACTTTCTAGATACAAATATTTTTAAAGTCATTATCTTTCTATATACACATGTGCGTTCACTTGCCTTATAGTTATGGATGTAACTTTCATACAGATCGATACATGTAACATAGATGCTTGGCATAGTACCTTTTACCAGTCCCAAAATGGCTTTTGGGGGCATCCACTTTCATACATTACAGGTGTTATCATTTCATTTTTCATAGCACACTACTATATCAGATTATAAACACTTTGACATACTTTATATCTTTCTAACATGCTAACGCGTGCTTCATGTGTAGCATTTTTCTTGCAGGTCTATTTGCTTTCATGGTTGTATGTTACTATTTTTTTGTCATTTCTTGTCGTATGCCATTGTTTGCAGACTTTTCCCTTTATCTTTTTTGCACACTATATGCTTTTGGCCACTATGACCTTGATTTTCTAGTGACATCATGAGTGATGCCCCATGTTTGCAATGCACCTTTCGTCTTCTACTTTTTATGCGTCATTTATTGTTCACATTGTATTTTTGTTTGCTTATCTTACATATTTTTCTTCTACATGTGTGTTTATCTTGTTTTCACTAACACTTGTTTTTTAGCCACTTTGTTTATGTGCACCTTGGTTTCTACCAAGCACATTACCTCCCCATACAGGGCATACGTTACATTTCAGTAGTTGTTCCTACTTTGGGCCACATTCTCTTTGTGGTGTCACATGCACCCCAAATGAGGGGGAAATCATTGGGTGAATCATTCACTCAATACAATAGATCATAGTCACAGTTCAGTACACAATCAACACAATCTTTAGTCTCAGCAATGGCCTAGATCCTAAAATGGGTCCTAAGAACATCACAGACACCAGTGCCTAGAATTAGATAGTAGGACATAGGTGCATTTTACCCTTCTTGGACTCCTATGACTAGGGGGAAGTTACACAACATCTTTCAGTTTAGCATAGTATTTGGTAGTTTACATAACAAATTTTACAAGACAGACAGTCCTTCAGCACTCAACATGCATGCACTACACTATATTTTATACTTTCGCATTGGATGGAACTGGATTGGATTTATACACGACATTTATAGTGGTTTTTACACTTTGGGAAGTAGTAAAAGGTTGGAGAATAACACTAGACCTTTCTCTCTACACTTCTTCCACACTTAGCGTGAGATCACCCAGAAAACTTGTAGTCAACGCAACTTGCGTGAGATCACCCCAAAAACTCATTCTCTACATCATCTTCATGATCCTTTCTAGACTCTTTAATCTCCAAGGATCAGATGCACATGTCCCTTTTTCATTTTTTACATACTTTTACACACTTTTTATACGTTTTGATCATATATACGCATATTTGACTACTTGTTTGTTATTCTCTTTTGCAGGTCTGTCCTTATGAGAAGTGATAGTCACATCAATCACATTATCAATCACATAAAAATTGACAACAACAATAGGTACAACATGATATCTACACACAAGATTTCACCCCTATGGTCATCATCATTTTTCACTTCCTCTTCTTTAGCTTCCACACTTCAATTTTTGTCACTCCACCCTAATTCTTATCTCTCTCGGTAAAATTTTCACCATCAATCTACATGGATATCAAGTACACATCTCTTATCTAATTTTTTTTATCGAGCATTCACTCAACAACATACATTGGGGGAAAATTTAGACACTAAATCACACACTTTGGGTATATTTCTAGTGTTGATCACATACTACTATTCATATGATTCCTAAGTGAGAAAAATACTAATTGATCATTGTCTTTGGCCTCATTTCTTACTCTCAATTTTCCTTTTTAGTCTTACACACTTTCCCAGTCTGACCTCTAATCCTTTAGTTTCTTTGAGTTTGGACACCAGTACTCAACCAGGATGCTAGCATTAGGTGAGCTCTTCCCCTTTGGGTGTCCTTGAACTCTTTGTATTTTTCTCACTTCTTTTAGGTCCTTTCTAGTTGTTTGGGCATATTATCTTCTTGGTGGTTAGGCTTTTTGGGGTTAGTTAAAAAATTCAAGCAAGGGATTCATACATATATAGAGTTTTTTTACCATAATAATGGACCAAGCACTAAGCATGTACTATTACCACCTAAGGTTGCATCAAAGAGCATTCTAAGAGTATTGAAGCATCCATCTAGCTTCACACAAGGGATAAGGGACTGCCATTTCTGCATACACTTCATAGGAGAGGAATTTCATTCTTTCATGCACACATCTATCTAAATTTTCTACATCTAACTATTGTTCGCTATCAAGTGAAACATGTAAAAGATCCATATAGGGCATGATTTTGACACACACATATAACTCCATTGGGTTTGAGATAAAGTGTAGCACTCGGTCGTAATTTAACTTTGTTGATAGTCAAGGACTATTCGACCCCTCATTTTACATCTTTAATTTTTAGGATTTTATGTGGTTTGAGGGCTTTATAGGTGCTTCTTTCCAATTGTAAGTTTTAGGGGAATAACAATAAAGTGTTGTAACATATATGTGATCAAAGGAGACAAGCAGTGAACATCTTGCAACCTTACAAAACTGAGTTTCACAGCTTCTGAGAAGTCATGGAATCCCATAATAGGTCTCTTGCACCCCATACACCTCTGAACCTCCATAGGCACCTGGTCCTAGCACTTTTGATGCTCTTGCAAATTTCTAGGTCTGATTGCGACACCCTTCTTCCCTATGCTAGCAATTTTCTAGCTTGACATACCTTTAACATCACTGTAAATCGATTAATTCCTTTATCTTTTCATTTTTCAACTAGGATTTCAAATTTAAATTTCTTATTTGCTTAGATCGAATTTGTACTTAATTGTCTATATTTTGTGTTATTACATATTTAGATTTATGCATATATTTATTTCAATATTTTCTTAGTCAGGTAGAGATGAGGATGCCTAGAATAATATTGACACATATTATTTCATATGTTAGTCTCCTTTTATCATTTTTAATGAGGTGAATGTGAAGTTGATACCCCAAGGACATGGAGAGGTCTATTAAAATGTCATTATATGAAAACCCCAGAGGAAGGATAGGGAGCCTAATCCAGATGGGAATATTATCATCAAGATAAGAGCATGGATTTTATTTAGATATCATTGGGGACTATTTTTCCAAGGAACTTAGAGCCACCCAAATACGCATTGTAGAAGGTCTCTTCCAAAAAATATAAAAACAAGTAGGAGCCTTTACAAATTGTAACAACCTCCAAGTGGCCTTTTCACCTTCATTTACAATTTACTCATTCCCTAACTAGATGATTATTAGGGTAGATGTTTGTTTTTTATTAAGGGAAAATAGTTTTGAAGGGACTATACCCTGTATACAAAAGGGCTCAAAAGCCAGATATCATAAGTGAGAGAAATAACCGAAGGGAAAAACAACCAACCTTAGAGGGCTAATCATATAGATAAAACAACATATTAAAAGAAAGGATCCTATCATAAAATGATCCAAAAAACAGCAAAAGTGATAAAAAATCAAACAATAGATATCTATCCTAGAATATCTCTGCCAAAGAAAGCTCCAGAGCCGCCAGTCATTAGCAACTTCGCAGCCAGTAAACAACAGCACAACACCATGTTACTTGATAGCCCTGTCAATCTTGGTTTTAATCACTTGCAATGAGACAAAGAAAGTAATGGTTGTGGCCTGAGAAGAGTCTTTCAAATCCACCTGAGCAATTTCCATATCCCTTTTCTCTTTAGGGCCCCAAATGTCTTCATTAATCCCACTTAGGTTGCAAACGCTATGAACATGTTGTTCAATGAAATTGTAAATACTTTTAAGAGCAGATAGGATGCAGTCATTACGACTTTTTGCATTTCCCATTCTTCCATCCAAAGACTATAACTTCTTGAACACTTCAACAATAACACCCTCCTCATCATCATTTTTCAGTATTTCTTTTCCCTTATCTTTTTCCATATTTTTGATAACCATTTTGAGCTCTTGGATTTCCTTTTCCATCCTGCCCACTCTAACCATCAAATTCTCCTCCTTAGGCTCCTCCACTGGTTAGCTGATGTGTAGGAGGTTCTCAGCAAGCTTGAGGTCTTTGTGGCTTCTAAGAACCCTTTGAGAAGTAGGGATCTTAGTTTTCATGCCCTTTCTTTTCCTGCTAGATGAAGCAGTTTCAATCTTCCTTTCGAGTAGGGGGGAATGGAGGCGGCGTGAGAAGGGGGAGGAATGGAGGAAGAGGGTGGAGCAGGATTCATGCAGGGATAGTTTGAGTAGTGATGATGGATGAGAAGGATTAGCCCTTGATGTAGAGGAACTTCCCTAGAATGACTCTGCACTTCCTGAACGGATTTCTCCAGCAAGTTTAACAAGTAATGAGGGAAGCTGATGGTTATATTTCTACGAAAGTGGTTAAGAAATATCAAATGCTTTTGAGGAATAGTAATAAATCTCCCCTCAAGAGTTACATACCTAACAACCATCCTGGTGAGCTCAGCAAAAGGCTTAGGAATCAAAGCCAACTTGATGCCGACTGTCACAAACTCAAGGTTTTCCCCTTCATCTAGGAATTTCTTTGTCTCCACCTCTCTGTCTACCTTCTTATTAAAGAATTTGGTGCCATCAAGACTGAGTCGTATGATCTAGGCAATGAGCTCCTTCGTGATCTCAACCTCTATGTTGTTGTATTTAACAACCTGATTCTTCCATCCTTGTGTGAATTTAATATAAATATCCTTATCAAAACCTTAAATTCTTTCTATCAAATTCACAAGACCCCCAATTTGAAGATAGTTCCAGAGCACAACATCCTCTTTCCACGCTGGATTGTGGGTGTTACAAGTATTAGGGCATATGTTATATAACTTGCAAGTTATGGAAAACTTAAATATTTATAGAGCTCTATCATCTATAACAATCGGGATTGATAACAAGGGTACTTCCTCTCCAGTGGCCAATCAATTCTTCTCACTTTGGGATCTTTAAACATTTCTTGCATTTTTCAATGTGTGTTACAAGTCCTTGGGAAATGTTTCTCCTTCATCATAACCTTAATTCAAAATCCACACATTTCAAAAATAGAAAAAGGGAGGTTTATATTTTAGGTCATGTACTAATCAAAATCCCTTTGAGAATATATTATTGAAAATAACACTTGATATGTGTCCACATACAATCTAGTGTATGCAAGTGTCCTAACCCTTATTTTTTAGTCTTGATTGTCCTAAATGCATTAGTAAATTTATGTATTTAGAATAGAATTCTTGAATTCAAATAAATATATTACTGATGTGTAAGATGAAACAAAATTAGACTAGAAAATCAACAAAACAAACTTTAAAAAATCACAAACAAGCAACAAAAATGTTCACAAATAGAAGAGAAAAATCCATCGCTGGAAGGGCACACTAAAATTTAGACAAGAACCAACCACATTCAATTATGACCCCCTGGAAAAAATGTTGGCCACACACCCTACTAAATTCACTTCCATTTCATACCCCTATAATACTCTTCTCATTATTTCATACCTATAATTTCATACCTAAATTCTCACTTATATTTCCCTTCCCCAAAATTTTGTCTCCACCCTTACCCACAAGTGTCACTAGTTTTAAATAATAACATGTAAATTGAATTTCTTATCTTTAATAAATAATGCTACTAATTAGATTTTTTATTTATGTAAGGTTTTTCTTCCAATGATTTTAATAATTACTTCAATTGATTTATATAAATGGACATTTCTTCTCTTGTTACACATATATTTAATTCCAAAATATTTATTATTTGTGTGTGTGTGTGTGTGTGTGTGTAATGTTACTTATTTTAATGAATAAATTTGGTTACATTATATAGGTAATGGACATCCTATAAAATAGGATTCAACCCAAAAAAACAAGTTCCCTATATTATTTCTAGAAGGTTGAACAAACTTAATCGCTTACAAACTATATATATTATTGTTATAACAATAATATATTTAAGTAATGAATCATAGGTAACTAATTATTTACCATACGGTAAACACTATTTCCATAACATTTGTTTATGTATGTTGCTACATATATTTATTATCCTTCTCTCTCTACTTGTTAAATTTGTCGAGCCAATTATATAGCTCCCCACGTCTTTCAAAAGACGTTGATCCTGACATGGAATCGAAAGATATTAAGCTCTAAAACTTCATAGATTTGAAATCCACTCAAATCTATTTCCCTTAATTTATTGAAATGCCTCCACATGTCGGCCTTATATTGGCTGTGGTGTTGGGATTTACATATCCTCTATCTTGTGAAGCTTGGACTAATTAGAAAGCTCCATTGTCGTCGCATGGTCAGTCTCCTTTGTTAAACTTACGAAGTCTAAACCAATGATGATGCTCCATGCTCTTCTCAACTGTCAATATTTATTTTTATACCCTATCAAAATACAAAACCTGAACCAATATGAGAGCTCCATGCCCTTTGTAATTGTCAGACTTCTCAGCTTCATGATTTTCATTTATTGGTTATGGCTTCACATCGCAAGGCCTATATTTTCTTAACTTAAATATTAGCTCCATTAAGACGTAGCCACATTTACGCCTTAGATGGTTGATATATGATTGCTGACTACTCTGACTAAAATAGGACTCGAAACATCTATGCACTCCAATTAATTCTGAAGGGTTGATGTCCAATGAAATTCATCGCCAAAGGAAGTGGCAGAATTATACCACGTGGATGGATGAGATATTTCAAAGACTAAAGGGTAGACCCGAAAAAATATAGACTATGGATCATTCTAGAGCCTTGACATCTACCCATCTTGATCTCTTTAAATAAAGTTAGAATGCTACCATGTGTCATTGGATCGACAACCCAAATTTGATGACTTCCTCTTACAGAACCGATGGAATTATACAAATAAATTAACTCCGGTCCCTTTGCATCCACTCAAAACATAAAAACAATAAAGTGATGGAAACATGCCATGTGGCCTGTGGCTTTGGCAAGGAATTAAAAATATAGCCGCCACAAATAAAATGACCCAAAATATGAATTAAAACTTGTCAGCGTATAGATAGAACTCAAGGGAAAAATAGGGATTTGAATTACGTACAAGGGTGGCTCAAGATTATAGACCAAAATAAATTCTAACATTCCCACTTCATCTTGAGCAAAAAAAATCAAACCAAGGACTGATTTTAAAGTCTTGGACATCTACGACATTAAGACTTGCTCTTAAATTCTCAAACCTTTTTTTTGATAAAGGTTTGGTAAAAATGTCAGCTAGTTATAGCTCTGACTTACAAAACTTAAGATCGGTCTCACCTTTCTTAACCATTTCACGAATGAAGTGATATTTGATTGCTATATGATTACTTCTTCCATAGAAGACTATATTATTTGACAATGCAATTGAATACATATTATCATAGAAAATAATAGAACCTCCTTTTTTATCTTCATGAAAATATGAGAGGATATTCTTAGCGATATCATTTGACAAGCGGTTGAATTTTCTGCAGTATACTATGCTTCAACATTAGACAATGAAACAACTAGCTATTTCTTCGAATCCCATGAAATAACTCCTAAACCAACATTGAACACATATCTAGATGTGATATTTCTATCATTAAGGCTATCTTACCAATCATTTTCTGTGTAGTCAACTAATTGAAAATCATTATTAGTAGCATATAGAATTCCAAAGTTTCTTATTCCATTCACATACCTCAAAATATGATTGTTTGCTTTCTAGTGTGTTTCTTTTGGAGTCTCCATGAATATATAAACCAAAATAATTTGCATACATTATATCTAGTCTTATTGCAGTTAAATACATCAAGCTTCCTACCATACTTTTATACCTTGTAGGATCCACATTGCTACTGCAATCATCTTTGGTCAATTTTAGGCTTAATTTTGTTGGTGTAGATGTTGGTTTACTATCCCAAATTTTGAATCTTTACAAGATTTCTTTTACATAATTTTCTTGAGAAAAAAATATGCCCTATTCCATTTGCTTGACCTCAATGCCAATAAAATACTTCAAAAATACCAAATCAGTCATCTCAAATTCCTTCTTCATGGCTGATTTAAATTTATCTATTGGATTGTTTGCATTTCTAGTTAAAATTAAATCATCTACATAAAAAACAACAATTAAAATCTCAACATTTTTTTCTTTGATGTAGAGTGTGGGCTCACTATTTCTTTTGCTAAAGCCATTACTAATCAAATAGGAATCTATCCTATTATATTAATCTCTTGGTTCTTGTTTGAGCCTATATAAATATTTCTTAAGATTGTAAACTTTTCTTTCATGCCATGGGATTTCATAAGTAGGTGGTTTTCCCACATACACTTCTTCTTCCAATACTTCATTTAGGAAAGCTGATTTAACATCCATTTGATGGAAATTCCATTTGTGATGAGAATCTATGGCAATTATTGTTCTCACAGTCTCTATACTTAATACTGGAGAAAATGTTTCATTATAATCACGTCCAGGCATTTGTTTGTAGCCTTTAATGACTAATCTTTCCTTATGTTTTTCAATATTTCCTTTGGGAGTAGTCTTGGTTTTATAAATCCACTTGACTCTAATGAATTCCTTTCCTTCAAGAATATTTACCAACTCCCATGTTTTATTATTTTCTATTACATGCATTTCTTCATCCATAGCTTCACATATTTATGATCCTTAATTGCTCTTCATAATATATAGGATTGGTTTTTGAGAATAAAGAAAAATTAATCATTTCATCTTCTTTTTCTTTATACCTTGATTGTTCATAGATATCTTGAACACTCCTCATTCATCCTTGCTACTAGAATGAGTCTGATGATGATGAAGATGCTTCATTTATTGGTTCTTAAATGTTTTTTTAGCTAATTCCATTTGAGGATTCACCTCTTTGTGAAATGGATGTCCTAGGGAAAATTTTAGTGGTGAATATTATTTAATTCACGAATATTCATTTGAAATTGGTGAATTTTTCGAGAATGGAGTAGGCCTAGGTCGTCAAAATTTTCTAGGTACAAGTTAATTTTAGGGATTATTTGTCATCCCCACAAAATATAAATTCACAAGATTCACCTTAATATTGTCAGTCGGTAGCATATATTTATGTTGTCGGTTGGTAGCACAAAATATGCTACCGACCGGTAACATATTTTATGTTACCAGCTGATAGCATATATGTGTGTGTGTGTGTGTGTGTCAGTCGATAACATAAAATATGCTACCGGATTGTAGTATAAAATATTCTACCAGCCAATAACATTTATTATGTTGTCAATCGGTAGCATATTTTATGCTACCAGCTAGTAGCACATAAAAAAGCTACCATCTGGTAGCAATAAATAGAAAAAAGAAAAGAAAAAGAGTATGGGATTTTTTTTTCTTGTGCCATATTTTAGGAGGATAGATGTCTCATTGAGATGATCATTTTAATTGCTAACATTAAAAAAAAAATCCCATACAAAATTAGTGAAATTTGTATTTTTTCTTTCACAAAAAATAAAGTTTTTTATATTTTTTTTGTTTGCGCCACATTTTGGGAGGAAACATTTTAACTACTATTGTCAAAAATGATTTTTTTTAAAATAACATATATTTTTTCTAGCATCATATACTATCAACCAACAACATAATATATTTTATCGGTTGGTAGCATAAAAAATGCTACCTACCGACAACATATTAGTGCGAAATTCACTTTTCCCATATTCGCCATTACCAAAATATTCAATTTTCCCATATTCACCATTACCACAAAATTCAATTTTTCCATATTCACCAACTAATTTCTACAATTTTTTTAGCGGGGGGTCTTAAAATTTTCCCTGGGGTGTCCAACTAGGTACATTGTTTTCTCTCCCATCTACTATTTTAGAAAAACTAATAGGTGTATTTGTCTTTTCTTATGGATACTCCACTTCTTGTGCATCTCCCCAAGATGCTTCCTTAATGAATTGAACATCTTTGCTAATGATAACCTCCTTTATAACTAGATTATACAATCTGTAAGCTTTTGATTACTCACTATATCCAATTAAATGCACTTCTCTCCTTTGTCATCCCATTTTGATCTTCTTTTCTTGGGCACATGTCCATATGCCACACATCCAAAAACTCTCAAGTGTACAAAACTTGGTTTTCTTCCACTCCATGCTTCTTGAGGTATCTTATTCCTCACACTCTTTGTTGGACATCTATTCAGCAAATAGATTGTTGTCCCAACTACTTCTGACCAAATTTCATTAAACAATCCTCTAGCTTTCATCATGGTCCTTGCCATTTATTGAATGGTTTTGCTCTTTCTTTTTGCTACACCATTTTTCTGAGGTGTATACCTTGTTGTGAATTTATTCTTGATCTTGTGCTCCTTATAGAATTTTAAAAACTCATTTGATATATACTCTCCCCTTCTATCAGTTATCAATGACTTTATATAATGGCTACTGTGCTTTTCAACCATGGCCTTGAACTATTTGAATACTTAAAATTCCTCTGATTTATTTTTCAAGAAATAAACCCATGTCCTTCTGCTGAAGTCGTTTATAAAATTCTTGAAATAATCGTTCTTGGATAAGGAGGGAGACTTTGTGGGACTACATAAATCTAAATGTATCAGTTCAATATGTGAGATTTCTCTCCAAGATTTACCTGAGGGAAAATCAGCTCTATGTTTCTTCCCCAAGATACAACCTTCACATAATCTATCTGGTTATTCAATAGGTGGTAACCCTTTAAAAATTTTCATTTTATAAAGAACAAGCAATCCACCATAACTCAAATTCCCATACCTGATATGCCAAATGGTGAATTGATTAATAGCTATTGTTTTGAAAATTTCTACTCCTACTACACTTTGCATCTTCAAGGGAAATATTTTATTTTGTGTCATCTCCACTACTACAATCATCTTGATGCTTCCATGTTTTTCATATAACATGCATTCTAAATTTTCAAACATCAGCTTATATACATTTTGGACAAGTTTCTCAATACTGAGAATATTATACTTCAATCTTGGAACAAATAAAACATTATGTATATGCTTCTTGTCTCCTTGCTTGGTGAGAATGGATATAGTGCCTTTACCCATAACAAAAACCTTATTGTTTGTTCCCATCTTCCCTTTAGATATGATTGCTTCATCTATATTACTGAACATTTGCTTATCTCCACACATATGGTTGTTGCAAGCACTATCCAAATACCATACTTACTTGTTTCCTTGCTCAGCTACATTTTAAGTTAGAAGGAAATTTCCACTCTTTTGTTTTTATTTGGTTCAACTTATTTTTCATTTGAGAAGCTTGCATTATAATTATGATTTCTCAAATCATATTCTTTCTTTTTACATTCACTTAAATAATGTCCAAACTTATTACAGTAATAACATTTCACACTTGATTTGTCATACCTTTATGAAGAACCACCTCTGGAAGTGTTTCTTCTCCTTCCTCTACCTCTTACTCTTGTTTGTGGATCTTGATGACTTTTTCTTCCACGTTCTTGTTGGTTGACAAATCTTCCTCTTCCTCTTTTATATTCTCCTCTCCCCCTGCCTTTAACATTTGTGTTTGTCTTGAAGGATTTTTCATGGGAGGAGCTTTCCGATCTACTCATCCTTTGTTCATGGGTTTACAAAGAACCCATTAGCTCATCAAATGTCATATGTTTCAAGTCCTTAGACTCTTATATTGTAATCATAACTAGATAAAATCTATTTGGAAGGATCCTTAATATCTTCTCCATGATTCTATGTTCTTCAACCACATCTCCATTAGTCCTCATTTGATTGACTATGGTCATTGTTCTTGTGAAAAATCATTTACTGATTCTAAATCTTTCATGAGAAGGGTCTCAAAATATCTCCTCATCATCTATAATTTGAATATCTTTACCTTGTCTCTTTCTTAATAAGCATTTTTCAAGGTGTCTCATGCTTTTTTAGAGTTTATAGTTGCTACTATTCTTAGGAAAAATGAATCAGTGATAACATTCTAAATATATCTTAAGGCATTTATACCCTTTCTTCTATTTTTATGTCAATGCATTAAATGAAACCTGATCTACTACCTCTATATAACAACCTTCAACTAGTTCCCATAGATCTTGAGAAGAGAATAATGTCTTCATCTTGATGCACTATATGTCGTAGTTCTTCCCATAAAATGTTGGGGGTTGTTTCCATGAGTTTTTGCTTGTAGAATCCATTACAACTCAACCCAGAAAATAAAATCTCAAACCAACAAGCTCTTGAGATTTTTTTTCCTCTGATACCAATTTGTTGGCAAAATTTGGTGCCAATTGTAACTAAAATAGGGCGAGACAACCAAAATACAAAAACACACAAATATAGTTATTATATTCGATTTAAAATTCTTTTACAGTCTTAGAGCTACGACTATGTACATTATTTTCATTCTTTTTGGTTCTCTTCTTGTGTCCAATCGTTTACTTCTTTTTCTTACAAAATTTTTGTCTCCTCAAGTTGCTGCTATGTGTTACTGCATGTGTTTTTATTCTTCTAGATAATACCTTTAGCTATGAATGTTTCTCTGCTAAGCCATTTTTGTATCCTTCTCTCTCTTCTTGCTAAATTTTGTGAGCCAATTATATATCTCCCTATGTCTTTCAAAATACGTTGATCTTGACACGAACCTGAAAGACACTAAGCTCCAAAAATTCATGGATTTGAAATCCGCTCAAATCTATTTTCATTAATTTACTGAAATGCCTCAACGTGTCAGCTATATATTAGTTATGGTGTTGGGATTTATATATCCTCTATCCTACGAAGCTTGGACCAATTAGAAATCTATACCATTGTTGCATTGTTAGTCTCCTTTTTCAGGGCCGAATTAAAGGTCGGGAGCACCCTAGGCAATAGTTTGAGTGGGCGCCCTCCTCAAAAATTTGTTTAATATTTTTTTCCACAAATTAAATAAATAAAATATGTCTATATTTTTGTATTTTTAAATTTACATCATGGTCATAATAAAATAATAATAAAAATATATTACTAAATTATCACGGAAGGATGAAAAATATACTGTGGATGGAAAAATTTAATCTTAGGAGATCCTCAGAATGCAAAAAATACAATATTTTATACAAGGCTTCTTACAAGTCTAATTTAGCCTTATCAAGTAGGTGACATGACCTCTATCCTGGAATAAAGCACCATTTTTTTCCAAAGAAACAAAAATGTTTATGTAGCTAACATGGTTTTGTGAAGAATCATATTTGGACTAGGCCTACGGATTCCTCCATAACAAAATAATAGAAATTTTCCCCACAAAATTAAGAATAGAAAATTAAATACCTTTTTCCTTTAAATATAATCACCTCTACTAGATACACCAACAAAATTATAAAAAATACATTAACCTTTTTCTAGAACAAATTACACACCTACATAATTTGGAGCTACATCAAAGAATGTGTAACAATACCAAAAAAATCATATGTGCTTATAAATATGTGATATTTTCTTTTACTTGGAAAAATATTACAATTTTTTTTATGTGTATGCATGAAATTTATGTTAGTATAAATAATATATATATATATATATATATATATATATATATATATATATGGGTTGATCAATATTAAGTCTTTAGATAAATTATTTTAAAGTTATGTTCTAAAATTAAGTAAGAAAAAGGAAATTTTTAGATTCAGGCGCCCCCTGAAAGCTGACGTCCTAGGAAACTGCCTAATTTGCCTAAAGCTTAATCTCCCTCTGTCCTTTGTCATACTTGCGAATTTTGAACCAATGAGGATGTTCCACGCTCCTCGCAACTGTCAATATTTCTTTGTAGACCCTATCAAAATGTAAAACCTGAACCACTATGATATCTCCACACCCTTCGCACTTATCATACTTCTTAGCTTTGTGATTGTAATTTATTGATTGGGGATTCACATTGCAACTCCTATCTTTTCTTAGCTTAAACATTGGCTACATTAAAATGTAACCATGTGTATGCCTTAGATGGTCAATATACGACCATTGACTTCTTTGACTAAAAATAGACCTGAAACATCTCTGCACTCTAGCTAATTTTAGAGGTTTGAGGTCCACAGAGGTTCACTACCAAAGGAAGTCGTGGAATGTTTCCATGTGGATGGATGAGATCGTTTGAAGACTAAAGTGCATACCCAACAAAATATATACTATGGATCATTCTAGAGCCTAGATTTCCACCCTGCCTGATCGCTTTAAATAAATTTGAAATGTTGTCGTGTGTCATTGGACCGATGACCCAATTTTTATGACTTCCTCTTATGGACCAACGGGATTATAAAAAACAATTACCTTTGGGCCCTTTGCATCCACCCGAAACATAAACAAACTAAAATGTCAGAAATATTCCTCATGGCTTGTGGATTGTGTCTTTGGTGTGGAATTCAAAATACACCGACCACAAATACAACAAGCCAAAAAGATGAATTAAAAACTTGTCATCATGTAGATAGAAGTCGAGGGAAAAACATGGATTTGAATTACCTGCAAGGGCATCCCAAGATTACAAACCACAATAAATTCTGACATCAATGACATAATATAGTTCAAAGTAAGGAGTTTATAAATTTTTCTTCAATAAAATAAATTATAGAGTTAATTAAATTTCTCTTTCATTTTTCATTAAATTTTTAATATTTTTTATAAAAAAATTACATCATTATTATAGTTATAAAATAAGGATATTTTAATATTGATCCTTAGATTTTAAATAGTATATATATATATATATATATATATATATATATATATATATATATATATATATATATATATATATATATATGTATTTATATATATATATATATATGTATGTATGTATGTATGTATGTATTTATGTGTGTGTATATGTATATGTATATGTCTATGTCTATGTCTATGTATATATATATATGTGTGTATATATATATATATATATATATATATATAATATTTATTAGATTATAAATGGGCTCCAAATTATATTATATGGGCAATAAATTATTTTATTTTCTACATATATTTATTGAAGGAAAAATAATAATGTTCTAAGTGCTGGTCAAATTGACATATTTTTTTTTATTAAAATCAAACTATACCAACTAATTGGATGTGTAAATTATTGTCACAACTAATTTTCTTTCTATCCACTAATTGTTGGCATTTTTCATTATTTATGTGGGTTCTCTCTTTGGTTTCAATGTCATGTGACCTTCCGGTCCCAGTTGACTATTGGATTAATTCTTCTCCTTCCATGACATGTATATATATACATCTATGGTCAACGAATAACTATCCAATGTAATTATCTTATCGGATTTCACAAAATTTGGAAATTTATAAAAAAAAGGCACCGATATAGGTTCATTCTTTACCTTTCCTTTTGAATAATTTGAGCATCAAAGAGTACAAATCCAAGTGGATTTGTGTGTAATTACAATGAAGCTGAGAAATAGAAGCAACCCATTTTGAGAAGCTACATGGCCTGGCTGTTCAGATCCTTCAGGTAGAAGTTTGAAGCTAGAGAAAAGGCGTGGAGGGTTTCTTTTGGAGAATATGGTTGCAAGCTAGGGTTTGTAGGAAAACCAAAAACTCAAATTCAAACTAGGGCACAAAATTCACAAACAATGACAAGTGTTTCGGAGCAAGGATGGTGAACGAAGTGAAGTGTTTGGTGCAAATGGTTGGATAGAGGGTTATTGAGAACCTAGGGCATGAGATACTCTGATTTTGGAAGAAAATGTTGTGCAGAAGGAATGGAACCTCAAAGGGAACCTACGGTGGAAATTAAGGGTAAAGGAAAGAATAAATAACTAGAAGTCAAGGTGGAAGAAGCGCTAGAAGAGCAATTCTCAAAAATAAAATATCCAGAGGATCTTATTATGGGGCATATATGAGAATCCCACATAAGGAAATGTAAAGTGAGTTACTATAACCATCATTCAGAATCAAATGAGTGAGAGATAAAAAAAATGAATTAATACCAAATATTAATGAGAGTACCAAAGAAAGAAAACCAATCTATGATGACAAGGGGTACCAGATATTTGAGTTCATGAGAATATTAAAACTATATGAACTCCCTTATTTTGGAAATCCTAAGTGCCTCTACCAATGGATAATGTCACAAGTCCACAAGGACATATTTTACTTTATAGGTAGGAGGATGCGCATTATTACACAGATGATCAGGAGAGCCATTGGATTGCATAGTTCAGGCATAGAAATTAAGACAAACTTGGATGATGAGGTAGAATTAGAGGCAAATGCCATCGAGAAAAATTATCAATGAGGTGGGAGCACGATGGAAATTTTCAAGCTAACTAACCCATTTTTGATAATCGTCAGGCATATGGTTACCAAGCTGAGTGTATAGGAGAGGTGGACCCATGTCAATAAAATATGGCTCCACATCATGAAAAATATGGCTGAAGGAACTGTGTACAACATTATTGCCTTAATTACAAAGGTAATAATAGAGGAAGCATGTGCTGGCGATATGATCACCTAGGGAGAAATCATCCTTTCAATTTTCTTCACAAAAATTAGAGTATCAGATGGCCTAAGTGACAAAATATGGAAGTACCCACCTGATAATAAATCTCCAACGAAGAGATTTTTATATTATAATTGCGACACAATATCAAATATGTATAAGTTATAGGTGGAAAAGTGGTATAGGTGAATGCATGATGCATTGTATCATGAGTGGTGCATCCCAAGTGATTTTTCCACAGTTTTGGAGGGGAATACTGAGTTCGCCATATACCAGCACTTATACTTAATAAGGTTTTACTTGAATACTAGTGATAATATTCCTTGGTGCAAGATGCCTTATGATTTTACATTGCACTACTTTCAGGAATGTGTGAATAGGTTTTCAAATATGTGCAAGATCAGATTTGATGCTGACAAGGTATATTGTGATTACCATATGCTACGTAAGACATATGTGTACCCTAGAAAGGAAACATACATAGATACCATGATATCATATGATATTAATATTAATTAAATGACCTTGGAAATTGGTAATGAGGAAGTGGAGAAGGTTTATATATACTTAAAGCCTATATTGGTTAATGGGAAATACATTGAGGATAGAATTAAAATCCTAGAGCCACCAAAGGTACATAGATGGTTAGGACCAGACAAGCACACAAGGCCACTCCTTTAAGGAAGGAAGAATAAGAAAAGACTAAGGATGAGAAGGATGAAGAGAAAGAGAAAGAGGATAGTTTTGTGCTTGATCAAATCATCATAAGTAGGTTGAAAAGAATGCACAAGGAATGAGATAGTGGTGAAATGACATCACAACATGTAAAGAAGTCACTAAAAGTCACTCCACCTAAGCTGAGCCTAGGAAAGATGAAGAAGAGAAGGAAAAATCCAATTCATAAGGAGGAAAACGATGAGTAAGAGGTTGTAGATGATCTTGTGTGGGATAAATACATGATATAGCATGAAGCTCCAATCCATGATGTGGAGGAAGAGGAGCACAAGGTGGAAAGTATTGCACATAATGTAGAGGTACACGTGGTACATGAACTGCATGGAGAACATCCTGAGGGAGATGAAGAGCCAAAAAGGAGTGAAGGAGGTTCTAGTAGAAATGCTTGTTAAATACCTATAAGACGATGCACAAGAGTATGAAGGAAGAAGGATGATGTCGTGTGAACACCATAAGGAATTTATATTGATGATCAATCCAAGGTGTTACGTGCAAGATTTCAAAGTTTAGTGGAGATGGAGAAACTTTATGGATAGGAAGTGATCAACCCAAAAGGTGCATCGATGCATATAAGGAAGATGTTATCATGGAGTATATAGACTCATATGGATGAGCCTGAATTTGAGATAATTGATGAATCACTCAGTAGACGTAAAATGAATAAGGCACTAAGGAAAATTTTTATGGTGAGGCCAAAAAATCTTACTGATGAGCAATCTAGAAATTATTTGAACAAGATGGTGACATAAGTAGCTCACAGAAATATGGACAAGGGGATCACCATCTAGAAATTTCTTGAAGATAAATGAATAAGGCACATGAGGTTCAATGGCTAACTGAGGAAAATGAGAAGGTAGAAATGTGCACAAAGGTTGTCCTAGACATGGTCATCCACATTGCAGAAGAGATCACTACAGTGTGCCCCGATCTTGAAGATAGAACCAAGGACAAGTACCCTTGGAATTGCATTATTTTTAGTATTTGGTTCATATGCTCTTAGAATAAAATCCAAGTATGTAGAAGGTGATACAAGAAGACAAAACAAATGAGAAGGAAAATAATAAAAATATCATAGCACGTAAAATAATAAAGTATGAGTCATTGTTCTAGACATTGAAGGATGTATTAAAGAAGGAAAGACGGGATTTTGATCATTTTCAAGACCTTAATCCCATCCTCAAGGAATATACTACTCCAAAGTACGTAGAGTTAGCACACACATAAGATGCGAAGAAGGAAGGGAAGCTTAGTCATGATGAGATCTTGATAAAGATTGTGTAGAAGTGGGATGCTTTAAAGGAAGTTATGGATGCTTATGAAACTAGGCTTAAGGAGATGGGATCCCACATCATGCAAAGAATGGATAGTATTTAAGGATTTATATGAGGCCTAGATGGATTGATAAGGGAACTTAAGCATAAGGGAGAAGATATGACCCCTAATGAGATGATGGAGGTAGCTAGGTTGATTTTAGATACAACTACTGAGGTGTTGGTAGAATGGGGTGAGTTGGAAAAACCCTCAATAAGAAGTTCCTTGAACTACATCAACTGACTAAGGAGTATGGATGAGTGTGCACCATGTTATTATTCATTATTTTTGTGCATGTCATTGTTCTTTGTGTTCATATATTATTTATTCTTTTATGGGATTTTATTTTGTTTAGTATTTCCAAGGACGGATAATATACCTAGTGTGGGGTAATGTTGGATGGGAAAATTGATTAAGTACAAATTAAGCATAGAAGGATTATGTGAAAAAACACGTGTGCATAGGAAGAAGGGTACTGCATAGGAGGGAACGTGTAGATACTGAACAGTGGGGTGAGTGGGACTTCGCTCACACAGGAAAAAAAATGGCACTTAGCTGATTTTCTAGATCAGGCTAAAAATAGACTTGGAGTACGGACCAAACAAGTGGAAAAAGAACATATAGAACATTCTTTGTAGAGGATATTAATAGGATTAAAGAATTTCTTATCTTTAGGACTGATCTATTGTTATTAAAAGTTGTAAACTCATGCAGTAGTTATACACATGGTTATTTTTAGGAAAGAAAGTATGCAGGATGTTGTGAAAGCACGCCTATTTTTATGGGAGTGTATGGTCATTGAAGGGAAAGTTCCACCCCTATATATACTTGATGTAGGTTAGTATTCAAGGGGAGCATAAGTTCTATTATGCGTAGTAGAGTTATTTTGTTCTGATACAGATCTAGGGTTAGATACTTGTGCATTGGTCCAGCACATCACTGTATTGACTGGTTTTGTATTCAGCTTCATACTATGTAATGCTTTTGAATTATAATGGATATGTCTGAGTATGGTGATGTAATGATTCGATTTATCTTGGTTATCAGTTAGATTATTAATTTTCCTTATTATATGTGTATCCAAAGTGAGATGAATATAATGGTTATCTATACATGAATGGTTTCTTAGTTAAATATAATTATAAACATGAACATGCATGCTAAAGTTTTGTCAAGAATCTCAAAGGAGGGACCTGGTAGCTGTGTGTGCTTCAGGTGAGTGTTCATACCTCTCTAAATGAAGTGCCAATGTGCATAAAGTTTGAAGAGAAATTAAGGACTACAAAAAATAGGTATATTCCTTCCATTTTTTGCTTCTCTTTTGGAATTTCTTGTTGCACATTTATTTACAATACTTTCATTACACTTGAGTTATGATTCAATTTCCTATCTTGTGCATTGACTACACCTTGTGTTATAGTTTTCATCTTAGAGCACACCAACACAATGGGATATTGCAAAAACAAATTTATTACGAGAAAATACAAATTTTTTCTACATACTCAAGTATATTTTTATTTTAAGCATATAGTTTTTAATTTCATACTTAAATGGGTGGAATGTAGAAACCAAAATTTGGAAATCTATCCTTTGACGATGTTGATCTTGACATTGCACACTTACATGGATAAATGCACTCTCCTCACTTTTTCTTATCACACCCTTATAACACTTCACGTACATACTTATCTTTGCACACCTCTCTATCATCAGTTTCTGAAAATATAATTACACAAAATATATATAGAATCATAAAATTCAAAATAATTTATTCACCCTCTTTTCCAAAAATGTCGATTTCGGTCAGTTTGAAAAATTACATACATGACCTATTGTACGATTTTGGACTGACATGTTGTGCATTAATTCTTTCAATTCCATCACATTCATATGAATAAATATATCCATTTGGTTAGTGTTTCATGACATAAAAACCTTTGAAATCCTATATAAGGAAGTAAATCATACCTCATTTAAGGACCTAGAACTTGATGAACTATTCATGCAAAATAAAGCACTAAAGGCATTCAAATCTCCCTAAAAATGTGAAATATCTCATAAAAATCCATTAGGGAAGCACCCTTTACTAATTTGAAGTCTCCTCTCAGGTCTAGGAGTCTCCATCTTCATCATACAAGAAATCAAATTGACCCTTCCCAAGAATTTTAGAAAGTGTGAAACTCAAGCAAAACATGTCAAAGAATGGTTATTAAATTCTTATTGCACTATGTTAGATATCACATGTTAGGATAACGATATGTGGTTTGAGTTCTTTTCAAATTAGTGGCAACATCGATGTTATATAGGGGTTCCCACAACCCACATAACTTTGTTTTGTAATAACTCCTTGTACTACAAGGTTTTGAGGGTTTGATCAGAGCTTACAAAGCCATCTGAAAGTCAGCAAAGAAGACTGACATTTAGTGAAACAAATATTTAGGAAGAAAAATCACTCATGAATTTTCAAACCCATATTCTAATTAGTTCCAATCAAATATAAAAGGCTCAATAATATGTCAAAAATATAGAATGAGTTGTAGGGTTTTGAACAGGCTTGGTTTTAGGTTACAATTTCGTTGATAGAGCATTTCTCTTTCCATATCTTCTTATTCCTTCACTCAGATCACCCAGAACCTTCCAAATCTACAAAGAATCAACTAATTACACTCTTTCCATTTTTGACATTTATTTATCATCTAGTCACTTTTAAAAGTTCTATTCTAATTTATGAAATCAATGTTGGAAGTTAATTAAATCAGAATATCCACCTGTAATATTATTCATCCTTTTTATATATGTTAGTTAAATTTTTCTTGAATTAAAAAGGGTGAAATCACCTAAAATGATAAATCATGTACACATTCCGCAATTTCATAAAATTTAAATGTAGACTTTTGGATTATCTATATTCTTAACATTTCATTTCTAAAAATTTACATTTCCTCTTCATGTTTTGAAAACATTTAGAATTTTGAAAGTATAAATATAAATAGACTATATAATCCAAATATAATGTATCAAATCATTTTGTGATTTAATTTTTCTTTATGAAAGTTTATACCTCTAAAGAATTTAATGTGTATTATCTCGAAAATATTAAATATATGCATTTCAGAAAATTTAATACACCATTTAACTAAAAATGTTATCAGTATTATATTTTTTTTACACTATTGCTAAGGTTTTTATTTTGTGAAAATACTGAACCGCAAAAATATCTTTGTGTACCATCCACAAAATATTAATTATATGCATACTCAACTCTAGTTATTACAAACATGCCCTAGCAAAAATATCCTAGAGTCTAGTAGTGGATAAAAGTAATGCTAATAATAATGTAAAATATATAAATATTACATTAATATGAGTAATATACTACTATTTTTAAATGATTTCTCTAATAAAAATGAAAAGGTTGAATGGACATCAAATATAAAGACAAATATCCATACATGACAGTCAAATGGATGCCAAATTTAAATATTAATTAGATCATTTGTTGATTAAATGGATGCCAAATTTAATTTTGAGGATAAAATTCAACTACCCATGCCATTACACTACATGGTTGCCATTGTGAAACGCCTCTCATTATAATTACTTTCTTTTTATAAATATATTATGGTACATGATGAGAGATGATTATCAATTACATTACTATCAAATTTCTAAATAACTAATGCAATTTAAATTTATTTTGTAGAGAAAATAATAGAAGATAACGTAAGGAAGGGGTACAATAATTTCTTTAATAGAAAAAATAGAATCAAGAAAATAGTGATTTGCCTCTCCCATTTTCATGAATTTATTAATATTTTTATTAAAAAACCATCATTATTATGGTTATAGTAAAAATATTATAAGGTGATTAATAATATGACATAATGAGAGTATTTATTTAACATTCACTCACTTGCTCATGTTTAACATGTGTTTTTAGGTCACAAAATTTGTTTATGCGATATATAAAAGTGTGGATGTTTCTTATATAATCTTTCCATCAGGGGATATTTCTCCTTCTAGATTTTGGATTATCAATTATTAACTCTAATAAATCCCAACATGTTTCAAGGAGATCATGGTGGGTTCTATTTTTCTTTTACTATTACACACATACAAACGCATCAATGTGGAACATTTTGTAGAATTTGATTTTTGTACTCAAATAGTTCTTTGTTATGGTGTTATTGTGTTTATTTGTGTATTGGATTTTGGTCCATATTAGGATCTTATTTATTATACATGTCCCTTTTATTTTATTCAAATTTTGACATGTTCTTTGTGTTTTATTTGACTATTTACATGTTTTTTGTGATTTTATTACTTTAGAAAAAAAACTTCTTTATTTTTCTAGATAATTTTTCATGTTTAATCTCTTTTATGTGTACTTTCTCTATCCTTGCTAGTTTTTCCTCTCCCAACCTATTATGCATGGTTCTCAATTTATCTAAATTCGTAACAATATGATTATGCATGAATATGACCATATTATTATGTGTAGACACCAGATAATACACCTTGCACATAAGATATCCTAAACTAAAAATATCAAAAAAACATGATAAAATAATATTAATCCCACAAAATAATATATTAAATATAAGATTATACAAAAGGGTGATGAAAAACATATCATCACTCATTTACCAACCCTCACCTACTCACATTTAATTTCTTCCACTCCACCTACCCATTGTATTTATATACACTATGGACCATGTTATCATCTCACCCCTCTATGCACATTACACATATATGAGTCACAATTGATCCATAGGGATCCAGAAAAACACACCACTTCATCAGTTCCATCAGCACCAAGAAGGAGAAGTAAGAAAAATGAATAAAATGAGGTAAATGAAGGTTCTGGAAGAAACCACAACTCTGTGCAAAGAGGTGGTTTCAGAACCACCGCCCTACAAGGGTGGCAGTCCTGAAACTGCCGCCCAGCCAGGGCAGTGGTCTTGAGATCACCGACCTGCTCAGGGTGGCAGTCCTATCACTTTTGAATAGAAAATAAGAATGGAACACAAATGGACATGAATTTGAAGAACCTAGTCGTGTCTCTTCCCCTTCCATGATCTTTCACATCCTCTAGTGCATGGGAGGACATGGGAAGGCCTATAAATGCATGAAGGTAGCAAGGAAATGGGCATTGGAAGATCCAGAGGGATCGAGAAGTAGAGTTTAATGAGAGCAGTGAGCAAGATCTCCATTGTGATTTTAGCACCAATTGTCAATAATATTTCAAGAATGGTGTCTCTAATATAGGCATTTGTTATTTTGTCATAGTTTTTTGTCTTTAATGTTATATTGTAAAGCTTTTTTAGTATTAAGAAGTTTTGTGTTAAGTTTTCAATTGTGATTAGTCAAGTCCAAAGAGAGTTGATATTGTTTAGGTTAAGTGTCAAAATTTTGTATAAATAGTGAGACAATTTCTCATCATCATCATAGTCCTTCATCAAAGATGTCAATAGTCATTAATGTTTTTCATTTTGATGTAAAATTGTCTATAGTTGGTATGTTATCAATTTCATGTCATCATTTTTGTGATTGTAAGTCATTGTAAACATTTGTAAAAAAAGGCCTCATGGATTCATTTTTGGTTGAAACTGACGTCCTAAAAAATAAACAATTTCACATTGTGGGATGAAGAGATAATAAAAAATGTGGAAATAATTTGAGCTTCATGATCACATTCTAGTGAGTTAGCAATGTCACACTGGAGGATGGAGGAAATGGAGGAAGGAGTTCGATCAACGACCTCTTGTCAATCACCAACAATGGGCCACACGAAGCTATGGTGGCATGTTTATCAGCTATGAGTTTGTTTTCAGTTCAGTGTGCTTCTATTCAGTTATACATAGTTCATGTTTCTTTATGTGGGTTGATGAATAAATGAAAACTTCACATTGTGGGTTCCATTTCCATTTTATGCTGAAATGGCTAAATTCAAGGGAAACTTCTAGTGGCAATGGTAGTTTCCAATGACTACAATTAAGAAAATTTTGTTCTTATCGATGTAATGTGAATATTTTTATAGTTTATTTGTTAGGAGATTAGTGTGTAACCTCCTAATGTAAAATTTTTGTACATAATTAAAGCACCATTGTAAGAAATTTTGTGGTTCTTGAAAAGGTTTGCAGTAGATTAGAAAACCACCATGATGGGTTCCTATTCATGTCAAGGTTTATGCTAGGATGTGGAGCTAAATAGCTTCATAGGAGCATGCATTAAAAAGTGACTGGGTTACACAGTGACCAACATCGGTCATATAGTAACTAACATCGGTCATGAAGGGACCGACATCGGTCACCTATGACCAGCATTGGTCAGGAAATTAGGAACCATCACTAGTTACCTGTGCGTGAGTGTTTTATTTAACTCATGGTAATTAGATCTAAATTTAGTATTAAAGAATATCTATCGATTGTAATTGCATGGCTAAGTGCCTTAAGTTTGTATATGCCTACATAAGCATAAAATCTAGGGTTAGAAGGAAAATTAAGAGAAGGATTGAATTAGATCCTTGATTATCCTAGATTGAGAGGATGAAGAAGAAGAGAAAGAAAAAATAGGTTACATGAAGACATATATTCCATGAAGAGGAGATGGATAAAAGGAAATGACAGGTACATCTCAATGGTGAGAAGAGGGTAACATCTTCTACTGTATTTCCTTTATATAGATATTATCTCATTGTAATGGATTGCATAGGATGCAAATCACATAGAGTTTCTTATTTTAGATCCATGTAGATCTAGATATTGTAAAGGATGGTTTCTTCATGTTTTCACATCTTATGCAGTGATGGAGAGACAAAATTACTTCATGGTGCATAGTTATAGTTGAACATATGGTAGACCTATGTGAGAGGTCTTGTTTACAGATCCATAGAGAACTTAGTCGCAGTTCAGAGATGTAGTAGTTCATGGTTATGTGAGATCTGTTGGTGGTGTTTGTAGGCATGGTTGTAGTGCACTTACGTAGATCTATTTAGATATTTTGAGGAGAGGAGATGCTCTAGGAGAGATGCATTGTACTCTTGTGTGTAAGAGTTGTTTTTTACTCTTGTTATATTATATATATGAGATCTCTATCTTTGGTGGATGTCGCCCACATTGGGTGAACCAAAATACACAGTGTGTTATGTGTGTGTACTTTGTCTTGATTTGGATTAGTCTATTTTATACTTCCAATGCTGTATATTTTGGGGAATTTTTTAGATCTTATGTGCATGATTGAGTTTTTTATTAAATCATAGCACTATTCTATAGTCCCAAATTCCTAACAACTAGTATCCGAGCTTATTTAGCTTGGTTATTTTAGAGCAAGATTTTACTTCAGTATATTGTTAGTGGTTTACTAACAAGTGTATGAGAGCAGGGTTTGTTTTACCTAATGTGAATATCACATGAAGAGATTAAATATCAAGTGGGATCTGGAAGAGTAAGTTTTTTGTAAATTACAGTGACCGATGTTGGTTAAGTGACAACCAACATCAGTAGGGTGACTGTGGTTGGTATATGGTAACCATGGTCGGTTACAAGGTGATTATGGTCGGTTACTAGACAACCTAGTTTTAAAAATAAAATCATAGATCTAAATATTCAAGAAGATGCATGGAATGTATCTTGTTTGCTGAGGTGTCCCCAATTCTTGGAGGCACAAGCATGTTGGTCAGATTGTAGATCCGGTTATTGAGGTATGGTTTTATCTTGGTATTGTGGTGCTTATATTATTTTGGTTGCACATGCATGTTTGGAATTACAGAATGAGATAGAGGAGAAATTATGCATCCTTGGTGTAATTAGATGCATGGGATTCTTAGAGAGGCATAATATAATAGCATAGAATGAATATGATGTTTCCATTAGAGAAGCATGTTCTTTAGTTGAAGATGCATTTGAGTATCTCTGTGCTGGTAAGGTGATGTATTTCATCTTAGTGTAGTTTTATTGCATGTATTATTGATGTTATGTTTTTTGTACAAGGTTGAGTGCTTCTTGAAATGAATCGATCAACACAACTATCAATTTGGTCAGAGTAAGAACCTGGTTTGGTGACCTATGCCAATATTGTGTCGTTGTGTTCACTCTAGCAGCACCGAGGTCAGTTAAGGAACTGACATCAATCACAGAGGGTAACCTATACCAGGCAGCAAACAGTGGTCGGTATCTATGACAATGAGTTTGCATAGGGTTTCTTATAGTAGAAGAGGGAATGGATGGTTCAGTGTCTTCTTTTAGAGAATCAAGTTTCTTGCATAGTGTGTACAGGTAAAAATAGTCCAGATTACTTTAATGTTTGGATTAGAAAGAAGGTGAAGTTAGCTTGGTTAGTCCAGTGATACTTTGAGTCAGATATATCTATATAATTCACATTTTATTTCTTTTGTTTGGAGAAACTGATATCATGATTGGATAATGTGCACAAATTTACATCATGTTTTTGGTTTTGTTTGAATTTTATTCCCTAGTTGTGTGGATTCTTGAGGATAGGGGTTTCTAGTCTAAGGATGAGATCCTCAATGAAAAATTATGGTAAGACATGGTTGCAGGTAATGAGAGATGTTGAGTACACATATATGGAAAGATGGAGATTCACCTACTTCACAAGAATTCCAAATTTTTTTGATGTATAAGTATTATTGGTTAAGAATGGAATCAAGTTTATATTTCTTTCATCTATATTATTTATCACTAACATATTAGCTTTTGAGCTTGGTGTTAGAGGTAGTGTATGGGATTTCATGTTCATTGGGAGCAAGCCATGGTTATTGGCATTATAAGATTGGATACATAATGCATATGCAAAGTGAGAGAAGATTGCTACTATTCAAAGTTGTAGGAGGAACAAGCTGGTTTGGGAGTGTAGTCACGACTTTGTAGGTGTTTTGAGTTTATTGAATTGTGATGTCACTTATGGTTTATTTTATGGTTCCTGGATATTCCCTAGTGAAGGTAGTTGATGGTTGATTCAGCTGGTTTTAGATGATAGAGCAATTTTCAAAGTTTGAAGGGTGAAAAATGAGAAAAATTTCTAGTTATAGAGATCGATGTTGGTTAGGATTAACCATGGTCAGTCATCTGGTAACCGGGTTGGTTATGAAACTATGGTCGGTTTGGTCAAAGGTTTGACATCAGTTTTTATTTACCATTTTAAGATGGTGCCCTTGTTTTTATTTCATCTTGGTTGGTTTGTGTAGTATGTTGATGACATGTTTGCTAGTATTTACACTATTTATTAGCAACATGGTTGTTGTTATTTATATTGATGAGCACATGATTCATATATGGCTTTGGAGTTAGTCGGTGAGAAACTTGGAGCCTTTAGAGAGCCTGATGATATGGATGGATGCATAGGTGAGTTTATACATGTGGATAAATTCTATTTTTCGAGTCTATGATGATGCAGATATTTGATTTACACATGGATGCCTTGATCATGAGTAGGGGATGTTTGTATTTCCTCTTGATTACTATGTTATTCCATGGGAGATGTTATCTACAGATGATTGTATGGAAATGCTAGTTGGTTATGTAGTTTTAGATTTGAATATTGTAGTGTTTAGATTTATTTGAGTTATGTAGGTGTTTGTGGATTGATCACCCATCGTTGCATGTAGAACTCATTCATGGTTGTTTTTACCTGGGATCTTTTTTTTCTTTCGCATATTCCAGTTTCACTTGTCTTTGGACAGTTGCATTGGTGGTTGCTTGGAGATGTGGATGGATGAAGAACATGGTTAGTTTTATAGGTATGGCTATGGTTTCAGTTAAAGCTCGGTACTTTAGTTTGAGTGGGAGCTCTTGCAGGTGTGTTAGTCATGATGGCTTGGTTGCAGGAGAGGATTAGTGTTATGATTTAGTGGGATCTTGATGTATGGATATCTCAGTTATCATAGATTAGTACTATCTTCATGCAGGTATATGGTAAGGTACGGGTTTGTTATCTTCATTTTAGAAGATGGTTTGATCTTCATGGTTTTTTTTTAGAGAATTGTTGAAGGAAATAATAGATGGTCTTCACGGTGTGTTAAGGATGGTGATGTACATGTATAGGTACAGATATAGAGGTTATGTAATTTATCTCCAAGTGGGATATTGTTAGGATGTGGAGCTAAATAGCTTCATAAGAGCATACATTACAAAGTGACTAGGCTACATAGTGACTGGCATCAGTCAGAAAGTAATTGACATTGGTCATGAAGGGACCGAAATTAGTCACCTATGACCGACATCGGTCAGGAAATTAGGAACCATCATCGGTTACCTGTGCGTGAGTGTTGTATTTAACTCACGAGAATTAGATCTAAATTTAGTATTAAAGCAGATCTATCGATTGTAATTACATGGCTAAGTGCCCTAAGTTTGTATATGCTTATATAAGAATGAAATCTAGGGTTAGAAGGTGAATTAAGAGAAGGATTGAATTATATCCTTGATTATCCTAGATTGAGAGGATGAAGAATAAAAGAAAGAAAGAACAAGTTATATGAAGACAAAGTTTCCATGAAGAGGATTTAGATATAAGGAAATGTTAGGTACATCTCAATGGTGAGAAGAGGGTAACATATTCTACTATATTTCCTTTGTATAGTTATTGTCTCATTGTAATGGCTTCCATAGTATGAAAAGTACATAGAGTTTCTTCTTGTAGATCTACATGTTGGTGAGATCTTATATTATAGATCTATGAGATCATATTGTATTGTTGATACATGTAGATCTAGAGATTGTAGAGGAGGTTGTCTTCATGTTTGCACATGTTATGTAGTGATGGAGAGACAAACTTACTTCTTGGTGCACAGTTAAAGTTGTACATATGGTAGACCCATATGAGATGTCTTGTTTGCATATCCACAAAGAACTTGGTAGAAGTTAAAAGATGCAGTATTTCCTGGTTATATGAGATCTACTAGTGGTGCTTGGAGGCACGGTTGTAGCACACTTATGTAGATCTATTTAGAGATCTGGAGGAGAGGAGATAATCTTGAAGAGATGCATTGTACTCTTGTAATAAAGAGTTGGTTTATACTCTTGTTATATTATATATATGATATCTGTATCTTTGGTGGACATAGCCCATATTGGGTGAACCACAGTACATGTTGTGTTATGTGTGTGTACTTTGTCTTGATTTGGATTATTTTATACTTCCACAGCTGTAGATTTTGGGGAATTGTTTAGATCTTGTGTGCATGATTGAGTTTGTTATTAAATCATAGCACTATTCCGCAGTCCCAAATTACTAACACTTTATTGTAGGATTATCTAAATCCCATAAAAGGTTGAGAATTTCTCTTTTAATTTACATCAATGTCATGAACCATGAAGATGTTAGATTAATTAAGTATATTACATTATTTTTTATTTATAGTCAGTTTTACCAGTCGGTTATACTGACATGGTAGGTGGAAGGTTACTCACGTTAGGTGGTGGGTTATACATGGTAATTAAGCTAAAATGTGATTTATGTGCCTAATCTAAATGCAAGATTGTAATAAATAAATGAAGTAGCAGTAAATAAATGATGCAATTAAATACATAAATATACCAAAGAAAACTAAACAATAAATAATGAAACATTAATTTGCAAAGAAGGGTAAGATGCCTTAGTTGATTCATCAAGTTTTGGAAAGTGCACAGTGTTGGAAAATAGAGAAATGTAAAGCACTGACCGTCACATTGGATCCCATAGAATTGCATAAATGGAGGATTGGACTAGACAGGGGTGTGTGGAGAGGGACAGGGGTGCCCACGAGCACTTGGGTACTGATTATGGGCGTCTTGGTATGTGGAAATGATCATAAACCCAAATTCTCAAGGTCACAAGATGTTAGATAATGCTCACAATTTTTCACTAAGGACTCACAAAATTATTGCTAAGGTCACAATAAATCGATAAATAAGTATAGACATGCAAAACCCTCAAATAGACATCAAATCCTAAAAAAGAAAGATGCAAAATGAGGGGTTAGAATGTCCTCAGCCGTTACAATGGTGAACTTATAATTAAGAATTGCACTACATCTCAAACCCAATATATTTCTTTACGTGTGTGTGTGTGTGTGTAATCCTACCCTAATTTTCTCTTGTACCAGTCACACATGGATAGTGAGCAAGTGACTAGATGTAAAATGTAATAAATGTGTGAATGGAATATAATGAACTACAATCCTATGAAGTGTGATGCAAAAAATCAACCCTTGTGTCCCTTATGATGGAACTAGATGGATACAATGGAGCTCTTAGATGCTTTGATGAATGTAGCCTTAGGTGGAGATAGTAGATGCTTAGTGCTTGGTCCCATATTATGATCACATAACTTTATATCTATATGATTCCTTCGCTTGAATTTTGTAATCAACCATGAAAATGCCGACTACCAATAAGATAATATCCTCAAACAGATAGAAAGGAACCAAAAAGTGAGAGTAAATTACAAAGGGGACAGAAGCACCCAGAGCGGATGAGGGCACCTAGCGCTGGCATTCTAGTTGGGAGCTAGTGCCCAAGATGACAAATGTTGAAGAGTAACAAGGTATACTGAAAAAGTAAGGGTGAAATACTGAAAGTAACAATAGAAAGCAAAGAAAGGTGGCCAAAGACATGGGTTAATTAGTAGTTTTCTTACGTAGGAATCACATGAATAGTAGTATGTAATCATGACTAGATAATTACCCAAAGTGTGTGATTTTATATCTACATTTTCCTCCATTTTGTGTTGGTGAGTAGAAAGATCAGTAACATAAAGTAGATAGAGATGCGTACCTTATATCCATGTAGATCGATGTAGGAAACATGTCGAGGGACTAGGAAAAGTGTGGAGTGATAAAAAATGTGAAGTGTGGATGCTAAGGAGGAGAAAGTACAAAAATTGATGAAAGTGAACCTAGGGTAGAAAATGCATGTGTAGGTGTCATGATGTACATGTTGCCAATGTCAACGTGTGTGATGATGTTGTTTTTTTTTGTGGTGATGTTGACTACTTATTCCCATATGGAAGGACCTATAAAAGATAAGCTGAGAAGTAGTCAAATATGCATGTATATGATCAAAATATGTAAAAAGTGTGTAAGGAAAGTAAGTAAAGTGTGAAAAATGTGAAAAAGGAACATGTGCACCTAATCCGTGATGAGAAAAAGGGTGTAGAAAGGGTCCTAAAGATGATGTCGATGCATGATTTTTTTGGGTGATCTCACACCAGTGTAATGGAAGAAGTGTAGGGAGAACTATCTGGTGTCATCCACCAACATTTAATTATTTCCCGCTATGTAAAAAACCACTACAGATGGCATGTATGTGTTAAGGACTCTTTTCCCTATAAAATCAACTATGTAAATGCATAATGCTAAAGAACTCTCTACCCTATCAAAATCCTTTGTTACATGTCGAGGAAATGTTTAATTTCCCCCTTATACTAGCATTCAGGGAAGGTCGATGTGTACTAAGGACCCAATTCTGATTTTTAGCCATGTCAACTAACACTATGTTTTACCAGTACCATCTTGTTTATAACTATGTATGGAGTGAATGATTCAAACATATGATGCCCCCCTTCATTTGGGGTGCATGTGACGTTGCTAAAGGAGTATGTGGCCCAAAAGAGGAAAAACCGTTGTGTTGAAATGTGTCCTGAAGGGGGAAGGGAATGAGCTTGGTAGAAAGCAAGACACATGCAAATAAGTGGCTAGGAAAACAAGTGTTAGTATAATAAAAGAAAAACAATCATGTAAAATATGAAATGTAAGTTACACAAACAATGTATAAGCTAAGACACAAACATAAGACAATGTAGACCGTGAAAAGTGGGTTACAAACATCAGACATCACTCACAATGTTGCAAGACAATCAAGTCCATAGTGGCCACAAACAATAAAGTGCACACACGAGATAAAGGGAAAAACCCACAAACAAGAGAATAAAAAGATCAAGTAATGACAAATAATGTAATAGACAACCATAGAATCAAATAGGCATGCAAAACAAATGTTGCACATGAAGCACCCATTAGCATGTTAGAAAGATAAAAATTATGTCAAGGTATGTATAATTTGATAAAGTAAAGGGCTAAGAACAAAATGAAATGATATGACCTGTAGTATACAAAATTGGATGCCTCCAAGAACCATTGTGGGACTGGTAATAGGTATTCCACCAAGCATCTATGTTGCACGTAATAGATCTATAGAATCAGTGATCACAACTAGAAAATAAAGTGAACGTGCATGTTTGAATGATAAAGATACTGACATACAAGATATCTATCTAGCATGTGTAATAATATGAACATGTAAAATCATAAGTAAGAAAGATTAAATGCAACCAAGATATGTAGTATGATGTGAATGGTATGGAATGGAATGTAATGTGAATGATAGGAGTAGTGTGCCCCCCGAGTGGATTTAATTTATTTATGCCCCCTAAACAGTCAAGAATAAACCATAAACAAGATTGCATCACTAGGAAATGGTTTGAGATGTGTGCAGAAGAAATATGGTGATTCTAAGGTATCATGCAATGTGTAGGATTGAATACGAAAAAGTAAAATCGATCAGGTGGTAAAATGTGTGATTATTTATGCTAAAGCGTATATCACTAAACGTGTGAGAAATATGTCCAAAAATCATGATGATTTAGCATAAAGTGTATATCATGATATGTATGGATAAGGTGCTAGAAAGAGGTGATGATTTAGCCTAAAATCATATATCAAAAAATGTGTTAGTAAGGTTATGGCTAAGAATGTCACATGGTATGATAAGAATATTGGTTTCTCAAACATATGAGAGTGATGAGGTCCATTTAATTAGTAAACCCTCAATAGTTGAGTATGCACTAAGGGACTAAAGTGTGTCTTTGGGTAGTGAGTACAACGGGTATAATTATATATAAGAAATATGCAATGTGAATGTGTATGGTGAGTAAAATGCAAACTGGGTGATATATGGTGTAATAAGAGACTGTCGAATGTGTAAGAGGCATGTTGTGTGAGATGTGTAATGTGTAGTGTCTATTATGCAGTGTGTGAGTTTCATGTGTATATAATTCCCTCAACATTCAAGTGTGAAGCATAGCACTAGAGTGCGTCATCGAGAAGTGAGGTGAAAAAAGTCATCTACTAGAGATTAAATGGTCATGGAGTAGTGGAAACACCATTAGGACCATGTGATGGTGGTAGAAACATATCTTGGTTATTGGTAGGAGTAGTTTTTTTACGAAAAAGAATTAGAAATGGAAGTGGATTAGGATGGGGAGGAATCTTGATTGGTGGTAACTTAGGTGGGATTCATAACGTTGTAGAAGTCTTGATAGGAGAAAAAGGTGGACTGATTTTGAGAGGCGGTTGCATATTTTGACTTGGTAATGTCATAGATGACTTAGTAGGATGGGGTGTTGGACTGATTCTTAATGGAGGTTTCTTAGATGGCACTTGATTTTCCATACAAGGAACTTGAGAGGTGATGGCATGGTGTTCATTAGACATAGATGAATCAGATTTAGGAACTCATTGGGATGTAACAATTTTAGATGGGCTTGCAATAGATTGTCGTGAAACAAATGAGATAAAATCCTGATGCTCAAGATGTTTGATTCTTCATCGTAAAGCATAGTAGTCATTGTCATTATGTCCATTGATTCAATGATAATTTCAATATGTACGACCTTGATATTTTACATTTTGGTAAGGAGGATAGCCTTGAATAGATGGTAAAGTGATCAATTGATGACTTAATATCTCAGTAAGAATGTCATATTTCCTAGCATTATGACCAAACATGAGAGGTTATGGTAATGGAAAGACTTGAGGCTCACTAATATAAGCGCATGTAGAAGACATAGAATGAAGAAGGGATGTATAAAAAGAAAAAACATGATCCTGAGAAGTTTCCTTAAGTTGTTGGATTTCATATTTGGTAGATGTAATCATGGATTCCATAGCCTAAAATTTGTCTTGAATTAAAGAATGCAAAGCTTGAATTGAGTCCAACATGGATTTATTAGATGAAGGATCACTAATACTAAGGTCGTCATATAGCCGATATAAAATAACACTCACTTGATGCTGTGGTGTATCACTAGGGAGATACATGGTGTCTAGTGATTTTTTCAGAACATCCTGGTAGTCGGGAAGCATTTTAAGTAAATCAGAAAAGGTAATTTTATGACCCATGATATAAGAATGATGAGGATCCAAGTGTATTCGAATGAGATGGGTTCACCAAAATTATTTAGATAAAATGTGATTTATGTGCCTAATATAAATGCAAGATTGTAGTAAATAAATGAATTAGCAGTAAATAAATGATGCAAGGAAATAAAAAAAATACCAATGTGAACTTATCAATAAATAATGAAACACTAATGTGCAAAGAAGGGTAAGATTCCATAGTTGATTTTTCGAGTTCTAGAAAGTGTATAGAGCTGGAAAATAGAGAAATGCAAAGCACTAACAATCGTACTAGAGCTTATAAAATTGTAGAAATGGAGGAATGGACTTCACAGGGGCGCCTAAAGAGGGACAAGGGTGCCTGCAGGTGCCCGGGTACTAATTATAAGTACCTAGGTCTATAGAAATGATCAAAAAATAGAATTAAAAAGGTCATAATATGTTCATTGATACTCTCCTTTTATCATTACAGATTCACACAATGATCACCAAGGTCACAATAAACCCACAAAGAAGTATAGACCTGCAAAACCATCAAATAGACATCAAATTTAAAAAATAAAGATGTAAAATGAGGGGTCAAACTGTCCTCATCTACCACAATAGTGGACTTATAATTGAGTGCTACACTACATATCATGCCAATGTATTTCTCTATGTGTGTGTGCAGAATCATGCCCTAGGTTACTCTTGTGTCAGTCATACTTGGATAGCAAGAAAGTAGCTAGATGTATAATGTAATAAATGTTTGCATGGAATAGAATAAACTTCCCTCCTCTAAATTTTGACATAGAAAACCATCCCTTGTGTCCATTTTGATGGAGCTAGATGGATGTAATGAAGCTCTTAGATGCCTTGATGGACACAACCTTAGGTGGAGATAGTAGATGTTTAGTGCTTGGTCCCTTATTATGATCACATAAATTTATATTTATATGATTCCTTCACTTGAATTCATAATTAACCCCGAAAAGGCCGACTACCAAAAATATAAGATGCTCAAATGGCTAGAAAGGAACCAAAAATTGAGAGTAAAATACAAAGGGGACATGATCACCCAGAGGGGACGAGGGTGCCTGGCGCTAGTGTCCTAGCTGGGCATTGGCGTCCTGGCTGACAAATGTCAAAGAGGAAAAAAGGAAAACTAAGCAAGTAAGGGTGAAATACTGAAAGTAACAATAAAAAGAAAAGAAAGGTGGCCAAAGACATGGGCTAATTAGTAATTTTCTTAATTAGGAATCACATGAAATGTAGTACATGATCAGGACTAGAATATTACCAAAAGTGTGTGATTTTATGTCTAAACAAGGTTTTCCTTGAACCTTTTCTCCCTAGAACCATTTTTCCATATGTATAAATTTTTTTTCTTTCTTTGTATATTTCAATCAATATAAAACCTACTCATATAAAGTATCATTGGTTTCAAAGCAGTGTGATATGGAGGAGGAATATTTCATTAGATGTGAGATTTGGTGACTGTTGGTAGAAGTGACTTGTGTGAGGAGAGACTAAGAATTGGATCCTGTGACTTATTTTGTCATATTTTGAAGCATGGGAAAGGTGAAACATCAAAAACCTGATTTCTGTTGTTTTAACGTGACAACAAAATACTTGTGTGGAGACCTCCATCTGCTCAATAATTCAAAACAATTTACATGGTGAAGGAGACAACATGTTTGGCACAAGTGCATAAGGTGAAAATGTGCCTATTTTTGGCATAGCCAAGCTATCCAAAACATTATGTCTTTTGTTTTTTCCTGTTTTTTTTTTTCCCAAATCTACGTGGCATGTTCTTTTTCTATAAAAGAATGTTATAGCGTGGTGAAGGACCTAGTGCGGTGGTTTTGGATCAACCTCTTATTGCATGGAATTTTTTTCATCTGATTAGGAGTGGTGTCATATGCTAAATTAAAGGATAACATCTTTGACCAGAGGTGACAACAAGAAGCATGGAAATGACATGAAGAGGTGAATTTTCCAGCATGTTGTATGAAGATGAAACAGTGTTTTGAGCAATGTCAACCCCCAATTTTTTTTATTTGATGTTAAGTTCTTGAAAGGGCCTAATTATGCCACCTAGATTATGAAGATGCACACAATTATTTAGGTTGAGGAGCTTTGGGAACTCGGCACTGGAAAATATTCTTGTCCCAGCGATGTATATGAGAAAACAAAGTATGACAAGGCCAGTCTAAAATCCTTGATGTTGATCACTCTCAGCATTTTTGATGAGGTGTGACCACACATACATGATGTGATGACATCAAAGGAGGCCTGGGATACTATCTCCACCATCTATGAAATGAAGAACTTTACAAATATCCTTCATCTCCAATCAAATCTTATTGCATTGAATATGAAAGAAGGTGAAAAAGTAGAGGAATTCTTGTGTCATGTGGAAAAACTACAGGAAGAGATTGTAGCGCTCAGAGAAGGTGAAATACATGGTGCTTATGCCTCTCATATTGAGATCTCTTCATTCCTAGTTCAGGAAATACATCACCACATTGAGCATAAAAAAATGGAAAAAGAGGTGACCTTTACCGAATCAGTTAACTTTATATAACATGAAGAGGCAATCGAGATAGTGCACAAAGAGTTTGAAGAAAAAGCATTGATCTCAAGATAGTAGAAGAGTCACAAGCCTCACAAGGGAAAACAAGAGAAGAAATCACAGAAGCAGCCCCATAAGCAAAAATAGAAGAATATTTTTTAGAAATTAATTCGATGGTGTCATATCTGCAACATGAATATGCACGACACTGTGAACTGTTAGTATAATTTCCTCACTGGTGGTGCAAATTAACTCATAGAAATCAATATGTTACTCACTAATCCACATTCATTTATTCATCAGACCTAGGGATGTTGATACAGAGTATTTTTCATGTGTTGGAATTTTCCTAAACCTCCCTAAACCATTACCACACTATAGAGTGTTCTGAGACCTTTCCGACGGTATGCAGTACTCTAGAAAGGGAGTCTGAATGTAAACGTTATCGCAGGTCAAATATGTGGTTTGAATATGGTCAACAATGGTCAACTAGAGAATAATGCGTGGACACTTGGCAATTTTTGCAGAAGGTGAAAAAGGTTAAAATTTGGTTTTTACCTCTAGTATTTGACATATGAGGGAAAAATTAGTGGGCCCCACTATTTCCTAGATGGGGACCCTCCTCTTTTGTTGGAGGGGTGCCTTTGCTGCCTTTATTCACATTACTATTATCATTTTTAAAAATTTATATGCCTTTTATTCCTAACATTTCCCATGTGGGATTATTGTTTGGAGAATTCATATTCTTCCTTATAGGACTATATTATGCATTACTGAGCTGGGGTGAGTTATTACTAACTCGGTGGGTTGATCAACTCCCCACCAATTTGATCACATTTTATCCACAATTGTTCAAGTTTATTTGGATATGGATCAAGGTGGCTTATCCCCTATTATCTTTTCTAATGACTCAGACTTATTATTAGGCAGTCAAACCATATAGCTTGGCAATTATCATCTTGGCATTTTCCACATATATCTCGGAGGCCTTTTAAAACAATGCATAATCCATACACTTAGACCGGTCTGACTTCACATTGTTCGGCGGTTCATCAAATGACTCATCTAGTGGGAAGTCCGAAGTAATCATCGACCCATTATTTTGCACAATGTGGAATGCATAGGTGCCACATCGACCAAGGCACAATGAATACCCCTCAATGCACGTAGTCAACACTGCATAACTCGATGTTCATAGTGGAGTTAGTAGGCTATCCATAGCTGAATGGGGTGGAAAAATCCAACGTGTGGTCAAAATCCACGAGGTAATAGGCATTCACACCTATTTTTAAACATAAAACCCTCCAAGTGCATGGTCAATGTGGGATATACCCACTCCAATGCAAAACTATCAGTGGCAAAAATGTAGGAGGATTTTTTGAACTGGTGACCACCCCACTCAAAAGTACACCACTCCAACCGAGTCACCTGGAGGTTCAGTCGGGTTATTAAAAGAGCTCGGTGAATTTTATAATAACACAGTTCTAGGTCTATGGGGAGAACCAAAAAGGGAGCATATTGCTTCAAGCTCAATTTTGAGGCACCTAGGGTTAGAATTTGGACTCAGTGTAAAAATTAAGCTTGCTCATAATTCCTCGAGGAATTCCAAAATGTAAGTTTTTTCTCTGTAGTGTTTATAAATCTCCATTTTAGGCATTTTTTGGTCACATTTGCAAGGGGATCACACTGTGGAGGCACTGTAGGAGCCATGGATTGACTTTGGGATAGTTTCTGATATTGTGTAGAGTTCCATGAGTCTTAGATCAGCTCATTTGCAAGTATAATGGTCTATTTGTCATTATGGAAGGGTTAATTGTAATTATTTGGGAAATAATAGATCGATTATCTTTTTGAGAATCTAGAGACGTATCCTTCGGGGGAACTTCGTTATCAAACTTGTGTTGTGGATTTGATTTTGGATTTGGATGAATTTTTTGATCAGATAAAATTAGTAATAGGTTTTAATTATTTTAATTAACCAATCAATCATTAAAAATGGGAAAATGAACTCAAGATTTCAGTGAGTATCCATAATCCACAAATGTACATTTTAGTGTGGTGAATGAAATTCAGATTGAGGTGCATCATTTTAATGGAATTAATAAATTTTGGAGCTATAGAGCCATAAAATTGTTGTTAAATACCCCAGATCCTTGGAAATGTTTATGAGTGAAAATTTACCTCACCCATTTTCATATCAAGTTTGGTATCAGAGAAAGTATCAACACTTGTAAACTTACTAATCTTCGAGAAAGTTCAGTATCAGAGCTGGTTTTAGCTCAATATTTTACTTCCAATTTAATCTGATTAACACAGATTTCTTCATTTGGTGTAATTATTTCACTGATGTAATAGGTACAAATGCACTATGGAAAGTTATAGATTTTTTCAAATGAGGCATCAGGTTGAACTATCAGAAACTTCATCCACCAAACCATCCAGAGTATGGTAAGATAGGTTGGAGTCAAGGTAAATGAAGTTTTGAACCATGGTTTTTAAATAAACCTCTATCCATTGTTGAATCACTTATGAGTCTATTTAGTTTTGATATGGAGAATGTAGGCTCATGTGAGTTTGATAGTTTTGTTTTACATGCTTTCAACAATGTAAACTATTCAGTGTAATTTTGTGGATTTATGGTGTATGATGAAAGAATAATTCACATGTTTTTTTAATTACTTTGAATTTGGAAATTGGGGTCACCTGTAAGAGGATCTAGGAGACAGGTTAAAAATGCTCAGATTTAACTGCTTACTTTTTAAAAGGATGGTAATATACCACTTTCAATTTTTAGCAGTAGTTATGAAGTTTCAGTGGGCATGTCATGAATGATGTCTAATTTTGGAATTCATTTTGATTATTGTTATTAAATTTATTTGTGTAAATCTATTGCAGGTAATATATAAATAAACTGTGTCTTCACAGGGTAATTGCACATTCATAACAACCCTTATTTTTAGGGTGTTTATTTGTGACTACTCTATGTAGGTACTGTAGACACCTATAATTTAACCCAAGAAATTTAAATAATTAAATTATGATAATTATCCTCTTTCCCACGAATTTATGACATATCATCAATATAGAACACCTCCTCTTATATCACTGTTAATTAACGACATTACGCTAGTCAACTCTTTTGTCCAACCAATGCACCAATTAACGACCTTCCATTAATCATCTCCCCTTTCTATCTAGATTAATTAATTAATTATAATTAATTAAGACCCCCTTTGTATATATACTAATTAATTATTATTAATTAATTAGCTTCCTCTTCCATTAAATCAATAGATAATCCTTTATTTGATTAAATCCCTCTCATAGTCTAAATCATGTTGACTATTCCTCTAAAAATCTGCTATAAGCTTGCACACCTATTAATTAATCACTTGGAACAATTAATAAAGCCCCTCAAACCCCATGGGTCAATAAAGGACAAACTAAACTCGCATAAGGTTGACTCAACCTTTTCTAAACCTCTCCTATCCACAACTAACCAACCTCTCCATTTATCCCACATGAAGGAGGATGTAGAGATTCTTCTATCCATTGGGCTATATAAAGAGCCCTCCTCCTACCTTTACACTTACACCTACTCCTTGATAAAAAAAAGTGAGCATATAGTAATACACTATAGCCATTTTACCATCTTTGAGAATTCCTCCATTAGAGTGGAGATAAGCATCATCCTTTTGCATTCAAACAATCAAGTTAGTGTTGTGAAGAAAAATGGAGTTAATCAAGAAATTCCTAATAATACATGGCTTGATGAACCTCCATCTTTGATCATCTTGGATCAATAAACCACTATCTCCTTTTGATAGCTAAAAGATCTACATAGGTCTAGTTTATCGATTTAGCTTTCTAAAGAGTAGAGAAATAAATGTTAGTATGTTAGCTTGAGGTTTATTTTCAATATTCTAATGCTTAGTATTAATGTTTATTACTTTTTTATCTCTTAGCATGATGATGTATTGATATTTATTTAGCTTTTTTGTAGGACTACTAGGTGTTAGTTCTAATTCTCTTGACTTAGCTATCAAATTCATGCATACATATGACACACCCGGTATGCATTGTGTTCGCAACTTCATCTATAATTGCATTGTGTTCACACCTTCGAAGAGGTTATTGAGAAGGGAATTAAAATAGAGAAATCCCATTTTGCTAAAGGAACCATTAAACCTCATTCTAAAGATAGCCAAACTACAAAACCTATGGAAAAGCTGAAAATATCAACAAAAACAAGAACATGGTGGGAGACGGAATCATAGATTCCAAATGCATACAAATGGTTCATATTGGTCAACCTTTTAAATTGACCAAAAGACCTATTCAACCACCACCTAAATGTATAATGTTCACTCCACTCAATGAGCCTTTTTCGGTCATATTTAAACAATTGGATGCATATCACATGGTGACTTATCCCACGACACAACCCTTTGATGACAATGCTTCAAAACCATCATGGTACAAAGAGCATGGCTATTGTGAATTACATCGTGTCAAGGGGCACAAAAAAAAATGTCTAAAACTTCATCACTACATCTAAGACCTCATCGATAATGGGGAGATAAAAGTGGACAACCCAGAAAAAACTCAGACACCTAACGAAAAGATGGGAATATAGAAAGAACCATTCCCTAAACATGGTAATTCAGATGAGCCAAATTTGCATCGAGGAGAGTCATCTCAGAGTTAGAAAGCGGAAAATTATCTATATACCAATAAATAAAATAGTCAGTATGATTCTCTCAGTGGGTGTATCTACTCCCTTAATGACCATGTGAACACCATTTAGATCAAGGGAAAGGACTACACTACAATAACAAGGTGCACCCACCTCACAATTCCTGAACCCTCTCTGTTGACCCCGTAAAATGGTAGGTACAACCTTTTAGAACAGCTTGAAAAGACATCTACCAAGATTTCAATCTTGGATATCCTCAAAATATCAAATGTACATAAGGACATTTTGTACAAAACTCATCAAGGGTCAGGAGTGCCACTAGAAGTAGATCCTACACATCTTCAGGCTACGATAGCCAATATTGTCAAAACTGAGCATATTTCCTTTAATCATAGGGATATCCCTATTGAGGATCCAACACATAATCTCCCCTTATATATTGAGGTATTAGTCACCCGCCGAAAGATAAAATGGGTGCTTTTGGACAACGGATTAGGGTTGAATATATGCAAATTAAAATTAGTTACGTAATTGGGACATATAGAATAAGACCTCGAGTCCCAAATCATTATCATAGCTACTTACAAAAATGCGGAAAGGGAGTCTACTGGCACAATCAAATTACCCATGGAAGTTGGACCCACTTTTCATCACATGAAGTTTCATGTCTTGGACTTGGAACTCCCATACAATATGCTTCTTGGCCGACCATGGATTCATGCCATGCAGGCTGTGTCATCGACGTTCCATCAATACATCAAACTGAAACACAGAGGACACACTGTTACAATACAAAGAGATCTAGAGCCCTTCACTCACTATAGAGTTCTCAATATTTTTGTGCATAAGGGTGCCTATACGTGTCCCTCTGCTGATATAGTTGTTCCTCTTCAATTTGAAGCCATGCAGTCCTAAATATACTCAAATTCCATAAGTTCTTTCACCCGTGATGCTTCTACATCAACTTCCCCTTTTGATTCATGGGATATGAAGGTTCTGGAATACAGTTGTGGGTAGTATAATGTGTAAAAATATCTTTTAGTTTTAGACCTCTCATTGTCACCTAAAACTAGAGGCTGACCCAACTATCATTTTAGATGGCCTAGAGATGAGTGCACTATTGTGTCATTTTTACCTGGAGGGTTTCTCACTGAAGAGAAATTGTTGGACCCACCTATGAATTGGGTCTCAGAAGATACTCAACCAACTTGCTACTAAATCTCTAGGTATGAGAATTCTAAATGAATGATGTATTCCATGGGATACAAAGGTCTAGGATGTGGAAAGAATGAACAAGGACCAAGAGAACTAGTTCCTCTCCCACATTTTAAGACAAAAAGGTACAACATTGGCATTCAACCCTATGGATCACACCCCAAAGATCAAGCTGAAACCTACTCCGAGCATGGAGATAGCTCTGATTATTTAGATAGCGATACAAATTCCCACTATAGCCAATACAAGGATCTTGCCTCCATGAACCTATTTATGAATATTGTTGTCCTCACCATAACCCCTACTAAACCTAAAATTGACCTTATTTACCATTTCCTTGTCTAATGGGACCAACAACGTCATGTGCCATTAGATCTCTTTGAAAATGATGAAGCCATTGTAGAATTCATATGCATTCAAGATACAATTCCAATTAGAGACCATAAGAAGGGTTTTTACATTGACTTAGATACCTGCATGTAATTTGGAAAGGAAGATGAGCTTCGTGGTCAGCAAAACTTGAGAAAATTCGAGGGTAAAATTTCCAATGAAAAGCCTCGACAAAAACAAAAATCCAAGTCACATAGTGAAAACATATTTGAGGCGTTGGTTGAAAAACAAGTAAAAATATCAATGGACAAGAAAATTGACCATGCCAAGGGTGAAAATATCATAGAGACGCCCTTGGAAGAAGATCTCAACCTCCCTCTTGATCCTACTCGTATGAAGGATTTGTCAAAAATGCTAGTCAAAGAAACCATCGATGTGAATGTTGAAACAAAAGATGATCCAAATATAGTCAAAATAGGAGCTTCACTCTCGGCATGGGAAAAAAAAACATTCACCATGATTTTGTGGGAATTTGCATATGTATTCGCATGGTCCTATAAGTATATGTTGGGCTTGGATCCAAATTTGGTAGTGCATAACCTAGCAGTGAATGCAGATGCCAAGCCCATTAAAAAAAACTTATAAAAATGCATCCGTGGGTGGCCCTTCCAATTAAAGAAGAGTTAGAAAGATTGTTAGCAGCGGACTTTATTTGACCTATTGATTATTCAGAATGGATATCAAACATTGTCCCCATACAAGAGAAACCTGTTGGGATAAGAATCTATACGAATTTTAAAGATATTAATAAGTCATGTCCAAAGGATGATTTCCCATTACCAAATACTGATATGATTGTTGATTCAACTGTAGGATATGAAATGTTATCACTTATGGATGGATTTTTAGGCTACAATCATATCAAAATCACAAAGGAGGATCAATACAAGAAAACCTTCACAACCTCCTAAGGAAATTTTTGTTATCAGGTAATGCCTTCTGGCCTTAAAAACACATGAGAAAATTATCAAAGGGAAGTGACCATGATTTTCCATGATATGATTCATGACATCATGGAAGACTATGTGGATGATATCCTCTGGAAATCCAAGACAAGAGAAGATCACCCTGAGATCTTGCGGAATATATTCAAGTGCCTGCGGGAATACAAAGTTAGATTAAATCCTAAGAAATGTGTGTTTGGCGTACTATCAGGAAAGTTACTACGATTCATTGTATCTCGAAGAGGGATTGTGGTAGACCATGCTAAAGTTACTTCCCTTACTGAAATTCCTCCTCCCAAAAACATCAAACAACTGCGCATCTTGCAAGGAAAGATACAGGCCATTCATCGCTTCATTTCCCAACTTGCCGATAAGTGTCATTCATTCAATCACCTACTTAAAAAGGATGTTCTTTATTTGGGGACATGCCTCCAACTCCTGGTGAACCACTTCTACTATATATTTCTACCATGTAATTCGTTATTGGTACTTTTCTCGCCCAATATGACCTTGGCCATAAAGAAAAAATTATGTACTATCTTAGTCATACTCTCATTACTTACGAGCTCAACTACCCTCAGAATGAAAAAGCTTGTCTGGATGTAGTTTTCACCTTCCAAAAACTTCACCATTACCTGTTGAACACTAAAACCAAGCTTATATCCAAAGTTTACCCACTTAAGTATCTGTTGTCAAAACCTGGCCTTACAGGTAGAATGGATAATTGGATTATTCTACTAAGTGAATTTGACATTGATTATGTGCATAAAAATCAGTAAAAGGGAAAGTAATCTCCGACTAGTTATGATCTGGAGGATTTTTCACTATGAAAATTTTCCCTAAACTTCCCTAAAATTGGACCATGCTGAAGGGCTTATAGAGACCTTTCCGACGGTATGCTGAACTCCAGAAACAGAGTCCGTATACAAATTCTATCGCCGGTCGAAGATGGGCCTCCAAACGGGTCAACTCTGGTCAATAGCTCAACCAGTGGACCAATGACAAGGTGACACGTGGCAGTAGGTGATGAGGAAAAATGGATGGTACTGTAATGTTTCAAAATTAGTTCCATGGTATAGAGCTCATCGCAAGTTTTTCGACGCATTTTGAATGGACCAAATCTGAGTTCGTATGCGAAAGATATGCATAGTCAAAGTTGCGGTCAAATGATGACGTGGCACACTCTAACGTGGACAAATGGCAGGTTTGTAGTGGATTTAGATTTTAAAATAATAATTTTAAAAATCTATTTAATCCATTCCATGTGAATAAATTCAAATCCCATGGTATAAGGAGGATTTTGTGGCCAAAAAAGCTATTTTAAGGCTTATCTTATCTCTTTCCCACCAAACGTGGGGTCAATGGCTAAATTGGGCTCCTAAACCTATGGAAGGGGGATTTGAACCTTTTCAAAAATAGTAATCAGCCTTCCCAAGCTGCCACTTTTTAGCAAGTGATAGAGAAGGAGATCACATCTATTTAAAGGGAAGCTTTTGGTAGGTTGAAAAGGGGGACAGCCAAGGACCAGTTTGCAGAGATCCCAATTTTCGAGGCACTTATGGTCCGAATTAGGACTTGGTGTAAAAATGAAAGTTGTTAAAAATTCTGAGATATTTCCAGAAAGGTAACTTTTGTTGCATGAAGTGCTATATATTTTTCTTTTCAGGCGTTTTTCCATCACAGTTTCACAGAACAGGCATGAGGGGCAAGTAGAGATCTATATTTTGCATCCACTTCTGATCCGAATCAGACCATGAAGTAAAAAGGGAAGTTTTTAATAATTTCCTAAAGTTTCCAGAAATGTAAACCTTATTTTTATAGGTTTTTTATATTTCAAGTTGTAGAATTTTTTTGAACGTATTTGCACAGGGAACAAACAAAAGAAATACTGTAGGAGCCACAGATGAACTTGGGAATGATTATGGTAAATTGCAGAATTCCATGAGGTTTGAATCAGCTCATTTGCAGGTATAAAGGTCTTTTAAGTCAAGATTGAAGGGATATTGTACTTCATTAGACATTTAATGGATCAATTCACTTTTTGTGAATCCAGAGATGTAGCCTTCGGGTGAACTCCGTTATCAATTTCTTGTTTTGTGGATTTGTGCATTTCAGTTTTTTAAAGCTTTTTATCAGTTAAAATTCATCATTGGATTAATTTTATTAATTTATAAAATAAGTATAAAACTGGAGTAAATGGATTGAAGGAACTTTCAGTATCCATAACCCACAACAAGATTTGAATACACTTATCATCTTAGATTCAAATGTCAGTTTGAGTGTATGATTAAAAATCAACTGTGAAGTAAAATGGATTTGTATTAGATTCAAGTGATTCATTTAAAGTTGAAAAATCAGATTAATTGGTATTTTTGGAAGAGTTGAGGATTTGGGTTTCAAGACACCTAAAAATTGGATCAAATTAACTCAAGATCAAAGTTGAGTCTGTAAATTTCAAAATCTGGAAATTTTCTAAGTACTTCAAAAATAAATAAATAAGTACCATTTTCAGATCAAGTTAGCAGAAGCACCATTACCAGGGACAGAGCCTGCATGTCTATATCTACCATATGCTTCATTACTGGATATTGAGGAATTTGTCATGTGGCAGGTGCACTTTTATGGATCTTTTACTTTTCATGGTTCAGGGGTAGGTGTGGTTTTAATTACTCCTTCAAGTGACCCTATACCTCAAGCTTTTCACCTTGGTTTTCCTTGTATAAATAACATTGCAGAGTATGAAGCACTCATCGCAGGGATGAAATTGGTAGTTGAATGGGATATCCATCATGTTAAGATCATTGCTGATTCACAACTGATCATCAAGAAAGTTAATGATGAGTATAAAGTCAAGGATGAGAAACTCATTCCCTACAAAAAAATGGTGGAAACCTTGAAAGATCATTTTGTGCATATCACATTCGAGTAGATTCCAAGAGCACAAAATAGATCGCAGACATTATGGAAACCATAGGGTATATGCTACAGATTCCACCAGAGAGTAATGACATGTCATTCTTTGTTGAGAATCTACGTTATCATGTGTATGATATGTCTGAATCATGTTTGGATTGTGAAGTTTTTGGTCCCTATTCCGCATGTTATGTGCACATCTATACTTATCTTAAACAAAACACTTTCCCTCCTGACATCTTTTATCCTGATAAGCAAAGCCTTATCTGCTAGATAGCCTGTTATACCCTCCTAAGATATATGATATATCATCATGGCTATGATGGGAATCTATTACGTTGTCTAGATGTAGTAGATTCAGTCCAAGCAATTAAAGAGGTGCATGAAGGAGTGTCTGGAGCCCATAAAAATGGGATGGTTCTAGCTAAGAAATTATTGAGAGTAGAATACTATTGGCCTAATATGGAAACAAATTGTTATAACTATGTGAGGAAATGCGTATTATGTCAAAAGTATGGAAATTTCATCCATGCACCATCACAGCCATTGCATCTAGTCACAACCCCATGGCCATTCTCCAAATGGTGACTAGATTTAATAGGAAATCTCACCCCTACCTCATTTGATGGTCATACTCACATCATCACCACTACAGAATATTTCACTAAGTGGGTGGAGGTTGTTCCTTTGACTTATGTTACAGGAGCTCAGATTTCAAATTTTATCATGAATCACCTTATCTTTCGATATGGAATTCTTGTGGCCATAGTTACTGACAATGGAAAATCATTCAAGAATAAGATAGTGAAGGACCTTTCTCATTGATTTCAGATAAAATTGAAATGATCTATGCCATATTATCCACAAGGTAATGGGTAGGCTGAAGCCACTAACAAAACATTGGTTTGAATCATGGAAAAGATGGTGAGTAAGATAGGTCATAATTGGCATTTGTAAATTCACCCAGCCCTTTGGGCTTATAGGACCTCCATCCACACTCCTACTGATGCAATACCCTATTCCCTAGTGTTTGGAACCAAATCCATTATCCCATTGGAAATCGAGCTTCCTTCCATGAGAATATATCTTAGGGATTACCTGGACAAGGATGAGGATTACAGAGTGGCCAGGCTGGCAGAATTAGAACTCCTAGATGAAAAGTGCATCTGCGCCCTTAACCATCTCATAGTGTATCATAATATATTCTCCATAAATTACAACAAAAGGATCATACCTTGTCAGTTTGAGGTTGGAGATTTGGTCATGAAATAAAATCAGTTCAACACAAGGGTAGAAAGAGAGAAGAAATGCAAGTTCAAACCACATTGGTTAGGACCTTATGTCATTGTGGAAAAATATGGTACAGGAGAATAAAAACTTTCCCATCCCAATGGTGATGAGCTCCGTGAACCTATGAATGCCATGAACCTTAAGAGGTTCTATGCTTAAACATAGTGTAAAAATCAAAAAAGCAAATTAAAAAAAAGGGGTAAAAGTGATCAAAATACAAATAAAAGAGAAAACAAGTCATCCATATGTGAAAACCATGCAATTGTGGCACGTTGGATAGGTCACTTAGTGAAAATCAGTTTCCGGCGCCTTAAGTGGATTCGTTGTTCACAAGCATCTTGCATCTGGAGGGTACTTTTACTTGGCCTAGGGCTAGTTCCGCGTCTGCATAGGAGATTCCCTATGAACCTATCCTATCAAGCCTTGATCCAGATTTTTCCCCTCTTATTAATCTTTGAGGGGATGGTCTTTGCATATTCCCCATCTAACGATGCGGGAACTTTTGTGACTTTACCTTATTGTTTATACACACGTGGCGCCTACCCTTGTATATTCTCTATCTAACACTGGGGGCATCCACCTTTCTTGGTTACCTGCGCATAGCTCCAGAAAACCTTAGAAAATCACAAAAACATTAAAAAATGTTAGAAAATCTCAAACACTATAGAAAATTGTTTAGAAAATCATAAAAACATTCAAAAATGTTAGAAAAGCACCAAAAAAATAGAAAATTGTTTCACGAGAGCACAAAAACAATAGAAAATTGTTTCACAAAATCACAAAAACGATAGAAAATTGTTTCAGAATAGAACAATAACAGTAGAAAATTATTTCGCAAAACAATCTTGCAAAAACATAGCTTTACTTTACTTACTTTCTCTTGTTTCTTGCTTTGTTTATGTACATTGTTTACTTGTATAGTTGTTTCTTATTTGTACATTTTTGTAGTTTATTTCTTAGAGATACTTTGGTAAGTTTTGTCTTTTCTTTCTTAGATTAGATTTATTCTTAATTATACATATGCAGTGTGTTTTTGCATGCTTGTAAATAATTGTACATAGTTGTGTATTTTGTTAACATTTGATTATGTTTGCTTGTTATATGTACATTGTTTTTTTATCACATCATCATCTCTCTATTAATATAATCACATCTAACATCATCTATACATCATATAAATAAAATGCTAAGTATACATCACACATGAATGCTAAGATAATCATCACATATCGTACCATCACATGGGGGCAAGAGGGATCACAAAAATGAAAATCTATCCCCCCTGCACCAATATCATCATGTCATCCTATCCATTACTCTAAAGCATCACAAGTACAATCAATTGATATCATCTATGGAGCTATCATATCAAAATTAAACACGTGTGGTACAAACATCTCAACTATCATCATGATACATACACAATGTGAAATCAAATCATATAACATCATGACATATCCATCATCCATGCATCAATCACCAAAACAATAAAGTTCCATCATCTCATAGCAACGGTGCGACATCAAAATTTCCATATATACAAGTATAATAGGTCTTTCTCACAGGAGATATACATCATCGATACAAAATGGGCCATCAAAGGAATAATGCCTTCATCAGAGGCGTACATCAAAAATGTTATACATCGATCAAAAGAATAATGCCTTCATCAGAGGCGTACATAAAAAATTATATGCATCAATCAAAATAATAAAGCCTTCATTAGAGGCTTACATCAAATAAAATAGTACATCATATACATTTTTCCAATATCACACCTTCATAAGAGGCCTATATATCATGAACAAATACAATCAAAGAATACAATGACAATCACGGTTGACTGGAAACCTCAGAGGGAGTGTCTGGTCTATGCATTTGAGGACCCATAACCTATGTCCCACGCAATCCTGTAGGCTTCTCTCATGGTTTCTCCATTGATACATATGGCCTCTCTGATCTCATCGATCCACTCGACTGGTGACTATAGCCGATGCCCGCTAGCCAGCTGGAACTGCCTCATAGTAGAGTGACCTGTACTACAATGCTCTACCCTCCATTTTAGCTAAGTCTCGATGAGTATGAGTTTTCTCTATTGTATTTTTTATGCGTTGAAATGATGCTACCTTTGTTATTATCTGTGTAACCTCGGCCTGGCCCATTGCTCGCTATGTGTGAAACCAATCTCTCTTGACTATCACTGGTCGTAGCTGGGTCTGATCCTTACTATAGTAGGCTCATCACCTGAACCATATAAGAGGCCATCTAATGTATCTATTGGAAATGTGTGGACCCACTTCCCCCTGACCAGCCTGGGCTCTAGCCTGGTCCCACTCTACTTTCATGGCTAGAATATGAGATCGGTCCTGATCTCTATCTGCCATCAACTACCACATCTGTTATCGTAGGACAACTAATTGTGTCTCGACATCTCCACCCCAGGCTCAAGCTAACCTCAAAGGAACCACTAGATCCTGTCCCTGTCCCTGGCCTAAACCTATCCATGGTCTTATCCCTGATCTCAAAGTCTAGGCCTCAGATCCTCTACCTGACCTTGTCATGGTGCCTCACCCTGTTCCTATCCCTATAAGGGCACCTGCAGCCTCTGTCCATGATCATGTACTAGACCTTTCCCATCATATTGCTTCCCATAAAATGGATCATCGGCTTAACCTACAGCTACGGTTGCATCACTATTTTATGTGACCTTGGCTGGTGCTCACACACCTACTCCCCATGCCTCATCTGATATGGTAAGGTGCCATAGAAAAATGGTTACATACTAGGCCATGTACTCTGGTGTGGTGCCTGGGTCTCTAACCTATCGAGCGGGGTCCCAAACCTAGGGTACCACCTATAGGAAGCTAACCCTGGCTTGGGCTACTTATATGTACGTGGCCCCATGGTCTGCCTCTTTATATCTCAACAGGCATATCACATATTAGGTTGAGGGATGCCCTAAACTCTGCCCAGTTGTCGCTGACATCGGTCCATCCTGTATATCTCATTAATATAACTATGAACTACCAAGAAGGAAGTGCTCTATCACACAGATGCTAATATTTACTCCATCCTCAAGCCACAGTATATGTCTGTAGGGCCTCCAAATGATGTCTCTATCTAGTAACTCATCAAACTCTTGATGGTAGTAATAAATGTTTCCTAGGTGCCTTGGTACATCATCCCCCAAAATGGAAACCCATGCCATGAATGTCGGATCCTCCAGTTCCTGGGTGTGAAATTCACCTATAGGACACTTGATCACTATATGGTCCCAGGATCAGATTTGTGATAAAGACGCTGGCCCCACCATCTTCTGACGGTAGTAAGTAATCAGGTGCAGAGCCTAGTATAGATGTTCCAGTATGCACTGGCCCCAATAGTATCACTCACCGCTAAGCACTCCATGTAATAATGTCATTAGTCCCATCAAAAATGATATCTTGGTCTTATCAGTGAGTAAGAACCCACTGATAAGAGCCATCAAATAAAGTGGTCCCTGGTGAAGGGTCAAATCCTCTATGTAGTCATGAAAAGACATTGTCATACCCTCATGAGGTATCTCCTCACAACCAAAAAGGTCACTAATCACATCGGTAATCTGACCAAAGTCACTTGTATACTCGATCATCGAGCCTTCAATAGAAACACGTAAAATCTGCCACTTGTCCTCTAGTGTGACGGTCATGTCTCTTGTAGGGAGCTGTAACACTGGCTCTCACTATGCCACCACTCAATCAAAGAGGTCAATATGCCATGGTATAAGGTGATAGATGGCATCCGCACTACATATCCCAGGACAACTACCTCTAATAGAATCATCATCACATAACGATTGTGTTGATGCATGCTCCCCTCCATCTCAAAAATGCGAGTGTATCACTCTCGTATCTACAATGCTAGCAACTGTATCTACAAAAACATGATATGTGTTAGACACTAACAATTTCTTCTAAGTTCTATTATTCTTCTATCCTCCCCTGATTTTTCTCTTTCTTCTAACTGTCATTTTTTGACATTTCTTCCCTCTTGTTTCTCCTAGGTGCATGTGCACCCTTTTGAACGTGTGCGCATGCACGTAAACATGTATGCGTGCATGCACGTGGACATGTACACATATGTGCATGTGCGCGCATACACGTATGTGTGTCCCTTTTGGTGCACGCTCATGTGCGTATATGCCTAGGGGCACTTGCATCATGGTTTTCCGTCACTACGTGTCTGTGCTAGTGTTTTCATGCATCATGTGTGTGCATGCATGTGTCATGTGTATTTGCACATATGCACATACTCCTTTTTAGGGCATATGCGCATGTGCGCGTGTACATATGTATGGTACCTTAAACATGTGCACATGCACTTCAAGGGGTACCTGTGCCACGATAGGGGCACTTGCGCCACTGCGTATGCACACATGTGCCTATACCATACCATACCTCTAACCTACTACTAAATGCATTAAAGCCTTCATTGTAAAAATTGACAAAGTTGCTCAAGCTACTCATGAAGAAGCCATCGTTTGCATGTCAGGTGTATTCCCAAACACGATTCGGCACATATTCGACGAGATCATCCTCTCACCATCATCCTCGTCACTATCGGGGGTCTCATAATAAAATTTTGGCAGTAGTTAGTAACAAATGAATTGGTCATGATGATTTACCCCCCTGGGGGGGTATATTAAGCGATTTTCACCCGCTGTGATGCTTGGAAGCTTGTTTCGACCACCGTGGTCACTCTAATTCTTCTTCTATTTACCGTAAATAATTATTTTATTTAAATAATTATTTTTCTTTCATTTTTGTCATGCATGGAGCATTCTTTGCCACCTGGTACCCCTTTCTTCTCACTAGGACAAATTTTATTTCTCCTAGGCGATCTCCTTTCTTCTACGCACTCCGAATAATTATTTTTTTATTAAATAATTATTTTATTAATCTTTTATTATAGGGGGACATTATTTGTCGCTGACTGCTTCCTTCTTCCCCTTGGGGCATTTATTTTACATCTAGGTAGTTCATACTGATTCTTCTACTTTCTTCTATGTATCCAATCCAAAAAAATTGAGAAAACAAAAACATAAAAAAATAAATTAAAACAAAATTCTCTAAAAATTGTAAAATTTGCAAAAATAGGTAAACCAACTCATTTCAGCTTAAAATCATGTCTTATGCATGATATTCATTCTGTATCTTACTGGAAATTTCAAATATTCACATAGATCAAATGACTCGTGGATCATTAGATTTACAACCATTTACAAAGCTAGCCTGCTTGCTTCGTCAGTACTCTGGGGAACATATAGTTGTTTGGTATTGTTTCTTAGCACACTACGCTTTTTCATTGGACCTAGTGTCTTTCATCATCTTCCCTTGCATGTATCATTCCTTGGGGCATCATTTTTAACCCTTTTCATCAATCACAAACATTTGGGGATCTTCAGCTTCATAACAAAAACATTTGTACAACCATTTTGACCATTGTTGGTTGGAATATATGTGTTCATACTTGTTTCCCCTGTTAAATGAGCTTGGTTCCTTCTGATATTGCATTTCTTTTTGTATGTTCATTGAGTGGGTATTTCAGCAATGGACAACTGTTCGTAGTATGGCTTTTCATGTCATCCTACTTCTGTCATATGCTTATATTTTTAATAAGGAACGATGACGTAGATCTTTGGCAATATAATGACACTAAAGTTGTTTTAATACACTAGATGAAAGCTTTCTCTTCTCTTTCCATCTATAATTCCTCTTCTACATCATTCTCTTATTAATACTATTCTTCTTACGCACCTAGGGCATCTTACTCCTACCTCATTCTTTTATTTCCTTTCTCCCACCTTTTTCGATCGTCAATCACCTTCTTTAATCGCCCCATCGACACTCAAGGGGGCATCTCTCACTTCTACTAATTTTTCTTCTACGCCTTCAAAATTTATCTGTCTACTATCTTTGAAGTGGCATCACTTACGCCACCCCAAAGAGGGGAAAATGTAGACACCTATAATTTAGCTTGAGCAATTTAAATACTTAAATTGCGCTAATTATACCCTTTCCCACAAATTAATGACATATCGTCAATATCAGCACATTTTCTCTGCTATCATCATTAATTAATTACATTACAATAGTTAATTACACATTTTCTTTTGTCCAACCAATGCACCAATTAACGACCTTTCATTAAACAGTTCCCCTTTCTATCCAGATTAATTAATTATTTCTAATTAATTAAGCTCCCCTTTCTAACTATATTAATTAATTATTTCTAATTAATTAATCCCCCTTTCTATCTAGACTAATTTTTTATTATTAATTAATTAGCTTCTTCTTCCATTAAATCAATGGATCATCATTTACTTGATTAAATCCCTCTCATAGTCTAAATCATGCTAATTAATCCTCTTAAAAGAGCTTCTATAAGCTTGCACACCTATTAATTAATCACTTTGATTAATTAATAAAGCCACTCAAACCCCATGGGTCACTAAAGGACAAACTAAACTCTCCTAATGTTGACTCAACCCTTTCTAAACCTCTCTTATCCATAACTAACCCAACCTCTCCATTTATCCCACATGAAGGAGGATGTAGAGATTCTTCTATTCGTTGGGCTATATAAATATCCCTCCTCCTACCTTTACACTTACACCTACTCCTTGATAAACAAAAGTGAGCATATAGTAATACACTATAGTCATTTTACCATCTTTGAGCATTCCTCCATTAGAGTGGAGCTAAGCATCATCCTTTTGCATTCAAACAATCAAGCTAGTGTTGTGAAAAAAAATGGAGTTAATCAAGAAAGGCCTAATTTGCCATGGCTTGATGAACCTCCATATTTGATCATCTTGGATCAAGCAACCACTATCTCCTTTTGATAGCTAAAATATCTACATAGGTCTAGTTTATTGATTTAGCTTTCCAAAGAGTAGAGCAATAAATGTTAGTATGTTAGCTTGAGGTTTATTTTCAAGATTCTAATACATAGTATTGATGTTTATTGCTTGTTTAGTTCTTAACATGATGATGTATTGATATTGATTTAGTTTTGTTGTAGGACTACTAGGTGTTAGTTCTAACTCAATGAGATTTTGTCAGTCATATTGAAATAATTGGATGTAGTTCACATGGTGACATATCCCACAACACAACCTTTTGATGACAATGCTCCAAAACCATCATGTTACAAAGAGCATGACTATTGTGAATTACATCATGTCAAGGGACACAAAACAGAAAAATGTCTATGAATTCGTCACTACATCCAAGACCTCATCGATAATGGGGAGATAAAAGTGGAAAACCCAAAAAAAAATCAGACACCTAACGAAAATATACGAATATACAAAGAACCATTCCCTAAACATGGTAAGTCAGATGAGCCAAATCCGGATCGAGGAGAGTCATCCCAGAGTTACAAAGCAGAAAATTATCTATATACCAAGAAAGACAATAGTCATTATGATTCACTCATTGGGTGTATCCGCTCCCCTAGTGACCATGTAAACACCATTCAGATCAAGGGAAAGGACTATGCTATAGTAACAAGGTGTTCCTGCCTCACGATTCTTGAACCCTCTTTTTCGACCCTGCAAAATGGTAGGTACAATCTTTTAGAATAGCTTGAGAAGACATCTGCCAAGATTTCAATCTTGAATCTCCTCAAAATATCGAATGTACATAAGGAAATTTTGTACAAAAATCTTCAGGGGTCAAGAGTGCCACTAGAAGTAGATCCTACACATCTTCAGGCTACTGTAGCCAATATTATCACAACTGAGCACATTTCCTTTAATTATAGGGAGATCCCTATTGAGGATCCAACACAGAATCTCCCCTTGTATATTGAGGTATTCATCACCCGCAAAAATATAAAACAGGTGCTTATGGACAATGGATCAGGGTTGAATATATGCACATTGAAATTAGTTAAGCAATTGGGACATACAGAAGAAGACCTCGAGTCCCACATAATTACTATAACTGCTTATGAAAACATAGTTTGAGGGTTGATACACAACTTTTTGTGGACAAAAAGCATTCCCATTTAGGAGGAGTGATACAAACTGTTTTTCAGGTTTTGTAATTTTCCTAAACCCCCATGAACCATTACCACATTATAGAGTGTTTTGAGACCTTTCTGACGGTATGCAGAACTCTAGAAATGGATTTCAGATGTAAACATTATCGCAGGTCAAAGATGTGGTTTGAAAATGATCAATAGTGGTCGACTGACGATTAATGCATTGACACATGGAAATTTTGGAAAATGGTTAAAATTTGGTTTTTACCTCCGATCTTCGACATACGAGGGAAAAAATGGTGGACCCCGTTATTTGTTGGCTGGGGGCCCTCAGGTAGGTTCGACACACTCCTTTGTAGTAGGGGTGCCTTTTCCACCTTTATTCACATTACTATTATCATTTTTACGATTTTATATGCCTTTTATTCTCTAACATTTCCCATGTGGGATTATTGTTTGGAGAGTTCATATTCTTCCTTATAGGACTATATTATGCATTATAGAGCTCGGGTGAGCTATTACTAGCTCAATGGAGTGATTAACTCCGTACCAAGTTGATCACTTTTAATCCAAAATTGTTTAGATTTATTTACATATAGATCAGGTTGGCTTATTTCGTATTATCTTAGCTAATGAATCAGCCTTATTATTAGGCAGTTAAACCATATAACTTGTAATTTATGTAGCTCTGTTGTTTCCACATATATCTTGGAGGCCATATCAAATAATGTATAGTCCATCCACTTACACTGGGATGATTTCACATTATTTGGTGGTTCAGAAAATGACTAGGCCAGCATGCAGTCCAAAGAAATCACCGACCCATAAGTTTGGATAATGTGTAATGCGTAGGTGACACATCGATCAAGGCACAATGAATACTCCTCAATGCACGGAGTCAACATCACATAACTCAGTGTTCACAGTGGAGTTAGTAGGCTATCCATATTTGAATGGGGTGGCAAAAGCCAACACATGGCCAAAATCCATGAGTTAATAGGCATTCATGCCTATTTTTAAACATACAACCCTCCAAGCACACGGTTAATGTGGCATCTACCCACTCCAATGGAAAACCATCAGGGACAAAAAGGTAGGAGGATATTTCGAACTGACAACCACCCCACTCCAAAGCACACCACTCCAACTAACTCACCTAGAGGATCAGTTGGGTTATTGAAAGAGCTCGGTGAATTTTATAATAACACAGTTGCAAGTCTGTGGGGAGAACTAGAAAGGGGTAGTTTGCTTCAAGCTCAATTTTTAGGCACCTAAGGTCAAAATTTAGACTCGGTGTAAAAATGAAACTTTCTCATAATTCCCTAAGAAATTCACAATTGTAATTTTTTTCCATGTAGTGTTTATAAATATCTAGTTTTAGGCATTTTTAGGTCACATTTGCAAAGGGATCACACTGTGGAGGCACTGAGGAGCCACGTATCGAATTCGGGACAGTTTTTGATATTGTAAGGGATTCCATGAGTCTTAGATCAGCTCATTTGCAGGTATAATGGTCTATTTTTCATTATGGAAGGGTGAATTGTACTTCTTTGGGCAATATTAGATCGATTCTCTTTTTAAGAATCTGGAGATGTAGCCTTCAAGTGAACTCTATTATAAAACTTGTGTTATGCATTTGATTTGGTTTTTGGATGAAGATTTTGATGAGATAAAGTTAGTAATAGGTTTAAATTATTTTGATTAAGCAATCATTCATTAAAAACGAGAAAATGGACTTAAGATTTCAATTGAGTATCCATAATCCACAAATGCACATTTCAGTGTGGTGAATGAAATACATACTGAGGTGCATCATTTTGATGGAATTAATAAATTTTAGTGTTATAGAGCCACAAAATTGTTGTTGAATTCCTCAGATCCTTGGAAATGTTTATAAGTGAAAAGTTACAGGTGATTAAGAGGTATAAACTAAGATATTGTTGTCACAACAATTTGAAATATAGTGCTGGAAGTAAAATACATTGCAAATGAAAGTAGATGCTACAAATAATTAATAAAATAGATAAAAATATAATATAAGTAAAGGAATGAACTACTGCAATTCTAATCTATGCATGCACAGAACTAAAAAACAAACAAAAAGGAAAGGGGGGTTTAGAAAACCACAGGTGGGACCTTCCTTGGGTGCTAACCCTTCCTAAGGCTTGTGTCTACAACAAAGTGATAAAACTCATATTTTATTCGTCATTACAAAGATTCCGAATGAAACTTACAACAATTCCTTAACTATGGATCGATATCTACTACAATCTTGCCACTCTCTTTATATTCAGCAGAGATGTGAAGAGACTCATTCAAACTAACATTTACATTTTGATTAAGTAAAATATCACTACTAAGAAATACGTAGATTTTTATGCATGCAATCAGAATTGAGAAAATGTGTTCTAATACAACAACATAATTAACTATTCATTCTAACATCCAGTTATCAAGTTAAATCAACTAGTTCTAGAGTTTTAGTTATAGAGCATAACCAGGTATTGGCGTGATATATACTTCTTGTCATCATAACTAATTCTTTATTGATATGCACAAACACAGGTGAATTATCCATGTTGATCAAGCTTCCCAAAATCACTGTCTTTGTTTATGTGTGTGCTCTCCTTTGGTTGTAGGTGCTTTGCTGCAGACGAGTCCTAGTTACTGCATGTCAGTTACTACAGATGACCCCATTTACATTGTGAAAAAAATTCTTTGGTTGCATGTTAGTGATAACATATAATAGCCTCTTGCAAATAATTATGGCATCCAGACATGCACATTCGAAATCCATAAAATAGAGTAACTTAGTAATAGTTATATTAGTTAATATAAGTGCCATAAGTTTAAGTTCAGGTGGAAATGTCTGTCAGGATAACCAAGATAAACAAGTGTGAGGGTATATAAAATATACAATATATGAGACAATTAAAACAATAATTAAAGGGTCTTATCACTCACGTAATAAAATTCTAGAAAAGAGAGAATATTTGGCCATTGTTTCACATTAATCCAAATGACATCCTCACCAAAAGAAGTAGAATGACATGTCGTGGCTTGGCTAGATGATGTCTTAGATGATGATTTACCAAAATCAGAAAATTACGGTGCACACGAAGATGTTTTTATAGTCACATCACATAATGTTTGGTTGATTTACTCTAGATCTAACAAGCACATGACATGTGATAGGAAGTTGTTTGATTCATTGACTGATTGACCCACTAAATATCAGGTTCAAATTGTAGACAATAAGGAGTATGTTGCAGAATGAATAGGAAATGTCACCATTCCTCTCGGTATAAGAAGTTATACTCTCACGAAGGTGCTCTATGTTTTGGGCTTAACAAAAAATCTCGTTTTTGTCTCTCAGCTATTGAATCACAAGCACATAGTGGAATTCATTGTCTAGAACAACATAAAATTATTTTTTATCTTACTAGAAGGTACGATACTTGTTATTTATTTTTGGAAGGATTGTTATTTGCATTAGATGTAGTTTCATCCTTTGTAGTTACTTTATCTGCCAAAGGCACTAGAAAAAGGCATATAGGAGAGACTAAAAGTCCTTGATGTGAGTTAAACATCAAGAGGATCATAAATAACACTTGAGCATCCTAGTTGGAGTTGGGAAATGTATTGTACAAGGTGCATGTGACATAGAGAAATGATATTATTCTGATATAAAGTTCATGATATAGGTAAACATCATATCAGATACTAAACCCTAATTAGATATTATTGTTCAGATGCAGAGCTAGTGCACATAGTTGAGTTTTTTATGGAATTTAAAGATTTATTCCCCAAATGTTACCACAAGATGTAGGGAGTGCATGAATCTTTGGGAAAGGTCACCATCAAGATAAGTGATAATGTTCACCCCCTTAGGAAAATTCCATGTTGCATGAACATAAAATTGAGGAAGAAGGTGAAGGAACGATTGGAAGTATGGTTGAAACAAGAATAATATACCCGGAGAAGGATTATGAATTGGTAAATATGATGGTGATATGCATATAAATTAATGGTTGCATAGGGATCTATGTGTAGTTCCACATGTTGAATGAATATTTTATTACCAATCTTTTTCCAACCTCATTTATAGAATAATTTCTTGAGGGCATAGTAGGTTGTGAAATCTACACCTTCATTAATTGATTCCCAGGGTATCACGAAGTCCATATCACAGTCGAGGGCAAGGTAAAAACAACCTTTTCTATGTAATATGGATCCTTTACCTATAATGTGATGTTATTTGGGTTGAATAATGTGCCCATTTTTTTATCCTTTGTATTATTTGGGGCATTCAAAGACATCATTCATAAGTTATTGCAGGTGTACCTAGATGAATGGACCATATATTATTTATTCAAACACCGTCATGCAAACTTGAGGGTCATGTTTGATATATGTAGATAATTTCAAATATCCTTTAACCTATATAATTGCATCTTCACTATACCATTTAATGTCTTTTTGTGACATTTTATTTATAAGTAAGTGATGTTAGTTGATCTAACTAAAATTGTAGTAATCCTTAGCATAATGGAGTCCACAACACCATGATATGTGCAAACATTCTTATGACGCATATGCTACTGTAAAAATTTCATTAATAATTATACAAAGATATTTTATCCCCTAGAATAAGTGTTGAAGAGGGATGGACCTTTTTTATGGATAACGTACTAGCAGGATTCATTTGAAAAGATAAAGGAGAATCTAGCAAGCGTACCTATTCTTTGGTTCCCAGATAATAATAAAAATTCTATGTTCATGTTGATGCATCTAAGACAACTATAAGAGCCATTTTTGCGCATCTAGGATAAGGGAGGATAGACCATCCCATCTAAGCTATATTTAGTAGAGTGCAAATACACTACCACTAATCATAAGGCATTGGAATCGGTCCATGTGTTCCAGAGATTTTGACAGTAATTTCTATCCATGGAACTTGTGTTCTTCATCAACTACAAGGCTATGAAGTACTTGGTTAATAAAAAATTATTACTCAGAGGCATCTATTGATGGATCATCTTGTTTAAGGAATTTAATTTCTAAAGTGTTATGGTGAAAGCAGGGAAGCTCAATTATGGTTAGATCACTTGTCATGAATCAATACTGGAGAAGCTATACAAAATATTGAGGATGACATGAACCACACATAGTTGTATAAATTTAAAAGAGTAGCATATGAGCTATAAAATATTGACGCCTTCCTCAACTCAGGCATAATCCTACCAGATGGACTATCCATGAGAAGAAGCACCTTATAGTGCATGAGGTGCCATATTATGTTATTGGGGAAGAATTGTATAATTTAGGACATAATTATTTTCTAATGCACTATGTTCTATCCCATGAGTACACATGATTATTACAAGAAGCTCATGAAGGAATAACAAGAGGTCACTATGCTAGAAAAGATACCATGTAAAAGATTCTCTTCTCAGGATTATTATGACCCACATGTTATTTAAGTATGACAAGGAATACACTACCAAGTGTAACATTTACCAAAGGGTAGGGAATATTAAAAAGGGGTTAAAATTTCATTGATATAAATGTGCACATGAGAACCATTTGAAAAATAGGCCATTGATTTTGTTAGGCCAATAACTCTTGTTGTGCACATGATTGGAGTGTGGTACATTATCACTATAACAAACAATTTAAAATATGGGAAGAAGAAACACCCAAAAAGTATTGCACAACAACCGTAATAGATAGGTTGTTATGGGGGAATATCATCTCAATGTATGGATGTCCATTGAGTTTGACTAGAAATTGGGGAAGGCATTTCCTTTCAAGGATAATGCACAAATTGTTAGTATAATTCATGATTATTCTCAAGAAAATAACCCCTTCCATCCCTAGGCAAATGGAATGGTTGAAGGCTTCAAAAAATTCCTGGGAAACAATCTAAAAAAAAAATTAATGTAGGGAACAAGGATTGGGATTATTGTGTTTGAGTTGTGTTATGGGCCTACAGGACTACCTTTTAGTGTTTGACAAAGTATACACCATTTCGGTTAGTGTTTGGAAAATAAGTAGTCCTATTCATAGAATTTCTTATACCATCAATTCACATAGCATGTGTAGGATATCTAGATGACATAGACAATATAAATCAAAGGCTTTATTTTTGTATGGAACTTGATGAGAAGAGATTGCTTGCATGCTAGAGTTGGGGAATTGAGAAAACAAGAGAAACAGTTTGGCATGATAAGAACATAAAGAATAAGGTGTTGAGTGAAGTTTTGCATGTCCTTCTCTATGCTTCAGAATATTCTAAACATCTAGGAAAGTTACATTTTAGGTGATTAGGGTTGTACGTCATCCACCACATTTTGGATAGTGACACTTTAAAATTGCACGTGTTTGATGGAGAACTGCTACCTGAGCACTTTAATGGTAGAAAATTGAAGTGATACCAATCCTAGCTAAATAATTATTGTAAAAATAAATGTTTTATGAACCAACCCAAAAATATCTCCTTAGTTCATTCTTTTGCTTCTTTTTTAACACTTATTTTGCAAAATTTTGTAATCTTTTGAGGAAGGGATCATCTACGCATTTATGGCGTAAAGATGAGAATAGGAATTGTCTAACTCACTCATTTTTAACTATTTGGAAGAGAATTCCCATACCACATATGACATAATCGTAGAATTCTCATACACATTATACGTGTAAAGATGAGAAAAATATCCAAAAAGGTCTAATATCCCATAGCCTCGATTACTATCGTGCATCAAAAATTAGATAAGAAGAGGAAGCCAAAATCGTGAAGGTAAGAAGAGAATCACAAGACATGGGGGAACTAATGGATGCCAAGTGGAGCTCATTGGTAGAGACTGATGAGAATAGAAATAACATCATGGATTTTGTAAGGAGTTAAGATCTTAGTGGAGGAACATGCATGTGTAAAGAAGGGGAGTAAAGATGAAGGAAGCATCAAAAGTTAACAAGAAAGGAAGGGTTTGAAGGTAAGATGTACATTCGTGCATGAAATCGTAATGCTAGCAAGGAGAGCAGTCATGCTTGGATGTTGATGTGAGAGGAGAGAGAAGAAGGAAAACCAAAAATAAAACCTCGAGTGTAAAAGGGTTTAGCACAATTCCCTAGTCATATTTTTATATGTAAAGAACTATGTTTGCAAGCAAGTTTCACCAACCAAACACATTAAATACCCCTCCTAATGGGAAAAGACATTTATAGTTCACACTTTAGATGAGAAGAATAAAGCTAGGAAGGAAAGAACTAGGTGATTCGTGTAAAGGACAATTACCCATTACCTGACACTCTAAATATCAAATTGGCAATTAAACCAATGAACAGTAATATATCAGGATGATAGGAATTCATGTAGATTAAGTTGGAGGAGTTTAGAAAAGCATGAAGGGAGAAAATTCCAAATATTGTGTTATGAATTTAGTGTTTATAGGGTTATGGGTTATTTACTTGATGGGAAATTTGTGCTTACTAGCTTGTTATATTACCTAGGTTAGTGATTAATTTATTACACTCGTAAATCCATTAGTGTGTTATTTGTTACTGTTTATTAGGATATTATTTTTTTATCTCTATGGCTATATTATAGCCAATGTATTATTCATATATGATAAAGAAAATAATATTATTATTGTGTTATTAAGCCTAAAGCATTTGTAAGTGAGATGAAGCCTCTTGAATCTGACAATAGCAGAGAGCTCAATGACACAAATCAGTTTGGTTGTTGATGTACAGTGTTGGCTCTACTGTCCACATGGTAACAACTCAACTACTGAATGCTGGTCAAAATACATGCATACGATCACTTCGGTGGCCCACAGGGCATGCGCTTCGACACTGACCCGACCTTCCCGGTCACCCTGCCGTTTAAGGTCGTGTACGAAGTCCACATGTACTTGTTCTAAATTAACTAAGCTGGTGGCCATTGTAACAGAATGTGTGGAAACATTACTACTCAGATGGATAAGCTAACAGATATACTAGCAATCGCACGTGAGGTGTGTGATGTTAACGCTGAAAGTAAAATATTAGCGAGTGGAAAAGGAAACTGAAACCGAAAACAAAACAATATGATATTTGGAGGAGGAAAATGAAAAACTACTAAGTAGTGGAAATTGGTGTGGAAGAAAATATCTATATTGCAGAAGAAGTGGAGCAGTTTGAAAGGGAAGCCCCATTGGGGATTAAGAGTGGAGTGTGAAGGGTAGGGAATGAAGTCAGAATTTTTCTTGTATGTGTGATTAAGGAAGAGATTTTGAAGACATTTTTTTTATAGCGGTTGAATGAAAAAGGGGGTTAAATTAGAAGGGTGGATATGGAGGGAACTCTTGATAGAGATGGGAAGGTAAACCCACCCCTAATGTTAGCAATGGTTCTCCACAAAGTAATCCCTTCAGATTTATGGATTGAGAATGCCCAAGCTATTTCAAGTGGTCATTGCCCCCGTACACCTCTAGAAATTGGTGGAATTTGAACATGGTAAGGGTTTTCCGTATCTAATTGGGCCCCCATGTATGGATCAAATTTTACGATGATGAATGAAGGAAAAATAGGTGGGCAAAATGAAATGGTGTAAAAAATCTCGAGGATAGAACCAATAACACCATTTAAAAGACATGTTTCACCCCAAAAATTTGTAGAGAGCATGTCATTTTGGTTGACGCAGAGAATAAGTTTATGTTGTAATTGAACCATAATTAGCCTATCATGAGTCAGCATGCTTGGTGTTCAGAGAAATGGGTACTCAAAGGCCATAAAATTAATTTGATTATTGATTCAATTGTTCCTTTTACAATTAATTTTGTTTTGAGTTATGACTCTCATAAAACAATAACAACATTGACAACTCTATATTTAACATTTAAATTGTATAAGACACGCATTGAATGTGAATAAATGACAAACATGAGAAACTTATCTAATATAGCTACAAGCTATTATTTAATAATAGTTTTTTACGAGGGACTATACCCCAATAAAATAATACTTTTTTACGCACACACATGTATATATTTACTAAGAAGATGAATAAATATCAATAAAATGAAGATCGTCTATTTGATTTTATAAACCTATAAAAATTAGACTAAAATTAAACACTACTTCGATCACCAATTTACATGAAAATAAAACCTATTAAAAATTACAAAAAAAAATTCAACCAAGATTTAGAATGAAAATGAGTCACAGTGAATGGACTTGTATATATTACAACTATGAAGTTTTACATGGGTTGATTAATTGATGTCGAGATGAACACATACAATGCAATTTTGTTAAAATAAAAGATTCAAAAGGGTAACAAAAAAATATGGTTGCAACTGTTAGAGCTTCCATGGAGATAACAACCTGAGATGGAAAATAATAGATCTGAATCGAATTAAGGTGAACATGTTAGCGAGTTCAGGAATTGATTTTACACATGATTCGAGGTTGTAGGTAAGGAAACCAATGCTAACTTGGATACTTCCATAAAATCAAAATGTAGACAATGATGTTGGTCTAATGCATGTATTTTTCACAAAACCATATGTAGACATTAGTGATTACATGTTGGGTGATGACGTGGAGTAGTATAAGCTACTCAGACATAGATAAACCCATAATCATATCAAGACACAACTATTCTAAGACAAGAATGATTCATGCAAGATTAAAAATAAATGGCCTCCCAAGCTACTCAATTGCTATCAATATGTGTAGCTGTCAGGAAAATACATGATTTCTTTAATTTCTAGTTTCTTTTTCTTTTGTGCATCACTTTAACGGTTTTTCTCCTCCTTTTTCTTGCCCGCTTTTTAGCTTCCTCGCCACTCCACCTCGAGCATCCTATTCTTCATTTTTGTCCCACAATATGTGCATGCTCGATTTTACGGTGGATTTGGGATTTTCATAAATCAAAGGCCTAAAGTCCACCATTAAAAAGGCCTTTGATGCGACATTGCTCAGGTAATTTTCTTTGCTACTCACTCTTCAATCTATTTCCCTAAATTAATATTTTTTTATAGGTTCATCGCTCCTTCTACCATCTTGAAAAGTTGAAGAACTCTTGGCATGGGATCTGAAAAGAAACTCAAAGTGTCAATACAAAACATCAATGCATTTACAACACAATCAGGGGATGTAATCGTTGCTCCTGAGGAAATCCATAAAGATTTTTTTAGACAAAACCTTGATTAAGGAAGAAAATGCCCTCTCGAAAAGCTTAAAAAATTAAATAAAACTAAACTCTACTTCTACCACCAATTTACATGAAACTAAAACCTATTAAAAAAAAAAAAAGTGCCCATAGTACAATCGCCAAAACGTTCATCAAGCTCAATGTGCAAGCTCCAGAGTTCGTTCTCAAAGTGCAATTGCCAAGACCTGTTCAAATGCATAAACCCACTCAAAGGCCAATATTTGTGGACTACATGCCTCTACCACTATTTCTGACGTCTTCACCATAGTCTTTTGAGTAACAACAAGATGCAGAGCCTGTGATGACCTCCACTTCTGCTCGAAAACCCCATATCTATGAATCCAAGCAAAAAATCCTTGAGCGAGTAAATGCAAAAAATGGGGTGGAGCATTTTGCATTTGCTAGCGTATTAAAATTTTAAGATAGTTTATATTTATCCTCATCATCTACGCCATTATAAATATTTTAAGTTTAATGTAGTTTAAATTCATTCGATATAGATATTCCTTAGATTGATAACGTATGAATCAAATAGCTTTAAAATTTTAGGATTTTTTAGATTGATCCTCATCGCCTACACCATTATCAATAGTTTAAGTTTAATGTATGAAATTTAGGGTTTGGAAAGTAATAAAATATTTAAAGGGAATTCAATATAAATCTAACGTCTTGATCTTAGTAGTTACTACAATAACTTCTTTTTGTGATGCTGCAAATGTGGAAATGAGAATTATCATGTGAAGGTGTATTCCTTGACCTTGAAAGTCATGTTTGCAATGAGTAAGTATTACTGTGCTGAATTCATGCATACTGTAACTTTTCTTACTTGGAAATGATGTCATTACATCTTGTAATTTACAAAGTTGAGAACCTGTAGAATTACTTTCGTACTTGATGAACTCAAAATTATGTGACAGCACACCTTGAATAAATTCCATTGATCCAAGGTATGCTTCATCCTTCTTTATTATCATCTTGTCAGATGACTTTCCAAATAAAAAAAAGTCTAGATGCGAGCTGGAGATTGTAGTAAATTTTAAAGAACCTGGTTACAGGCATACTCACTTGGCACCATGCTGCCAACGGTAAGGTTTGACTTCCTGAATACATATGAGTTGTACCACTGGAAAGTGTAAGATAAAAAAAGGGTTGATATAAGGATATTAAGGCATATATTTGGCCTTGGATGGAATGTCCTACACTATACTGGTTTTAAGCCTAAGGCAGTAAAATCTACTAGGAACCTGTTATGGAATTGATAAGGGTTGTGTGATAACCTATGAAATAATATTATATCCTACATGGATTTTAATTTAAAAGGGGTTGTAAACTAACCTAATGTGAATCCTAAGGACCTACGAGCTAAAAGGAAACCTAACTAATTTAATTGTGGCCTAAACTATTGCTAGTCCTAAAAGGGGCCTATGGATACATGTCAAGTGGGAGGATAAAGGGGGAAGGTTTAAACTTAAATGAAGGACTTAAATGCAGTCCTTGTAGTTTTAAACGCCAAGTTTGGTGGGAGCAAGGAAGCTAGAGGCATCTATCTAGCAAGATAACTAAATTTGAATTACATGTAAATTTGTAAGATAGAACTCGCCAAATCTGAGTCGGCGGTGGCGTGGATAAAGAAGGAGAAAATTCATTCAATGCATTTATTGACCTTGGTTTGGGAAACCAACCCACCTAGGAAAGAGGAAAGAGGATTTTTGTGAGTTATTGTTATTCATTTGGGTTTCAAGTTTTTGCTTTGCATTTTTTTACTTTTGCAAACCTGCAAGTTTGTTTTTTGGCCATTGTTGTTTTGACCACCTCCGAGTGGTTTTTGGGCCTATGGAAATGTGGAAGCAGTTGAGAGATCTATTTGATTAACATTGTTTGGAGGGAATAAACTCTAGAGAATCTTGGTTGTGACCTTCCACGAGCTAACAAGAAATTATACAGGCATGTTAGGATCTTTTCTTTAAATAGTTATGCTCTTTGTTAAACGTATTCATTAAAATAACTCTACTCTTATAAATGCGTGTTTTTGTGAAAATATGTTAATATGTTTAGATATGATCTTTTGCTTGAGTTGTCATTTGGAAAAAGATGTGATTTGGGTATCTTCTTGATGCATGCATGAGTAAATGGGTGTTCTTTGTTGAAATAGTAACTGAAGGTGGATTTCATCTCTGCTATTTTGATTTCAAAAGTAATGGGTATTGGGTTTTTTTGTCTCTTGTGGGTTTGAACTTGCTGAAGGTGACAGTGATGCGCATACTATTTTTTGAGATTTATTTACTCAAAGGTTATGGATTTCATGAGAATGTTATGACAGAACTTTGTGAACTGTTCTTCCTTGTTCGTAATACAGTTTAATTTGTGAAATGGGTTATTTTAGGAACAATATATTTATCGTATCGTCTTTACATTTGCTTGTTCTAAAATGATACAATGTTCCTCCTATTTTCTTCTCAGTACCCATGAATGACTATTTGGAAATAAATTCTTATCGAATATGGAATAGAGTAATCTGTCTATTTGATGGATTGGAGTAGAGCGTGGAGTTTTTACTTTCCTTTTAACTCAATGATGAATATTTATATATTCAATGGATTTAGAGTTCTTCCGTGTTTCCATTAAAACTAAACCCGAGTAGACTCCTTACTCTTGTGATTAAAAAATGGCTTCTAATCCTGGAAGATTTGGGACCATGTTGCTTGATTGTAAACTCTTAATCATTTTTATATTTAGATGGAAAATGTTTGCTGTTAGTGTATATAACCATTAACGTTGGTTGTAATTGGAAGCTCAGTTGTTGCTGATATTTTTGGTTTAGTTGTAAAAAAATGAATTCCGGAATACTTTCCTCGAATGGTAGTTAGTAAGCTATGAAGACTGTACCAGTCTAGCATGGAAGGAATTACCCTATTGATAACTGGTCTGCACGTCATAGTTTGATATTAAGTTATGTATTGGAAAGAAGAAATTTGAATCTCCTTCCTTTCATTTGATTATTGAATTTTAAATAGCTCTCTCCTTGAATGTTATCTCTAGTTGCCATCTCTTTTTGCATAAGACCGACCAGTTCAGTTGTGATTAAATGAAAGGGATTATTGAGTAGGTAACTGGAAGTAATACTTCTTTTCTTTTCTTATCCTATTTAAATTTTTGTTAAGGGATATTGAATCAACTTGCGACTGCCTTCGGGTGTAAGTGATTGTATTTTATCTACTATTTTTCCCTCTCTGAATTGGATGAGTACTATGTTGTTGCTGAATTATGAAAAGTGACATAGGTTGTTGTCATGGTGTATTATTGCCTTTCTCTTCTACATTTGAATTGGTTGGAATCAAGTGAGTAGTATAAGGTGAGGAGTTCTGTTTAAATTTATATTCAATTCATTTTATGAATCCCATTTACAATGATGGAATGGAATTGACAGTGATTACATTCGAACAGTAATATATATACATAAGTTCTTACAAATGCTTCTAATATGAGATTATTTAGAGAAAATATTCTTTGTAATATTTGTCTAAATTTTGAATGAACTCTTTTCATTTTTGAAGGAAACAGTAAGAAAATGAAGATATATCATTGTGTGTTTGCTATAATTATTTTTGAGGAGTTGTTAGTTAATAGTATTGTCTGATTTTGATGCTACTTATCAAGACTTGGTTATTTAAATTGTTCATCCTTATCGGTACTTAACTCTTACATGAAGACCATCTCAATTACGGGATGTTTCATAAAAGAAGAGTTCTTTTATTGAGATAGTTATTCAAGAGCACTTAATTTTAATGATAAGTGCTTAACATGCTCAGTTCGATGAACTAACCCGTGATAGTAAATTTTGCATATGGATTATGTGAGTAATAATGAAGACATGTTATTTTATGATGATTCTTTTGATTAAATAAAGGATGGATCTTTTTTGAGATTTTATTATTCTTCTCGAAGGAAATGGAAAAAGGAAAAGTTGTATTCTTCTTTCTTTTTGAGTTATCAATGCTGATTGGCATGAATGAAGTCTGACTGTTTTGACTTGTAAAATGTGTAAATTTTACCTTGAGAAATGAGAGAAGGGAATGGTGTGTTATTTTAAATGATGTACCATTATTGAATTTTTGAAATATAATCGAGAACATATTCTTATTCATTGAATTTGTACTTATTCAAATGATGGCTATTAAATTTAAAAGGGTATAATGTCTACTCTTCACTTGAATACAACTTTTAAGTTGGACTATGCAATTAATCAATACTTAGGTAAATATGGACTTTAAATTGACATTAGTAAAAGAGTAAGATACATATGAACTCTTGTATAAATTAATTATGGAGTTGGATTCTAAACCAATGAATAATAAGGAAAGGACAATTGAATTATGTATTCAGATTTTATTAATACTCTTTGGGGTGTCTTGCCCCAAAGGATATTCGGAAGGAGGAATCATATATCCTCTTAACAAACCTTAAACTGAAGTAAGGTAATTTTAAATAAATTAATACATTCATTTGGGAAAAATACCTCATTCAAATGACGTCTAATGTAGAGGAAACCTAAATTTAAAATCAGTTGTGAATGAACTTGATTAAGCTTAGTGAGTTAATCTTACTTTGTTAAGCGGTAGTGGACTGTAAGTCTGAAGCTTTAATTAATGAACCAAGAAAGGAATATCCAATCCTTTGGTAAGGAGGATTGAATGTATATTAAGCTATGAGACAATTCAAGTCAATCCTAACTATGCAACTGTAATGAACAATGAGGTTAGAGGATCAGCAAGGTTGCTGAAACATATTCTTAAAATAATAAAGATAAGAATCTAATCAAAATTTTAGTTGGATATGTAACCCTAAATGGGAGGATTCTATAGGATGTTGGTACATGCTAGCTACATAAGGTGTCTTCATGAAGGTAGGGCCTTCATGACGACACAATGTTACAGCTGACATGTTGCAACACCCTTTTGAATTGAATCATCTAGGCTTACATAAGCTTGGAATTTTCCTCAGTTTTGCTTTGGACCAAATTAGGAATATGACCTTTTATATGGAGTGACTCGTGAACTAAAGGTAATTAGAAACACACAGTTGACTAGGGTCAAGGAGGTATGTCTGTGTACCTTTAGTCGTCACGAGTCCCTCTCTATACTCTTTCATATTGATATCTTGGGTTAAATTTCAACATTGGACAAGAGGACTGACAGAAGTCAGAAAAGACCATTCTAGGTAATAGTTGAAGTGGGGTGAAGGACGTATTCCATTGATGAGTATGCCATCTAGGAGTATGATCATGCTAAGCATGCGAGAAACTTTGGCCAAAGTATCGCAAACAGTTGGTTGCATTGTCCTAAATCACCTAGTTTAAGAAGTAGGATTTCAGATGAATATTGGTAACAGATATTCAGATAGGCCTCTTAAATGGAGCATTTCAATAACTAAAAAGGTAAAGGGAACCAAATATACTTATTATACAATGCATATTTTAACATGAGGGGTCGGTAAGTAGCTAAGTCATGAAATGAGAGATCGATGAAACTCCGACCCATGAAATGGGAGATCGGTAGTTCTTCGAGTCATTACAACAGCATGTGGTTATCTGTTATATGATTGAATGGCATGGAATGTGTGTTCCATTTTATGGACATGCAAATAGAGAACATTGGTTTAGAAAGCATTGTGTTCTAAATTACGTAATTTAGAGGAGATAATTTTATAATATATATATATATATGTATATATATATATATATATATATATATATATATATATATATATTTCCCTTTTTCTAATGTCTTAAAATGGGAATTTTACATCTTGGTATCAGAGCTCAAGGTTGTAGCTCTTAGACCTAATGAGTCCACAATTTAATAAGGTTTACATTTTCTTGTTCAACATAAAATGGTTAGAACAAGAGGGAATACTGTGAACAACCCACTACAGGGTGGAGAAGTAGCTACTGCCCAAAAACTAGATGAGATCCTTGCTGCCGTGCTAGATGCGAGAGATCATCTAACTGTTTTGGAACAACAAGCATTGGGTAATGAGGAGGAGGAAGAAGATGCTGATATTAATGATTAGCCACCTCCCATGGACAACACCAATGGAGGAAATCTGGGTGTTGATAATAGTAACGTGAACGTTCCTAATCAGTCTAAAAATAAAAGGGTAAGATTAGCGGCTGAACTCACAAATGATATAAAGAGAATAATTCCTCCAAAGTTTGATGGAACTACACTTGGGGACGGGGCTGAAAATTGGCTCAGTGAAATGGAGTACTTTGCAATAAGAAACTTCTCCGAGGAGACAAAAGTGATATGGGAAGCATATCAGCTTTCTCATGAAGCATCATCATGGTGGGACAACCGTATGGTTGAGTTGAACATTGTCGAAATAGACATAACTTGGGATAAATTTAAAATTTACTTTAAGCAACGATGGTTTCCTCAAATTTTTTTGATAAAAAAATGACTAAATTTTAGAACTTATCTCAAGGAAAGATGATGGTGACAGAATACTGGGAAGGTTTTACTAAACTCCTTGAGTATGTACCACATTACCAAGCTAATGAGAAGTTCAAGATACGAAAGTTCATAATGGTACTGAATCCCATCATTAGTGGTGAGGTGGATGTCCACGGTCTGACCATTATGGAAGAAGTTGTTGAAAAGGAAATAAGACAAGAACAGAAATTGAGAGCAATCTTTGCTCATAGGGAGGAGGTTAGGAAGAAGATTCCTAACTCTTCTTCATCTTTTACACCTAAAAAGGGACCCTGGAAGAGGTTTGAAATGAAAAACAAAATTGTTGTGGATAACAATAAGAAAACAAGAATGAACAAACCTGTTACTAGTATGCGGAATGGCTTTACCAAAAATAGTGGTAATGGAAAAAAGTCCTATGGAAGCCAGAATGATAAATTCTAGGCTAGAAACAAATTTGAGCCTAGGAAGGGGCCCGTTGGAGGTTGTTTTAACTATGGAAAGGACCATTACGTAAGTCACTGTACTTTGAAGAAGGACGATCACGATCATCAGCACATGATACACATTGTGGTGGTTAACAAACAAGCTAAAAAGCAAGTCACACCCATAGAAGTTCCGGTTAAGTTATTCGGTATACCTGTGGTTATACTTTTTGATACTGGAGATATTGAATGTTTTATATCTACTAAGTTAGCATTGAAATTAAAAATAAAAGTTGAACGAATGGATAAGACATGGACGGTACATTACGGAAATAATGTTGTCCATACAGTTGATATTTGTCTTTTTGGTGCAGTCCTTGACTTGCCTAGTTTATCCATAGAAGTTGACCTATATATTACCCCTTTGGGGTCATATGATGTAATTATAGGTGTTAATTGGTTGGAAAAACATAAGGCGAAGGTTTACTGTTATGAAAAATAGATTTGTTGTTTTGATGACCTGTAGAAAATAGAAGTCATTCAGGGTGTAAAATGTGGGATTGCAGTTAGGAAACTAACAACTATGCAACTAAAAAGGGCTAAAAATAGAGGCTACACTTTGTATGCCATAAAAATGATAGAAATTTCTAAGGAAGATAATGATTTTATGGAAAAATATCCGGTGTTAAGAGATTTCAATGATGTATTTCCTAAAGAATTACCAGGTCTTCCTCCCAGATGGGAGTTTGACTTTGCAATTGAGATCAAACCAAGAACCGAGCCCATATCCAAGGCACCTTATAGAATGACCACCATTGAGTTGGTGGAACTTAAGGCTCAGTTACAGGAAATTTTGACCAAAGGGTTGATAAGACTGAGTGTCTCACCATGGGGAGTGCCGATAATTTTTGTAAAGAAGAAGGATGACACACTTAGATTACTCATTAATTAACGAATGTTGAATAAGGAAACCTTTAAGAACCAATATCCACTTCCTAGGATTGATGATCTATTCGATCAGATGTGTGGAGCATCAGTTTATTCAAAAATAGATCTTCGATCTAGATATCACTAGCTGAGAATAAAAGAGGAAGATATTCATAAAACAAATTTTAGAACAAGGTACCAACATTATGAATTCACAGTGTTGCCTTTTGGGTTGAGGAATGCACCTGTAGCCTTCATGAATTTGATGAATAATATTTTTCAAGAATACTTGGACAAATTTATGCTTGTATTCTTGGACGACATTCTTATATACTCCAAAAATGTCAAAGAGCATCAGGAGCATTTAAAGATAGTACTGGAAATATTGAGAAAGAGAAATCTGTATGGTAAATTGTCTAAATGTTCCTTTTATGATGTAGAAGTGCATTATTTGGGACATCTTATAAGCAAGAACAAGATAGTTGTAAATCCTTCAAAGATTGCAGCTATAACTGAGTGGCCTGTGCCCAAGAACGTACATGAAGTTAGAAGCTTAATGGGCCTAGCGAGGTACTATAGGAAGTTCATTAAGGAATTTTCTAAGATTGCTGCACCAATCAATTCATTACAAAAGAAAGATAAGAAATTTTTTTGGAATGACAAATGTGAATCTACCTTTAATATTCTAAAAGATTAGTTAAATATAGCACCTATTCTGACTATACATGATCTGAATGGAGATTTTACGGTCATAACAGATGCATCTGGGGAGGGTCTTGGAGGTATTCTGTTACAAAATAATCATGTCATAGAATATGAAAGTATAAAAATCAAGTTACATGAATAGAATTATGCTCCACATGACCTAGAGCTCGTTGCCATCATTCATGCACTTCAAATGTGGAGGCACTACCTTCTTGGTAAGCCTTTTGACCTAAAAACTGACCATCTAGGGTTGAAGTATATTTTTACTCAACCAAACCTGAATGCAAGACAATAAAGTTGGTTAGAATATCTATCTCAGTATGATTTTGATATAAGCTATATTAAAGGAAAGGAAAATAGGGTAGCAGATGCTTTGAGTCGTAAGAAGCACATTTATGCTCTTATAACTTTAAGAACTCAGTTTAAAGATGAGGTGAAAAGTGTCATGGAATCTGACTCTTATTTTCAGCAAGTTAAAACAACACTTGCTGTAGATCCAAAAGATGTAAAGCATAAAGGTTTTCATTTTGACAATGAAGGAATTTTGAGGTTTGAAAACAAGGTATATATACCCTTGGAAAATGATTTAAGAAAGAAAATATTAGTTGAATTTCATAATTCACCTTTTTTTGGACACCCTGGGATTATGAAAATGCTTGCTGATATAAAGTAGCTATATTTCTGGAAGGGAATGAAAAAGGATGTGATGGAATTTGTGACACACTACTTGGAATGTCAGCGTGTTAAGGCAGAACATATGCATCCCACTAGATTACTATACCCCCACAGCATTCCGCAGTACAAATGGCAAGTGATAATTATGGATTTCATTCAAGGATTGCCTATGTCTAGGAATAAACATGATATCATCCTAGTTGTTGTTGACAAACTAACAAAAGTGGCACACATTATTGTTGGTAATCTAAAAGACAATTCACCAGTGTTAGCAAGAAGGTTTATACATGAGGTTTTCAGGTTATATGGAATACCTGAATTGATCATATCAGACAAAGATTCGAGAATGACATCAAGATTCTGGTAAATGCTTAATGCAGCCTTGGGAACTAAACTAAATTTCAGTTCTGCATATCATCCAGAAATGGATGGATAGACTGAAAGAGTCAATCAAGTTTTAGAGGATATGTTAAGAATGTATTGCATGGACCAGCAGTATAAATGGGAGGAGTACCTCCCGCTAGTTGAATTTTCTTATAATAATACATACCACACCTCTTTAAAGATGGCACTTTTCAAAGCATTGTATGGAAGAAAATGAAGAACCCCTGTTAGTTGGGACAGCGTAGAGGATACAGAGATAATTGGGCCAGAAATCCTTACAAAAATGGAACAACAAATTAAAATGATTCGTGAACATTTAAAGGAGGCTGCCAATAGGAAAAATAGCTATACAAACTTAAAGTGGGTTGATAGGAAATATAAACTTGGTGAGAAGGTCTTTCTTTGGTTTAAGCCGAAAAAGAGTTCTATAACTTTTGGAAAGGCTACCAAGTTATCACCTCGTTATGTGGGACCTTTTGAAATTGTTGAAATAATCAACCATGTAGCTTATCGTTTAGCTTTACCTCCTGCTTTATCACGAATGCATGATGTTTTCCATATTTATTTGCTTAAGAAATACATATTAGATTTATCACATGTGCTGAATTGGGATTCCTTACAGGTCCAAGATGCTGGAATAATCGTGGTTAAGCCCATTTGAGTGTTGGGAACTTGCCAGTTGCACTTAAGAAATTGTGAAGTAAATCAATGTAAGGTCCAGTGGGACCATTTTAGCGAAGAAAGTGCAACTTGGGATAATCTTGAAGAAATGAGATCTACTTTTCCATCCTTGTTTGATCTAAATTAAGTTTGAAAAACTAATAAATCTGCCAAATTTGGGAAATTATTGAACTATTTGATGGTTATTTTAAAATATTGTTTTGAAGACTTAAATTTTGTTCTGTTATGAACATATGAATGGAAGGATGATAACTGAATTTCGTCCTAAAACTCTATGATTTGACTAATTTGATCATCAGGATGATGATTATTTTAAGAAGGGAGGTATGTAACGTCTTGATCTTGGCAGTTACTACGATAACTTATTTTTGTGATGCTGCAAATGTGGAAATGAGAATTGTCATGTGAAGGTGTATTCCTTGACCTTGAAATTCATGTTTGCAATGAGTAAGTATTACTGTTATGAATTCATGCATATTGTAACTTTGCTTACTTGGAAATGATGTCATTACATCTTGTAATTTGTAAAGTTGAGAACCTAAAGAATCACTTTTTTACTTGATGAACTCATAATTATGTGAAAACACACCTTGAATCAATTCCATTGATCCAAGGTATGCTTCAGCCTTCTTTATTGTTGTCTTTTCGGTTAACTTTCCAAATAAAATAAAGTTTGGATCCGAGCTAGAGATTGTAGTAAATTTTAAAGTACCTGGCTATAGGTATACTTGCTTAGCACCATGCTGCTAATGGTAAGGTTTGATATCTTGAATACATATGAGTTGTAACACTGGAAAGCGTAAGATAGAAAAAGGGTTGATATAAGGATATTAAGGCATATATTTGGCCTTGAACGGAATGTCCTGCACTATACTGGTTTTAAGCCTAAGGCAGTAAAATCTACTAGGAACCTGTTATGAAATTGATAAGGGTTGTGTGATAACCTATGAAATAATATTATATCCTACATGGATTTTAATTTAAAAGGGGTTGTAAACTAACCTAAGGTGAATCCTAAGGACCTACGAGCTAAAAGGAAACCTAACTAATTTAATTGTGGCCTAAACTATTGCTAGTCCTAAAAGGGACCTATGGATACATGTCAAGTGGGAGGATAAAGGGGGAAGGTTTAAACTTAAATGAAGGACTTAAATGCAGTCCTTGTAGTTTTAAATGCCAAGTTTGGTGGGAGCAAGGAAGCTAGAGGCATCTATCTATCAAGATAGCTAAATTTGAAATACATGCAAATTTGTAAGATATAACTCACCAAATATGAGTCCGCAGTGGCGTGGAGAAAGAGGGAGAAAATGAATTCAATGCATTTATTGACCTTGTTTTTGGAAACCAACCCACCTAGGAAAGAGTAAAGAGGATTTTTGTGAGTTATTGTTATTCATTTGGGTTTCAAGTTTTTGCTTTGCATTTTGTTACTTTTACAAACCTGCAAGTTTGTTTTTCAGCCATTATTGTTTAGACCACCTCCGAGTGGTTTTTGGGCCTATGAAAATGTATAAGCAGTTGAGAGATCTATTTGATTAACATTGTTTGGAGGGAATAAACTCTAGAGAATCTCGGCTGTGACCTTCCTCGAGCTAACAAGAAATTATACAGGCATGTTAGGCTCTTTTCTTTAAATAGTTATGCTCTTTGTTAAACGTCTTCATTAAAAGAAATCTACTCTTATAAATGTGTGTTTTTGTGAAAATATGTTGATATGTTTAGATATGATCTTTTGCTTGAGTTGTCATTTGGAAAAAGATGTGATTTGGGTATCTTCTTGATGCATGCATGAGTAAATGGGTGTTCTTTGTTGAAATAGTAACTGAAGGTGGATTTCATCTCTGCTGTTTTGATTTCAAAAGTAATGTGTATTTAGTTTTGTTGTCTCTTGTGGGTTTGAACTTGCTGAAGGTGACAGTGATGCACATACTATTTTCTGAGATTTATTTACTCAAAGGTTATGGATTTCGTGAGAATGCTATGATAGAACTTTGTGAACTGATCTTCCTTGTTTGTAATACAGTTTAATTTGTGAAATGGGTTCTTTTAGGAACAATAGAATTATCATATCATATTTACATTTCCTTGTTCTAAAATGATACAATGTTCCTCCTATTTTCTTCTCGGTACCCATGTATGACTGTTTGGAAATAAATTCTTATCGAACTTGGAATAGAGTAATCTGTCTATTTGATGGATTGGAGTAGAGCGTGTAGTTTTTACTTTCCTTTTAACTCAATGATGAATATTTATATATTTAGTGGATTTAGAGTTCTTCATTGTTTCCATTAAAACTGAACCCGAGTAGACTCCTTACTCTTGTGATTAAAAAACAACTTCTCATCCTGGAAGATTTGGGACCATGTTGCTTGATTGTAAACTCTTAATCATTTTATATTTAGATGGAATATGTTTGTTGTTAGTGTATACAACCATTAACGTTGGTTGTAATTGGAAGCTCAGTTTTTGTTGATATTTTTGGTTTAGTTGTAAAAAAATGAATTCTAGAATACTTTCCTCGAATGGTAGTTAGTAAGCTATGAAGACTGTAATAGTCTAGCGTGGAAGGAATTGCCCTATTGATAACTAGTCTGCACGCCATAGTTTTATATTTGGTTATGTATTAGAAAAAAGAAATGTGAATCTCCTTCCTTTCATTCAATTGTTGACTTTTAAATAGCTCTCTCCTTGACTGTTATCTCTAGTTGTTATCTCTTCTTGCATAAGACCGACCAGTTCAGTTATGACTAAATGAAAGGGATTATTGAATAGGTAATTGGAAGTAATATTTCTTTTCTTTTCTTATCATATTTAAATTTTTGTTAAGGGATATTAAATCAACTTGGGACTACCTTCAAGTGTAAGCGATTGCATTTTATCTACTATTTTTCCCTCTTTGAATTGGATGAGTACTATGCTATTGTTGAATTATGAAAAGTGACATAGGTCATTGTCATGGTGTATGATTGCCTTTCTCTTCTACATTTGAATTGGTTGGAATCAAGTGAGTAGTATAAGGTGAGGAGTTCTATTTAAATTTATAGTCAATTCATTTTATGAATCCCATTTACAATGATGAAATGGAATTGACAGTGATTACATTCGAACAGTAATATATATATATATATATATAAGTTCTTAAAAATGCTTCTAATATGAGATTATTTAGAGAAAATATTCTTTGTAATATTTGTCTAAATTTTGAATGAACTCTTTTTGTTTTTGAAGGAAACAGTAAGAAAATGGAGATATATCATTGCGTGTTTGTTGTAATTATTTTTGAGGAGTTAGTTAATAGTATTGTCTGATTTTGATGCTACTTATCAAGACTTGGTTGTTTAAATTGTTCATCCTTATCGGTACTTAACTCTTACATGATGACCATCTCAATTACGGGATGTTTCATAAAAGCAGAGTTCTTTTATTGAGATAGTTAGTCAAGAGCACTTAATTTTAATGATAAGTGCTTAACATGCTCAGTTCAGTGTAATAACCTATGCTAGTAAATTTTACAGATCGATTCTATGAGTAATAATGAAGACATATTGTTTTATGATGCTTCTTCCGATTAACTAAAGGATGGATATTTTCTAATATTTTATTATTCTTCTCGAAGGAAATGGAAAAAGGAAAAATTATATTCTTCTTTCTTTTTGAGTTATTAATGTTCATTAACATGAATGAAGTCCAGATGTTTGGACTTGTTAAATGTGTAAATTTTGCCTTGAGAAATGAGAGAAGGGAATGGTGTGTTATTTTAAATGTTGTACCATTATTGAATTGTTGAAATATAATCGAGAACATATTTTTATTCATTGAATTTGTACTTAGTCAAATTATGTCTCTTAGATTTAAAAGGATATAATGCCTACTCTTCACTTAAATACAACTTTTGAGTTGCAATGTGAAATTGATTAATACTTAGGTCAATATGGAATTTGAATTGACATTAGTAAAAGAGTAAGATACATATGAACTCTTGTATAAATGAAATACGGAATTGGATTCTAGACTAATGAATAATAAGGAAAGGACAATTGAATTTCGTATTCAGATTTTGTTAATATTCTTTGGGGTGTCTTGCCCCAAATGATATTTGGAAGGAGGAATCATATCTCCTCTTAACAAACTTTAAACTGAAGTGAGGTAATTGTAAATAAATGAATACATTCATTTGGGAAAAATACCTCATTCAAATAATGTCTAACGTAAAGGAAACCTGAATTTAAAATCAGTTGCGAATGAACTCAATTAAGCTAAGTAAGTTAATCTTACTCCGTTAAGCAGTAGTGGACTGTAAGTCTGAAGATTTAATTAATGTACCAAGAAAGGAATATGCAATCCTTAGGTAAGGAGGAGTGAATTTATATTAAGCTACGAGACAATTCAAGTCATTCCTAACTATGCAACTGTAATGAACAATGAGGTTAGAGGATCAACAAGGTTGGTAAAACATATTGTTAAAATAATAAAGATAAGAATTTAATCAAAATTTTAGCTGGATATGTAACCCTATATGGGACGATTCCATAGGATGTTGGTACATACCAGCTGCAATAAGGTGTCTTCATGAAGGTATGGCCTTCATGACAACACAATGTTGTAGTTGACATGTTGTAAAACTCTTCCGAATCAAATCATCTAGGTTTACATAAGCTTGGACTTGGCCTCATTTTTACTTTGGAACAAGTTAGGAATATGACCTTGTATACGGAGTGACTCGCGAAGACTAAAGGTAACTACAAACACGCAGTCGACTAGGGTCGCTGACGTATGTTTGCATACCTTTAGTCATCATGAGTGCCTCTCTATACTATTTCATATTGCTATCTTGGGTTAAAGTTCAACATTAGACAAGAGGATTGATAGAATTCAGAAAAGACCATTCTAGGTAACAAATGAAGTGGGGTGAAGGACGTATTTCATTGATGAGTATGATGTTTAGGAGTATGATCATGCTAAGCATGTGAGAAATGTTTTCCAAAGTATCGCAAGCTGCTAGTTGCGTTGTCCTAAATTACCTAGTTTAAGAAGTAGGATTTCAGATGAATATCAGTAACAGATATTCAAATAGGCCTCTTAATTGGAGTACTTCAATAACTTAAAAGGTAAAGGGAACCAAGTATACTTAGTATACAATGCATGGATTAACATGAAGGATCAGTAAGTAGCCGAGTCATGAAATGAGAGATTGATGAAACTCTGAGCCATGAAATGGGAGATAGGTAGTTCTTTGAGTCATTACAGCAACATATGGTTATCTGTTATATGATTGAATGGTATGGAATGTGTGTTCCATATTATGGATATGCTAATAGAGAACATTGGTTTAAAAACCGTTGTGTGTTCTAAATTACATCATTTATAATAGAGAACAATTATTAAAACTTGAAACATGTATTATGAATTATGCAATTTAGAGTAGAGAATGTTATAAAAAAATAGTTTTACTTTGGACTAAGTTAGGAATATGACCTTGTATACGGAGTGACTCACGAATAATAAAGGTAACTAGACACACGCAATCGAATAGGGTCGACGAGGTATGTCTGCATACCTTTAGTCATCACGAGTGCCTCTCTTTACTCTTTCATATTGCTATCTTGGGTTAAAGTTCAACATTGGACAAAAGGATTGACATAAGTCAGAAAACACCATTTTAGGTAACAGATGAAGTGGGGTGAAGGACGTATTCCATTGACGAGTATGCCGTCTAGGAATATGATCATGCTAAGCATGTGAGAAACTTTGGCCAAAGTATCGTAAGCTGCTGGTTGCATTTTCCTAAATCACCTAGTTTAAGAAGCAGGATTTCAGATGAATATCAGTAATAGATATTCAGATAGGCCTCTTAAATGAAGCACTTCAATAACCAAAAAGGTAAAGGGAACCAAGTATACTTAGTATACAATGCATGGATTAACATGAAGGATCGGTAAGTAGCCGAGTCATGAAATAAGAGATCAATGAAACTCCTAGCTATGAAATGGGAGATCGATAGTTCTTCGAGTCATTACAATAGCATATGGTTATCTTTTATATGATTGAATGGCATGGAATGTTTGTTCCATATTATGGATATGTGAACAGAGAACATTGGTTTAAAAAGCATTGTGTGTTCAAAATTTTGTCATTTAGAACAAAGAACAATTAGTAAAACTTAAAACATGTGTTCTGAATTACGTAATTTAGAGCAGAGAATGTTAACCAAAAAAAAAATTCCCTTGTTGTAATGTCTTAAAATGGGAATGTTACAATAAATATTCCTTATATTGATAACATATGAATCGTATAGCTTCAAAATTATCTACTATTTACTTCTCCATGTATTTAACAACAAAATAAAAATTGAATGAGAAAAAAGAGACCCATGTTAAACAAACCAACCACCCCGGCTTATGCGCTCTTCAAAACCCAAAGTAGAACATGGAGAGTGACGCATCCTAAGTAACCTTTTCAAACCTGTCATTTTCCTTGCATAATAATACAAAGTAATTTATTTCAAATCCAAAGGTGTAAATCGAGACTCATCAGATCAGTAAAACCATTTTCATCCAAGGGTAGGGACAAGTCATATGCAAACCTAAACCAATGTAGACTCTTCCACAACTAGATTTGGGCTCCCGCGCCTAGTTTACCACTGCTAAATCCTGGGCTGACTTGGACAATGACAAAAGATTATTATAGCCAAATTTTTATGCAGTGTAGAATGTGTGCCGCATGTACGGCGGAGGAGTGTTTGTACTTCGTCGACCATCTGCTTAATGAGATTTTCGATGTGTCTGTCGCTCGTCAAAGTGGAGGTAAATCGATTTTCCCCCAATGAATACGCCTTTTAGCATAATAAAAGGGTGGCCGAAAAAAAGTCTCAGCCTAAAAAAACATGCCAAAAAATAGACCAACCGAATTTCGAAACATTTACATCACAAGTCATAATAGGCACATGCAACCATAACACTAGGTGGCGATAGGAGAATCTTCGCGAGACTCCAATGGCAACCTGAAGTACTTTCTTGACTATACCCTCTAAATGTGAATTATAGAGTGCATGGGACTAGTGTTAATTTCCATAACCTTCCTAGCACTAGTGTTAATTTCCATAACCTTCCTAACATTCTCCTAACCATAGAAATGCAAGCTTTGGAAACATCTTCGGTGAAGAGTACGATCCACTGAGGAATAATTGAAAGGCCCCATTTAATGTCGGGTGAAGAATCTTTGAAATATATCCTAATTCAAACTAATCGGCATGCCTTGTGTAGTGCATGCAAATTCGAAGTGGTCTAATTGGGTGAAACAAATTCAAGGCCTTATGAGGATACCTTCAGTTGACAGGTGGCCTATAATTTATATTTTATGAACGTACTTGGTAAGATCCAATGGTGCCTTCAAGCCCATCTAACCAGATCCATGGCCAAATTTATTTTTTGAAAATGTCCCTCCAGCTAGGAATCTGTATGTCGAGAGGTGTTATATAATGACAACCAATGGCGATGGGGTGTTTTGGTGGGTGTTAATCCCCCTTCGTTAGTGTGATCAAGGGTTTTACCATTAGATGTTGTAGACCTTAGGCCAATTTTTCCATCACAATCTTGAACAATCACTTAGTAATTTCATTCTCTTATTTTTTTCTTGTGAGGAGTCAATCTTGAACCCCCATAATATGTTTCATATAGCCATAAACTGGTGGAGTTAATGTATTCTCACTTCTATATATTCTCTAAAAATATGTTTTTTCAAGCCTTACACATTAGTGTAGCTAGATTAACACCATCAACATGCGTGAAGATTTTTGACAGAATGAGTACATTAAGTTATGTGATTATTGTGGCATTAAACTCATAATATCTAAGATATGAGCTCACTGTATATTGATATCTCTCAACGTATTCTTAGATAAATTCACATTAATAATGATAGCATGTACCCGTAGTGCCAATCTATACTCACTCTATAATGCAAGGCTCACATTTATTGTAAACTCAAAGGTATGTGGATCTTTGGTCAATCTCCATCACTAAACATTTGTTTATTGCTTTCAACTTATAGGTCTCCACTAGGGTGTAACAATTTCTTTATAGGAATTTTTTTTTGTATCTAGCATCAGTGAAAATGGTTTGTCATGATAATCTATCATGTGGTTCAACTGTGGTGAACAACATTGTTCACAACAAATCATCAGGTTTGTTGCAGTGCAACTGACTGGTGTTCAACTTCAACAACCAAAGTTATATGCCATTCTAGCCCCAATTAGATATTTTTTCACCATAAGCATAGGGAGAGAAAGATTTTGGGCGCAAATTTGTAATAATCATGAAAGACCGTCCCATGGTGCATAATCACAGATTTCTAAGTTATTTTCATTGAGAGTCCGTCTTTTTCTCAAACTCATGGCATACACGGAAGTTAAAGGTTGTTTGGAAAACCACAATTAGTGGAATTTGATTTAGCAACACATTTAGAACCCACCAAGGATCAATTCTTATTGATTGTAATGGACCCCTTGGTGCCCCGATAAGGAGATTACAAGCGGTTGAGTCCAGGAGTCATGCCCTTGATGGTTTTGATGGTGTGGACTGCCTCTTACCCATGTGATTTACTTAGCTGCAATAGGTGATCATTTCACTTTATATTTATGCAATACGACATTCACTTCTCTGTAATTCACCATACGCGTTTTCCTCTTCGAAACATGGTCAGAGATGCTCGACAAATTCCATGAAAGTTAGTGCCCAATAGGAATTATTTGATATTGAATGAAAAAATCAAAAAGAAAAGAGTCTCCCTCTACTGCATCTGTAGAACCCAAATCATCAACAAAAGACTTCAACATGCACTGCATTTATGCAACCATAGGTTGCACTACCATCTAAAACAGACTCAAATGGCTTCTAGTTTAATCATGTCCACCACAATGGAGTCAAAATTGAGGTAAGAAGCTCAACATCGATAATTACCTGTTTTTTAGTCCAAACCTCAACACTGCCTACCATATGAGGCACCATAAACATGTGTACGGTGGAATATTGGACATGCTTCATCGAAAAAATAAAATCGGCCCTAAATGTCAATGTTTGTCTTAGAAGCCCCTCAGGCTTTATCAAAACCTGGATAACTTCTACTCATTTTTAAGCGTAATGAGACCTACTTTGAGAGCATATTCGTTTGAGTAAAACATTGATTGTGCACTTAATAAGGGGAAGATATGGTCTATTTAATGCCACGTGGAATGGTCTCAGGTATCTAGATTTCATCAACAAACTTCACTGTATGTGATTTACTCCATTTACTTGGTTACAACATAATCTCTTGCTTTATTTCTCTAACAAGAAAAAAGACCCACATAATTGAGAATTGCTACCATTATGTGACATCAAAAAACCCTAGTAGAGTTCTCTTCAAACCGTTTCTAATCCACAACCTCACATCCCTCACTTATTCATCATAGTTTAATACCACCCTGGAGAGTAAGAACTTAGGCCTTGGGATAATTCAACCCTCTTAGGTAGCAGATGTAGCTACAATGTCTTTGTGCAAGTGAAAACTGATAAAGCTATGGCATTCAAATAACCTCGAAGTGAACGAAATGGAAATGCCTCTAATGTTTGACATGAAAATCCCTTGTGTTTTTTTCTAAACAATACTAATGGGTGGTGTGTGGTTTCCAGTTTGAATCTACAGGCGGCCACAAGAGGAGCAGGAGATGGTGAGAGCTTAATATGCTCCAAAATCGTTATTAATAAATCTTTAGGGATAAGATGGATTCTCCTAAAAATGAGCACCAAGATTTGATGGGACATTGCTGGAGCTCCAGTACCTACATGGAAGGCTTCTACCTTGAAGCTTGTTTACACCAACTCTCTTGGGGACAGATTCGTCGACGTCAAGGAAATATTAAGGATTCATACCTAAATTGTATGACCCAGAGCTCATCACCAATTAAAGACTGATTGCAGTATGGAATGTCACCCCCTTGATGATATATCATGTAGCCACAAGCCCTTGTCGATGATGGGTTAGCATACCATTGCATTGCCCAGTGGATCATTCACGACTAATGTTTGACAATTAGTTTTCATTCACAATAAATTCATTGGAATATGTAAAAATTCATCACCATTTGGGAAGGGATGTTCATGATGTGGCCAAGATATCAAAACCAACAGATGTTTTTTTTTTACAAATCAACTTATATTGAACAATCTCTATACCACATATATCAATGTGTCTCATTTGGTTCATTCGTTTGCATGATTGGTATTTAATCCTTCCCATTTTGTCCCATATTTTTTCAAGCACCGCATAGTTTATGATTTTCCAGGGAGATTTTGTAGAAGCATTATGTATCATCTAATTGTCATCACGTTGACCAGACAATCCAACATTAAACAAGATAAACATCGTAATTGATATTAGTTATGTCTAAATATGTTGTCAGACTTTCATTTATATGGAGTATCATGCAATTCTCTCTTTTTAGGAACTATCCCATAGTCCATTTATGGATGTTTGGATTATCAAGTCCTTTAAGTAACCATTGCCTAGATGAAAATGAAGATGCCAAGAATATTTTAAAGGTCACGAGTATAATAGAGTGAGTGGTCAATCACGTTGAACTTATTTTTTTTTTATCAATATCTTTGATATATATTGCCCATTTCATAGCGTAAATCTATCGTTAACACTAAATAATACATTTTAAATTGAGACGATAATTTGTATACACATTTCCCTTCTATAATATAATGGGAAGGAATAATCAAATTTTTGTGAAGTGATGTTAGATATGTCCATGTGAGTTACAAGTATTTTTTTTCAACTTTTGATAACCATGCTCTGGTGGCAAATTTAGGCAGACTCATGTTACCATTGTTGTAAGTAATGGAAACATTTTCTCCAACCATTATATTAATGGAACATTGTTTTCCACACAAAAATGTGAGATGTCGATCTATAATTTATTTTCTGTTATATAATAATATTGAACAAACATAAACTATAATACAAGTAGATCTAGAATCACTTATATACCCTTAAAGCTCAAAGGTCAACTATGAATTTTCTGTAAAAAATATTACAAGATACAAATTGTTAGGTTTATAATGTTAATAAGTAGTTGTGTCGATAGTTGTTGGACCCTTGGAATATTGACCAAGCATGAAGGCACTTAGGTGCGCGGGACCCCGATTATATAATGGCATGTAATGCAAAATCACACAAGAGAAAGGATTAAGGAGACAAATAGTGCGCGCGACACGTGAAAGGAGATCCGGGACTTAGCCAATTTGAGCACCCAAGGTAGAACACGTGAAAATCATGATTGGTTGCACGTGGATAAGATGCCATCCTGGCAACAGGTTGGCCCAAGAAAGAGCATGCCTAGATGGAATCTTCTAGAAGATCATCATGAGATGGAATTGAGTGCTTAGGCCTAAAGGAACATGCTCGCATGGAGGACCACATTTGACACTTGACAACGGATCTAAGGGTGCGGCAAGGTGAGTTAGCGTCCTGGGAAAGTGATAAATACAAGTGCCTACAGCGGGAAAGGGGAGACCGATACAAATCATAGAGAGAGAGAGATACTTGGGGAATAGACAGTTAGAGAGTAAGAGAAGCTCTACAGAATTGTTGCGAGTGGATATTCTGGTTCATGTACTAAGCGTGGAGTTGTATTTTTCTTTTTTGTTAGCTTAGCTACATACGTCTAGTGATGTGAATGATTGCGGTCTGCACTTTGTGACACTCTATAATGAATCAATGAATATATTAAGGTTACTTGTTATAAATAGATATGAATATCAATGGGTTTAATGGATATTTCGTTCATATGAGTTCTCTTTCCTTTCATGATATGAATGAAATGTTGTATCTTTCTTTCTGTTATAGTATATGTTCTGGGATTTGTTAAAACACTCAGTCTAGAGTGACTGTATAGATTTGGAGGCTGTTATGAGCCCTATGGTTCTTGTATGTCTCAACTTCTTTCCTAAATACTCTTACACTATTCATAGATAATGCTTCCCACTAGACTCACATAAAAGAGAGACTCAGTACCCACACATGCCTCGGGTGAGCATTCAACTTCTATTAGGGGATAGGCCAGCTCACATGGGGTTCTTCCTTTTATGATAGGAGTAAAAATGACTACATCTTGGTTCCATTACCGGGATCTCTTATTGAAGTTGTAGTGGGATATAACATGCATCATGATCTGTATAAAGAGTAATAATGGATCAGTGAATCATGGTTCAAGAGCACGGAGGATGAATTTTCTTAGAGATATAGAATTGGACCTAAGTTTAATACACATAGATGGGTAGAAGAGAACCTCTACCATGATCTGTATGAGACATTCTTCTGCTACTTCCCGGTAGAGTTATATAGATGGCTCTCAACCTATGCATCTAGATCAAGCTGGCGTTATAGATCATGGATATGGACCGAAGAAGACTACCAGAGGTTACAGGATATAGATCTAACATGGACCCGTGCTGTAGATCACTGGTGGAGAGGAGTACTAGCTAGCTACACTTTGGAATATGCCATTTCTACGTATTCTTGCCTAGAGATTTCTGAGTTTGAATTTCTGCGAGAACCTAGAGGAGCGTTTCTACGTGTTATTCCTCTAGCTCTGAAGATATTGATGGTTACCATGAGTTTAGAGGTGCTCCCAATGGCCGGATAAACTGTACTGAGCACTGGGTAAGGAAGCTCGGGTGGAGGAAGATGGAAGAGGATACGACAGAGAAGGAGAGGGAAGAAAGATGGCTCAAGTATAGTGAAGTTCATGAAAGGGAGATTGCTAGACAACGTAAGGTTGCTAGGGTGATGGATTTATAGAGCCAGATGTTGCAGGAGGGAGTTAAGGTTCATGTAGAGGAAATAGAACCTGAGAAGTATGTGCTACCCCATCTTGGAAAGCACGTAAGGGAGAGCCCTTTGGCTTCTGGTGAGAGCTCGTCGCATGGAGAAAGGAGATTCATTAGCACATATCTAAACCCACTCAGTGACCGAGCCCTGGTGCTTGGTTTTCCCAAACTAGGAAGAAGTATTGATCCAGTTGAAACTAGTGGAAGAAACAGATCCACGCCTAGGAGATACAATTTTACATTCCCTTCTTCTATGGCTGCACATATTCCAATATTCAGAGGAGTTTTTGGACAAGGGGAAAGTATACAAGCTTTCGGGCTCACATCAAGGAGTGGCACGGGACAAAGTAGTGGTAGTGGGGTGCTATCATAGACCATCAGTGCATAGTTCAGTGGGACCATGGGAGCACTTGGCACAACTCCTACAGGCCCTATTGGACCCAGTGGTTCTGGTGGATCTAGTGGCTCTAGAGGTACAGGACCCGGTGGAATTGGTGGATCAGGTGGTGGGGGAAACATCGGAGGAAACCAAGGCTTTGGTTCATGACAAGGACCCCAGCCACCACCTAAAGTATTCTTTAAAATTTCTCTAAATTTTCCAGATTACAGGGGCATTGAGGATGTTGTGGAACATGTTCACAAATGTGAACTGCTATGGCATGTGAAGGGTATAACAACCCCAGAACAAAAGGCTAGTCAATTTGCAACCACACTGCAAGGGCACGTGAGTAGCTGGTATAGAAAGTATGACCCTCATCAAACAGTGGTGGACTACACTGCTTTAAATAATGCATTCTTGGTAGAGTTCCACATTCCTAAGTTTGAGCAAAAGAGCATTAGTGCTTTGAAGGAGATTCAGCAAGGAATGACAGAGAGTGCGGGAGTATGATGCGCATTTTAAAACTCTTTTGTCTAAGTTATCATATGATATCAATCCTTCTCATTATGCATAGTGGTTTGTTGGGGAATTGACTACCCCTTTTAGAAGGGCCTTGTCTCATAAAACTTTTATAGATCTGCGTGAAGCATTGGAAGCTACCTTGTGTGCCTAGGCTATTGGTAGTATTGATACTGGAGTTAGGCCATTCCTAGAGGCCCATATTGCTACTATGGCTAAACAGTTGGAAAAATTATCTGCGAACTCAATCCATAAGACTCACAGTGGTATGTGGTGCATGGATTGTGAAATAGAGGGGCACGTTAAGGATAATTTCCCCCGGAGGACGGTATGCGTTGTGATAGTAGATTGCGAGATTTGTCATGGGGACCATGATGCAAGTAGATGTCCCTTGTTGTAGCATGTGATAGGGAAGAATGTATCTTGTTATTGCAAAATTTGTACCTCCATAACCCATGATACAAAGGACTATTGGCTCATTGACTAGATTCATGAGCCCATTTATCATGGGGTGCACTAAACCAACATTGTCAGTGGTTCTAAAAATGATGATCATTGTTATGAGGACCGTGTAGATGGGAGTGTTCATGGAAAAGGTTTTCAAGGAGGATTCTATGGATGAGGTAACCGTGGAGGAAGAAGTGAGTTCCCGTGTGGAACATGTTTTAACTTTGGATCTATAGAACATTAAAAGTATGAGTGCCCTGATTTGTTGTAGTGCTCGTGGCACAGAAAGAAGCATAAGTATGAGAAGTTCCCAGAGTTATTTGAGCATATGAATTAGGAGCACTGGAAAGACAAGGGCACTACGATGGTCAACATCAAGAAGGTAGACATACAGTGGATGCCTTGTGTAACACATGATGAAGGTTTGGAGCTTATCTTGGTAACAACAAGGGCAGAAGCCATGCACACAAGAGAGGTACCAAAACAGAAGACCCTGGTTACAAGGGAAGAGGTTGTTTATGGAAAGTATCTAGACCCCGCACGTCAGAAGGAGATATATCAAGACACCATGGATATTATTCGCAGCTTGCAAGGGGAGATTCAGAGTCTAACGGAGCAATCTAGAAATGAGGAACAAGGAAGGACAGTTTAGGCACAAAAGGATGACCTAGACGAGGTTAAGGAGGTGTGTAAAATTCTAAGGCAGGAGAACATCATTCATTTTCTAGGATCCTGGTTGAGAGAGAAGTTACCACACATCGAAAAAGATCATGAGAGATAAGTGTTGCATGTAAACCTTCCCCCTCACAACCTCAACTATGACAAGGATATTATGTTGAATGTAGTTGTAGATGGATGGCTCCTCAGCAATATACTCATTGACACTGGCACGAAGGTTAATGTTCTGACTTTGGATGCATGACATCAGATGGGGAGACCTGCATTACAGCCATCTTCGTATGTCCTGTATATGGCAAAAAAAAATAAGGAAATTCCCATCGGTGTCTTGAAGGATGTAGCTTTTACTATTCAGGGAGCCAAGTTTATTGGGGATTTCAAAGTCTTGGTGCTCACCGAGGCGGAAAATTTCCCAGCACTACTTGGGTGCCCTTTTTGTTACAAAAATAATGTGGACCTTTGGTTCAACAAAGGGTACATCAACTTCGAGAATAAAGAGGAATGTGTCATTATACCCCTAGATGATGGGAATTTGACACCCTATATTGAATCATTGGGAGAAGAATTTCTAGACAAAATTTATGTGCACTCAATCAAAGACCCTGAGATGGTACACCCTACTAACGAAGTTATCCAGTTTGAAGATGCTCAGTCAGTAAGTGATACCACCAGCTTGGTGTGTGATAATTGGGCACATGGAACTTATGAACTAATGGGAGGTAATTAAGAGGGTCAGTGACCAAGGCAACAAAGGTGCACACTATTATGAGCCTTGCAGGAAAAGAACTGCCCAAGTATTCAGGAGGAGCTTCCCCTGATATATTTCTGCATGAGGTAGAAGCTCAGTGGCAGAATGAGAAGGAACGGAGGGAGATGTTAAGTTATGTCTTGCTTGGCATGAAATCTCGTTGGTTGGCTACACATCAGGAGAGCCTTTTAGAGTGACGCGAGGTAATGATTGCTCTCTCTGTCAGATTTTCTAGAAGTAATGTACCCACCGTCATCAAGGAATACTATGGGAAGAAGCCCACCTCTTTCCATATCTAGGAGTGTGAATGGATCTGGAGAGAAGGTGAGGAAGATTTTCCACCATCCCTCTGGGTGAAAAAGTTGTATTCTACACTGCAGGGTTGTGCGTGCATGGTACATTCATTCAAAGACACGCCACCAAACAAGGAATTGGCAAGAGCTCGCAGCTGACCTTATTCAAACCTTTGAGTATCAAAGTACCAAGCCATCGATTGATAAGTCCTCGCAGGGTATCAAGCACCTTACCATGGGGGATAGTGTCAGAATGGAAGATAGGCTATTGGAATTACTAGGTGAACCAAGATTAGAGGCACACTTTGAAGAAGTTGAGGAAACAGAAGAGTTATAGCTTGAGCGTGCGTGTTTGGAAAAAGAGAAGGGAAAGTTGGTATATGTGATTGATGGAGAGGAATTAGAAAGCTTAGATGTTGGCCATTCTATAGGAATGCATGAAATAGTGGATAGTGTAGATGCTCGTGCACATGCCTACCATAAGCCTTTAAAGATGAAGAAAGTTAACATCGGTTCAGAAGAAGAACCTAAGGAAGCTATTATTAGGGATTACTGGATAGAGAAGGAATTATCAAAGATCATTTATTTGTTGCGTGAATTTGAGGATTTATTCCTGCACGGGTACCATGAACTCAAAGGAATTCACCTTTCCTTGGGGGAGATGAAGATAAAACTGAAGGAAGGTGCACACCCGGTTAGAAAAAGGCCCTATCAGATGAATCTAAATTTATGTGTAAGGGTTAAGGAGGAGATAGAAAATATGATAGCTTCTGGGATCATTGAGGCAGTGGAAGAATTGGAATGGATAAGTCTGATGGTAATCAGTATCAAGAAGGATGAGTGAATTAGGATTTATGTGGACTATAGGGAATTGAATGTAGTTTGTGTCATTGATCCATTTCTGGCCCCCTTCACTGAAGAAATTTTAGAAGTAGTCGCTGGGTGCGAAATCTATTCCTTTACAGAAGGATTTTTAGGATACCACCAAGTCTAGATTGTAAAGGAGGACCAGGGGAAGACAAATTTCACCACTAAGTGGGGAAGTTTTGCATATACAATCATGCCCTTTGGGTTAAATAATGTGCCTACTATTTTTTCATGCATAGTGGTGCAAGCATTTCAGGAATTCATCCATAAATTTCTTCAGGTCTCTTTAGATGATTGGATAGTATATGGTCTGGTTAAGGGCCATTGTGACAACTTGAGATTAATGTTTGAAAGGTGTAGGCAGTTGAGGATATCCCTCAACATTAAGAAATGTGTGTTTGCTACTCCCTTTGGGACTCTATTGGGGTATATCATATGTAAGGAGGGCTTTCTGGTAGATCCTGCTAAGGTTGTAGTTATTGTGGGGTTAAGAGAACCTACTATCCAGAGCACAGTGCATGGATTCCTTAGGCATACGTGCTATTACAGGAAATTCATTAAAGGATATGCTAAGATCACCATGCCTTTAGAGGAGCTGCTCAGACACAAAAGTACCTTCCATTGGGGTGAGGCGCAGATGAGGGCATTTGATACATTAAAAGATAGGCTTATTATCGTGCCTATTTTACATTTCCATGTCCATGTAGATGCCTCAAGAACCACCATTGGAGTAGTGCTTGTACAACCAGGTGAGGGGATTGTTGATCATCCTCTCTATTTTGCGAGTAGAAAGTTAACACCAGTAGAGTATAATTATACCACTACCAAGCGCGAGGCATTGTCAATGATCTACGTGCTCTTCAAGTTTAGATAGTATCTGATGGCAACACCATTTGTATTCTACACCGACCACATGGAATTAAAGTATTTGGTAAACAAGCCCATTCTTCAAGGGCGCATATTTCGATGGGTGTTTTTGTTTCAAGAGTTTGAATTCACCGTTGTAGTGAATCTCGGAAAAAGCAACTGTGGGCCTGATCATCTGTCAAGGATTGATTCAGGAGAGGACGTGTAAATTATTGAGGAAGAAATGCCCAACACCCAATTGTTTAGATTACGGTGTATACCCTTGGATTCAGAGGAGATTGCATTATTTTTAAAAGAAGGTGTGGTGCTGGATGGAATGAAGGCATTGGAAAAAAATAGTTAGCCATACACATCATGCCTTACATGTTGATTAGTGGAGACCTATACAAGTTGGGACGAGATGAAGTTTTGTGTAGGTTTGTATTAGAGCATGAGTGCCTAGCCATCATGGAAGAAGCAGACAGAGGAAGTGTGGGTGGCCATTACGCAGGTGATGCCACTGTGCACAAGATATTAATGACAGTATTATGGTGGGAAACCTTATACAGGGATTGTAGAGATTATTGTAAAGCATGTGACCACTATCAGCACATTGGCAAACCAAGAAGGAGAGATGAAATGCCTTTGTGTCCTATCCCTATAGCGGAGCCTTTTGAAAAATGGCTGATAGATTTTGTGGGACCTATTACACCAGCAGTGTGTAGGACTTGGTCACATTAAGTCATCACTTACATGGATTATCTCACAAGGTGGGCAGAGCTATCCCTAACTAAAGATTACACGGCAGCAACAATGGCAAGGTTCTTATGGGAGAACATTATCATGAGGTATGGATGTCCATTGAGTTTGACCATTGATTGGGGTACACATTTTATGAATGAGACCAAGAGGATCTTGTTATTGGAGTTCATGGTGGCTCATCACAAGACTATGCCCTATCACCCACAAACGAATGGAACCACGGAAGCATTCAACAAATACTGAGTCATACCTTGACCAAAAATCTATGATGTTGGAAGATAAGATTGGGATGACAAAGTATCGGTAGTGTTATGAGCTTATGGACTATGTATAAAAGACTAAATAAAGCCACACCTTCTTAATTGGTGTTTGGCACATGGAGGCTATTTTTCCAGTTGAATTTATGTTACCTTCTTTACGAATAGTGCACGCAGGAGGTTTAGCCGATGAACAAGTGCTGGAAGAAAGGATTGATGAGCTAATGAAATTGGATGAAAGACGATCACTTGCCCGATGGAGCCAAATAGTGGAAAAGGAAAATAAAAAGGCTTGGCATGATCACCATATTAGAAAAAAGAATTTTTAGGTTGGGAAGATGGTATTACTATATGATTCAAAGTTTTTATGCCATCCTTGAAAGTTGAAATTCCATTTTTTGGGTCCCTTCACAATCTCGTACATCCTTGATTCGGGTGGGTGCCAGTTATAAGCACTGGATGGGATGAATTTTCCTAGACACTTCAATGGCAATAGGCTAAAGCCCTACTATAAATAAGTCTTCTTGGTTTTTGTCAATAAAGTAGTTTTTCCAGTTAGTTTAGAAGTTTCCTTTATGTATTTTCCCTTTCTTGTGTTTCCCTTTCACGAATTTGTTTTGGTTTTTTGCCTTGGGTGCCGGTAACCTTATTGCTATTTTTGGATAATTTGTGAGTGCACAAAGGACCACACATCATTTAAAGTGTGGGGTGGAGAAAAATGAAGAAATGCGTGATTAAAGTACCAAGGAAGTTGTGTTGAAGATCATTGTTGTGTAGTCTGGTTAAAAGAGGTAGATGAAGAGAAAAGATAGAATGATTAGTGCCAGGATAAAGCTACTAGTAGATCCCATGTACAAAGGAAAAGGAAGCACAGTTAAAGAAACATGAGGTAGGCAAAAGCAAGAATCTAGACAAAAGAAGTGCCTTTGGTGCATGTTAGGTGCGTGCAAGAGTCTCCTATCAGGTTGGTTAGGTTGTGCGCTATAAGGTTGGAGGAGTTTTCATGCAAGAAGGGCACATGAGTGAAGGCACTGAAGATGGAAATTGTTTGAAAAATCCACATTAAATGAAAAAAGTATAGGGTAGGTAAAGTAGCATTTAATGATCAGAAAAAGGAAAAACTATAAACAAAGGGTCGGGGCACTCTCATATTTACTTTGTGAAAACAAAGATTTGGAGTTATAAACAAGTGTTATAAACTAGGGTTTTTAGATTCGATCGAGTGCAAAATTTGTATGATTAAAATGTGAAGAGCCAGTTTGAGATTGTGAACCAGAAGGAATTACACGGGTGTGAAAGGAGTTGAAAAGGAGTTTTTTTGTGAAGATTTTATCCAAGTTAGCATTTGACAAACTAGAGCAAGCGTTTAAAAGAGTTATATCACGGGTCTGAGATCGAAGATTAGGAGAAGAAATACATAGTAACAAAGAGAAGGGAGGAGTAATAAAAATACCTTGACCATGGCATGCAAGAAAGGAAAGGGCAAAGATAAGCTGAAACAACCAAAACCCAAAGTAGACACAAATGAAGAATGATATGCAGAGATGTAATACCTAGATGGGGTGGTGATGGGAAAGGAATGGGAATCCCACTTGAGAAGCATACCTGTTAGTGACTATAATCACCGCACAAACACCATAGAAAAATAAATGGCATTCGTATTGGTATGCCCCACAAACAAGCAAACACCTGAAGGCTTGCCCATATATGACGATGACGTTAAGGTTAAATTGGCGAAGGCAGGGCTGTTGCAAATCTATGAGTTGCCTTATTTTGGGAAGCCAGATAGCTTGTACCAGTGGCCGATGTCTCACATGCACGAAGACTATTTCCATTTTGTTAGGTGCAAGATGCGCATGACTCCCTAGTTCATTTCACAATTTATAGGCCTCATATGTGAGGGAGATAGCCTAGAAGATGACCGTGGTGATAAGGAGGCTATTCAAGAGACTGTCACTGAGTATGCATGCAAGAAAGGGTCATGGTACTATGATATATCAGATATCAAGGACCCCGTTATAAAGATGGCTACGCATCTTGTGAGTAAGCTGAATGGCCAAGAAAGATGATGCAGGTCAACAAACATTGGCTACATGTCTACAGGAAGATTGCAAAGGGGATGATATACAACTTATCCGCATACATTGTAGAGTAGATTGTTAAGTGTGTGAAGGAAGGAGACATGATCCTCTTTTGAAATGTCTTTCTCACCATAGTGTTTACAGATATTGGAGTGTTGGATGCCTCAGAAATTTTCATGTGGGAGTACCTAGCCAAAGAAACCTTACCTACGAAGAGGTTCAAGAAGTATGCTTGTGATACAATGAAGGCTCCCCACAAAGCGCAGCTAGAAAAGTCATATATGCACTTGAGGAATACATTTGGGGCAGAGTGGAGGATCCTTAAACAAATCCTAGTAGCCACTAAGGGTGAAGCTGAGTTCACGATGTACCAGCACTATTGCTTGGGAAGATTCAAGATTATTGATGAATCATGGAGCCCTTGGTGCAAACTTCCTTTCACATTCAATGCCCAATACTCCCAAGTAGGAGTAAAAAGATTTAAAGAATCAAAGAAGCTAAGGCTAGAACTAGGTAGGTTAGACCAGGAACACAGGGAGATGAGGAAGAAGATGAATTACCTTGGCAGTAAGCACGCGTACATAGAAAATTATGTGTCACATGAGATCCAAATGACTAGGCCGATAACACTTCCCATCATTGGAGGATCTATGACACGCGTGTACATGGGCATAAGGCCAAAGTTCAAAAATGGCACATATTTTGAGAACGAAATCTCCATACCTAAAGACCCATTGGGGAAGAAGAATCTAGTATCTAAGAAGAGAGGTAGAGGAGAGGAAAGAGCACCAAGTGTGCCGATTTCTCAGACAGTGAGCATGCCATCTACAAGTGCCAAGCCAAGTACCTACATATGGAGAAAGAAGTCTCTAGTGAAGGAGAAGACACCAGAAGTAGAGGTGCTTGAACAACCCACCACCATGGAAGAATCATTGAAGGAAGAAGAGGAGGCCAAATCTCCTTATCAGAAGCCACCTCTCAAGAAGAATCAGAGGGTGGATGGAGAAGCTAACTTGGAGGTGACCAAAAAGTTTGAGAAGTACTTGGGAGAGGGAGAGGATGAGAATGAAGAAGGTGGCAATGAGGAAGAAGATCCTGAAAAGGACAAAAATCCACATGTGTTTAGTGTCTATGACTGGGAGGAAGAGAGTGGAGAGGAGAAGCAAGAGTTTGTATTTACATGGCATAAGGGTGCACAAGATGAGGGAGACACAGAAGACATAAAGGAAGATGAGAAGGATGCCAAGGAGCAGGGAGCCATAAGCCTGACAAAAGAGTAGATTACTAAGTTAGCAGAGTGAGAAGTAAAAAGTATGCTCAAAATCCTCGTAAACAAAGAGATAGAGCACAACGTGGGCATAGTGCTTAAGGAAGGGAAGGAGGAGAGCATTGAGAAGGAGCATGATAGCCTAAGAGGCCCCACTCTAACAGTTAGCTTCCCCAAAGGTGCGCGCTCGAGCAGGAGAACTCTGGATACAGACTAGAGACAGATAATGGGATATGTGGATGACATAAGGAAGGTGTTGCATGCATGATTCCAGAGCATCGTATCCACTGAAAGGATTATAGTCATGGGGTCTTTTGGGAGGAATAACGCATACCCTAGGACCAAGAATATTCTTTCTTGGGTGTTTGAGTCACATGTTGACGAGCCAGACTTTGAAGTCTGCCAGAAAGCGCTCATCTTGTTTCCAGAATCTAAGTGAGACAACCCCTTAGTGAATTCTTAGGAAATTTTAGACGAGAAAGTATGTAATTTTCTAAAAAAAGTCACAGTCGAGACCGAGGCGAGGCTGTTCATGCGAAATGACAGAATAAGAGCATTGGAGGTGAATTTGGGGAGGAAGGAGGAAGAACTAGTGGAGAAGGCCAAGAGTTTAAAATAGGAGGAATTAATCATTTTTTAGTTAAGGCGTGAGTTAAAGGAGGAAAAATTAAAGGTGCATGAGGTTTACAAGAAGGTGGATTCGATCAAGAGCACCATCATATTAAAGCACTTTGACCTAACTCCAATCCCTTAAAGGTACGCATCAACCTTGGAATACTTAGAAGACCTAATGCACGTCCTCACTATGGAGAGGTGACCTTTGGCATTGGAGTCTACGGAATAAGTTCCTGTGCACGCTTGAAGGAGGAAGACCGACTGAAGGTAGTAGCAACTTTTTCTGAGTACAGCCAAGTACTCATGCGGAGATTAAGGTCATTTCCCAGTCTGTAGAAGTTACATATGACACATACATGGATAGAGATAAGGTGGTCAACTCCATGGTCACCACACTTGAAGTAGAGCTGAAAGAGTTCCAAGAAAAAAACAAAGGTGAATAGGGTAGAGAGGGATAAGGTTCTGGTCTGAGGTAGAAAATAAATCACAAGACAATTGAGGCTTTAAGGAGCTCAATTAAGGCCTAGCTTAAAGAAATATACCCCCAAATTACCATGAGAATCGATAAACTTACATACTTGGGTAAGGAATTGGAATATATTGTGGACACTTTGGGCACCCAGAGGAATTGGCCTAAGCTTTGATGAAGTGAGCACCTTGGTGGGTGACCTATGTTAGAAGGAAAAGGGTGAGATCAAAGTGTGGAACAAGCTGGAGGCAGATCTGCATGAAAGGACTTTCCTAGCATTTTGAATTGATATTCCCCTCCCATTCTTCATTATTTCCCCTATTCTTTCATTCCTTATTCATTTTGTAAAGTATAAGTCTACTTTTGGGTTCCATAAAAAAACTTGCATCTTGGTCAAGTAAGATGTTTATGAGAACGGAGAACAGACATAGTGTGGGGTGATGTTGGGCCCCTAGAATATTGACTAAGTATGAAGGCACTTAGGCACACGGGACCCCAGTTATAGAATGGCACACAAGGCAAAAGTGCAAAAGAGAAAGGCTTAAGGAGACAAATAGAACGTGTGATGCATGAAAGGAGGTCCGGAACTTAGCCAATTTGAATGCCCAAGGAAGAACACATGAAAGGTGTGATCAATTGTGTGCGGAAAAGATGTCAGCCTAGCAACAGGTTGGCCTAGGAAAGAGCATGCCCAGATGGAATCTTCTAGAAAATCATCATGAGATGGAATGGAGAGCTCAGAACTGAAGGAACATGCTCACATATAGGACCACATTCGACACTTGGCGAAAAATCTGAGGGGCGCAGACAGGGTGAGTTGGCAGCTCGGGAAAGTGATAAATACAAGTGCCTACCATGGGAAAGGGGAGACAGATATAGATCATAGAGAGAGAGATATTTAGGGAATAGTGGGTTAGAGAGTAAGAGAAGCTCGGTAGAATTGCTGCAAGTGGATATTTTGGTTCATGTACTAAGCATGGAGTTGTATTTTTCTTTTATGTTAGCTTAGCTAGATACGTCCAGTGATGCGAATGAATGTAATCTGCACTTTATGAAACTTTGTTATGAATCAATGAATATATTAAGGTTACCTATTATAAATAGATATGAATATCAATGGGTTTAATGGATATTTTGTTCATATGAGTTCTCTTTCCTTTCATGATATGAATGAATGGTTGTATCTTTCTTTCTGTTATAGTATATGTTCTGGGATCTGTTAAAATACTCATTCTGGAGTGAATGCAAGGATCTGAAGGTCGTTCTGAGACCTATGGTTCTTGTATGTCTCAACTTCTTTCCTAAATAATCTTACACTAATAATAGATAATGTTTCCCACTAGACTCACATAAAAGAGAGACTCGGCACCCGATCATGCCTTGGGTGAGCACGTAGCTTCTAGTGGGTGATAGGCCGACGTGCATGGGTTTCTTCCTTTTGTGATAGGAGTAAAAATGACTACAATAGCCATTTTTCCAAACTAGACCGATGCTAGCAAATTATGACAACATACAAATATCATACGACTCTAGGTTATTTAGTCATTACCTTAAGATCATATCTGTTATGGGAATGATTATAGAGAACTTGTCATTTATGAAAGGAGGTCCCACATAAGGGTCCCGTGTTCCTCTTTCCACCTTGGAATGTACCTTTTGTTATCTTCTTGGGCTTGTTCTCTTCCCCAAACCCTTGTACATTTAATGCGCCATCTCTCCCCATCGATTTTCTTGGCTTTATGATAACATTGAAGATTTTACTTTCACTAAATTCAACCAGTTCCATTGAATTCAAACTATATTGGATTTACATTTTGTTTTAGAATCAACATGCATTGATCTTTACATTGAGGGTCCTTTGAGCTCAAAATTGTATTACATCATGGATAATGTATTGTATATTATGATCCATACTTGTGAGCCAAAAATACCATCTCCTCACACCACTCACATGATCACTCAAATTTTCATCTTCCCTTGGCTCACCTACCATTTTGACTCACATGTGGTGGTTAAACATTACATTAGTCAACTCTCCAAACAACTCGATGATGTTGGCTACACATGCCCCCATGCTTGAACATATAGACTGACATCTCTTCCAATTGTCCTCAATTGACATCCATGCAGTTAACATATTCTATGCATTCAGAATTGTTAGCTCATCAATAGATTATAATCCTTAGGCAGACCAAACGAATTATATTCTTCCAGAGGAAACACGACTCACTACCTTTAGCACTACAAAGAAACTCAAATAGGAAATGTGCATTAAATCGCTGACATAAGGAAAGATAAATATATAGTTTTTGTATCTAACGTATGTAAATTTTGGGATTTAAACATCTACAAGTTTACCTTGGAAGTATTCAAGGACCTCCTATGCTCCCTTTCCCTTTCTTATGATTGACACAAATGACACATGTTTTATATATTCTTGGTCATAAAAAAAACATTTTTTTCATAGGCTCAACCAATATTTTTCACGCTCACACTCCTCCTCCCTCAATTTACTTCTTTATCAACCTCTTCTCTCCTCCCATGTTTATCTCCCTCAATTTGAACTTCTCCTATGCATCCCCTTTGACATTTCCATCACCCATTTCACGTGTGATTGTTAGTTTTATTTTACAATTGTGAACCAAATATTTCATTTGGTATAGAGTAAGATGAAATCATGAGAATTTTTTGGGGGAAATTCATTGATATGTATGGTTTCCTATATATATAATAAATTATTATCATTATTATCTTAATCCTCATCTTGTTTTATTATATGGTATTCACATTGAGGTATGTTGAAATTTGTAAGGTGCAGAAGCATAAAGTTATGATTGATCTACGAGTCAAAATATTCCACATGAAAGATAATTTATTCCATATGATATTATGAGGTGTAGTTATTTTAGTTACTACTCCTCTATTATTTATTGTCTAAGCTCTACGTTCACCTGTCAATTATCTGAATTCAAAATGGTTTTGAACTAGATTGATTTCTCACCTTGGACTCCATGTTGCATTTTGCATCCACATTGCATGCTCTAATCTATAGCTTCTCCACTTAATGTAACTTGAGCATGCATTGATAATTAGTCAGTAGTCTGAACTCAAAACGCTTTCAAACTAGATTGATGACAACCACAATAGTTTGACGTCGTATTCCTCTATGTGAATTGAAGACAAATCTAGAGCTTCTCCACTTACTGTAACTTGAGCATGCATTGATAGACCTGTATGCCTTGTAATAAGTTGGTAGTCTTAACTCCACGTGTGAAAATAATTCAGGTTTGAGTACATCATGTAGAAATTAGGCACATAAAATAATAACTAGCAGAAATAAAATAAAGAATTACAAAAAAAACATATTATTGCAAACTCAGATCAAAACTTTTGTGCATATATTTCGCCTTCCTTCTCATAGCTTTGACTCAATACAATCTCTCTAAATGTGTTTTATATATCAAAACATTTACAATTGTCTCTAATAAATAGATGGCTTCATCTAACGATAAAATACTCAACTCATAAAAATAGAGCTAAAAGTCACATGATTTTGTGCAATACAAAGCTTTTGATTTATTTTCTTTAATAGCTTTTCCTAAACTTAAGAACAACTAAAACTAAACTCAAAAGTAAAAGCATGTAAAAAGCAAACTAATTTTTCTTTACTTGGGGAAAAATTAAACTTTTTCTAACACCCCCCTTAATTTTAAACTTCAAGATTTTTTCCTAGAGTTGAGTGTGCACTTCTAGATCTGATATATTCTTGATCAAAAACTCTTAAACAAGTTCTCAAATACTCAAAAACTTTATTTCCCAAAGTGTTCGTAAAGATATCTTCAAATTGATCTTCAGATCTATAAAATTTAAGACAAATTTCCTTGTTGTTAAGCAACTCCCTGATGAAGTGATACCTCATGTCTATGTGTTTTTCCTCTTGTGAAAAACATGATTTTTGGACAATGTTATTGCTGAATTGTTGTCACAAAAAATATGTGTAGCATCCTCTTGATTCTGCCTCAAATCTTTCAATAATCTTCTCATCCAAACAACCTAACATGTTGCTCCTATTGTTGTTACATGCTCTACTTATGTTGAAGATAGTGTGACTATGGGTTACTTCTTCGATGCCCATGAAACTACACATGTTCCAAAATGAAAAGCATAGCTGAGTGTGTTCTTTCTATTATCAATAATTATGACACTGTCACTATCTATGTAACCTATGAGTTTGAACTCATCTGTTGTTAAATACGAAATTCCATGATTCTTAGTTTCACATACATACCTCAAAATAATTTTTCCATCTTTCCAATGTGAATATTTTGGAGGTTACATGAACCTTGAGATGAGGCTCACACCATACATAATATCTGGCCTTATGGCCATCAAATACATGAGACTTCTAACTAGTATTTTGAACAATGTTGGATCTACAAATGATCTGTTGTCATCTTTTCTTAACTTCAAACCTACGGCAATAGGTGTTGGCACTGGTTTGCAATTCAACATGTTAAATCTCTTCAAAACATCATTATCATACCTTTCTTGTGAAATAAAAAATCCATCTTCTGATTGTTGAACTTATATGCCCAAAAAATAGTGTATGAGGCCTAGATCTGTCATCTCAAATTCTTTCTTCATAGCTGATTTGAATGAATATGTAGATAGATTTCTAGTGATGATTAAATCATCCACATATAAACAAACAACCAAAATTTTACCTTTCTCATTGATCTTTATGTATAAGGTAGGCTCACTACTACTCCTACTGAAACCATTCTGTATCAAATAAGAATCAATCCTACTGTACCAAGCTCTAGTTTCTAACTTGAGACCATAGAGCACTTTTTTCAACCTCTATACCTTTCCTTCATGAATTTTAATCTTATAACATTCTGGATGATTCACATAAACTTCTTCTTCAAGAAAACCATTCAAGAATTCTGATTTTACATCCATCTGATAAATAGGCCATTTGTTTTGAGCAAAAATTGCTAAAACCATTCTTACCATGTCCAAACATGCTAGGTGCAAATGTATCATTGTAATCTACTCCATATTGTTGTGAAAAACCTCTGACAACTAACCTTTCTTTATGTTTCTGTACTTTACCACCAATAGTATATTTGGTCTTACAGACCCACTTCACTCCTATCATGTCCTTTCCTTCGGGAAGATCTACCAATTCCCATGTCTGATTCTTCTCTATGGCATCTATCTCATCATCCATGGATTGAACCCAAAATTCATTTTCTATAGCCTCTTCAAAGTATACTAGATATGCATCTTGAGAAAACAATATAAAAACTAAAAAATCATTAGTTGTATCAACATTATAAATCTCACTAAGACTCCTTGTTTTCCACTGCAAAGGGCTATCTGATGATGGATTGTTTTATACTGAAGGAGTAGCTTCCAGTGTTCTTTGTGGTGTCTGCTGGATGGTTGAAGATTCCTGAAATCTTGGAGATATCCTAGATGTAGATGGAGGTGTATTTTGTGCTACAAATTGTGGTGCATGTCCAAAATTCGAAGAAGATACAATACCTTGCTGCTCAATGCTTTCATCTGTTATATCATCATGAGGAATAATGTTTTCTCAATACTTTCATCCCATGCCTCATTTTCAATAAATTTTACATCTATGTTGATTATGACCTTTCTAGTTACTGGATTAAACAACTTGTAAGATTTTGTATTATCTGAATATCGAAAAAATATACACTTTTCTTCCTTTTTGTCTAACTTCTTCCTTATCTCATCAGGAACGTGTGTGTATGCCACACAACCAAAAATTATAAAATGAGAAACATTGTGTTTCCTCTTAGTCCAAGATTTTTGAGGAACCATGTTTCGAACAATTTTCATTAGACACATGTTTATGATGTACACAACAGTTGCTACTGCTTCTGCCCAATACTCATTTGAAAGATGATTTTCCTTCATCATACTTCTCACCATCTCCATGATGGTTCTATTATTTCTCTTTCCACACCATTCTACTTCCATGTATACCTGGAAGTAAACTTCTTGTGTATTCCATGATATTTGCAAAAAATTAGAAAAACATTGGAAACATACTAACCTCCTCTGTCTATCCTTAGAAATTTGATGTGGTACCCACTTTATTTTCCCACTAGAGCCTTAAACTGTTGAAATATATCAAAAGCATCTGATTTGTGTCTCAAAAAATACACCCATGTCTTCCTTGTATAGTCATCAATGAATGTCATAAAGTATGAGAAACTTCCAATATAAGTTGTTTGGATCAGTCCACATAAATTTGAGTGAACAATTTGAAGTGGTGCATTGTTCTTTTTGTTTTGCCAACTAGGAAGGACTCTTTGTGTTGCTTCCCCAAAATACGACCTTCACAAAATCTATTTGGTTTTTGAATCAAAGCTAAACCTATATGACCATATTTTTTATGTGTAATAAAAAAAAACCACAAAATTTTAAATGACCAAACCTGAGATGTCATAGCCACGATTCATCTTTTTTCAGACTAAACTGAAAAAGATGGTTCAATCTCCTTAGCTCCTGACTGATCTTTAGTATGAGCTCCGGATTGTGGTTGGTATAGTCATTCAAAGGAAAAATTTTGTCACTTGTCATCTTCACTTTAGAAATCACCTAGGTACTTGGAGCTTTATCCATGATCACACATTCATTGTCTTCAATGTAAACTCTATATCCGTTTTGTACCAATTGACCAATGCTCATAAGATTGTGCTTCAAACATGCAACATAATAAACATCTTGCATAATCTTTTGATCCCCCATTTTTTTGTTAGAATGTTGATTTTTCCTTTTCCTTTTATAGTCACTATATTATTATTTCCAAGGGTAACTTTTGATTTTACTGACTCGTCCAAATTAGAATATAAATCTAAGTTACCTAACATGTAATTACTACAACTAGAATCCAAATACCATACATTGCTAGGAATCTCTTGGGATAGATTACACTCAATAGGAAGATGCTTCGGACAATCTTTGTGCATGCAATAAACATGGATCTTGAATTAGAGCTCCCAACCTTGTTTTGATCCTGCTTGTTCTAGATCATACTGATTTTTCCCTACATTCAAAATCATAGTGCCCATATCTCTTGCAATAGTGAAACTGCACATGAAATTTATCCCATCTCTAACTTGAAAAATGATTATGATTGTGCTCTGAACTATGTCCTCTTCCACTTGATTTTGATGGACCACTGCTACATCCCCTACATTAACTTCTTCGTCTGCCTCTAGGGCTAAAATTTCCTCTTCCCTCTTCCATGATTTCTTGGATACACATGATGAAAAATCTTGATCTACAACTACATGTGATCTATTCAACCTCTATTCTTATTATTTATTATTGATGCATACAACTCATCAATTGAAAACTGACTTATATCCTTAGTTTCTCTCAATAGCAACTACCAAAGGATCAAATTTTGTAGGCAAAACTTCTAAGTAATTTTTCAATAATCCTTTTGTCCTCAATAGTTTCACCATTGAGATTTTATTTGATTGACTAAACCAACTACAAATGTAAAGTAATGATTATTATGCAATTTGAATCTTTCATTGACATATTTTCAAAATCTTTACGAAGTAATTGTAGCTTTGGCAGTTTTTTACTTTCTCTTTACCTTGATACATAACTTAGAGAGTCTCCCATCCAATTTTTCCTTTAATAGTCTGTTGCCACTATGGGTAGGATGCTTTCATGCATGGCTTGATGAATGAAGACAAGATATTTTCTATATTTATTTCTTAACTTCTTTAAAGTGTCTTTCTCTTCCTGTGAGAGTGCATTATATGTTACTGCATCTCCAGGATCTGTGTACCCATTCTCTATAATTTCCCACACGTCCTGGGATCTAAATAGTGCCCTTCATGTGTTTAATGACCAATACTCGTAATTCTTTTCTTATAAATTGTGGTGTCTACAGACTAGAATATAGAAGCCATAACATGGGTTGTCAATTAGTAACTTTCTGAAAAAATCCACGTTTTGATACCAATTTGTAGAAATTAGGCACATAAAATAACAACTAGTAGAAATAAAGTAAATAATTGTAAATGAAACATATTATTGCAAACTTAGATCAACACTAGTGTGCGTATATTTCCCCTTCCTTGTTAGAGCTTCAGCTCAATACAATCTCCCTGAATGTGTTTGATATATCAAAACACTTACAATTACCTTTAATAAATAGATGGCTTTGTCTAACAATAAAACACTCAACTCATAAAAATAGAGCTAAAAAGCACATGCTTTTGTGTAATACAAAGCTTTTGATTTATTTGCTTTAATAGCTTTTCCTAAACTTAAGAACAACTAAAACTAAACTCAAAAGTAAAAGCATGTTAGAAACAATCTTCTTTTTGCTTTTCTTGGGAAAAAATTAAATTTTTTCTAACACATCATTGGCTCCTCGATGTCATCGAATAATCTACCTGCTAAATAAAATGTGCCTACCTACATCAAAATTTTAAAGGTCACGTAGAATAGTTCATCACTTTGTTATTTAATATTTATGGAAATTAGTTCTTAGTTTAAAAATTAGACAAATGACTATGGTCTATAGAGTGTATTTGACTATAATATGTCTTTTAAACAAGATTACCGATGTTTAAGTCTATTTAGTTTCTTATCTTAAAAGGTGTTACAATTCTAGTTTGTTGTGTTGTCTTTTCAACTTTTTCCTATTCAAATGTGTCATATTTGTTTAAGTCATAATTCTTATTATACAATTAATTTTTTTTATAGTTTATTTATCTTGGTAGCATCTTTTGAGTCTATCCAATCGTCACTTCAAGTATCATATTTTCAAGAGTCAAAAAAATTGTTTATCTTAGTGTTAAATTTATCAATTTTCATTTTGTCAAAGTGTGATAAAATTAACAAATTGCCTTACGGATGTATTTTTGGTGTAACTCAATGTCCTATGAAAAATAAAGTGTTTCAAATTATAGGTGGAAGAAAACAACAATCACAATGTGGAAACAATGCTTCAATATCACATTTACTGAGTAAGTAGCATCATTCACTTGAGGATGGAGGCACATGAGGCTGCAGGTCAATCAAAAACCTCTAGTTAATAACCAATGACTAGGCTGCACAAACCATTAGTGATGTTTTTTAACATTTGTTTTCTTTATATATCAAAGTTATTGTTTCTAATTGTGTGCAATGTGTTTCATTTTCAGTTTTCTTGTTGTTTTATGTGGTTTAAATAAATGGAAATTTCACATTGTGGGGGGGGGGGTGGCATCACATTAATGTTCCATTTCCATTCTACACTAGATCAGCTACAGTCAATAAGATGTAATGTGAAACTTTACCTATTCATGTGAAAAATATTCCTATGCAATCCCTTAAAGGGAAAATATAGTGGATATATGAAAACACAATGAAAACTAACATCACGATATTTGTATTTTTGGCTATCCTGTAAATGCATATTTTTTTGTGGTTGTTAGTAATCCACTTGAAAAACCATCCTTGATGAGGTTTTTTACTATCCTATAAAACCATCCTTGTTGGTTGGTGGTTTTCCAATAAAACCATCCTTGAAGGTTTTTGGTTGTCTTGAATAATTATACATATCATGAGCACGCAGAGGCGACAAGCTGCAGAAGAAGTGTGATTGTTTTTCTACCATGTTGACACTAAGGGGTGGAATGTTAGGAATTTATTATTCAAAAGGTTATGGGTGTTTTAATGGATGGTAAATTAGTACTTAATAGTTTGTTGTATTACCTAGGTTAGTGGTTAATTTTTTACACTCGTAAATCCATTATCAAGTTATTTTTACTATACCTTCATATTTGTAGGAGGTTGTTTGGATATCTCCATGGCTATATAATAGCCAATGTATTGTTCATATATGACGTAGAATATAATATTATCATTGTGTTATTTTGTTGTGTAATTCTAAACCAAATATTTTAGAGAGCTTGAAACCCAAAGTATACTATTCTTTCTAGTAGCATCCATTACATTCTACTTTCCTGAAATGCGAAAAAATTAAGGAAATACTAGCTAGCTCGAGCCATCCAAAAAATAAGAGGTTTGAACAAAACCTATTTATGGGATAACTAGATGAGATCGTGAATATAAAAAAACTCAAAGATAACATCCCCAAGATGTAACTCCTAGAGTAATTTGTAATAAGGGAAGAAGTGGACATAAATGTATATAAGGTAGAAATAAAAGAATTCAACCAATGTAAAAACTTAGTGATCCTAGAGAAGGACTATGTTATTAAAGGAGATGTCAGTGTAGATGGAATGGTGGATTTGAACATCAAATGAAACCTAAAATTAGAAGATATTGGGATGTTTTAGTTGTTTAAGCTGCCATAATTTGGAAATGTCACTCCCTTAGTACAATTATTTCTCTCATGTTAGCATGAGAACTAACTCTATGTTTTGGAAAGGTGCGTGAATATCTTATCCAACCTAATACATCAATTGACAGGAACCTCCATGGAAGGAACAAATGTCTAGAAGGTGCTTGATGAAAATGTAGCTATTGAAAAATTGGGTCAAATGATGAACTACCCATGGGTAAAGCATTCCATTCTTATAGCCAAAATTTAATACCCCTCCATGATAATAGTTGTATGCCTATGGAGTTCAAAGATATTCCACTCTAGTGCATGGGAGAACTTCTATAAGAAATTCATATATCTCATGCATAGGATTTCCATAGAAAAGGTTAAGTATAACCTTGCATAATATATCACAGATAACATAATTAAAGGTGTGCGCTTATCCCATGAAAGATGAGAGACCTTTAGATTCAGTTTGATATTGATCATGATTGTGTTTGATGATATTTTTATACCTGATGGATACAATCACAAGGTATTTGAACATTAAGAAATCCTATGTGCACTAATTTTTCTACATATTTTTTTAGAAAACCTTATACATGCTTAAAATAATCATTTACAGAGAAAATAATCATTTATTATTTCTTATGATTTTTCTATGAAGCCTAGACCTGTTCTATCACCATATAATATTTTTTTTCTTAACATTGTATCCATTTTTTTCTTAGCTCTCTTGAAAGGATGATAACTTACTTGTTATGATGCTTAAATTTTTCTTTAGTTCTTCATTCTCTTTCTTTAGTTCTTCTTTCTCTTTTAGAGATTCCTTGAATTGAGTCTGCATGCATTTGATCACTTCCTCCAGTTGTTCTTCACATTTTTCTACACTTTAATTATTTGGTAAAGGTCTCCCATCCTTGTCACCAAATATATCCCTTTATCCTATTAAGACCACTTCCAAGGGTATACTCTGATACCAATTGTTATAATTGAAAAGGACTGAGAGGGGGGGATGAATCATTCCTTTAATAAAACATTTTCTTTAATACTTCAAAACAATGAACCTACAGCCTTATGAATCACCTATGCTATTACTTTATCATAGTTTGATATAGTTTATCATGGCATCCATTCATGATAATAACATTGAACAAACTCATAGCTCTTCTTTATTGATATTTAGAATAGAGTACACAAACTTGATCCTTATCATTAGTTTACAAAACACAAACAATAAATCAAGGGAAATCAGCTACAAAAATAGTAAGACCATGCTCCTTGATTAAGTTTTCATTATGGAGACTTCATTTTCTACCTTCCACATCAAAGAGCTACAAGCCTAGAAGCAACTTCCAGGGGTTTGGGCTATGCCCAAAGGTTTCTTCGCAGCAAAGTTTTCTTCAATAGAAGATAAAGGGGGTTTTCAAATAAAAATTAACAAGACTAAAGCATTCCTCTTTTTGTACTCCATTCACTTTACCTTTCACCTTACACACAAACTTTTCATTTTCTAACTCTATATCTGCCCTTGTTGTCTCTTTTTTATTTCTCACAAAAATGCATCATACTCAATATTGCTTGTCTCTTCAGATGCCTCCTATCAACTTTGACTTGAGCTCTTAAAAAATGGACAAACCAAACTCTTTACTTTCAAAATAGTTTTCTCTACCTCATTTTTCCATATGCAACAACTTTTGACCTTTCAAGACTTTGAGTTGTAAGTTTTCTTCTAACCTTTCATATCTCATTTTTTAAATTCAAAATATTTTTTACAACATGAGGAAAAGACACGGGATGTTTATTGCATTCAAATTTGAGCTTGAAGAACACAAGGAGATGGCCACTGGACATGTCTCTTCAAATTCCATGGTGCATCATTTTAGAGACGTATTTCACTTTGCAAGCTTGAAATTAGACATCCAGTGCAAAATTTTCCACTTAAGATCTTGACTTTGCATTCTATAGAGTTGAGGATGAATACACAGTTGATGTGTTTGAGGATATCACCTTAATAGAGGCATGTTTTTATTATTGAAGAATATTTCCAACCCTTTATAAAACCTTTTAAATATTTATGCAAATGAAAACCAAACCCTATTTGCAAGAAAAGATGAGAAATATAATATAGAACCTGTTTTCTGTCAAAAGAAAGACTGAGCATGATTTCTTGAAAGTTATTCTATGAATATCTCTTCATATACTCAATGAACTCATGAAATTATTCTTGCAGAGTTATGGCCCAAGACTCTTCAAAACTCAATTTATCTCTCAAAAATGATTGGAATTCTTAAATTCATCTTTCTCCGGCTGCTTATGGTTATCCTCCAACTATTCCAAGTGAAATTTAAACTTGAACAACTTTCATTAGATCCCAAGAATCGAGTTTAGCAAAGGTATGGACTAGTAATAAGCCCATGTTTTTACATTTTGAGGCATCACCATTTTGTTCCTTTCTTCATGAATCATGTGATTAAATTTTAATGACTTAAACATTTTTCATTTGTGTTCTAAGCCTTCTCAGACCATCTGATCAACTTTGAAACACCCAAGATTGAATACCAAGACTGGTACATTTGAGAGAGTAATGATTGAAAAATGGTTTATGTATGACACATGAGGTTTCTTGAAATATTGAGTAGCTTGAAGAAGTTTTAAGGTTTGTTAGGGATTTTAAAAATCTTGAAATTTTAAAAAAAGATACTATGCTTCAACATTGTTATGAAGAACAATGCAACATCATACCTATGATATGGTTGAAAGTGAATCCAAGAACCTCTTATCAAGAAGAAAAGACCAAAAGTATCATCATTTTCACCTTTTTAGGTTTGTGAAAAATTTGAAGAACATCAACACTCGTCATGGGTGTTCTAAGCCACATGAGATCACACACAAAACACTGAAACAACATCTTTCACTTGTTTGACATGCTTGTGCGATGAACTTTCCTTGTATAACCCTAACAACCAGGAAACAGAATCAACACCTCCATTATATAACTACTTCATCTTGTCAAGGACCTTGAAATTTGAAGATCAACATGCCGATATTTTCAATTCAATTCAAAAAACTTTCTTTTGGAACAAACTAGATCAAGTTGATTTCTAATACATGAAGAATGGCTTGACTTTAGGCCTATGAAAAAGTTTGGCATTCACCTACAGGACCTTTAACCTAAAAAAACTCCTTTTGAATCTTGAAAAATCATCAAACACAACTTGGAACCATTAGAAGTAATCTCACATAGGTTTTAAGGTCAAACACACATTTTTCTACTTTCGATTCCAGACACAGTCTAGGAGAGAGAAAAATGGCTTCACTAAAATGTTCATATATTTTCAAAAACATGTCTAAACAACTTGAAAATTTATTTGAAGCACCAGGAAACCTTCATACATCATCTCCCATGATTTTTTTTAAGAAATGTCTATGAAATTGTTTGACCTATCTCATTCGTATGCTACAACAGCTTGGTTGTCTAAAGGATAATTTTTGCTAGAAGTAGCATTTTGCTCCAAAACCTATTTCTTGACTTTATGAGCCATAGAATGAGATCATTAAACTATTATACACATGCTCCAAGAATTTCACTACTTCACATTGCACCAAAAAGACTCCTAGATCATCTTATCCAGCAAAACCTAGATAACCTAGCCAACATACCTAAGTCACCTAGCCAACATGCCTAGATCACCTAAACCCCTGTGACATCAATGATCTTGAAATCAATAACACATGTGACACAAATTTCCAAAAAAGGAATATTAAATGAAATAATGTATTAGAAACCTATCTAATAAATTTATATCATTAGAGAAGTAGCATGTACAAGCATGCAGAAATAGTTCTAATCAAGAGTATATTCAAAGCCATTAGCCCTTCAGAAATCAATAAGAAAATAAGAGATATGGGAAGAACCAATAGAATGATAGATGGAATTCTAATGTACACCTTCCCTTGTAAGTAGTTCCTCCTGTGCAGCCTCTTCCAACACCTAGTGCAAGCCAAGCACTAGTTCTAGTTCAAAACAATATGGCTCAAGAGTTAAAATGGTCTTTTCTTTGAAATATGCCTCAAAGTCAGAATCACTCCCCTAATGTTGTGAGCATTTAAGCTTACATAATTCATGTTTCTTCCAATAGTTAACCTTCTACAAGTGCATTTCATCCTGAAAATATAGAAATGTCAGAATCTCCTCATGAGGCTAACCTTATGTTCTTTGGCATAGAATATTTTTGTGAAACTACTCAAGCTATAGATGAAAAATATAGATTGTGTGCCCAATTTGCTGATAATACAAGGTAAAAGAAAAGAATTCTTGAGTCAGGAATGTAACCTTAGGTTCCTGTAACATATGTTGATCCTCAAAAGTAAAGAGATATAACTCATTAGCCCAAAGTTCATGGCATGAAAACTCCTGTGTATGAGGTTTTATGCAATGTTCCTAAAAAAGTGGTGTGTACCCCTCCTTTGGTAGGTAAAGCCTCTATGTAAGCTAAGGAAACTCCCTTTGTACCTAAAAAATCAAGAAAAGATGTTGTTGTGCCTCAAATGCAAAAATTAGTGGGGTCTTCCATTCAACATTGTGGACCATATGAAGAAGATAAACGTGAATTTCACAATGTGGGATTCCTTGGCCATTCCCTCTTGGTGCAACCTGTTGCATGAAGCTCTGGCTCAACTTCTGCAGCACTGGGCCCAACTATTCAAAACCCCCATAATGGTGTCAATATTTTTCAAGAAGAGGAGAAAAAAATAAGTAAGGTTGTCAAAACCCCGCCCTTCTATATTTCCTTGATCATAAGTAAACACCTTGTGCACAATTTGTATGATTAACTAAAGCGCTAGTAATTATTTCATGCCCAAGAAAATTCTTGATGTCTTGGGTCTTAAGTATAGCCATTTGTCCAAAGGATTCTTACAACTTGATGGCACAACTGTCACCACTCTAGGGGTCATTAAGTATCTTGATTTAACCCTCCATGCATGTCCAAACCTCACCATAACTCAAGATGTGTCAATCATTGACCTACCTCCTTTATTTCCCCTTGTGCCTATAAATATATTTCACTACTAAAGTGGGTGGTTACTTGTCTTTTAATTTTTCTCATATGTTACTAAGAACAAGGTATGGTACCCAATTTACCATACAAGTTGAACTAATATTTTCCTATCATTTTGAGTCATATGACCCATCCCCCTCTCCAAATTAACTACCTAATCCAAGAAGGCCAGGAAAAAGTTTTAATTTCTAAAGAGAATCCTATTCCCCCCTCATGTACCTAATTTATTACTAGATGAGTGGGTAGAGAGGCATCACAAATTTGATCCATATGTTGAAGATTTTGAAGTCCTTGAAACTAGACTTGGAACTTACTACATCCTTGAAGAAGAATTTATGCTCTCGCGTGCACTCAAGAAAAATAAAGAAAATTTAGGTCTATGGAAGTTATACTTTGACAACTCTAGAAGCAATAATGGCACATGTGCATGTTTTTTTCTTATTTATACAAAGGATGATAAATTATTCTTCACACACAGGTTACATTTTGTATGCTCCAATAATGTAGCAAATTGTGAAGCATTGGTGCATGGTCTTTGCATTTCTGAAAAGAGACAGATTAAAGTTTTGCATATCTTTGGGGACACATAATCGGTCATCCACCAAGTTACAACTAAGTGTGTGATAAATAATAATATTCTTAAAACTTACAAAAATATATTTTTTGACTTCCTTGAGGGATTTGATGCTTTAAATCTACAGGTGGTACCAAGGAAAATGAACAAGGAAGCAGATCATACGGCCACACTTGGTTCATATTTTTCCCCTGCTACAAGACTTCATGTTAAGTAAAACACTTAACATGTCAAGATGGTGATTAGGACATCCATTCCAAACAACAACATTGGCTAGAAGGTGTTTGATAGTGACACACAGATCATCTAGTTCATCTAAAATGAAGTTGAGTTCTCATCAAGAATGCAAACTAATTTTCATGATAGTTATGGTGACTAAGTGATACAACTGAAGAAAAACAATTTTTTCTAAAGGGCCAGTCTCCTTAGAGAAAATTTTTTTATCCCTGATGATGAGTTCAAGGGTGAAGAAAATTATATGCATGCCATGCAAGAATAATACTTCCCCATCACTATTGCGCATGGAAAGGAGTTGTTTCTCAGTAAAGATTTCACACATGAATAAAAGCGGGCCTTCATTTCTCTCTGCCAAAAATATAGTGATTTCTTCTCATGGGAGTATGAAGACCTCAAAGGTTTTGATCCAAGTGTTTCTCAACACTCCATTGACCTTGAATTTGGTATCAATCTTGTCAAACCAAAACAAGAGGCCAGTCAATCCAAAGATAGATCCCCTCATGAGGAAGGATTTATACAAACTCATTGATGCAAAAATAATATTTTCGATCAAGTATTCTACTTGAATTAAACATATTGTTCCGGTATGCAAGAAGAATGATGAAATCAGACTCTGTGTTGATTTTAGAGATTTGAACAAGGCATCATTGAAGGATCATTATCATTTTCCTTCTATGGAGCATATTCTGTAGACTGTGGCCGACGCATAAATATTCTCAATGCTGGATGGATACTCAGGCTTCAATCAGATCCTGGTCAAGGAAGAGGATCAATTAAAAAAAAAATTTACAACCAAGTGGGGGACATATGCATATTAGAATATTCCCTTTAGTCTATGAAATACAGGTGCAACATTTCAAGATGCCATGGATATTGCATTCAAAGGATATATCAATGAGTTCATCTTAGTCTACCTTCATGACATCATAGTATTCTCAAGGCAAAGTGTTGGTCACATGGCACACCTAGACAAAGTCTTTGAGAGATGCAAAAAGTTTGGGGTGTCTCTTAACCCCAAGAAGTGAAATTTTGTAGTAGTTTAGGGAAATATATTGGTCCATATAGTTTCAAAGGATGGCATAGTAATTGATCATGATTACATTTCCGCCATCATGTCCCTTTCCTTGCTGGTGCACAAGAAAGCCTTATAGTCCTTCCTTGGAAAAATAAAATTTGTTAGGAGATTCATCCCTAACTTTGTAGGAATGGTAAGGCCCATCACCCTCATGCTCAAGAAATACATAGATTTCAAATGGACAACAAAAGGAAAGGAAATATTCAACAAGATCAAGTAATAAATTGCTTGCACGCCAACACTCATCAACCCAGATCATGCCCACAAAGCTGGTAAGATGTAGCACTCTCTACAAACAACTTGTTGAGGATGTGTAGGATGAATATGAGACTTCATTGTTTCTATATGAGTATATCCCCCGTGCACAACTTGAACAAAATATAGATCATGGCATGCACGAATGGATGAAGGAAATGATCATGTTCCTTTCCGAGGGTGCATACCCTCTTGGTTTGAACAAAGAAAAGAGAAGGCATTTGAGGTTGCAATCTATTCCATATGTGTTGATTGATGGTATTCTCTCTAGGAATAATCTTTGTGGCATGTTGTTAAGATGTATCGATGGTGTGTAGACTGAAAATGTGTTAGAACAATTTCACAACGGATTATCTGGTGGAAATTTCTCTACCAAGACTACAACAATGAAGATCATAATGACATGACTATTTTTTCCTACCTTATTTGTAGACGCAAACAAGTGGGCCATGAAATGAAAATAATTCAATTTCTTTGTGGGTAAGAAGAGATTGGCAACACTTCTTCTCCAACCAATCCAAGCAGATTATTCTTTTGCGTAATGGGGTCTCGAATTCATAGGCATGAGCAGTCCTCCTTCGAGTGCTAGCCATAAGTGGGTTTTGAGAGCTATGGATTACTTCACAAGATGGAAAAAAGTTGTCATGCTCAAGGAATCAACTGATTCAGTCATCTTGGACTTTTTTGAAGGAATTGTCACAAGGTTTGGCATTCCTCAAACCATTATCTCTGATAATACAAAATTCTTCCTTGTTTTTAGAGTTACTAATTGGGTGCTAAGTCTTGGAATATATTTGAAGACTTCTTCCAACTATTACCCTCAGGGAAATGGTCTAGAAAAATCAACAAACAAGAACCTGATCAAGATCATAAAACACACAATGAACATCAACTAGAGATAGTGGCATACAAAGGTCTCATGCATGCTCTGGGAAGATAGGATCACAACCAAGAAGGCAATAGGTACATTTCCTTACAAGCTATTTTATGGTAAGGAAGTTAGACTCCCCTTATCTCTTGAGTTTACTTCATTAGATTTTCCTAGCAACTGGAATTGGAGGGCATGAACCAACAAGAAATCAAAATGGTAGAGTTGGTTAAACTTGAAGAATCAAGAAACTCCGCCATGATCAAGATAGAAAAATATCAACAAGAAACAAAGAAGTGGTTTGATAGAAAGGCTAGACCTCAAGCTTTCAATGCTGGGGACTTAGTCTTAAAATGGGATGCTGACAAGTCTAAACTAGGGCGTCATTCAAAGTTTGATCTTTGCAGTGGCTCATATATTATCAGTTCATTGAAGGAGGCTAAATCTTTCGAGTTGTCTCATATTGATGGAGGCACACTACAAATCCCAGTGAATGGGATCTATCTCAGACCATTCCATTAAGTTTGTTGTATCGTTCTATAAATATTAGCTTAGTTTCAATTCCTCCAAGTGCGTTGTGTGCACATTGTTTGTTTGTACAAAGTTCTTTTTCCTCACTTGATTCTTGCGTGCACTCTTCTTTTTCTTCTAGGATGTCAGTTATCTTCCAACAACTTTTCAAAAATTTGTAGGATTCAAAATAAAGTTCAAAAATGTTTTATCAAGTGAATTCAAGGGTAGTTCATCAAGTTTCATGATTACATAATAGAATCCATGCCCAATGGATGCTACAGGATACTGATCTCCTTCACCTAGTAGGAATATGGCCCCGAAAGTCACTAAAACTATTATCCAAATAACTCTCCTAGTTATTTGGATAGCTTACATTCACAATCTGGTTCTAAGTTTTTACACCACATGTTATGTGTACTCCATCTATCTACTTGGCACATTTCCTTGGTTGTATTTCCTCACGTGCCAAGAGCGCTCTATTTCTACACTTATCTTCCTTCCATTTTCCTTTTCCTCTTTGTTGCATTTTCCCCTAGTGCCTCCTTCTACCTAACCAACTTGTTCCAGCATTTCATGCATACTACATGCACGCATTTTACTTTCTTCAAAATCAGCTAATTCTTTGACCTGCTCATGCACCCCGCACATTACTTTGTAATAGTTGTGCCTTGACTATGCGTTTAATCCTCAAGAATTTTTCCCATTTCTCCCATGCGTGTAACCTTTACATGCACCCTTCCTCTATTTTACTCTCATGCTTCATTCTTCTGCATGCATTCCTTCACACCTTCTTCTATGCCATTTTATGCTACGCCATCTTCTGATAAGTTTGAGTGTGCTACACGCAACTAACCAGAGCACGCTAGTTGGGCCAAAAATCCTTGCAACCAACTGGTGTATGAAACGTGGTAGAAATGATTAAACAACTGGCCAACCATTCAACCAATCCATGTGCACCATGTGTCTTACATGCACAGATAAATCTATCTTTTGCTACAGATCTTGAATTGGTGCACACCTAGTCTCAATCGATAGTTACTGACATAGGCTAAAATGTTTGATATTCAAATTCAATTTTTTGGTGGATCTGGTAGGTGAGAAATGGGAAACCATCTTTTTGGGAAATGATGAGAAAATTTGATTTCTCCAACAACTAGATTTGACATGGATTTAACCTCCTTCCTTCTCCTACATGCCAAACAGACTTAGGGAGGCACATTTAATAGATTTACAGGTGTATTTTCAAGCATTCAATGCTTGTTGTTGGTGGTTGTATTTTAAATTTGGGTTTTCCTTCTTTCTCCTCTTCTTCTTCCATCAATTTATCTATAAATGTAAGAGTTGGGCTCATTGTTAACGTTGGAAATTTTGGATCCTTAAGCTCTTTGCTAAGGACTTCATATATTTGTATTTTTAATTACAAACCTCTAGATTTGGCTCGTACATGTGGATATCGTCCTGTCTCGCCATAGTAATAGTCTGTGCATTTCTAGAAGTAATGGAAGCATTGTTTTGTGGCTATTATCTATCCTAACATGTTTTCATTCCTTCTTCTTGCCTTCATTTTGCATTGTGTGTTTGTTGTGTCACCTTACATTCCTTGCAGTTCCATTTTCTAGTTGTGTTTCATGGAATTGATTTTGTAAATGCATGTTGGTGTGTGCTACATGTGCCTAGCCTCCCTCAATGCTTTCCCATTCATTTATGATTAGAACAGATAATGTTCATCACTATTTTTATCTGGTGCTATCACTTCCCTTAGTTTATTTTTCCTTTTTGTTATCCTTTTATCCATGGTCCCTTGGCATTGCTAGTTTAGTTTTCCCTACCAGTATTAGGAGTAACAGTAGCAGTGGAAATAGGTAGAGGAACCATCCTTATCCGAAGATCCCTATCAAGTGTGCAAGGTCCCACAGCTTGGAGACGGTTCCATTTTGTCTCAAAAAAATCAGTTCATTTAGATCCGAGATGAGGGTGCACGTTTGAATGACCAGCTGTAACTTTAAAAAAATGAATCTTCCTCCTACAAGTTGGGAATTGATATATTTATTCAAATGATTATAGGGTATAAATGTATACAGTTTATAATTTTTTAACAATGAGGATATGAAAAATAAAGTACATAGTTTATACTTCAATAGTTATTTTTTGAATTCAATGTGTAAGTCTCAAACTAGCAATTAGAAATTCATCGAAGGGGAAGGAAGCTATGTTCCACCCAAACAACGGCCCACTCGAGGTAGACTTCAGAATGAAGTCTAATCCAATTTATATAGATTTATACACTTTTTTATTTCCTTTGGTTATATAAATCAGGGTCACTCTACACCTTATTGAACTAGTATCACAACTCCATGCATCATAATTTAGTATCGAATATGGTCAGTACATAGGTATTTTTTCAGGATTTTAGCATTCAACCTAAAGATTTTAAGGTTTAAATTATATAATCAATGTTTATTTTGGGAAATAATATAATTATTATTTAGGTTTTAGGGCCTTTTCGATTGTTTATTGACATTTGTAGGAGTGTTAGCTGTGTCAAAATTAGATTTTATAAATGTCACAACTCTCAAAGGAAACAACGACTAATTAAATATATGGACTCATAAAATTTCTTATAATACATAACAAATACTAACACATGTACATGTTTTTATTAATTTCAAAATCCTTGACAACATCTACAAATAGTGCTCTCATTATTGGGACTGTTGCAAAAATCAACCAAAAAACCTAAATCTATTAAAATGGTGTTTCTTCAATACCCTTGAAAAGTTTCACTTATTCTATGCAACTCAGCTCATCTCTCTACCTTTTATCACTCTAGCCACTCAAATTGTAAAATTGACTCACTTCATGTACACATTGTTCTCTTTCACTTGTGTAATCAATACACATTATATAATTCATCTATTGTACAAAAAATTTATGAAATCCATGCGTAATCATCACCATCACCCAGATTTCATGTTGCACTTTCCTTTATCCATTATCCTTATAACCATCCTTGTGTGTTCCCATGTACTTAACTAATATTTTAAAACTTATGTAAGAAATTCAATTCCCTTGTGATAATCCTACATCAAAAATTGTATCTTCAATTTCAATCAAATTGACTAATTGATTCATGCCTATAATATTATTTATCCCTAGATGAAGTAAAAAAATCAAAACAGATAGCTCCAATAAGTTTCACATGGCTCAATTTAATCAATATTTCTTATCTTATTGAACCAATCAACTAACTATTTAATTCACAATATAATTATGGGGTAAAATTGAGTCCAAATTAATTGTTGTCATGTAAAATATCTAGCATGAAAAATTATAAATATTAAGAATTACAACAACCCCTTAGGATTGGATATTAGGCTTCCTAATCACTGTGCATCCTTCCTCTATCTAGCCTACCTTCAATTCAACCTTCATACCAACTTAGAGGAAATTCCTAACAATGTTTTCATTTATTTTAAGTGTACAAGGATGATTACCAAAGGTGGTGAATTAATTTAGTTAGATTCAGTGAAAGATAACTTCCTCTAAAGGCCTAAGAAGGCCATTTTTTGGCCATTTTGTAGCTGGTAAACACCCTCCGGGAATATTCAAGGAAATTATAAATAAACTAAGGTTGATTTTAAATATAATTAAAGGTTTCTGAAGTAATTTAGGAAAGAAAATCTCATTCAGGATCTATCTGTTCAACCGTGGGTATTCAGGGTGTAGGGAATGAGAGCTTCAATGGTGAATGTTTTCTTCTCTAGAATATTTTGGGAGTTACCAAATGATTTAAGAGGAAAAACAATATGAATCATAAATATATTGGAATCATCTATAAGAGATAAATATCAAAAAAATTCTAGGGCCTAATTATTTCCTAAGATATTTCAAACTTTTGCAGTTGTCCCTCTTCGTTTAAGAAGGAATAGGCCCTAAATTTTGAGTTTCATGAAGAATTAAATTTTATAAAATATTTAATTTATATTGAAATGAGATTTGGATTCAAAATCATATAATATTTTACCCTAAACCATTTTCCTAAGCTCTTGTGGTGAAAAAATCAAGATCAATGTCTAAACATGGACATTTAAGGCACAACTAGATTTCCAAATCAAGAACAATCACACTTTAGAAACTCTTGCATCCCCTATGTCCCCCAAGGGATAAGGGGGGCATTAGGAACACTAAATTGTGACTACATACTCCTCCCCAAGTCACACTTTTGACACTAGGTGTCCCAGGTGTCCCCACTGTCCCCTATTTCCCCATGGCGTAACATGGAAAAGAGGGACCTCATCCTGATTATGGAAGAATGGAGTCATCTTGGTTAAATCAATTCATGAAAAAGGGAATCATGGGGATCATAATGTGAAAATAACATATTAGGTTATCAATGTGTGTAAAAGACAATCACTTAGATAATGGGTGTAATTAGGTGAATCATGAGGTCTATGAAGGATCTAAAACATCAAGAACCTCATTGAAATTCAATTCATTAAGGGAATGATAATCATGAGAATTATGAGAAAGTATCACCATGATTGGTGATGGTATTCATCTTGATCTCAAAAATAATGCATATCTCTTGAGATTGTTTCTAAACACTTAATCAATACTTGGGGATGTGTTCACATATTTTAATTCAAAGAGTTAATTTCATAGTGCTTCAATGCAGTTGGAGGTCAAGAATATGGATCTCACCCTAAAACATTCCATCAAGTATCATTCAGGGATTAATAATTCCATATGCAGGAGGAAACCTATTTCCATGAGGAGAAATCAAGAAAAGAGGTGTCTAGATACTATAAGCATGTTTCCACTCATGTGACATCTTGGCCAAGGAAGTGAATTTTGAAGTTAAAAAGGGTATCATCATGTTTTAAGTTGAAATGGGAAGCTCATGGAGTAAGTTGAAGATCATCATATATTGACTTTGTAATCATTTTTAAAACTCTTCAAGGAACAATCCAAGATGAGATAGTTAAGGTATCGTGGCATTCACGATCATTATGTGTAAAGGATAAATACATCATCTATCTACATGAGATTTATATGAGAAAAGAGGTGTGTGATAATCCTGAATTTTATTCCATCTGAGGAGAATTATGGATGCAAGATGGGTAAAAGAATGATCTTCATATAGATCACAATGTATGAAAAAATGAGAAATCATCTTAGTTTCACTTGGTAGTGCTATTTTACACTCATTCAAAACTTGTAGTGTGATAACACTTCAAAGGAGGAAGGACATTGCAACCACTTAATTTCAGTCCAATAAGTGGCCACATGAAAATAACTCCATTAAGTGATAAATACTTCCATCTACATGGTGAATATTTATTTCAGTAAGTGAAAGATAACCAAAAAAAGGTTTGAGAATCATGGATTTGATTTTTGATCACTAAGGTTAATTTTAGAGGCCTATAAAATTAAGAGAGTGATCATTACTCTATCCTTCTAATTAGAAGAGAACATCATATTCCCATCACTATGTAGATCTCATAATAGTGTTTTAAAACACTTATTCGATTCTCTAGAATATCTCACAAAATATGGAGATTTCAATCATAATGCCTCAATTCATCAAGTGGTCAGAGGTCAAGAATATAATTCATGAAGTATTTCCTCAAAATTCACATGGTGGTGAGATGAAAAGTCATGTATTGATGTTCCTTTTTCCCAAAGTGTAAGGGTACATAGGGGACAAAAAAGTGCACTCTCTCTACAAAGGAGTGATTTACATCACTTAAGGTGTTAGAAACACAATTCCAACTCATGGTAACTCATTTTTACCACTTTTTCATGTTATAAGTTTCGTCAATCAAAAACACAACCTGGGGTGTCAGGAAGGTGTTTTCAACTCACAAAAAATTTCCCCATCCTCATTATATTTTTACCCCTGGTAAAAAATAGTCTATTTATGACAATACCCATTCTAAGAGTTACTTCTCAACATTTGAAAATATCCACATATCAATATTTGGTGACCATATCTATGGAGCTTGAAAATTTAGGCCCATTTTTGTCTGGAATCGAAAGGGAAAGCTACACTAGTTTGAAATTATTCATGAAATCTTCAAGTATTAGATAAAAATTGATGTTACCAACATGTATAGGATTCAAATATATTTCTAATGCCTATTTTTTTCCTCCTAACTCCTTATTGAGCTCTCGAAATCATCCAGAGAAGTTATATTCCACCATTAGAGTTTTTGTTCCCTACACCTAGAAAACCCATTGTTGAGAAGATTGTCCTTAATTGAGAAAACCTTTCCTAAATATTCCTAAATTTTCTCCAACTCTTCTAATATTCCCTGACATCACCTCTATATTCTTAATATCTTTCCTGAAATCTCCTTGAATGTGTTTGATTAGCTCCAGAATGGCCAAAAATGGCCTTTTAGGCCTCCAAAGGAAGTTATCTTCCATCAAGTCACACTGAACTCATCAATCATCCCTGCACACTGCACGTTGAAAAAAATTAAAAACCTTTTTAGGAATTTCTTTTGATCCAGGGTGAGAGTGGGACTGAGGTAGGGTATTTAGAGGAAGGATGCATAATGACAAGGAAGTGAAAGATTCAACTATGGGCTTAGTTGTCATGCTTAGAGTTTCAATATTTCATGCCATACAATTTTCATGAAAACACCATCTTACCAATTTCACCAAATTCATTTTTTGCAATGTTCAAAATTATTTCAATGACATCTTATCCATACATGAATTTATTTCAATTGTGTCTTAACAACAACACAATAGGATATTTGAAAATCATTTCTCTTAATGTTGATGTAGATTTTATTGTTTATGAATTATGTGGCATTTTAATCAACTTTCATACTCCTACACTATGGTGAGAATGAAAATAATTTTATTAGCATAAATATTGATTAAATCCATGAGTTTCTTTTTTTGTGAAAAGTAAATGAATGTGTGGAATATTTTGCACATTTTAACCTACTCCTACCCTAAAATTTGTTGAGTGTTATAAACATATCGATGTGATGCAATTTTTTAGCTTCTAACTCTTCAAGTTACGTCTTATTATTCTATTAAAAAAATGAATATATTATGGGGTCCTTAGATAGATCATTTTTTTCCCACACCTCATTATTTGTTGGTGAGAAAGTTTATCAGGGATAAATTGGTGGTTATCTTGCCAATGCTCTAGGATTCTAAGTCCCTATACTTAACCAGTGCAACTATTATATCTGCATGCACGAGTAAAAACTGAATTTTATCCTAGTGGCCTTTTGGCTGGGGATCCAACAGGGGCATTCCACTGACCCTGCAGAAAAAGCTTGCATATATTTATAAGACAGGAATTTTCTAGGAAAGTGGGAAATGGAGTGAGAAAGTTAGAAAAGAGAAACTAATGTTGCAAGTAGAAAATTACAGAGTTGCATACACCATCTAGAAGTTTCATTACATGAACTTAAATTTAGAATAAAACAAATCTTTGTAACAAAAACAAGACAAAATAATGTTTAATGATCATAAAGTACCACTAAACTCCTCAGTCAAAAAATTCTAAAATTCCCTCTTCCTTTATTGAAGCTTAAGAAGAAATTGTACATAACATAGAAGTAGAAGACATTTTTAAGTAGGGGAAATAAAAGAAATTTGCTATCTCTTTTCTCTCTTCATAAGGATATCTCTCTCATGAATTAAAAAAAATAGCTATAACATATAAGAAGTTTCAGAAGTTATTTAAGAAGAGTAGGAAGTTTAAGAACGGAGCTCAAATGAGGAGCTTGTTATAGTTTATAGAAGAAGAGGAAACTCTTCATCTTCCTAGTGAATTTTCAAATACTTTAATGTGACTTTAGAATGTTCATATTCCACTTAAATATTTAGGTCCCTTTTATAAAAACAAGGCGACTTAAATTTTACATTATGTTTCTAAATTCACTTAAAGTTATATTGAAAAGTGCAAACCTCAACGTAAAAATATATCATTGATAAGAGAGAGTGTTGGGTGAGAAGAGAAGAGAGAGAAATAAGAGTACGAAGAAGAAATAAGAAGAATTATGCAGAAGGGTGAGCCACTATATTGGATTTGATCTTTTTCCTAGACTGGCTTCCACTTCATTCTCCTCCAAGCTCTTTGCTGAAATGAGAAGCTGTGATTTCCACCTTGTTGGTGTGAGGAATGTGAACACAACTCAATGTTTTTTTTCCATCCCTTAGCCACACTATTGATGTATTTACATTTCTTGAACCATGATGAATGTTTCTCTGTGATAAGTGTAATGGAGGCTTGAATCTCTGAGAGAAATTCGAGGGTATCCTTAGTGAAGGATGGTGGGTTTCCTTCATCTTTTTTGACGTGTTCTTCAAACGGACCAATCAACTCATCGGAAGTTGTATCTTCACCCATTACAGGCACTCCAAGTGTTTGAATTTTTGTATTTACACTATCCTACAATTTTTATTCTTGTTTCTCTTTTCCCTCCAGCTCTATGATGGATCGATTGATTGCCTCAAACCTAATTACTAAGGCCTTTTCCCACACATGTGACAAGTATTCTAAGGGAGTTTCAAATATCTTCTTGTTGATCAAATCCTGGCAATAAGTGTTTCTCATTTCATCTACTACTAAGCCCAAAGGTTCCCAATAGTCCCTTTCTTTCTCCAAGTCCACCTTGAGTGTTCATGTCCTATCTAACTCAATAAAGTTGTCACTACTAAATGATGGAAATGCTTTCAAGACAAGGCTGAGGCTGCTAGAGACATTACATGATCCTGATTTGCTTTGTGCAATTTTGTAGATGGGTTAGATTCTTTTTTGACACACAATGCAATGTAGGGGTAGTATGGGTAGGATTAGTTATTTAGATGATTTTTTGGTGGGGTATTGGTAAGACAAACTTGGATATATCAAATCTTTGACAACCTCTACAATACTTGAACAACTATCAGATAAAATGCTTCAAATAATCAAGATGTTCTTTCAAACAGAAGATGCATAAATGGAAGCCCAAGTTGCAATCTTCACACACTCTTTGAGAACTCAATTAAACACAAAATCCTTGATCAAACCATGCCTAAGGTACCCCAAAAGGATTACAAGAAATCCCAATCAAAAAATGAAGGTGGAGTGATTTTAAACTGCTTATTTTTAATGCTAGATGAAAGCTCTTCTGACAAACAAAACTGCAAGTGCCACTAAACTATCAATAAGGATGAGATTCTGTGTGATCTCTAAAGAATTTCAATGCAAGATTGCAACAAGAACAATGAAAACTATTTTCAGGTATTTAAAATGATAACCGACATCATATTGCCCAGAAAAACATAGATTTAACTCAAAAGCTTGTTAGATTCATCAGTAGGGGAGAGTTTCATGAACAATCTCAAAGCTGTGTGATGGCTATACACTTGTAACCAACTCGCACACATGAAGATCCAACATAGAATAAATTAACCTAGTTCTTTGGTGGGTTTCTCAGAAAAATGAGCTTTCTCTCAGAGTTTGCTCGTGATTTTCAACTTCCCCCATTTGCATTTTTCCAAAATGCATTATATACCTCTTGCCACATTAGAGCCTTCTTTTCTAAGAAAATCATATTCCAAGGGATCAAGTTTGTTATAACAATTCTTCATGATTCACTGAAAATAACATTTAACAAATTTGCAACGAGAGTTGCCAGGTGTTTAAAAATATTGAATCATTACAAATATTTGGATCATTATCCTTTGTGGAGGCACGCTTTTCATCCTCATGGCATGCAAGCCCCTCTTCCTCTCATCATTTCATCTTATCCTTTTCCAATTTGGTTCTGCAACTTTATAATTTGACATTTCATGTTTTGCAAAGGCATGAGTAAAATTTATCTCAAAAACATCTCAAATTTGTAAATTGAGTCATGAAACTAATTCCAATGATCCTAGAAGGCCAAAATGACATGGTATTGCCAAAAATTTGATGAAATTCGATGCAAAATTCACAATTTCAAGATTCTTGGAGAAAAATGGTTGCCAAAAATGAAAATGTACAGTTACCCTTGATCTACTTTTTCACCTTCAATCTGGCCCCTCCACGTGTCAAAATATGATTGGAAATCAATTCGGGCTCACCTTTTGTCTTTTTGACAATTTTGAAAAAATGGAAAAATTTGACCTTTTTCTCCGCCCCTCCATCCTTGAATTTTTGTGATGACACATGGTACATGGTGGGTCCCTTTGGGATCATGCTCCAATTCTGTGCATTTTGACCCTTTTTGAATTTTAGAATTTTTTCACCTTTTGCCCTACGGGCCCGCGCCTCCAATTTTCTCCCTTGCCACATGTTGCTTTCTCTATTGCTAAAACTTATGGGCTCAATTCTCACTTTAACTCCCTTTTTTAGCCAAAGGAAAATTTTCCCCTTTTCTTCCGCCAGGCCACCGACCCATGGTCTGTCAGGTGTCTCCCTATGGCTCATTCGTGGGGCCGCGACTTAGTTCTTTGTCTTAAATTTTTTTCCAAAAAAGGGAAAAATTCCCCATTTTCTTCCGTAGCCCGCACTTCCCTCTGACCTTTTTATGGACACGCGTCCACCTGAGATTGGCCACGGGGCCGTGCTTCAAAATTTCACCTTAGGCATTTTTTACCAAATGGGAAAAAGTTCCCTTTTCCTCCTGTGGCCTACACTTCCCTGCTTTACCACCGCACCACCACGTGTCCACCTCCTGCTCCAATTTGGACCCGTGGGATTTTCCTCATCTTTTATCCCCTTCGCCAAAAAGGAAAATAATGCTTAAGTTCCCCGTCGGCTTCCCACTCCACCTTCGCATAAGAACATGACATGTGTCCCCTCGCGGAGTTGCGGGGGGAATTTTGAATTTTTTTCCAAAGCCAAAAATGCCTAAGTTTTTCAGAGAAACCCGTTGATCCTTGTCCAATCAAAAGCGGCCATGTAAGAGGAGAATTCTAAGCCTAATTTTGATAATCAAATGACACTCGTATGACTGTCAAAAAATGTAGAATTTAAAAGAGATGCCCGAATTCGATTTTCTCTTCATGGGTGGTGGATTCTTTGCTCAAAAAACAAGGGGAAGCTGATTTTATGCAAGTTTTGACCATGGGGAAGGGTTTTTGAAGGCATATATGTATGAAACGGACAAATTTGATTTTTCATGATCAAGCAAGAGGGAAAACATGGCATAGCCCACATATTTGGAAAAATTAGGGTACAAACAAGGCATGCATGGGTGTTTCTTCACAAATGAGGAATGGGAAATGATTTTCAAATGGCCTAGGGCATGGAAATAGAAAAAAAAAATTCATCCCATCCATTCAAACTGTAGAAAATGTTTCAGGAAATGCACAGTGAAAGGAAAATTAGGGAAAAAGCATAGAGGATTAAAATACACACCAACATTGGCTCTTTCTCGGGTATGGGCACTCTTAGTGAGTGCCACAAGAACAATGTAGACCAAGTGCCAAAATAATCCATTGGGAAAATAGAGTCATGAGCCAAAATTACTAGAAACCAACTGAGAACCTGAAAAAAATGGCTGCTACATAGCAAGGCAAACCAAAAACTGACAAAACACCAAAAACATAGTGAAAAACCAAACAATATACACTATACAAGCTATGCATACCTCAAATTTGGGGACTTAATCTAAGAAATGCTTCAGATGCTTGCCATTAACAGGTAGTTCAAGAAATTCCCCATCTAAATCTTTGAGAAAAAAGGCATTCTCACCAATTCTGATATCAATGGAGTAAGGGCCCATCCACAATGCATCAAATTTTCCATGTTTTCCCTTATCCTCATTTCTGCTATCCCACAATAAAACCAGATCTCCAATATTGAAGGCCCTAGGAGTGACCTTCTTGTCAAACAATATTTTCAACTTCTCTCTAAATCTGATATGCCTTTGATGGGATGCTCTTCTCTCTTCATCTAGCTCCATAATCTGATTGATCCTTGCTTCATATGGACTGACCTCTTGATCCTCAAGCTATTGAACAAACTGAAATGAAGATAACTAAAAATGTAAGGGTAAAAAAGCTTGAGTTCCATACACCAACTCAAATAAGATCTTACTAGTAGCTCTCTTGGCAGTGATTCTATCATCCCAAACTGCAAACTTTAGTTGTTCACCCCATTTTTTCTTGTTCAACTCCAAGGCCCTTATAATGATCTTTAAAAAATTCTTATTGCTAGACTCATCTTGTCCATTTCCTTAGGGATTATAGTTTGAAGAATAAGTTAAATTGGTTCCACACTCCTTGCACATTGCCATCAAAGGTTTAGCTCTGAAACACGGGGCATTATCATCCACAATTTTGAATGGCACACCAAATCTGCATATGATATTATTCAACAAGAATTACATAACAACTTGGTGTGTTGCTTTCTTGGTGGGTATTTCCTCTACCCACTTTTTAAAATAATTAGTGGCTACAAGAATCCACTTATGGCCAGCACTAGAAGGATCTAAAATCTCACCAATGAAGTTCATTCCCCACTATTTAAAAGGAGCTTCAATTGATATAGGATGCAAAGGAAGGGAGCCTGAATCTTTCATTCTTCTAGAGAAACGTTGGAAAATTTCACATTTTCTAATTAGCATGGATGCATCTTTGAAGAGAGTAAGCCACTAATAACTAGCTCTCAAAACTTTGTGTGTTGTAACCCTTCCAACAAAGTTTCCTCCACAAACTCCCCCATGGAAATTAGTAATTACTTTGGGAGCTTCATCTTCAGTTAAAAATTTCAAGAGGACACCTTCAGGGTTCTTCCAAGCCAGCCCAAAGTCAGTGATGATATTTTTTGAGAGGCCAACTTGAGGGCTCTTTTCTGATTTTTATTTAAATGATCAGGACAACAAAGGTGTCTGAGGTAAAAGATTATGTCCTTTTACCACTCAAAACTTACCAATTTCCCAAAAACATTTTCCCTTTCTTCCTCTACCTCGTTCACTTCCACATTTTGCAAGTTGGTCTCAGCCATGAGCTTAGCAAGACCCAAACCTCTTACCAACTTTGTGGTTTGGATGTCCATATCATACTCCTGTAGTTTTTTCACCCATATACATATTTTACTTGAGATCTCCATCTCTGATAAGATGTATTTTACCATAGTGTGGGGAACATAAGCAACAACTTTTGAACTTAAAATATAAGTCTGAAAACCTTTGTTGCTTTCACCAAGGAAAATTTTTATTTTTCCATGATTGTATATTTCAACTCAGCAGCTTGTAAAGCCTTGCTAAATAAGGCAATAGGCCTCTCAGTCCCATCTTCATCCTTTTGTAGAAAAAAATATGCAATAGTATTTTCAGAGCTAAAGGAGGATTTGGAAAGGATTCTTGTAATTTGGAGCTGCCAAGACAGGTGCATGTTTAAGTGCTTCCTTGATCCCTTCAAAATCCTGAATAGCAGCCTCCTCCCACTTGATAACTTGATCTTTCTTTAACATGCATGTGATAGGAAGATTCAACTCAACAAATTGGACACAAACCTTCTAATGAAATTGATTTTCCTAAAGAAAGATTGGATGCCCTTCTTCATTCTTGGAATTGGCACCATGCTGATTGCTTCTATTCTCTTAGGATCAATCATGACACCAACCTTTGAAATAATATGACCAAGACGCTTGGCCTTTTTCACCCCAAAGTGACACTTCTTTGGATTGAGAGAGATTCCAAATTCTCTACATTTGATCAACATTCTTTCCAAATGCTACAAGTGATCTTTTCTACTCTTTGAAAATACAGTCACATCATCCTGTTAAACTACAATGAAGTCATTTATATAACCAACAAAAGAAACATCCATTTCTCTATGGAAGGTAGCTCTAGCTTTCATGAGACCAAAAGGCATCCTCACATAAACATATGTTCCCCAAGGAGTGGTAAAAGTAGTTTTAAATCTTTCTGACTCCTTGACAACAACCTGATTGTAGCCAGAGAAACCATCCAAGGTGGACAACAATTCAGATCCAGTCACTAATTACAGTATGTTCTCAATGTTTGGAAAAGGATAATTGTATTTCAATGAAGCTCTATTCAAATTTCTGAAGTCTACACAAATTTTGATATCTTCATTATTCTTTCTGACTAGCATAAGGTTTGCAACCCAAGATGAATACCTTGTGGGATGAATGATCCCTCCCTCCTAAAGTTTCTTCAATTCATCTTGCATCTTCATGGAGAAGAGTGGATTAATTGGCCTTTTCTTCTATCTGAATGGTTTGGCCTTTGTTTCAAGAGGGATCTCATGCTGAAACAAGTCTTCTCTTTATGGTTTCAGCTCTGAATATGACCAAACAAGGAAATATTGATATTGTTTCAACAATTGGAGGTAGGACTGTTTTTCTTCTTTGTTTAAACTGCTACCTAACAAAAAATTTATTGGTTTTTCCTTTGTTCCCAAGTCATGATTTTCCACGTCCCTTAAGGAAAATATGTTTCTATTGATGATGCAATCAGCATTGCTAAAATTTGACTCAAGAGCAACAAGACCTCTAGGAATGGTGTTAGTTTTCAATTGGATAATATCTTTTCCAAAAAACGTCTCTCTTCCTTCAGTCATACACACCATTGGTTCCAAATCAATATGCTGATCTACAAACTCACCTTGATTTCATAAGAACCTTTGCACTTGGGCATCATCATCAAATACTTTCCAATTCTTGATGTTGTCAAGGACAACTGGCCTAGTTAGCACTTCAAAATTATACTCACAATAAGGTGAAATGATGCAATCTCCAAATCTTTACCCCATCATTTCCAACTTGTCAGCAGTAGCATTCAAATTTCTATCACCATGCACAATATTGAAGGAATCAAACATCTCAATTAGATCCCAAACTACATGCTTATACTACTTCATCCACTGATTTTTTGTAGCATACATTTTTCTTATTTGTTTGACAACTAGATCTGAATCTCACTTTGCAATGATGTCCTTGACACCATACTTCCATGAAATTCTTAGACCCAACAACAAGGCTTCATACTCAGAAATGTTATTAGTACATTCAAAATTAATCTTGAAGGAAAAAACAAATTCTTCCAAGCTAGGAGAAGTCACAATTACACCAGCACCATTTCCAAATTTAGAGCAAGCTCCATCAAATAACAAGGTCCAAGGAGAACATACCTTATCAAGGCACTTTGAATAATCCATTTTGTGTTCTTTTCCATCAGTAAAGCCAATAAAATTATTAGCATCAACATCAACAAATAATACTTCATAAGAAGCATTGTTAGGGTCCTCAATTAGATGCAACATTTTCTTTTCTCCATAGATCTTGACAAGGATGCCCTCAATGGGAATGGTGGAAAAATACATATCCATTTGGAAACTCCCTCCAACACTTGCAGCCCACTTTCTTGACAATAACATACCCCATTTGGCAGGGCAATCAACAATTACAACATCCAATTTTAAATTCCTCCCGGGATAAGATGCAAGCTGCACTACCAAACCCTTAACATAACCAACAACCGGCTCTTCTCTTGAGTCCATAGAAGTACATTTTCCATATGATTCTGTCACTTTGATATCCAACTCATTCATGACTTCAAGAGGCATGATATTACATGATGCACCGGAATCAAACATACAATTGTGAAGTAGCCTATCCTTTATGATCAAAGTTATGAAGAATGGATCAACATTCAATTGGGAATCAACCAAGGATGTCCCCAAATATACCTCAGGTGTCTCTCCAAGATATTTGACTACTTGTGGTGTTTTAAGGTCAGGAATGATTTGAGGAGTCTAAAAAAAATTATATTTCTGCCTGGAGTAGTCTTCTCCTCATTCAACCCCAAGTACTCAAATGCTCTCTTCTTATGCTCGGGATTCCTAAGCAACTCAATGATTGGAACACTCACTTTGATTTGGCTCAATAATTGGGCTATGTCATATGGAACACTCTTTGGCAAAGCAACATTGGAAGGGAGATAAAAAGATTCATTTGATGGCAAGGGATTCTTGGTAGCTTAGGCATGAGGAGGATTGTAATTTTTTCTTGGGACAACAGAGATTTTGGTAAGTGTTTCTCTCCTAGGATATTATTTTGGAATGCTTGTGAGCAAGGGTGTTTTAGGTTTGGCTTGAGGCCCAACTCCCTTAACAACTTTTCTTCTAGTGTTATAGTCTTTCTCTTGAGCTACAACATCATTCATCGATAATTTTCTATCTTCCTCAGAAGGAATACCACCATCATACTTCTTAATCATCAAAGCTCTTAAGTATTCAAAGTCATTGTTAGTAATTTCAAAATTTTGCACTACATCAACTTTAAGAGTATGAGGGGGAAGAAATAATTGTACCCATTTGATGCAATCCCAAAAAGTTGCAGTAGTCCTAGTACTTACTACTTTAGTAGATGTTGCTCCTCCTTATGAGCTTGAAGAATAACCCACCATGAAAATATCATCATCAGTACCATCATCATTATTAGTTTCACCTTCTTTCTGGCCCACTTCACATGGAGGATGGGGTAAAAAACCCTATCACACCAATCAATATCAGCAACTTCTTCAACAACAACAACCCTAGCAATTAAGGGATCAGGTAACACTTCCCTTCACGTGCTTGAGGATGTCTATTTGCAAACCCCATGGGTCCTTTTCTTTTATTATCTTCCCTTTGATCACCTCTACGATGATTGGAAAATATGTCATGGTTTTGTGCTCTTGGCTGACCTTATGAAGTCTAACCAATTCCCTTCTCAGCTCTTACTAACTTGTATGATATTTCTTTGACAACCCCTACCAAAGTTTTCACAACCTCCTCTAAATCAGCACCCTTGCTAGCTTGAGTTTTTTCAGGGTTTATCAATTTTACACCATCTCTCTTGAGAGGTTTCCCAAAAGCCTTGATATTGTTTTCAATTTGAAGTGCCATGGTTAAATCTTGTCTTAGATTAGTAGGTTTCTTGTCTCTTAAGTAATAGATTGCCTTCTTATCAAATGCATCTGTATATTTGATTAAACATGACCCATCACAAGGCCTTAGATTAACAAGAAGCCTTCTCAAATTTTTGTTAAACCTTGTGTTAAAGTCATGGAATGATTCATTGGGGTTCTTCTTAATATTCTAAAACTCAGACAAGAGAAATCTAGGATCAGTCTTGTCATGGGGTGTACTTATGCCTTTGTCATGGGGTGTAATTCCTACATTTTTGTGATCAAATATTCCTCTAGTGGTGATGCAAACAATCCTTCTTCTACTCTGAGTTTCTTTGGAGTCTTATCATGAGGAGAAGCTTCAAATTCTATGGCCTTCCTTTTTGAACTCACTGTAGAGTGTTTAGAAATTGAAGTCACCTCTATGACTTTCAAAGATGACTGATGTGAGGCTTGCTTATGACTCGGAGGAACTCCTCGTGACTGGATGGTCATGGTTCTCTTCTTTTGAAACTAATTTATTGTTCTCCTCACCACATTCTCTATCCACTCTAATATATCCCCTGATTCATGAACATACTAGTTAATTAGAGGTACAAGGGATAGCTTTACTGCCACATACTCAGAATCATACATCTCTATCCCATCATCTTATAAAATATCTTCATTAGAGGAGAACTTGAATTTCTTCATTTCACTGATTGTCATCCTCATATGATCATTTTTATGCACTTCAAATTCATCCATGCAATTGGCCCAGTAGTCCTCAACTTGTGGCTCATTTTGCAATTCTGGGACATGGAAAGATTCAAGATCTTCTTAGTTGTCAAAGTTAGGCCTTAAAATGTAGGAATGCAGAGTCAAATGAGATAAATCATCCTCCAGATGAGATACGTCATTTGAGATCCTGAACATGAAGACCCTAAGAGAGATAGGAAATAGAATCAACTTCTTCCTCCTACTTATGATCCTTTTATTCACTTGAATGATTTGTCTACAGAGCTTGAACAATAAAATTTGGTCACTAAGGTACTTGGGCAGCCTTAGCGGCACTTGGTTGAAGCCAACAAATTGTAGGTAAGAGAATGTCAAGAATTGTTTGAAATAGGAGCCATACTTCTTGATCAAGGACGTTGCTTGTGACAAAATCCTAACTTCCAGATATCCTTTGCAAGTTTCGGACTATGTACATCGTGAATGCATCATTCATGCAAGTGAAATGCCTATGGATTTCCTCCATCACCACCTATGGAAGTTTCTCAAACACAGACACTATGGTGGCAATGCTTTGTGTGAGAGCCAATCCCTTGAATTATTTTGTGCTAGCAAGGAAGTAGACTAAGTAAGAAGTCATGTGGAACTTATTTTTCATGGGTACTTGAAGAAGTTGTAGATGGAGGTTTTTGCTGATGATCTACCCCCAGTCAATTCTATGTTTTCCTTCCATCAACATCAAGATGAAAAGGACCATCTAGTATTGGAAGTTTCTTGTGCTTGCTTCACCCATTACTCTACTGAGAAAAGTGCTAAAATATAAATATCCTTCTCTGAACTTGCACCTTGGAAGGTTCTTGGGCATCCTTGAGGGATTTCTCCATATTTTCAACCATGACCCCACTGTAACCCCTAACATGTATGCATCCATTGTTTCTCAATCGTGAATGTCCCTATCTTTTGAGATGAAAAACATGTTGGGTGATGTCAGTATCTACAAAGAAAGTGAGATGGTTCTAGGGTTGATGACCACCATTGTTATACCATTGTCGGCTTAGATGGTTCGTGTTTTGGGCTCATAATGGTGGGAGTAGGCTAGGATCAGCCCATGACTTTGGATAGACACTGGATGTCCTGCAACAACAAATAAGACATTGGTGAATATCTGATCTTCAATATTATTTCTGTCTCTAGCTATCATTCGAGTTCTTAGGTCATTTAGGTCCATGTACAAGACATCGTTGTCTTATATCTTGTACTCTCAGGAAAAGGGTTATGCCATCTTCTATCCTGTCCACTTCTGTTTCATGTTTTCCCTAAAATAACAACTTACTATTTTTGGTAAGTATGAAAAATCAACTTCCTCAAACCTCAACTAGATGTTGTGACCCTGATTCCCCCTTCTCCCTGCATTCCTCTCTCCTTTTGGATCAAATTTATATTTTTAGTAGGTTCTCATGGGACCACTTACTATTTTTAGTAAGTTCCAAAAATTCCCATTCTGATGAGTTATTAGATGTAGTGCACATCTAATGTCTCCGTCCCCTTCGCAAGTTCTTTTGTTGCTAAATTTCCCAAAAGAGCAGTCCCCTATGCAAAAGACCTGCTATTTTTAGAAAGTGGGCTTCTAGAGGTCATATTGACATGGAATGTAGTTTTTTGATATGGGTTTTTTCCCAATATCGAGCTTCTAAAATTTTATACCTACCCGCTTAATAGTATATGAGATTTTAAACTTTCAAATTTTGGACCTGGTAGTGCTTCTAGATGTGGAAGCCATTAATGGACCTCAAAATTATAGGTCTGGTTTTCTCCTCCATTTGTAAAAAAATTAATATTTCTGATATGTTTTTTTCTTATGGTGCTTCATGTGAAATTTTACTTCAATCCAACAAACAGTTTGACAGGAAATTCAATTTTTCCTTCGTTGAGCCGGAAATGTGATTTCTTCACTATGAATGATGTGTTACACAAGAGGAGAGTTTGAAAGTATGTTTTTGATGGTCTTAGATAGATGAACAAATAGAAAAAATGTTTTTTTGCCTCATGCATTGGTTTGCAAGATTTATATCAATTTTCATTTTACGAAAAAGGAATATTTTCACTATTTTTCTACGTTGTTCTTCATTTATCCTTCTTAACTTGATGAAAAATCCTTCTGAGACCTGCATATCTCCCATGGGAAAGTAATTTTAGTGCCTTGGTTGAGCTGTTCTAAGAATTTTCAATGGTGGAATGATGGAAGAAGGTTGCAAAGGAAATATGGAGATATGGTTGTGCATGAGAGTGTAAGAAGTTAGAAGTGGGAAGCCGGTAAATATTTAAAATTTTAAAATCATGCTAAGAGAGGGCTGAGCACATTTTGTTGTCCCTGACATCCCTCACCTCAAAGGGACACGAGAGACATAAATTTCCATGGTAATAAAGAAGACAACATGTGGCATCGATCCGACGACAGGGAGTGAGTGCTCTAAAATTAGCTTTAAAGCACTGAGGGGGTGGAAGCGGGTCACATGGGTGACAAAAATGTCTCTAGATGGATGGGTGAATTTTTCAAATTTTGATCTCCCTAACCTATGAGGTATGTGAGGGACATAAAATTCCATGGAAGTCCTAGAGTTGACACATGGAGGAGATCTGACAGAAGGGGATTTGATCTCCAAATTGCACCCGGGAGTTGAGCTAACAATCCTAATGGTCGCATGGGGTTACAAAGGTCACATGGGGGTTGGGAAAATTTTTCCAAGGTTGATGTCCCTAACCCTTAGGGACTTCGGGGGCACAAAATCCTACCAAGCTCCTGGAGTTGACACGTTTCCTTCAAAAAATTTGCTAACTTCTGAACTCGCTCTAAGAGGATAACTAGTGACGATGATAACTTGAACTCCTAATGGATGTTTTTGGAAAAAAAATTATATGATCCTATCTAGAAATGGAATTTTGAATCCAATGGTGGGGGTATCATGTTTTGATTCTTTCATTTGATCCTTGAAAATGAATATTTTTTATTTGGTACTCCACTTGTGCCTACGAAAAACTACCTGTAGACCTAATGCACCAACATGATGTGAAATTTTGGGGTTAGCACACCGGTTGTACAGATAATATATCAAATCTAAGCATACATGCAAATAAAAGTGGATATTCTACCAAAAGAATTATACAAAACAAGAGACATAAATCAATGCCAAATTTAACGTGGTTCACCCAGTGTGGGCTACGTCCGCCAAGAAACAAGCCAATCTATTATCCAAAGCTTTGACAAGATATGCAATGAAGATTTACAATCTTCTATGATTCTCAGATGTTCAGTACTTTCTTCCTTCAAGATTTTTGATTCTTCACCAAGAATTCTCTCTCACATAATTATATTGTAATTATGATACATCCATTACTTCTAAACCCTATATTTTATCCTTATATAGTCATTTATAAACTTAGGGCACTTAGCCATGTAATTATAATCAATAAATCCTGGTCTTCCCTGACCAATGCCGGTCTACCCTGACCAATGCTGGTTACTATATTTTCTAGAAAGTTCTAATTGCATGCTAAAATGAAGTAATTAAGCTTCACAACTCAAAAATATCTCACTTGGAGTTTAATTACTACACCATACATGTACATCATCATTCTTGGATCCTTCCTTGGCTTTGTTTCTTCCTCTTCAAGTCTCAAACTCGAAGACCAATAGAAGTGGAGTGTAGCTCCAACTTCTCCTTTACTAATGGCTTCGTTACCATATCCACAGGGTTCTTGCTCGTATGAATCTTTTCCATATTCAATTGTCCATCCTCCAATACTTTCCATATGAGGTGATACCTCAACTGAATGTGTTTTGTTCTTGAATAAAATGTTGAGTTCTTTGCCAAATGAATTACACTCTGACTGTCACTGAATAGTTTACAATTACTTTACTCCTTTCCTAACTCTTCCATGAACCTACTCATCCATATCATCTCCTTGCTAGCCTCTGTAGCTGCAACATACTCTACCTCTATAGTAGAAAAAGACACAACCTTCTGTAATCACAAAATCTAGCTAACTACCATTCCACCTACTGTGAAAATATATCTAGTAGTGCTCCTCCTACCATCCAGATATCCAGCCATATCTGAATCAACATAGCCACATAATGAAATATCCAAACCTCCATAACATAATTGCATGCTACATGTCCCTTTCAAATACCTAAGTATCCATTGGACTTCTTTCCAATGCTCTTTACCTGGATTAGCCATATATCTAATCACAACTCCCACTACCTGTGTAATGTCTGGTCTTGTACAAACCATAGCATACATGAGACTTCTAACTGCTGAAGCATATGGCACTTGTGTCATTTATTTGACCTCCTCTTGTGATGAAGGACGCTGATCTTTACTCAATTTGAAGTGTCTAGCCATAGGTGTGCTAACAGGTTTTTCATTCTGCATGTTGAAACTTTCTAACACCTTATAGATATAATCCTCTTAAGACAAATAAAATTTCTTGTTTTTCTTGTCTCTATGTATTTTCATGCCAAGGATTCTTTTAGCAGCTCCCAAATCCTTTATTGCAAACATGTGAGCTAGCTTCCTATTAAGCTCACCAATGTCCTGCATACTAGATCCTGTAATAAGCATATTTCATTCACATACAGTAACAAAATAATATAGCTCCCATTTTCAAGCTTCTTAAAATAAACACAATGGTCAGATTCACATCTCAAGTAACCATGATCATGCATAAAACAATCAAACCTCATGTGTCATTGCCTTGGAGCTTTCTTGAGCCCATATAAGATCTTTTTCAACCTGCACACTAATTTATCCTTACCCTTGACTTCATACCCAAGCGGCTGCTGCACATAAATCTCTTCATCCAAATCACCATGAAGGAAATCCATCTTCACATCTAGTTTCTCTAAATGCAAATATTCTACTGAAACTAAACTCAATATAGTATGAATAGAAGTCATCTTAACAACAAGAGAAAATATTTCACCAAAGTCAATACATGCCTTTTGTACAAATCCCTTTACTACAAGCCTTGCCTTATACCTTTTCTGTCCACCCTCTTCTTCCTTAATTCTGTAAACCCACTTGTTTTGCAATGTTCTCTTTCCTGCTGACAATTTAACCAAATCCCAAGTCTGGTCCTATTCCAAAGAGTTCATCTCCTCATCCATGCCATGCTCCCACTGAACATGAGTTTTATCCCGCATTGCTTCTTCAAAGCTTTCTGGTTCACCACTATCAGTCAATAATAGATGAAATAGAGAAGGTGAAAATATTTCTAGAAATTTACTTACCCTTTGTGACCTTCTCACAGGATTTTGGGGTGCCAGAGGCTCAATCTGGACCTCCTGGACATTAGTATTAACTTTTGATAGTGATCGATATCGGTCACCTTCTAACCAATGTCAGTTGGGATAACCGACATTGGTTCGGATCCTCTGTAACTGTCAGCGGTTCATCTGACCGATGCCCATTAGGGCCTAACTGACCACGGTTACTATGTATTTTTGTAGATGTTTCTTTAAAACCTGAGAGTTCATTTTCATTAATAAAATTCTCAATTTTCTCATCCTTGGGTACCAAAATTTGATCCATGTACATTCTCTTTTCATTCCATTCAACATCATGACTCCTAACAATTTTAGATTTCTCTAAATCCCAAAAATGAAAACTGAAATCACTAGATCCATAACCAATGAAAGTGCACCTCTTGGATTTTGCATCCAACTTTTTTCTATTTTCTCTATCAACATGCAAAAAAGCTTCTGAACCAAAAAATTTAAGAAAAGAAAGATCTACCTCTTTTCTGGTCCATTCTTCCTTTGGTATTCCTCCATCTAGTGAAATTGAAGGGCCACAGTTAATCAAATAAATCACTGTATCAACTGCTTCTGCCCAAAACTGCAAGGGCAATCTAGAATCTATGCTCATACTTCTAGCATGTTCCATGACTGTCCTGTTCATTCTCTCTACAACACCATTCTCATGTGGTGTTCTTGGAACCGTTATTTCTCTACGTATCCCATTCTCTGAACAATAATCTTTGAAATCCTTGCTACAGTATTCACCACCACTTTCAGATCTATGGCACTTTAACTTAGAATTTGATTCATTCTCAACAAGGGCTTTCCATCTTTTAATATTTTCAAAAACATTAGATTTGTGTTTAATACAATAAACCCATACCTTTCTTATAGCATCATCAATGAAAGTAACATAATACTGGGATCCACCATGAGAAGCTACCTGAGCTAGTCCCCACACATCTGAGTGTACAAGCTCCAATTTCTACTCCTTCTTAGTTGCCCCAACTTTGAGGAATCTTACTCTCTTTTACTTTCCAAAGATACAATGCTAACAGAAATCAAGATCTAAATCTTTCAAATCTAATAACTTACCCTTAGCCTTTAAGATCTGCATTCCTTTTTGACTCATATGACCCAACCGATTATGCCACATGCATGCATATGAATCTGAAGTAGATAATGTAGAAAAGGAATCAGTAATACATGTAGATAAATATAACGTCCCTACCTTCTTACCTCTTGCCACAACAAAATCACCCTTGGTGACTTTCCAAGAGTCTCTTGTAAAAGTAACCATGCAACCAAATTCACCTAGTTGCCCTACATAAATAATATTCCTCTTGAGGTTTGGCACATGCCTCACATCTTTCAATACCCATGTATTTCCATTATGTAATTTTAGATGAACTTCCCCTTTACCAGTAATACTGCAAGGTTCATCATCACCCAAATAAACATGCCCAAAATTTCCCTAGACATAATTTCTGAAATAACCCTTATTAGGGGTTGCATGGAAAGAAGATCCTGAATCTAAAACCTATGATTCAATTATACTATCTAAAGAAATAATAAGAGCATCTTGCATTACCTCTAATGCAGCAAGATTCACCTCTTTACCTTTGTCTGGTTGTTGGTTCTCTTTATTCTTGGACCAAAAATCTTTCTTTGTATGTCCTTTCTTTCCACATTTCCAACAAGTAATTCCTTTACTTCTGGATTTATATCTGCTATCCCTTGACTTTGATTTCCCATTACTCTTACTCTTGGATCTCTCCTTCTACCTACCCCTACTTTCTACATTCAAAGAATTTCCAAATGATGTTTCCTCTGTACTTTTCCTATGAATTTCTTCATTCAATATTATACTAACCACATCATCAAACTTCAAAATATTTTTAGCTGATGTTGTATTACTAACGGCCATTACCAAGTTATCCCAGCTATCAGGCAAAAAACATAAGAATAAAAGTGCTTTTACTTCATCATCAAACAATATTGAAACTAATTGTAACTGATTTACAATAGATCGGAAATCATTCAAATGACTAGAGGTAGATTCATCTTCATGCATCTTAGAACTAAAAAGTTTCTTCATCAAATAAACTTTATTTGAAGTACTAGGTTTTTCATATAAATTAGCAAGAGATTTCATTAAGTCTACCTTAGAAGCCACTTCTGTAATATTGGAAGCCACGAATGTTGCTAGGCTCAATCTTATAGATCCCAAAGCCTTTATTTCAAGAATCTTCCATTCTTCATCAGTCATCTTCGTATGTCTAGACTTCTCATCCAACGGTAAGTACAAATCTCTCTGATACAGATAATCATCAATCTGCATATTCCATAATTGATAATTTCAGCCATCAAACTTCTCTACCTTGTATTTATTATCTTCTTTCATTTTTGTAGCTCCCACTCAATCAGAAAACCCTCTGTGAGTAAATCTATCAACACACAAAACCCTCAAATAAAGCTCTCATACTAGTTGTTGGGGTTAGCACACCGGTTATACAGACAATATATCATATCTAAGCATACATGCAAGTAAAATTGGATATTCTACCAGAAGAATTATAAAAAATAAGAGACATAAATCAACACCAGATTGAACATGGTTCACCCAGTGTGTGTTACGTCCACCAAGGAGAAATCCAATCTATTATCCAAATCTTTAACAAGATATACAATGAATATTTACAATCTTCTACACTTCTCAGATGGTCAGTACTTTCTTCCTTCAAGATTTTTTATTCTTCACCAAGAATTATCTCTCACATAATTATCTTGTAATTATGATACATCCATTACTTCTAAACCCTAGGTTTTATCCTTATATAGTCATTTATAAACTTAGGGCACTTAGCCATGTAATTGCAATCAATAAATCTATTTTAATGCTAAAAATAGATATAATTCCCGAGATTTAATTAAAACTTCATCGCACAGGTAACCGATGCCAATTTTTCCTAACCATGGCTGGTTCCTTACTTACTTGACCGATGCTGGTCATACTTGAACGATGTCGTTCTTCCGTGACCGATGTCGGTTACTGTATTTTCTAGCAAGTTCCAATTGCATGCTAAAATGAAGTAATTCAGCTTCACAACTCAACATGAAAAGAAATATTTCAACATCGTGTAGGTATTAGAATTATATTTCTAGATATGTTTTTTTTTTCTCCTAAATCTATATAGAGCTCTAGAAATCACCTTTTGAAGCTCAACAATTGTTTTGTCTTGTGCATTGACTAGGCTTGTGAACCCTAATTTTGGAAAAATTGTTCCAACTTCTTCGAGACCTTCCAAAATCTTCTTGAATCATTTCCATGAGGTTCCAAGGCCTTTGAATCATCTCCATGTCCATTTTGGCATTTCCTCTCTACTCCATGGGGTTGCTCCAGCCCTATGAAGGCTAGTGATAACCCTTCCCACAGCTGCATGTAGCTTGCATCTTGTCATGAACTCCTAAAATCACCTAGGAGGAATGAATGGAATTTCCTAAATCACCTAGGGGGATGAGTTAACATTATCTGGGAGGTCACTTGGAATGAATAGATAGATGTGGGGTGTTTTAGAATGATAGGATATTGAAAAATTAACACATGGGTATAGTTGTCATGCTCAGAAATTGTTGATTTCCTTGTTGCACCTTTACATGACAACAACTGGCTTTAGCTTGGGGACATGACATGGACTAAGTGTAATGAAGAAATGACATGAGGAATCCAGAATCTCAATTTTAGACCATATGATCCGTCAACTAGTGACTTATCCATTGGGCCCTCTAGATTCATGTAAAATCTACGAGAGAGAAGGAAAATGAAGAAGGAAACACATACACACAAAATGACGGAAAGGAAACACACGACAAACAAAATAAAGGGAAACACACCTTGCAATCAACTATGGTACAAGGTGGGGGAGAACCCACTTTCACTAATGATACAATTTTAGGTATTTCCCACTGTGAGGCAATTCTAGTGGCATTCCATCCAAATATGAGAGTAGAAAAAAATTCTCACTACAAGCTTTGCTAATTTGGAATGGGTCAAGCCATAATGAATAAAAATTTCCATGGCTGAATTTTGGTTCCCTTCTCTTGTCCCATAGTAGGACGAAGTCTCCAAATTTGAATTCTCTTGCTTTGGATTTCTTGTCAAAAATATTCTTTACTTTAAATTGGTGCTCTTTGATATGATCCACCACTCGGAGTCTATTTTCTTCTAACTTCTCAAGAAATAGGATCCTCTTGTCAATGGAATCCTATTACTTTCCATCTTCTATTTCCTATAACAACTTAAGAGTCGGCATATCAATCATGATGGGAATTTTTACTTCGACCCCATGCAATAGTTGGAATGGTGACATACCTATTTCCTTGTTGGGAGTGATCCTATCCACCCACAAAGCATCATAAAACTTTTTGTGCTAATTCCTTTGGTTTTTGTTTATGAGTTTGTAGACAATGGTTATAATGTTATTATTTCTTGATTTGTCCTATCCATTTTCCCGTGGATAGTAGTTCGATGAATGAGATAAATAGATTCCATAGTCATAGCAAATTCAGTCAACTCCCTTGAATAGAAATAGGTAACATTATCTATTACAATTTTTCGTGGCACTCTGAAATGTACTATGATATTTTCCTTAATGAAGTTGCATACTATTTCAGTGTTGGCTTGCTTGGTTAGAATGACTTCTACCCATTTTGTGAATTAGTCTGTTTATAGGTGTTCCCCTTATTTGAGTGAGGATTCAAAACACTAATGAAATCTATTCCCCACTACTGAAATGGTTCTTTAATAACAACTGTTTTGAGAAGTAGTGCAATAAGTTGTGGTCTCCCAACAAAATTATTGGTATGCTTCACATTTGAAAACCCATTGCTAAGTGTCAGCAAAGAAGGTGGGCCAATAATACCTTCCTCAGAGGATCTTGTGTGTAGTCGCCATCGCTGAAAAATTTCCACCACACGCTTGGTCATGGTAAGCTTCAAAGAAATTTTTCTTGATGCTCTTTATCTACACACCTAAGGAAGCATCCATCCAGACCTCTCTTGTAAAGTGCGTGATTCTAGATTACAAACTTTTTTCCTTCATATTGAGTGTTATCCTTTGCTTGTAATCATTATGAGGATGGAATTATCCATAAGTTAAGTAATAGGCAATATCAGCATACCACTCATCAGTAGTGGTTACAAAGAGAACCTGTGGATTGTTTTCATAACAAGTTGAGCAAGCACAATTTTCTTCACTATGTTGAGCTTTGAGTGTTTCATATTTAGAAATCAACCTACATAAACCATTTACTCTTACCACATTAGAGGGTCGAATATCTAAATCATATTATTGAGTCTTTATAATCTAATATCCCCTTTTATCTTCGGGATCTTGCTGTGTCAATATGGAATTGATCGTATTGTCGGGTACCATCACCACTGTATGAGAGTTGAGGATGTAAAACCTAAATTTTTTTACAACCTTGACCACTGCATAGGCATGCTTCTCTAATTGGCTATAGTTTAGTTCGTTCTTTTTCAATAGTCAACTCATGAAAGCAATAGGTGCCTCCACGCCTTCATCATTTTTCTGAACAAGAATGACATAGAGGGTATGTTTTGATGCATAACAATACATTATGAACTCTTTGTTAAAATCTGGAGACACAAGAGTTAAAGATTTGGCAATGGATTTTTTGATCTCTTCAAACATTTCCTTCTCTTCATTGTTCCATTTGAAGTTTTCCTGTGGTTTCATCACGGTGGTGATGTGCTTTTTCAATTCAACAAACTTAGGAACAAAGTGATGAAGAAAATTCACCTTTCTGAAGAAGGAATGAACTCCTTTATTTTTTGTGGGTAAAGATAGTGCTTGAATGGATTGTATTATATCAGTATCAATGTGTGCTCCATGTTTATTTAAATTGTGCCCCAGTAACTTGCCTTCTGTAACTCCAAAAATGCACTTTTTAGGGTTAGTGATATGCCATGTTTTCTACACCTTGCAAGTACCTATTCCAAGTGATGGTTTTGATCTACCCTCTTATTTGAAAACACCGTGAGATCATCAAGATATATGACAATCCAATTTTTTAAATATTTTAATGCTAAATCCATCACCCTTTGAAATGTAGCTCTTGTATTGATTAGGCTGAAAGGCATTCTGCTATAGGCAAAATTTCCCCAAGGCATTGTGAAGGCTATCTTGGTGTGATCCTCATCTACCAATTTTATTTGATTATACCCTGAGAATTGATCAAGCAATGAAAGGATTTCAGATCTAGTAACTACTTACAAAATGTGGTCCATGATAGGGAGAGGATAATTCTCTTTCAGTGATGCCTGGTTTAAGTTGTGAAAATATACACATATTCTTATTTCACCATTATTCTTCTGCATTGGGACAATTTTGGCCACCCATGTTGAATGAATGATGGGAAAGATAATCCTTACATTGAGAATCTTCATCACCTACTCTTTGATGGTATCAACAATCTTTGGGTTATATGGCCTTTTTTTTTTCCTGACTGGCTTGGAATCCTACTTCAAGGGAATTAAGTGATGCATTTCCTTCGGTTGAAAGGATTTGAGTTCATCATAAGAGTAGGCAAACACATCTGAATATTGCTTGAGTAATGTAACCGACCTTCTCCTCTCCTCAGCTGAGAATTTTTTTCCAATATTGACCATCCTTGGCTCCTCTGGGGTGCTAATTATTTCCTTATCAAAATCAGCTGGGCATCGAGAAGATTGTTTTGATTTCTCTTGAATGAATCTTTCATGTTTGTCAAATAGGTCTTCCAAAGAATCTAGGCCTTTGAGAATCTTGTTTCCTTTAAATTTGATCACTCCTTCTTCATCAATCCCTTCAATTCCTTCTTTCTCTTCTTCGGCTACCACTTCTCAGTGTGGATTTTTGCTTCCTTCAAATAAGAGATTATTGAAATTATCTCTTTGTTCAAAAAATGATAGAAACTAGTTGTCATCATTAAATACTTGCCAATTATTTGCATTATTTGGTACACTAGGCCTGGATACCCTTTCAATGGTCACCTTATATTTACCAAAATAAAGATGAGGTGTTACTAGGGAAGCTGATACTACAAGAGAATTAGCCTTTTCATTCTTTTCTCTTGGGATAGCTTAGATGGAAAATTCATGGAAAGATTCAACGCAGTCCTATACTATGTTTCTATAATGTTGGAGTCTTGGATTTTTCACCTGATATTATTGTCAAACCTTCTTTACTATCACCTCGGTATCTCAGCTTCTTAATTCCCATGTCTTCTGACATGCCCATGCCTAAGAGGATATCTTCATATTCCTTCATGTTATTTGTATTATCAAATTATAGCTTGTAGGCAAATGAGTACAATTCATCGTAAGGAGAGTAAAACACCAGGCCTACTCTAGAACCTGCACTGGAATGACTACCATAAAATTCCATCATCCAAATTTGATCTTCTTCTTCTTCCATAAGAAGTGGCAAGTTATCATCTTTCTATGATGTGACGAAGGAGTTTTTAGCCCGCTGTCCTGAAATAGAATGTTTTCTTTTGGATCATCATATTTTTGTAATGTGAACTTCATCTTTCTCATTGGAAGCAACTTATTCATCTCACCTTTCACTAGAATTGTTGTAGATGACCAATCCATTTTATTTCTCCACCCAAGTCTCTGCAGAAGCTTTGGTTCAATAGCATGCCAAAGGATGCAGGGATATCTGCCACTAGGATGGTTATAAGCACCTTCTTATCTGGAAAATCAGCTAATGCTACATGTGCATATTTTATTCTTCCTACCAATGACACTTGTTTGGATTCCATTGAATAATAGGTGCCATTTTCCTGGGTGAAGGTGAGGCCTAGAGCATTTGAAAATTTGATGTGCATCACATTATCTAAGGCTCTAGAATCTATGACGCAATTATTTACCTCGAATCCTTTAATGAGGAGTGACATGTAGAAAAGTTTGACCTTGTTGGTTTTGGTGGTATTGAGGGCTAGTATGTTCTAAGAAGGTGGTTTAGATGGTGTGGGGGGTAAGCCTTTGGAATTTGGACTTGAGGTTATAGGATTACCACCAAAAACTACATCAATGAACTTATCAAATTGGGAAGGGTGTGTTTATAGGTATTCTATTTCTAAGAGTTGGAATTTAGTTTTTCTTGCATGTTCCACAAAGTCAAATGGGGTTATGGTGGGCAAGGTAGAGGTTCTGAGAATGAAAAAATATTTACATGGCGAAGGTTTTACTACTTTGGGGAGTGAATTTTCCTTCACGGATGTAGTAACTGGTTTGGAAGGATATGGGGATGTAGGTTTTGATAGAACCTTAGTTGTTTTTACATGAAAAACATTTAAACGATAATTATTTTTAGTAACTTTTGAGTTGGGAGAAGGACTAGATGACTTCTTACTTGGTATGGCAACATGATCCTTGCTAACCAATGGGTTTGAGTTTTCTTTAGCCGACTCCATCGAATGTGGTAGTGGTGATCCTATGCTCATGATTTTATTTTGTGGAATCTTGGCAGGGAAATCTTCTTTCTTCTTTTTGTCCTTTACTTCAGCCGTTGAGGATGGAGCACCTTTCTTGGACTGTTCACGAATGAAAAATGCACATGAGAAGCTTGGATCTTCTTCATTTTCATAATATTCATCGTCAACATACTCAATTAGGCCACTTTACATATCACCATCAACTTCCTTTACCTCAAGATAGTTTTCATCATCACCCGCATATTCTTCTTCAGGTTCTTCCATTTCCACGTCATCCTCTAGTTCTTCGATGTCACAATTAGCATTGACTGGTGGTGCTTCAAGAGAAATATGGCGAGGAGGTGGAGAAATCCTTGGTCTATTGGGAGGATTTGGATTCCTTGGAGTGTTCCACATTGTGATCTGGGAGAGATGGTTTTTCAAGGAAACCAAGTCATTTTCCATTGTTTGGAACATTGGGTCTGTGGTGTCTGAGCTTAAATTTTGGCCTTTTTTCTTTCCATTTGGGCCTTTCAATTTACCGGACATGATTAGATCATCATTGGTTTATATCACGTGATCCTGAGCTTCCCTCAATGTTCTTGGTTGGGTTCTTCTAAGGAAGAAACCTACTTCTGATGGGAAGGAACTGATGAAGAATCTCTTCGAATTTCTTTTTAGGAGGCACCACATTTCAGGGATTCTTCTTATCACTTTGTTATATCTTTCTATGAATTCTCTCATTGATTTGGAGTTTTCTTTATTCATTTATACCAATTGGACCAATAGGTCTTGACAGTCTTCCGTGGTCTTTAACTTGTGTTTGAATGCACTGATTATATCTTTCTAGCAGGTGACAGACCTTGGGGGTAGCATGTAGAACCAATCGACAACTTTTTCTTGGAGTATATCCAAAAAGATCCAAACTGACACATCTTCATCCTTAATGCCTAATGCACCAAAAGTGATGATAAACATTGTTACATGTTCTTTGGGGAGTTGAGAGCCATCCCCTACAAAATTTGGAAAGGTTTTTCTTAAGCCTTTTGGTATCTCATGAATTGGTTGAGCAAGGGCGAGTTGGGTGGTGTTTCTCCTCCATGGTACATTAGGCCTACAGAACTCATGATCATGATCCCCCATTCTATTTCTATTTCTATCTTCCAACCTATCTAAGTTTGCGGCTTCTATTGCTGCTCTTGCATCCACCTCAGCTTGAAGTCTTTCAATTTCTTCAATTTGAGCTCTTATTTCCTCTTCCGCTATTGCTTCTCTTTCTCTAGCTTCTTTTTCAGTCTCTTTGTTAGTGAAATCTTTAAGGTTCTCATTGATGTATGGACATTCACCATCCAAAGGATCAGAAACACTCAAGTTCCCAATGTGATTGGTTTCTTGACGAAAAGGAGACCTCTGAATTATGAGAAGCTCTTGTCTTCTTTGAAGCTCTTCAAAAGTAGGGTCGGTTTTTCCTCTTTGTCTCTGTTACTGGGTGTATCTTCTATCCACCATATTGGAAATCTATGCTCTTCTTTGTGGTGCTATAATTCATCTTTTCTTTCCAATTCAGCCACATGTTCTTCTTCAAGGTTGAGAATTCTTATGGCCATGAAGTAGTGGTTGAAACTTTTCCTGTTATGCCAGATAGCTTCTCTCAAATCTGAAGCAATATCCTCTTGGATGTGGAAGAGAAATTTAGGTCTTTCAATAGGAGGATTGCCTAGAATAGCCATTATCTATAGACATGAGGCTCATATAGCTATTCAAATTCAAGAATGTTTTTTATTTGAATTTTCTAATTTGTTTTGTATTTTTCTGACCATTTGGTCATATTCGGGTGTAGATGTTGCTAAATCTGCCCCGTGGTGGGCACCAAAAACTATTGGTGAGAAAAAATTTTAGGTAAAAATTGGTGGTTATCTTGCCAATTCTTTGGGATTCGAAGTCCCTCTACTTAACCGATGTAGCTGCCCTATGTGTATGTGAGAGTAAAAATTGAATTTTATCCTATGGCCTTTCGGTCAGGGATCCGATAGGGGTACTCCACTGACCCTGTGGAAAAATGTTGCATATATCTGTAAGAGAGGAATTTTCTAGGAAAGTGGGAAAGGGAGTGAGAAAGTTTGAAAAGAGAAACTAATGCTGCAAATAGAAAATTAGAGACTTGTATACACAAGCCATAAGTTTCATTACATGCACTTGAATTTAGAAGAAAACAAATCTTCATAATGACAACAAGACCAAATAGAATTTAATGAGCACAAAGTACCACTGAAATCCTTAGTCAAAAAAGGCTAAAATTCCTTATTCCTTTATTAAAGATCAAGAAGAAATTATACATAACATAAAAGTAGAAGACAATTTTGAGTAGGGGAAATAGAAGAAATTTTCTCTCTCTTTTCTCTCTTCACAAGTATATCTCTCTCATGAATTCATAAAAAATAGCTCTAACATCTAAGAAGTTTCAGAAGTTGTCTAAGAAGAGTAGGAATTTTAATAAGGGATGTCAAATGAGGAGCTTGCTACAAATTATTTAAGAAGATGCAACTCTTCATCTTCCCGGTGAATTTTAAAATACTTTAATGTGACTTTAGACTACTCATATTTCACTTAAATATTTAAGTCCCTTTTATAAAAAAAGGTGACGTATAGTTTAAATTATGTTTCTAAAGTCACTTAAAGTTATATTGAAAAGTGCAAACCTCAATGCAAAAATATAACATTGATGGGAGAGAGCATTGGGTGAGAAGAGAAGAGAGAGAAAGAAGAGGAAGAAGAAGAAAGAATGAGAATTATGTAGAAGGGTGAGCTACTACAATGGATTTGATCTCACTCCTTGACTGGCTTCCACTTTGTGCTTCTGAGAAGGCCTCTGTTCCTCTAAGGTCTTTGCTAAAATGAGCAACTACATTCTCCACCTTGTCGGTGTGTGGAATGCAAACACAAATAAAGGTTTCTGTCCATCCATTGACTACATTGTTGATGTCTTTGCACTTCCTGAACCATGATGAATGTTTCTCTGCGATAAGTGCAATGGAGGCCCAAATATCTGAGAGGAAGTTGAGGGTATAATTAGTGAAGGAAGATGGGCTGCCTACCTCTTTCTTAACATGTTATTCAAATGGTCCAATCAAATCATCAGAAGTTTTATCTTCACCCATTACAGGTAATCCAAGCTTTTGAATTTTTTGATTTACACTATCCTATAATTTGTATGCATGTTCCTCTTTTCCCTCCAGCTCTGTTATGGCCCGATTGATTTCCTCAAAGCTTATTTCCAAGGCCCTCGCCCACACATGTGACAAGTCTTCTAAGGGAGCTTCGAATATCTTCCTGTCAATAAAATCCTGACAATAAGTGTTTCTCATTTCATCTACTACTGGGCCCAAAGGCTCGCAATAGTCCCTTTCTTTCTCCAAGTCTACCTTAAGTGTCCATGTCCTATCTACTGTCACAAACATGTAAGTAAATATTTTGAATGCTTCTTAGAGCACTGAATTCCCTTTTTTCATAAATTGAGTTGATCCATTCATTATTTGCTTGCCCCTGTATTGTGAACTCATGTCTGTTCCTGATGGATTCTGGATTGAAGCTAGTGATGGGTGAAACTTCCTTAGTGGGAATTGTCGTGGTATTAGGATCAAATAGATGTTGCACATAGAATGAAATTTTTTATACTTTCTCTTTTAGTTCATAAATCTTCTTCTTATACTCTTTATTCCTTACCACCATGTGAGAAGAAGATTGCTAATACATGTGCATATCCCCTTCAATATTTTCTGGTCCTAGTTGAATTGTTCTCATTTCATATTCAGTTGGTGTCATCTCATCCATTGGATTGATTACCTTGGTCTGAGCTACTTCAATGTATTGATTACCCATTTCCCCACTGTAGAACGATGAGGCTGTATGTGCAAGCTTCCTTGATCTTTTTTATTTGGCCAATGAGACAATCATTGATAGATCATAGGATGTCACTTACTGCATAGTGTGGGTTTCAAGGGAAATTATTTCTTGCATCCAAGGAAACATATCATCGGACTCAGGTTCAATGATATGTGCACCAATGGTACCCTATTCTAAAGGAGGAGGCAAATCATGAATGAGAGAGGCATGAGTGTCATCAAGAGGGGAAACCTCCTGTGGTGACTCAAATACTGAATCTTGAACCATGTGTTCTTCATCCACTTGTGCCTTTATCATGGGGTGTACTTCCTAAATTTATGTGATCAAATCCTCCTCTAGCAGTGATGCAAATGATCCTTATTCTACTCTGATTTACTTCGACATCTTCTCATGAGGAGTATATTCCAATTCTTTGGCCTCCCTTTTCAAACTCGCTCCGGAGTGTTTAGAAATGGAAGTCACCCCTATGAATTTTGAAGGTGACTGATGCGAGGATTTATTCTGACTCAGAGGAACTCCTCATGATTATATGATCATGGTTCTCTTCTTAGGAAACCAACTTCTTGTTCTCCTCACCACCTTCTCAGTCTGCTCTAATATATCCCCTAATTCACTAACATACTAGTTAATTGGAGGTACAGGGGACATCTTTAATGAAACATAATCAGAATCATACATCTCCATCCCATCATCTGTAAAATATCTTCATACCAAGAGAACTTGAATTTCTTTTTTTTTATCATCATCCTCATATGATCCTTTTTATGCACTTCAAATTCATCTGTGCAAATTTCCCAGTAGTCCTTGACTTGTGGCTTATGTTGAAATTCCATGATATGGAAAGAGTTGAGATCTTCTCATATGTCAAAGTTAGGCCTAGAAATGTAGGAATGCAAATTCAAATGAGTGAAAGTAACCTCCAAATGAGATACGTCATTTATCTCTTGCACATGAATACCCCAAGAGAGATAGGAAATGTAATCATTTTCTTCCTCCTACTTCTAAGCCTATTATTCACCTGAATGATCTATCTACAAAGATCAAACAATAAAATTTGTTCACTAAGGTACTTGGGCAGCCTTAGCGATGCTTGGTCAAATCCAACAACTTGTAGGTAGGAGAATGTCAAGAATTGTTTGAAATAGGAGCCATACTTCTTGATCAAGGACGCTTCTTGTGATGAAATCCTAGCTTCCAGATCTCCTTCCAAGTTTCAGACTACATACATCGTGAATGCATCATTTATGTGAATGAAATGCCTATGGCTTTCCTCCATCATCACCTGTGGAAATTTTTAAAATGCAAACACCTTGGTGGCCATGTTTTGGATGAGATCCAATCCCTTGAATGATCTTGAGCTAGCAAGGAGGTAGTCAAAGTAAGAATTCATGTGGAAATTATTCATCATGGGTACTTAGAGCAGTTGCAGATAAAGGTTGTCACTGATGATCTGCCCCCACTCAATCCTCTGTTTTCCTTCCATAAACGTCAAGATGAAAAGGCCCATATAGTCTTGGAAGTCTCTTGTGCTTGCTTCTCCCATTACTCTACTGAGGAGAGTGGTGACATCTGAATATCCTTCTTAGAACTTGTACCTTGGAAGGTTCTTGAGCATTTTTGAGGTATTTATCTCTGTTTTCAACCACGACCTTAGTGCAACCCCTTGCACATATGCATCCATCATTTCTCAATCTTGTAAGGTCCCATCTTTTAAGATGTCAACCATGTTGGGTGATGTCAGTATCTACAGATAAATTGAGATTGTTCTAGGGCTGATGACTACCATTGTTGTACCATTTTCAGATCGAATGGTTTGTGTTTTAGGCTCATAATGGTGGGAGCAGGCTAGGACCAACTCTTGAATTTGAAGAGACATTGGATGTCCTATAGCATTGAACAAGACACTGATGAATATATGATCTTCAATATTCTTTCGGTCTCTGGTTTTCATGCGAGTTCTTAAGTAATTCAGGTCCATGTATAAGACATCATTGTCTTCCATATCATACTCACAGGTGAAGCGTTGTGCCAACTTCTTTCCTGTCTACTTCTATTTCATGTTTTCCCTAAAATAGAAACTTACTATTTTTAGTAAATATGAAAAAGCAAATTCCTCAAACCTCAACTGAATGTTGCGAGCTTGATTCCTCCTTCTCATTGTGTTCCTCTCTCCTTCTGGATCAATTTTTTTATTTTTAGTAGGTGCTCGTGGGACCACTTACTATTTTTAGTAAGTGCCAAAAATTCCCATTCTGATGAGTTCTTAGTTGTAGTGCACCTCTAATGTCTCAGTCTCCTTCGCAAGTTCTTCTGTTGCTGAATTTCCCAAAATAACAGTCCCCTATGCAGAAAACCTATTACCTTTAGAAATGGGATTTTGGAGGTCATATTGATGTGGTTTTTTTCCAATATGGGTTTTTTCGCAATATCACTCCTCTAAAATTTTAGACCTACCCGCTTAATAGTCTACGAAATTTTAAAATTTCTAAGTTTGGACCTGACAGTGCTTCTAGACGTAATAAGCATTAATAGACCTCAAAATTGCAGGTCTATTTTTATCCTTCTGTTTGCAAAAAAAAATTATAATATCTGTTTTTTCTTCTGGTGCTTCACATTAAAGTTTCAATTTGACAAATGGTTTGATGGGAAATTCATTTTTTCCTTTGTTGAGCCAGAAAGGAGATTTCTTCACTATCAATGATCTTTTGCACGAGAGGAGAGTTTGAAAGTATTTTTTTTATTGTCTTGGATAGAGGAAAATATATATATATATAAAAATGGTTCATTGCTTTGTACACCAGTTTGCAAGATTTATATGAAATTTCATTTTACGACAATGAAGATTTTCACTTTTTTTCTTCTTTTCTCCTTCTTAACTTGTTGAAAAATCCTTCTGAGAGCTGCATATCACCATGGGAAATGTATTTCAGTGCCTTGGTTGAGCTGATGTGATAATTTAGAATGATGGAGTGATGGTAGAAGGTTACATAGGAATTATGGAGATATGGTTGTGCACGAGAGTGTAAGAAGTTAGAAGCGAGAAATAGGTAAATATTTAAAATTTTAAAATCATGATGAGAGAGGGCTGGGAGTATTTTATTTTCCTTTATGTACCTCACCTCAAAGGTATGTGAGGGATGTAAATTTTCATGGTAAGAAAGAAGATGAAACATGTCATCGATTCGACGATAAGGAGCGAGTGCTCCAAAATCAGCTTTAAAACACTAAGGGGCTAGAAGCAGGTCACATGAGTGAACAAAAATCTCTCCTAGAGGGATGGGTGAATTTTTCAAGGTTTTATGTCTGTAATCTGTGAGGGACATGAGGGACATAAAATTCCATGGTGGTCCTGGAGTTGACACGTGGCAGAGATTCGATGGTAGGGGATTTGATCTCCAAATTACACCCAGGGGTTTAACTGACAATCCAGATGGTTGAATGGGGTTCTAGAGGTCACATGGGGGCCGAGAAATTTTTTCTAAGGTTTATTTCCCTGACCCTCAAGGATGTTGGGGGCAAAAAATCCCACCAGGATCCTGGATGTGACATGTGTCCTTCCAAAATTTGGCTAACTTCTGAACTTGTTCCAAGAGGACAATAGGTGACGATGATAACTTGAGCTCCCCATGGGGGTTTTTGGAAACATTTTATATGATCCTATTTAGAAATGGAATTTTTAATCCAATGGTTGGGGTATCATGTATTTATTCTTTCATTTGATTCCTAAAAACATAGATGTTTGATTTGGTACTCCACTTGTGCCTAAGAAAAATTGCCTGCAGACCTAATGTGCCAAAGTGTTGTCAAAAAAATGATTTCAAAATATTGTAGGGATTGAAATTATATTTCTATATATGTTTTGTTTTGATCCTAACTCCATCTAGAGCTCCCAAAATTACCTTTCGAAGCTCAGCGGTTGTTTTGGCATGTGCACTAACTAGGCCTGTGAACCCTAATTTTGGCGAAAATACCCCAACTTCTTCGAGCCCTTCCAAAATATTCTTGAATCATTTTCATGATGTTCTAAGGCCTTTTAATCATCTCCATGTCTATTTACAATTTTCCTCTATGTTGCATGGGGTTGCTCCAACCTTAGGAAGGCCATTGATAGCCCTTTGCATGACCACCTGTAGCTTGCAACTTTTAATGAACTCCTAAAATCACCTAGGGGAATTAATGGACTTTCCTAAATCACCTAGGGGGATGAGATAACATTATTCGGGAGATCACTTGGACTGACTGGCTAGACGCATGGGGTCTTGGAATGATAATACATTGAAAAACTAACACAAGGGTATAGTTTTCATGCTCAAAAATTGTTGATTTCCTTGTTGTACATTTGCATGACAACATTATTTTTAATCTATATTATAAGGATCAAAGGATTATATACATGCCATTATGGGAACCAAGATCACCCCCTTTCATTATTGATTATGAGGATCGCTTGAGTGTTCCTCTTAAATTTACATGCACTAGGCTTGTAAATTAGGTACTCATCCATAATATGGTTATACTATATTCTAAGATGAAATCAAGGATTCAACTCCATACTCATGTGAAAATTCATGAGTCCATATATTTGATCAATTGTTTCCACCTTTGAGAGTTATGAGGTTTGCAAATTCTAATATTGACACATTTAACACTCCTACAAATGTTAGAAAACAATCCAAAAGCCCCTAAAACCTAAACAATGACTATATTATTTCCCAAAATAGACATCTATTATATAATTTAAACCTTAAAATCTCTAAGACGAATGTTGAAATTATGAAAAATACCTATGTATTGAATAAATTAGATTATAAAAAACTAACTTCTAAACTATGACTCATGGAGATGTTAGACTAGCTCCATAAGGTACATAGTGAACCTAATTTATTAGATTTAATTTAATATTGCAAATGAAGAACTTAAACATTTAAAAAAATAAAATAAAAGGTTACCAAAAACACATATATTACCCATACACTAAGGAACACATACACATTATTTCACGTACATGTTTTAACGAGTACACACTTTAGGTTCATGAATTACTGAACTTATAATTCTAAAACATGAACGTATTTTTATTAAAATTGCATTTTTGTCAACTTTTCCCCCTTGTTTCCATGCACTTACCTCTCTAGCACAACCTTTTTCTGAAATAGAACAATCTGATTGTATGGAACAAAAAGAAGATGACCATTACTCAATTATTATTTTTTAATTATGGAACATAGTTGCACATTGGAATCACAAGAGGAAGACCTCAATATCTCTAACATTGTGCATGATGCATATAATGTAAATCCACAAGTGTAAAACTATTTGAGTTGTGTAACCTATCCCTTGAGAAAATTATTTGTTATGATAGAGACCTTGAGTTATTCTCATGAAAATATTATTTTTCACCAGCTTCTTCCTCATGACTATATCCTCAATTCTTTGTGTATAATCCTTGACTTCAAAACACCCATGTCTAAGAAAGTGGTCATTATTCCAAACAATACATTAAATATCAATAAAAATATAAGCCCATAGCAACAAGATCAACATTTAACCATGCTCCAACATCAAAAATCATATTTTGCATGGGATTACCATGACATGAATGGGATTGATCTATATCTATGAATACATCTAATGGGGATATAATATTAAATGAGGACACCATTTAGGTGGGCCACCACTTCAATCCAATTATTTAAAATTTAATTGTGAACTTTATTAAATATTGTTAGCTCCCCTTTCCACATTAGGTGAATTTTTAATTAAATCTTTTGATTTAATTTAACGAAGACTGAAATGGTGCACCTGTATACAACCAACTCACTGACCTCATTTAAAAGGACAATCTCTCATAAAAGTAGAGATTGTGTGAAAAAATAATTTATGGTTGTAAATTGTTGTGGAATAAAATTTTGTGGGACCCGAGGAGGAAGTGTAGGCGCTAGGTAAAATTGATCGGTAAATTATGATAAAGGAAATTGATTTATTCTAATTGTGGTTTTTACACACGGATCTCCTCACTATAAATATTATGTCATTTTGTTATTTATTTCTACATATATTTTACTGTTGCAAGGGAATTTAAGGATATATGCGATTAAATATGAGTTATTTGATGGTATCCTCTTCAAAAGAAACATTAACGATGTCCTACTCAGGTGTGTTGAATGCAAAAGAGTTGAAATAGTGATTAAATATTTCCACCAAGGTTTCTATAGTGGTCATTTTTCTTCTTAAACAAAAATGACCAAAACTATCATAGCTGGTTATTTTTAAACCACCATGTTTATTTATTATTACAATTGGGTAAAGAGTTGCAAGGAATAATTATTTTACATTAGAAGGGAGAAGAAATCAACCCTTATTCTTCAACCAATTACAATAGATAAACCCTTATCTCAATGGGGATTGAACTTCATTAGCATGGTGAACCCCCTTCCTAGTGTTGGTAAAAATGGATTTTAACTACCACTAATAATTTTACCAGATAGTTTGAAGAAATACCTTTGAAGGAAGCAATTGAGAATGTTATAGTGGACTTATTATAGGATATCATTACAAGATTTAATTTCTCTCACATTGTAATCTCATATAATATCAAGGCTTTTGTTGATGTAAAAATTAGTTATTTTTCCTTGAGATATGTTATTTAATTGAAAATATCTTTCAATTATTATCCTCAAATATGTTTTCATAATCCTTAAAAAAAATATGATCAGGGTCATGAAAAGGAAAATGGATGAAAATTAGAGGTAATGTCACAAAAAATTGAGAACTACCTTGTGGGGACATGATCACATCAAAGAAGTCCATCGGTGACTCCCTTTCATGCTTGTATATGGAAAAGAAGATAGACTCCCAATTTCATTAGAGATTCTAGCCCTTGATCTAGCACATAGCCTAAAGTTGAATAACCACAATGTTAGAACCATCAGGATTAGAAATTTAGTCAAATTAGAAGAAGTAAGAGAGATAACAAGAGGTAAAATCCAAGATTATCAATAGGTTATGAATAAGTTGTTTGATATGAAGTCTCATCCCAAGACTTCAAAAGTGGAGAACTGTTATGACCAACACACCCCCATTCCATTTTGGAAAATAAAATAGAGATCCACTTTTGTCAATGATAAAATGAACTTTTAAATCCATCATTCATAATTTAATGTCTTTATTCTTGTGTATGGTTAATCTCATTGAAAATGGAAGATTCAAGTAATTGTATAACTTGTAAAACTTTGAAAATATTAACTCTTTCCTTGTTTTTTATTTAATCATCAATGTATATCTTATATATGACATCTCTCTGGTTTTTTTCAATTTTTATTACATGTGTAAAGTGAAGAGGAAATTAAATCCATTAATTAACCATTTTTTGGATGAAAAATAGGATTAATACACTCAGTTCGCATTCTTCTTTACATTTTTCATTAAGTGAAAAACTGTCAATTTTAATTTAAATTTGTGGTAGGTTTGGGATTCCATCTATTTGAACCAATTACCCCTAAGGACATGTCTTAAATCATATTATGGAAAACTTTTAGGGAAGTCCTAAAATATTTAAATCTTATATAAAGTGATAATGTTAATGGGTGATAAGTGTCACCCATCAACATGAGGAGAAAAAGTTGGGAGACATAGGAGACACTAATATATGCTAACTATCACAAATCGGTGGCTAAACAGTATGAATAAGGTAATATTTTATAGAGTTTCAAAGGCACGATAAATTGTATCTTAACCATGTGTTAAAGATTAGTATGATGGTCTTAATCCATAAAGTATTAAGGGTATGTAGTGAATGGTGGCACTGATGGATGCCACATGGCATGCATCGGTGCACTATGAAACTCAAAGCCAAAGACGAAAGCCAAAATTCATGTGGAGAGTGGAAAAAATTATATTGGCCACATGGTGAGGATCAAAAGAGCTTAAGGTTTTAGTGACCAATGAGTGGATATTCAATTCAAATTCAATAGGCAATGTAGAGTTGTATTATTGGCTCAATCGACAAAGTGAAATAACATGTAGAATCAAAGGTAATTAAATATTAGTCTAAGGTTTAATAAATCCAGATGTTTTATTGAAACATTAAGATGAATGGTAATAAATGATTGAGTTTTCTTTAACAGAGAGGGCAAAGAGTACAGTAAAATAAAAATCAAGATTCAAGCGATAAATTTGAGCCATTTATTTGAACAATGAGATGGATACGGATAGAAATAATTAAATAAATATAATTTGATTTTGATTCAAATCCATAATCATCAAATTTGGTGAGTTAGAACTAAATTAAATAGAGGGATGGTTAGTGAGTTAAAATCAATCATGCAAAAGATAAAAAATTGTGTTTAAGCCCTTTTTTCTCCATGCAATTAGAAGAAAATAATTTGTGCTTAAAATGAGAGGATTAATGATTATTCTTTTTAGAATTTTTTTTTTTGGGAATCATTGTAATTTTGGAAATTTTTCCCCCAAAATATCTCTTTTCCAAATGTATTTAGTTTCGTTTTTAGTTTTTTCCAATTTTTTAGATTAAGTTTACTTTTCTAGAAGCTTTAGAATCATGCAAAGGTAGTGGAGGATTCCATAGCCTATAAATGCATGTAATTTTATTATAAAAGGACTCTTTCCCATGAATTAAATAAAAAATAAATATCTTAGAGTTTCCATATGGTTTTTTAAGCTTCATTATTATTTTCAATTGAGAATTCATGCTTTGAGGCCTATACAAAAAAAATTATTATTAAGTAGAGTTTGGATTCTAGTTTTAATCAAATCTGCAGGGTAAGAGATTGATATTTATTAGTCTCATTTTCATGAATTAGTGTTTCTTGAATTTTATTTCTTGGATGTGTTATGAAATCACAAATATAAAGTGGTTTATAAATTTTAGTGAATGGATAATTTATTTTTTGTATTATTAAATCTAGTTAGCTTGAGTTAATGTTATGTTGACTAACCTCTATCATGATCTTGGTGACTGTAAAACAGTTATTTACTTGGTTTTATGTAGGGATATGAATATTTGTGTTTATTTTTATTTAACTGAATACCTAGAGTTATGCAGAAATGAGTCCATATTGTTTCTTGTATTCTCTTGTTTTATTTGTAATTTGATTGAGATCAAGGTATTTTATATGCTTAGTAGTAGAACGAGAGAGTCTAGTATTCCTTTTCTTCCCTTTCAATCTCTTATTTTTTAGTTTTTTTATTACATTCTAATCAATTAGATCCATTGTAAATACTAGTAGGCTTGAGATTAAACTAAATCAATATATTCATATCCATAACCCAAAGATCTAATAGGTGGTATGTCCAAACACACTAGTCCTTCTATAGGTTAAAACTTGGCCATATAGTCTCCTAATTGAATCTACACATCCCATAGTATTATATAACTTTAAAAAAATGTCCATAAGGGTTATAAAATGAGTAAGGATAAGTAATTAAGGTCTCTTTCCTCATTTTTCTAATCATTTGTTCCTTATGTGATAAAGAATTGCATCGACAAGAACTAGTCCTTAAATGGGATAAAGATAGGGATCGACCAAGGAAACATAATAAATTTTATACCATTTGGTTTAGTCCATACTATATAATAAGTTGTAAAGAAATTAATGTATTTGATTTGAAATTTTTTTATGGTGAGCCACTAAATACCCTAGTAAATAGAATGTTTCTCAAACAGTATCCCTAAGCTTCTAAATACCCTTATACAAAGTGTATGGTTCCTTTTTTTGTTATTTTTTTCCTTGTTACCTCTTGGTTTATTGTTATGAATCTAAATTATGGGTTCCTTCTCTAAATATGAATTTACAAATCACAAGTGTCCTACCTAGCTTTACTAATTAGAACTTGTCAAGAAGTCATGTTCTTTCTAATAAGTGCTTTACACACCCTAAATTTTCCACTTGGGATGTGAATTATTTGTTGTTATTTTATATGGGTTTTGGATTCATTCTTTGGAGATTTATTTAAAAGTTGTTACTTGAATATTTTGAGACATAGATTCAGAGTGGAAGGTTTTGAAAGAAAACAAGCTTATTTTGTGATAAGTCAAGTGTTTTGTGTAAAATATATTAGCCACTTAATTCCAAGGCTACTATTATTTCTAATTAATAAGAAAATGGACACTTTGAGTCACAAAAAATATTTCCAAAATGATCCTCCTTCCCATTTTGAGTGACCAAAATGAGTTGCTTTATTTAATTACTTCATTTTCATGCTTCATTATCTCGCTTTTGGTGTGTTTTGTGATCTAGAAATGTATACAAATATTCATAAATAATTTGGGAAGGGTTGAAAACTTTGAATCATTCTTCCCTCACTTTTCTCTTCATTACAGTTTTCTTAAGACCTAGTTTATGCTCCATGCATGTTTTACAATAGATCTATGATTTACAGTCGGTGTTTGAGGTATTTAAAGTGTTTGTAGACATTCAAAGTGTTTGAAGCCTTTATTTATTCTCATAATTGAGTATAGGCCATGGAAGGAGATATGTTTACTTTTGATAAGTTTTTGTCATATTTAGCATGTATTCTCATCTCATGGAGGAGGAAACAACTTACACAGATAGTCTTGGGACATTTTTTGTTATTCATGGCTTCACATTCAAGTCATAGATATTTTTGGATTTTTTAACCCTTACCATCACATTTAAGGTATTTTCCCAAGTTATGTAGGGTTTTAATAGTGTTCATAGTCATCCTTTGATGAAATTTAGATCTTCCTTCTATGTAAAATCCTCCCTAAGTTGTTGTAAGCATGTTGTTTCACCGTTTTCTTTAGGTTTTTGAATGAATGAACATATAGGGTTATCGACTAGGAGGAATACCTATTAAATGGGTTGGTTGATGGTTGTTGCGCACATTCTGACTTCTCGATCTAGTGTTGATAGTGAGAGATTCCTTTTGGCTGGGAGGAACTACCTGTAATAGAAAACAAGACCAAAAAAGAGAAGTTAAATTATATATGACAGTGGACTGCCTAGCTTATGCTAGTTTCAGAAAGTGTGATACTTCCTAGATGGCTATCAATCCACTATTTAAAACAAATCAATGAGAAAGATAAATAAATTCATACTGTAATTGATATGATTTAGGTATCTCATTCAAGTACAATAAGCAAATCCAATCACAATAGGCTAGATTATATTTGGATCTAAATGAGGATGTAATTTTCAAAGAACTGGGTCTTGTCAGGGTCTGATTTTGGGTTGTTTAGGTCAACTAGTAATAGGTTGTTTGGCTCTATTCTTGGGTAGGGTATGAAATAAAGAGACCGACGTCGAATGGGTATAATCGACGACAGTTAAGGGAGACTGACCACAGTTATGGGAAACCAACGTTAGTATAGTATGATGACAATAGTTCAAGAAAAACATTATTGTAGAGTCTAGGTGAGGTTAGATGGGGCTAAAGAAGGGGATGGAAAGATCTGTGAGACTAATGAGAACACTCAGAGAGGTGGAAGGGCTAGGATAGGTTATATGATAAATGGGTGGGTGAGGTTTTTAAGTTTGTCAGAAATAAGGCTATGGAGGGATGGGGATGTTAATAGAAGAATGATAACAGAAATGGTACCAACTCTATGAGCAGAATAAGAATGGAAATGATTAATGATAAAACACTTAGCAATGTTGCAGGTCTAATGGTTGGGTGGTGGTGATGATTGGTTGATGGAATGGAGCTTGGTGTAATAGTGATGCTTCCCGGAATGTTACCATGAGTGCCAATGCTTCTGGATCTATCCTAGTGCTGGCTATGGATGTTTGAGTGCGTGAAAAGACTCTGGTTTTGCTTACATGCAGCTCTCTTCTCATTTTCTTCCTCTCATAATGTGCCAACTTCTCAGAAAAAGTGTTAACCCCTCAAACAAGGTTCCTAAGGTGAATAAATGGTAACCAACGATGGTTCTGTCTTGATTGGCATTGGTTTAGGTTTGACTGGCATCGGTTAAGGCGAGATTCCCTAGGTTTACTAAAAGGGGTAGATCTTTCTAATTTCTTGGGCCAAGTTGGGTTTGCTATCGCGAATCAGAACGGAAGCTTCCCTTCTAATGGGCGAGAATGTGGTTAGAGATATTTTAGGGATTGATTTTAGGGTTAGACCAAATCTTAGCTCATTAAGGCAAGTAAGACTTAGTTATTGTTAGTTATGGAAACATGCCAAGAATAGGTCTAGGGTGAGGTGGCTGGATGAGATGTCTAGGTGAGGTGGAAATCAGGTCAATTAAGGTAATAAATAATGGATATTGTGACTATGGGTATTTAATTTAATTAAAATAATTAAATTAATTATTAATGTGGGGTGAAAGGGGGCCATGGTTAGGTACCCATGTTTAAGTTGGTTATCCAATCAGGGGCTAAGGGGAATGTAACCAAATTTAGGTGTCCACATTTTCCCATTTTTGTCACATAGCTTGTATTGGTAAGCAATGCTGACAAAAATAAGAAGTGGGTGCCCCATGTGTGGGTGAAGGTGATCCCCCTCAAACCAGGAATCGGTGAGGTGGAAGACAAAAGTGGTGAGTGGGTTGATAAAAGGTGGATGAAGGGAAAAGGAGCATAGATGTGGGTGAATTTGGAAAAGGGTAGAAGTCAAAAATAGGAAAACAAGTAAATGGGATAGGGTCAAAGGTAGTGGCAATCAAACACACACACATGGTATAAACTACGACACGGTTCCAGGTTGAAGAGATTGCAAAATCTACATTATCCAAGGTCGATAGGTTTATCTGTACAAGGTTGAAGTGATTTTGGTATCCAAGGCATACGATATGGTGTGAAAACACAACATCGGTCAGGTGCAGGAACGTTTAGGTATATTCTAGTACACCAAAGGTTGGGTTAGGATAAACAACACAGTAATAGGTAAGGTAAGGTCATTAGGTCAAACAACACGGGTAACCGTGTCACAAGGTATAGCAAGCACATGAGTTCACATGTCACTAACAATGTTCTAGGTCTATATAGATAGGTCACGGTACGAGTAGGGCCGAGGTACGGGTAAAATAACAAGTCCCTGCATGTAATTAAGGACAGTAATAGGTAATGTAGGCTTAGAGGTAGGTTGCGATAAGGGTGGGTAAGGTCAAACGGTGGCGGGGAAGGGTAAATGTTGGTCAGAAATGGGGAAAGGGTATTGACAAGAGTATGACAAGTAACTGATTCCAGTCATACTTAACCGGTGATGGTCTAGGTAAACTGATCACAGTTTGTTAGGGCACAAAACTGATGTCAGTTTAGGTACAACCGACCATGGTTTGCTAGGGCACAGGACCGATGTTGATCTAGGAATAACCGATGCTGGTTAGGTTGATGTGGGTATATAAAAAGGAAAAAGCCATATAATACAAATTCATTTACATGTTTTTTCCTTTTTGGAAAATGACAGAGTGTTGAACGAGTTGTGCTTTGTCGTGAGAGAAGTACATGGGACCGTACCAAGGTGAGGTGGAAAGATCCTGGTGGGGAGAGGAGTCAGGTGGACAAGCCCACAAGATCTAGCAGAGTGAGTGGATTGGTGGAGGGGTTGGAGGTAGAGGTGTCACATGGCCAAGGCAGGAGAGGGGTCAGGTGGACCACCAACACAGCAGCCAGACGTGCCACTGCGGAGACAATTCCAAGATGAGGTAAGAGCTAAGCTTTTCTATGTATTGTTCTTAAATGTGGAAGAGAATCTAGGTTAGGGGGTGTGGGTAGGGTAGAGAATTTAAAATGTGATGGTTCAAATGGGTAAGAGGAGGGGTGGGAAAAGACATAAGTAGGTTTAATAGGGTTGGGGAGGGATTTGGGGGAAGTTTGGGTAGGTGTCTAGGAGCAATGGGAAAGAAATGGGGGGAAGAAAATTGGGAGTTCAGGTTTGGGCGTAGTAATAGTGACTGACATCGGTCGAGGTATGGCCAACATCAGTCTGTATATACTGACATCTGTCAGGATTGAAGAATGGATGCCGGTTTAGCATGGACTGGTGTCGGTCAGGAGTGACCGATGTCGGTTAGTGAATTTAGGGTGTAGGTTTGTTAGGGTTTGGGGTTTAGGTTGAAGGGTTTTAGGATCAGGGTGTTTATGGTTTGGGGTTTACGTTGAAGGGTTTTTGGTTTAGGGTTTAGGTTTATAGGGGTGAGGTGATTTAGGTTGAAGGGTGTTACGTTCAGGGTGGTTAGGGTTTGGGGTTTAGGTTGAAGGGTTTTAGGCTCAGGGTGGAGGTTGAAGGGTTTAGGTTCAGGGTGTTTAGGGTTTTGGGGTTTAGGTGGAATGGTTTTAGGTTCAGGGTATAGGTTGAAGGTTTTACGTTTGAAGGGTTTAGGTGGAGGTGGAGGGAAATTTTGGTTAAAGGCAAGTTAAATAATATTTGTAATGTGGTGGATACAGGTCAGAGAGTAGCTACAGATGAGGGATCATGTACCTCCTTTATTGTTGTCGGTACATTTGAGTGTCATCACCAATGAGTAGAGGCACATGATGTACGCCATCTTAATAGGCATGAGACGTTACAGGCATATAGTATGGGAGCCTAGCCTTTTGTTCACACTCATCAATAGATGGGATACACCAACACATTCCATTTACTGACGGGTAAGCTGACATTCACCCTAGAAGATGTCCATCAGATCCTGTGCTTACCGATAGTGGGATAGCAAGTGTATGATATCTCCTTAGAGGCCTCCGAGGAGTTGATGTTGACAATTTTTGGCGAGGGTATGATAGAGATGAGGTTTAATAGCATCAGTCTGAGCTATGGTGATATGTATACAACACATCTAGAGGAGATGAGGCTAGTTGTTGTGATTATGGAGGCAGTATGTTACTTCACACTAAAAGATGTAGAGGGTGGGAGATTCCCACAGGAATTGATGGAGGTCCTCCAAGACATGATGGAGGAGAGGACCTGATTTTCTAGGGTTCCAGCATACTTGGTGCAGTTGTACAGGGAGTTGTAGGCATATAGGAGATTACGGCAGTTCAACCTATAATGCACCTTTCTTCTCCACTACTAGGCATATGAGCACATTATATGTGTGAGGCCACTAGGTATGCACCAGGCTGATGCATTCGAGCCACATTTTATTCAAGTGGGTTATAGGAGTTGGGTGTTAGTTACTGGAGCGCACAGAGCTGCTAGGGCTACACGTGATGTAGCCTATTATAGGTGTTTGCTAGAGGGGTTATCCGACGTGGACATTATCTAGAGGTCATACATGGGTTTTCCATCATATGGGTAGATTTCCGCAAAGTTAGACTAGCTACAGCTGGTTCGATGGATAGAGGGGTGTCGCGTGGGAGAGCATGAGCTAATACCTATAGACAGGGTCAGATGACAGTTTAGGCTATTACAGGATGTATCACCTCCCTTCCCATAGTATAGGAGGGATGACGTGGAGAGGCTGATGTCCCCTCCATGACCTATTGTACCAATAGGGCTGAAGGAGGCACCAATGGACCGACACATTGATGATGTCAGGTGTATAGACAAATACAGACAGTGGTGGGTAGATCAGCTATAAGTAGTGCCACCCAGACCAAGATAGCCAGACGTGACCACCCTCACAGTCCATAGGGACATGTTATAGGGACAGGTGGCCACCTTACAGGGCCAGGTTACAGGTTTACAGGGATAGCTGACGGGGTCACAGGCAGAGGTGGCCACGTTAAAGGTACAAGTGATGGCCCTTCAGGCCCAGGTCACAGCATTACAGGGGCAGGTAGCCACACAGGGTGGGGCCGGAGATGGGGAGTAGGTGGCCACCCTATAGGCACATGTGATAGGGTTACAGGGTCAGTTGGTCACTACACATGCATAGATTGTGGCCTTATAGGCCCAGATTGCTATGCAAGCATTGGCACAGGCAGTAGGATAGGCTTAGGGATAGGGTCCCATGGTACAGGTACATGTACAGGGTCAGAGACCCTTATCGACAGGGTAGAGTACATAGGTTGTGGTGAGACCCATGGCACCTCCTCAGACAGTGCCCATGGCGAGATTTAGGGACGTCTTGGGTGAGGCGAGGTATTATCAAGATCATTTGGTAGCAGCAGGGATAGACATCCCTTCATATGCAGAGTACCAGGCACAATAGGCCTTGAGTGAGAGGACCTGATCCCACACTCATAGTATGGAGAGCATAAGGGGATGACAATCCCAAAGGTAGGATCAGGGTGATGCCACTAGTGTACGAAGGCCAAATCTAGGTGAGGGGCCATCAACTACTAGGTCGAGGCCCATAGTAGGTGGTGAGGCAAGTGTGGGGTACCACACAAGAGTGGTAGAGGAGTCAGGAGAGACCAATGTAGAGATCCGAGGGGCAAGCGAGGGATATCACCATTTTGGATAGTATAGGGATTATCTATGATATGGACCAGTCTGTGTCCTAATGATTTTTTGTATATGATACCGCCCTATGTGTCGATGATGTTTTGTGTATGATACTGACCTACATGCTGTTGATGTTTTGTATATGATATCGGCCTGCATGCCGATGATGTTTTTTATATGATACCGGCCTAAATGCCAATGATCTTGAGACATTTGTATTGGAGACATTGTATTTTTGAGATATTTGAGTAGATAAGTAGAGATGTTGATATATATATATATATATATGATGACGATGTTCATATCATGATGTGTATATGTATTTTTGATGATGATGTTGTACATGTGATGGAAACAAGGTAAGTTAGGCATGATAAAGTCAGGTCATAGGAATGGATGGAATCAGGTCAGAGGCATGGATTGAGTTAGGTTAGTTTAGACATGATGGAGTCAGGTTGGTGTAGGCATGGGTCGAGTCAGGTTTGTGTAGGCATAGATTGAGTTAGGTCCTAGGCATGGTGGAGTTAGGTCATAGGTATGGATCGAGTTAGGTTAGTTTAGGCATGATGAAGTGAGGTTGATTTAGGCATGGATTGAGTCAGGTTGGTTTAGGAATGGTTGGAGTCAGATCGTAGGTAGGGTGGACTCAAGTTCTGGTTTAGATTTAATTTCCACGTTATTGATAATGAAGGAAATAAATGATGATGGATATGCATGTTATGTTTGAAATTTTTGAATATTTGTGAATTGTGGAAATTAGTGAACGTTATGATGATATGTGGAAAAAGGTTTGATAGTGATGTTTGTGTGGTTTAATTTTTAATTATGGACATAGAAAGGAAACTAACTAGGGTAGAATGTGAATAGGAATGGAAAAGGGGGAATGGGTCAGGGTAGATAGTGGCTGAGATAACCTCCAAGGACCCCATGCCCTCAGAGTGTTGCCTATATAGTCCCAGTGAAAAGGAATCTCAGGCCAATGTAGTTCTCCCATAAGCTAGGGAAGACTGTGATGAAATAAAGCAATGGATTGATATATGTGTAGGCATGGGTGAATGTAGGTCATAGAAATGATTGAGTGGTTATTAACTATAAGTGTCGATAATCTGGTCTTGTATAGGATAATCAATAAGTAATGAGGAAGGAAAATGGAAAGAGGTGGTAAAATAGCCTCTTAATTGATAAGAACCTGAAGGAGTCAACCATACCTAAGAGGGGCTTATGAACATAAGACCCTAAAGGTGTTGTGTAATGGACCATTCTAAGGGTGAAGAAAGTTGCATAGTCACAAAATATCACGTTTTCGACAAGTCCTTTGAGTAACAAGGGAATTAGTATAAAATGCAAGGAGGTGAGAATGGGTAGTGTAGCATACCTTGGTGTACGACAGCAAAAATAGGCAATTCCATGACGAAAATTTCATCTTTTACCTTCATCTGTTTGTTTTTAATAGGCTAATTAATGCGGGAAGGCTATATGGGATGAGTATATTATCTCCTTGAGGTCTTTATGAAGCTGATCGATGCGGCAGTCTTCTGGATATTTATTACATTTTTGTAATGACCTTATATAGTTATCCTTCAAGGGAGAAATCTATTTATAGTGGTGGAATTAGAGTGAAGAGATGTCCCATTTGAGGGAGTCATCTTTTGCTGGAAGTTTGACTCAAGGAGTTGTATCCCTTTTTTTTGGATGTTTAAGTCATGGACAAGACTATAAAGGAAGATTGGGTTCTTGTTCAGAAGATAGGACTATAGCACACAAAGATTTAATATGAAAGAGGTGGTTTCGAGTGATGAAATACCATGGGATTCCATCTTGAATAATATGAAAAGTATCCATGATAATCATGCTACGAGTAGAGTCATGGTACTTATATTGAAGATAAGGCTAAAAGGTAATGGGAATCACATGATTCTGTTTGAGTCATGAATCCTCAAAAATGGGTACTATGGAAGGTGAACAACGCTCAAGGGATGAGTGATCAATTGATAGAAAGTGATATAGGAATCGAGATCAATATTAAAATGGTCAAAGATGCAAGGTGCTAAGGGGTTCAAGTTTTGGTTTACCTTCGAGTGAAGACAAACGATAAGCACTTGATCCATAAGCATGGGTAACGATATAGGGTCCAAGCCAATTAGGAGAAAATTTTCCCCATTTACTTTTACCTTCTTTAGTTACATGTTTATTTTCTTTCAAAATGAGGTCGCCAACCTTGAAGGTTTGTTCATGAATACGTTTGTCATATGCACGTTTGATATGCTTTTGGTAAATTTGGAAATGGCGAAGAAAATTGAGACGAAATTCATCTAATAACTCAAGTTGTGCCAAATGATCTTGGAAAAACTCATCGTTGTTGAGCATGTCTTGTAGTGAGATGTAGAGAGATGGAATATAAACTTTGAGATGTAAGACATCCTTAGTACTGTAGACCAGAGAAAAGGGTGTGGCAGCCGTCGAAGTGAGAATACTAGTACAATAAGACCATAAGGCTAAAGGGATGTGTGTATGCCAATCTTTCCCAGTATCATTGACTACCTTCAAAAGATTTTTTTTTCAAGGTTTTATTGGTTGATTCGGCTTGACCATTGGTTTGCGGGTAATAAGGTGATGAGAAATTGAGTTGGATGCCAAAAATGTCACATAGTTTGTGTAGGATTTTTTTTTGAATTATTTTCCATTATCACTGATAAGGCGGTGAGGAACACCAAAGTGACAAATGATATGATGGTTGATGAATTCACATATTTTCTCTGATTTTTTAGAAATGAGGGGAATGGCCTCTAACCATTTAGTGTAATACTCAGTAGCAGTTATGATCTATTGGTGGCATTGTGAAGAATGAGGGTTGATCTCACCGAAAAGATCCAAACCCCATTGAGAGAAAGTCCAAAGGTCTCGTGTGACCTGTAAGGCATGATTAGGTGTGTGATGAATATTAGCATGTTGTTGGCATTTTACGCAACATTTTACATAATCACAACAATCACGGTTTAGGATTGGCCAATAATAGCCTAGGCAAAGGATGCATTTTGTGATGGCTAAACCACTGAAGTGACCTCCAAAAATTCCATCATGGACTTCCTTAATGGTGTAAAGAATTTCAGAACTCGTAAGGCATCGTAAGAGAATTCTGTCGAATCCACACTTGTAAATAAGACCACCCATGATGACATAATGAGAGACACTTTTAATAAAGTTTCATTGTCCATTACGAGTGAGACTAGTGGGAAAAATGGAAAGGGAAAGATAGTCTGCATATTACTTATACCAAAGGTCACATGGGTCAGGGGCAATGGTTCCAATGGAGTAGAACTCACGAGGTAAATAAGAGGGTGATTGTATCCTTTGTATGGTGACAAATATTTTAGATTCAGTTGGAGAAGAAGGTATCTGAGAAGCCAAATAGGCCATGGTATCCACAAATTTATTGGTAGAACATGTGGTGGTTTGAAGTGTGTAACGGTCAAAGGTGGTCAAAAGCATATCTACGTGATTCTTATACTTTTGAAGGATCTCATTATGACACTAGTATATATCATTGAATTGGTTTATGACCAGCTAAGAATCACCAAAGATATGGATTGTCTTGATATCTAAGGCATAAGTGGCCTGGAGACCCAATATGAGTGCTTCGTATTCCGAAATATTGTTTGTACAATAAAAATCAAGTTTGATAGACAAAGTCATAGGTTCACCTTCAAGAGGAATGAGGATAACACCAGCCCCACCCCACGCTAACACTTGGAACCATCAAAGAAGAGTTTCATTTGGTAAGCGGGTTCATCCAGGGAAAGGGTAGCTATAGACTCGTCTAGGAATTCAAAGTTAGATGGCTGATCCCCGAAAATATGTGTTGTCTAGTTGGTCAGGAATATTCTTGCCCTTAATGGACTTTTGATGAATGAATTTGAGGTCAAGGTCACCCAGAACCATAAGAAAACATGCAACTCATTGATGTTGATATGGTTTGGCATACATATAGTGCAATGGTTCAGTATTAGTAATGAAGACGGTTTTGTGGTTGAGTAGGTAATGGTGGAGTTTGGTGGCACAAAAAATAAGGCTAGGAAGATTTTTTCAGTGTGGGTATATCTAGTTTTTTAGTGCATAAGGGTACGAAGTATGTAATAAATTTCTTGCTCTCAGTGTTGGTCATCGCAATGAGAAAGCATGATACCTAAAGAATGGTCGGTGGTGGAAATATATAGATCAAAGGGCTAGTCATCCTTAAGAGGAATGGGTATTGGTGGTTGAAGAAGGTATTGTTTTAAGGCCTCAAAGGCTTTATGGAATTCATCATCCCATTTGAATGAAACATATTTCTTGAGAAGATGATGAAATGGTTGACAACGGTCGGAAATCTGCGAGCTAAAATGATGAATGGATTACAGCTTACCTTGTAGGATTCAAAGTTAATGGAGATTAGGAGGCAGAGGCATTTCAAGAATATCCTTGACTACAGTAGGATCAACTTCTATGCCATGCAAAGAAATGATGAAACCCGAGATTTTTTCAGAAAGTACCACAAAGACGCACTTCTTTGGTTGAAGATGAACACAATACTTGATGAATCGGTCAAAGACAACTTTAAGGATAGACAAGCGTTTGGTTTGATGTTTGGATTTAGAAAGTAGATCATCTACATAATATTCCAATATGTGATGCATGATGTCATGGAATATGTAAGCCATGGCTCACTGATATGTTGCACCAATGTTTTTGAGGCTAAAAGGCATGACTCAATAGCAGAAGGTCCCCCAAGGGGTGATGAAGGTAGTCTTGTGTTGATCCTCTAGAGCTAATAATATTTGATTGTAGCCCGAGAAACCATCCATGAGTGATAAAATTTCATGGCTAGCAGTGAGATCAACTAGTTGGTCAATACCTGGTAGTGGGCAATCATCTTTGGGACATGAAAAGTTGAGGTCATGGAAATCTGTGCAAATGCAAAGTCCCCCTATCACCTTTATGATAGGAGCGATGTTAGAAATCCATTAGGGATAATCAATGGGTAGGATGAAGGAAACGGATAGAAGGCGTTAAATCTCTTCCTTGACTAGAAGAGAAATGTGAGGATGCATTTTCTGTAGCTTTTTTTTGATGGTTTGGAATTAGGAATGGTTACGATATTGTGGACCATGATTTTTGGGTCGATACCAGGCATATCAATATAGGATCAGGCAACATCATTTCCATGGTCCCGAAGGAAAGAAGTGAAGGCTTCATGTTCAATAGTGTCTAAGGATTGACCGATCTTTATAATGTGTGGGTCATCCTGATTGTTAATGTTGATTTCAATGGTCAATTCGTTCAACATGGTTTGCATCTCAGAGGGTAACAACTGTTGAATATAAGAGTCTTTCGTACCAAGGTAGGTGAGGATGGACTTGTCATCCTAACATTGAACAAAATTAATAGAAGGCGTATCGTCATCGATCATGTCTAGGATACAGGAATGGGAGAGAAGAGGGAGCCTCACCATCATGTTGATAGGTCAGCGGTCCCAAGGAAATGGTATTTATGAAATAAAAAAGTTAGGAGGAATAGATTCAGGATCTATGGACTCTGTGGGTGAAGATGGTAATGTGGGTAAATTAGAGGGGGAATATTTATCATCCTGGATAAGGTCAACGTGAACCTTCTTGGAGGGTAAAGCATCAAAATCAATGGCACTACGGTCATTGTGTTTATGAGAGGTACAATAAATGAAAGTATGGCAGCCTTGTTCATAAAAGCCAAAGCCAAATTCTTTCCATGCGCACCGGTGGAGGAAAGTGTGAGCAAAGTGGAAGTTAGTGAGGGAGTTTAGGTCAGAAGAAAATTTTTGGGCTTGGGATGGAGGTTCAGGTTTATAGGTGGCAATATCAAGTACCCCATACATTATATTGGTGCAAAGGTGGGGAGGGCCATAAGGAAAAACATCACCGATGCAGATGTCATAGCTGGGGTGTTGATGCAGATTCCCATACTCTTGTGGGGTGAGGAAGGTATCAATATTGTATAGGTGGTATTACCCTAGAGTGAGGCATTGAAAACCACCTTCTAAGGGATCAGTACTAGGTATGTGGGTAGCAGGGATAAATTGCTTGCTAGATGATGGGGAAATAGGTGCTTTAGTGGTAGAGGCTATAGCTGTAGTGGAGATAACAAGGTAAGATGCGATAGAGGTAGTGGTAGTTTTGGTGGATGCGCTTGTGGGTGAAGGTGAAGTAGTGATATTCATAGATGCCTTGACTGGTATAAGCACATCATTGGGCCAATATAGCATGTTACAAGTCTTGAAAGATGATGGGTCGGTATGGATGGTATAATTATGTCTCTCGTGTTCAAATTTGGGGAAACAATGTAAAGTCAAAGGGACACAACCCACAACACGGATCCAAGGTCGACCAAGTAGCAAGTTATACTGGAACTCCCCTTCGAGGACATAGAAAAGTTCTGGGATAGTGCGGGGACCCATGTGGACATGGAGAACAATGGTACCTAGGGTAAATGTCATGGAATCATTGAAGTAACACATCATAACCGGGTTACCATGCATGTAATTAACAGGTATCTGCATTTATTCATATGCGTGGGAGGATATGATGTTAATGCTAGCACCACCATCTATTATAATGTGTTGTATGTGTATATTATCAATAAATATGGAGATGAAAAGAATGGAGTCATGGTCTTCAGATTGGAAAGGAGTGATATATTCATCTGAAAAGCTGAGGGTGACCACTTGGCGAGTAGGTGGAGGTATAGAGGAAGGTGATGATCTAGTAATAGAGGCTACATGGTGAGGGGTAATGATGGAGGCTACGAGTGTGGGGTCATTTGGTAAGACTTCAATAGATTGAAGAACCTCCATGAGGGCTTGATGATGTGACTCTAAGGTTTGGATGAGGTCATATAAAGACATTTTGAGGGGGATTGGTGTAGTTGTTTTAGCATTGTGTGATGTGTGACCCCATCGGAAATATGATATGCAGGACCTCGAATGGTGACTTTGGGTATGGGTGTGGCTGATATGTTGGGTATCAGTTTGATTGATGGGCCAGTTGATTTTTCCTTGCCCTTTTCTTTTTAAGCACAGGTGGCAATGTTGATCATGTTAATCTGAGGGGAGGTGGATGAAGAGGGTGTGTCATGGAATATATAGCGGCATGAGGGACAAAACCATAGTGGGAGATACAATCCTTGTGAAATGAGTAGGGCGCATTGGCATTTTGGTGGTGGTTTGGCCAGCTGTCTTATATGAACCATGTTGATCTAAAATCTCGGGGGTGGATCATAGAGTTGCGGGGGTGGAGATTTTTATCACTGAGTAGGTAATGGGAGAAGATCTGTGGAAATTGGTGAAGGAGAAATGGGGTCCTCATCAAGAAGATCATCATTGTCAAAATTTTCTCCAGGAGGACACAATTAGACAAGAGTGGTTTTTAAATCCTTACAATTCTCTACATTGTGTCCTGACACATGATGATATTTAAAAAAAATTGTTTTGTCAAACCCTTTTGGTTTGGGTTTGAGTGGGTCATAAGGTATAAGAGGTGGTAATGTGATGAAAAAAGTTTCGAGGAGATTGGTTAAGATTTTGGCATAGGATTGTGATAGTGGATCAAAATGGGAGGTGAATGTAGTTTTGGGTGTAGGTACAACTAATTGTGGAGGAAGAGGCTTTATAGGAGGGGGTGGGTTGGTTAACTAGTTTGGTGTGCGAAGTGGTCTTAGGTCTTGGTTACATCTTCTTGGGTATGGGTATGGTAGAAGAACTAACGGCAGAAGGTTTGGTTGGTTTAACTACCTTATTGGAGGGTAGAGGATGTTTAGATTTAGGTTGTATATTTTTGGGAAATGATGACACGGGTATACAAGATGCAAAGAGAAAAGATGATGGTGGAAGAGGATGGGTTACCCACGGGGGTAACCAAGGTGTTGTGGAGGTAGGTGGTGTATGATGAGACCAAAATATGTCTCATTATATCACCAAATAACATTCTTATTCTCTCTCTCAAAATAAATCTTTCAAGTGAATTTAGATGTAGTTTTAATAACGGATATCATATTTAAGGTAGAATATAAGATTTATCTTATCATCTCTTTAGAAATCTATTTACAATTTAATTGTTGTTATTTCTTGATATTTATTCTAAAGTTGGAATGCAATAGTGTGTAGAAAACAGGTCTTAAACAACTGTACTCCAATTTTGTAGATTGCAGCTACAGAAATGCCCAGCTATGGAAATTGTTCACATAGCTACGGAAATTCTTCATGCAACTACGGAAATGCCCAGCTAGTGAAATTATTTTGGTTTGTTCCAAAATAATGTAAAGGAGCACCGAACTATTCATCCCACTCTTTACTTCCACATCATCAACCAAGAATATAGATCCAAACATGTGGCAATCCAAAGTCATGAATGCATGTGGCATTCCAAGAAGAATTCAAAGTCATGGACTTAGCACTCCTTTTTCTCTCCATGTTTCAAGGATGAGAAAATGGTGGAATAATATTATGAATGTTGAATAAGTACTCTCCCACTTTGTGTTCCTAGATTAAAGGGATGAGTTGTAGAAATATTCTCCATGATAAGTGGGGTGTTGTAGTAAAGTTTTCTTAGTATTTATTGCTTTGAATAAATCCACCCAAGAATAGGTAGTTAGTTCTTGGAGTGTGGACCAAGTAAACTAGGAGTAATGTCTATAAATACCTCTTCCATATATTTGGAAAAGGGGGCATATTTTATAAATCAGTTTTGAATCAATACAAGTGTAGTTTTAAAAGTTAATTGTAGTTTCTCTAAATCCAAAGGGAAGAGAATGGCCAAAATCCACTCTTCCCCAAGGACGAAGATTTTTCTATTATTTCTTAGCATAGTTTATTTATTTCAGTAGTTTAGTTGTTGTGTGTTTCTTTTTCATGCATGTTTAATTTCTGTATGTTTTCTTAGGAAGAAGTATTGTTGAATAAGATTTTCCTTTCTCTTTTTGCATACATCTTTAGACACCACCTTGGTTATAATGACACCAACTTGTCTATGATTTGGTTAAATGACTGGTAATACAACGACCCATTATTTAAGGTGTCATTGCCGGGGATCATGGTGTTATTAGGAGACTCAGATTTTTCTAAAAGAGTATTCTAGTGACAATAGAATACCTCTTAACAAGATTTGTGACAGGAGAATCTTATTCAATAGCTTCTTTATAATTTCTTTTCACGCAAATAGATTAGAATTTCCTTTCAAGTTTTTCATTTTTTGCAATTTCTTTTCCTGTAATTTCATTTCCAGCAATTTCTTTTCCTGCAATTTTTTTTCCTGCAAATTTCATTTCTTGTAAATTTCTTTTTTTGTAAATAGATTAAATTTTTCTACAATTAGATTTAGAAACTTGATGAATATTTCCAAAAGAAACCCCCTCCTCAATAATATGGAAACACCATTTTATATTAGTCCATCAGACATGTGTTTATACAATTATTTATTCTGTTAAGAAATATTTCTATTATATTCATATTGAGAATTTTAATATGATATTATAGATTATTGATAAGACTGACTACCTTAATTAGCATGTGAATGAAAAATTCATAATAGAAATATGTATTATCATCAAATAAAACCCATACCTAGTTCTATTTCCTATATACACAGTAATTACAGCGGCTAGTTACCCATGTATTTTGGTGTGATGGAATGGATACAATAGGAATTTGATGATATGTTTTCTTAATCTTTATAAAAATTATAACATAATATATTTTTGTAGGGTCTAAATTGATTTGGGTTTCCTAGTCTGAAATATTTCTTGTTTGCATGTATTAGATTCAATACCAGTTCATGAATGCAAGAAATGTAAAAAAAGAAAAAAAAAAAGAAAAAAACTAACTTTGTGCAGTTAGCTGAGAGAAAGATTTCTGTGGAATATTTGTGTAAATAAATTGAGAGTTGAAGGAAAAGATGAGTTTCTTCTGTCACAGAAGAAGGAAATGCCATGTTGAAGGAAAAAAACATCCATCTTTGCAACTCAAATTCCTACAATAAAAAATGAATCTACAACAATAATGAAATTTATTAGAACATGGTAGACAAATGCAACAAGGTATGCATTATTCTCTCATATAACAAATCGTTTGGTTGAAAAGTTCAAGCATGCAATAAGAGAATTCTATTTTTAACTCTTACATTTAATGAAGTAAGACATTTCTTTTTGCATGCAATGACTCATGCGGTTGTTAGAAAAATTCAAATAACATGCATACCTATTTTATCTCTTTTAATTAATGAATTAGTCAAATTTTGTTAAGATATTTCTTGCATGTCGACTTAATTGATTTAGAAATAAATTTTGCATACAAAGAGGAGATAAATTCGCATACGATAAATGCTATAGATTGCATATCTTTTAATCAATTAAGTCTCATGCAAAGAGTGCTCCTAAATTGACTCTATTTATTTAATGAGAGAGACTTGTTCTAAATTATTTTCAATAATTATTGGAGATTTGAATTTTAAGGAGCTAATTATTACAAGCATCTATTTTTTAGATGACATAATTACTATAGGAAATTACAAAATCAACATACATAGCTCATTAAAGAGGATGTCAAAGGAAAAAGAATCATCTGATACGGAAATCGCATATGAAAAATAGCCACATTTTCTGATGCAAACTGCTCATGGCTCATAAAGAAATAGATCAAACAATTTATGAGTTTTGTTCCACATGAATTGATATTTCTAATTCATTTTGAATCACCCATTTTTGTTTAGAAATGACCAAGATATTGCATTTTGAATGCATGCTACTCAAAAGAAATAACATATTGCAGATTGTTTTGATAATAGTGTTTTCTTCTCCAAACTGCTCGCAGCTCATAAAGAAATCGCTCAAACGATTTCTGGGTCTTGTTTTACATGATCTAAGATTTCCAAATAATTTTTAATTTCTCATTTTTGTCAAGAAATGACCAAGATATCACATTTTGAATGCATGCTGCTTAAAAAATTACATGCTGAAGATTATTATTTTTAATATATATATATATATCTCTTATGATGCATGCAATTATCCTGCTAGTACTCCTCATTTTTAGTACCTAATTCGTTCCATGCTACCTTGTTTGTCTCATTTTTTGTGAAAATTTTATTTTCCCAACTTCTGAAAACACCAAAAATTCCTCCGATATGCAATAGTCAATGTTAATTTTCTCAAAAAAAAAAAGGGGAAATTTGAAAACCAACAAATGGTTGCTTTTCCCAAACCAAAAAAAAAAATGGGGAAAGTTGAAAACCAACAAATGGCTACTTTTCCCAAACCAAAAAAAATATTTTTTTTATACTTCAAAGTCTTTCTTGGATTCATATGACTGCTTCTCTTATGCCGACTTAGTTGATGAAATCATTTTCTTTTGAAAAGTTCTATGTTGTAGTGACCTTGACTTCATATCTATTTGTTTTTTCAGCTGCAAATGGAAATCACGGTTATACAACATGATGAAAGCAAGGATAACTACTGAGTATGGTATGGTAACTTCTATTTTTCTATTCTTGAATATTGTTATTTTTTGTTTTAATTACAAATAAATTCACTTCTTGAAAGCATAAAAAAAAGAGAGAGAAAATTTTCAATATCTCCATGTGTTGATCAAGTCAAGTAACAGAGAAAATGATGCAGATGAAGTTTTTTTAGTTTACAACAATTAAGATCTATAAGATGCTGAATTAAAATAAAAAAGTTTGCATGAGGGCATGCACAAAGCTAAGTATGGGGGAGACTCAATCTCTTCCAAATATTTTAAAGAATGCATGAGGAAACAAAGAGTTAAGTGTGGCAAAAATATCTCTACATTATCTATGGAAAACCTCATGAGAGAATGAATAAAAAAGAAGTAAAAATTTTACTTCTAAAATCTCAGTTTGCTACTATCATGAAAAAAGGAGAAGACAATTTCAAAGATGTAGAAGTATTGACAAAATCAGATTCTACAGGAAGATCAATAGCTTGCATGAGGGCATGAAAAAAGTTAAGTGTGGGGGAAATGATGAGACCAAAATATGTCTCATTATATCACCAAATAACATTCTTATTCTCTCTCTCAAAATAAAGCTTTCAAGTGAATTTAGATGTAGTTTTAATAATGGATATCATATTTAAGGTAAAATATAAGATTTATCTTATCATCTCTTTAGAAATCTATTTGAAATCTAATTGTTGTTATTTCTTGATATTTATTCTAAAGTTGGAATGCAATAGTGTGTAGAAAATAGGTCATAAACAACTATACTCAAATTTCGTAGATTGTAGCTATGGAAATTCTTCATGTAGCTACGGAAATGCCTAGTTACGGAAATTCTTCACACATCTATAAAAATGCCCAGCTACGGAAATTATTCACGTAGCTATGAAAACATCCAACTAGTGAAAGTATTTTGGTTTGTTCCAAAATAATGTAAAGGAACACTGAACTATTCATCCCACTCTTTACTTCCACGTCATCAACCAAGAATATAGATCCAAACATGTGGCAATCCAAAGTCATGAATGCATGTGGCATCCCAAGAAGAATTCAAAGTCATGGACTTAGCAATCCTTTTTTCTCTCCATGTTTCAAGGATGAGAAAATGGTGGAATAATATTATGAATGTTGAATAAGTACTCTCCCACTTTGTGTTCCTAGATTAAAGGGATGAGTTGTAAAAATATTCTCCACGATAAGTGGGTTGTTGTAGTCAAGTTTTTTTAGTATTTATTGCTTTGAATAAATCCACCCAAGAATAGGTAGTTAGTTCTTGGAGTGTGGACCAAGTAAACTAGGAGTAATGTCTATAAATACCTCTTCCATATATTTGGAAAAGGGGGCATATTTTATAAATCAGTTTTGAATCAATACAAGTGCAGTTTTAAAAGTTAATTATAGTTTCTCCAAATCCAAATGGAAGAGAATGGCCAAAAGCCACTCTTCCCCAAAGAGGATGATTTTTCTGTTATTTCTTAGTATATTTTATTTACTGCAGATTTATTTCAGTAGTTTAGTTGTGTGTTTCTTTTTCATGCATGTTTAATTTCTGTATGTTTTCTTAGGAAGAAGTATTGTTGAATAAGATTTTCCTTTCTCCTTTTACATATAGCTTTATACACCACCTTGGTTATAATGACACCAACTTGTCTATGATTTGGTTAAATTACTGGTAATACAATGACCCGTCAGTGTAGTTTAGGAAGGAGGTGTGAGTGAAATAGAAGAAAGTGTCATGGGTAGTGTAGAAGTTATGGATGGTAGTTGAGGTATGAGTGGTAAGAAGGCTACAAGTGAGTGTGGAAGTTTCGTGGGTCACTTGGGTATATTAGAGGCCTATGATGAGGAAATGGGTTGTTGGGTTCTTGATTTACCGGTAGACGGGGGTTGTTTGGCTAGGGTCGAGGGGTGAGGTCCTAGGATGGACAGAAGGGGTGAAGGTGATAATGGCATGGTAGGCAAGGTTGGTGTATGTGGTCTAGGAGATTGAATCTTTTTTTTAAGGGTTGGGATAAGTTTAGTGTTAGTTTTGGAAGATGTGGCTAAATCTAATTTGATGGGTGGGTGAGTAAGGCTATCTAGCGGTATGACCCCTAAGGTAGTGATAGGTTTAGGTAAGGGGGATGATATAGGCGTGGTTAGGTGTTTAGCTGTAGTTGTATGTTGGGTTATGGGTATAGGAATGAGTTGGGTTATGTTTGGTGACGTGGAAGGTGTTGCAATAATCATGGTTCTGTTTGTTTTGGTTTCTTGAAACACTTTTGGGTACATAGTGGAGGTATCGGCGAGTGACAACTGCATTTGGGTTGAAACAGGAAGTAGAAGGCGTCCCCAAAGTAAGGCTCTATCAACATAGTCTAGGTGGTCTTCCAAGTGTGAAAATGGTTTTTTTGTAAGCGGGGCTGATGTGGATCGAGTGAAAATCCACGTAAAATGTGTTTGAGATATAGGGAAATGGCTAGCCTCGGAGTCTATGGGTAAGAGAGCTGAAAGAAGATCAGTGGTATCTTGAAGGTTCAATGGTGAAGGTTCATCAAAAGACACTGGTACTTCTATAGAATCTTCCATGTGTAGAGGAGAGGATGGGTCAGATGAGGTGGACTCTCCTTGTGTTAGTTCAGGCGGTGGACCCACATCTTCTATGAGTAGGAGAGGTGCCACTGACAATTTCTCAGAAATTTGAGGGGTGGAAGGTGGCATGCTAATTATAGGCTCTTCCACAGGTGAAGAAGAAAATGAAAGGGGTTCCTCTGTGGGTGGAGGAGTAGATGAAATAGGTTCTTGTGTAGGTATGGGATCTCAGGATAAGATTTCATCTATGGAAGGAACATGAGGCAATTACAAAGAAACTGGTATGTCATTAAAAATAGCGTAGACCTCACGAATGTTGCTATCATTATTTGAGGTATCACCAACTTGGTTGGAAGACGGGGCATGATTACGGAATGGCTTCTTGAAGATGTGTAGGTTTTGGTTAGCGGGTGCATTCAGGCTAACCAAGACTAGATCTCCATTGTCTAACATTTCTTGGATGATATTCTTGAAGGTGATGTAGTTATTGTCACTATGACCTTTGACATGATGATAAATGCAAAATTCATGTTCCTTATACCATGTGGGCATGGTTCACTCAGGGTCAAAACTAGTATGTGGTTTTATAGGTGGAAGGGTAATGACACCATCCTTAACAAGATTTTCCAAAATAGAAGAGTAAGATTCCCCTATCAAAGTGTACTTTTGTTGTTCTCATCTAAACTAGAAAACTTGGATGGGAAAGAGATTAGAAGGAGGTTTGGATGGGTTTGATTGGTGAGGGGGACCAGCCTTGAGAACTACAGTGTTGGTAGATCCTTTGGGTTTCTAAAATTTGTTTTGGGGTTTCGAAGATGAATAAGCATCATTTGATCTGAATGCAATGTTCTTGTCACGAAGTTGAAGTTTCTTCTCTTTGATAGCACAAATTTCTAATTTCCGTACCATGGTGAATCCATCATCAAAAGTGTGAAAGGTCTTCACCTACAGGGTTAGTGAGATGTGTCTTACGCAAGCCCGAGTAAACAACTCTATGAGTTCAGTTTGAGGTAATTGAAATGTGAGCTAGTTAATTATACTACGCCAACAAACAACAAAGTCAGTGATAGATTCATCATCCTAATGTTGTGTGGAATAAATATCAGTCATGGTAACCTTCTTAACAATGTTGACAGAGAAGTGATCTAGGAAGGCTTGGGCTACTTGATTAAATGAGTAGATGGAGTGTCTTGGTAGCCCACTATACCAATCCAATATAGGTCATATCAAGGACATTGGGAAGGTTTGTAGGATTAAAGCATCTTCATAGGATATTAGGTAACACCCATGTTTGAAAGACCGTATATGTTGCTGCGGGTCTCCTTTACTATTGAAATGGTTAAATTTTGGCATTTCCCAATGTATAGGGTATGGGCGAATAGGGATGGATGGATGAATGGGATCATTATAGATTTCATCATAGGTGAGAGAATTGTGCGAGCCCGAAACCGATGCTTCCAATGTCTTCATCCTTTCCATCATTAATTTGATGAGGTCATTGGTAGGTTTTGGTGGAAGGGTTCCTCCTGTGGTTTAAGGGGGATAGTATTGAATTTGTGACATGGGTGGAATTCCATTATATGGTGATGTTGAATAGGTATGTTGAGAATAGGGGACCGATATAGAAGGTATGTATCTAGAAAGGGTGATAGATGAGAGTGGGGGTTTTTGGTAATATGTGTATGTAGGTGGGACGGTCGTAGTGACTCTAGTAGTGATTGGGGTTAGTGTTTGTGGGATGGAGAGGAAAAAATTCTGGAATGGATTAGGGGTCACCGACACCACTAGAATTTGTATTGCAATGAGTATTTGTGAGATAATGGGTGTGGACGGGGTTATGTCCTAGGTGGTCGATGAGGGGACAACAGATACAACAAGTGCAAGTGATACGGTAGACACATCGATCATGGTGGGTATGGGTCCTAGCTTTGAAACCACTGGGGGTGAAGCAGGTGAAGGTAACACCGCATTATTAGGGGCTGATGCAAAAGTGGGAATAAGGGTAGGAGAGATGGATACATGCATGTTGTATATCAACTGACCTGAGGAGACCTGGGTGGAAGAGTGGGAAACGTATAACTATAAGGACATGGGAATCTAATCAAGGAGTCATGAAAATTCCTCATCTCCTGCAACAGTGGTAGTAGGTAAGGCTGGATCCATGGGTGACAGGACAGAGGGTGGTGAAGCACTAGGAAGGGGTGGTTGATAACTCATGTGAAATATAAGAGCGTTGGCTTGATTGGGAGTCAACACCATGTGAATGGGTATATATCAGATAATTCTATATCCTGCAGATGACACACGAGGCAATCAGAATGAATAAAACAAGTGTATATAGGTAGATTTTGGTAATATATCAGTTGATGTTCAATATAGGGCAACCGATGTTGGTTAAGGATGGCCGATGATGGTTAAAGGGGTAATTGAGGTCGGTTACTGTGAGACATGGACAATTCTACCGGATGAAGCAAAGATTGTTGATGGTTAGATGAAAAAGTTGTATGATGACTATTGACTAGAGAAGAGAGAGTACAGAGACTCACAGGAACTTTGATAACAAAGAAAATGAAATACAGGTTCTTTAGGCAATTCAACCCAAAAGAAAAGAAAATTGATGCTGGTTAAGAAAAATTGATGCTAGTCAAGGGTAACTAATGACAATTACTGTGAAATATGGAAAATGTAGAAAAATTGGTTGTTTTGAATTTTAGTGAGATAAATAATCAACCCAGAGGTTTGGAGATGATACAATGAAGTCCTGACACACTCAGAAGAAGTCAAAATACTCCAAATGTGACTGTGGAGTGTCTAAGGCAATAGAATAAAAAATGGAGAAGCATATCCTCACACCTCAAAATGCAGGAAAATCAAACACTAAAAAGACGTACCTAACAAGTGGTTTTTAATGTGTTGAGCTTATGCTATTTAGAAGAGTGACTCATGAATTTTAGAATTGATTTTTTGGTGAGGAAGGCCTCCTACGAAGAAGGATATCTAAAAGGAGAGGTTTCAAGTATGTTATGATGGGGGCGGGTCGTCCTCTGAGATAATGAATCGACAGAGGTAAAGAGATGGGGAGTACCTTACAATATGATCGTGTGATCACAGACATGTGTTCCCAAGTAAGATGTTGTTTAAGAAAGATTTGTATATTTTAATTTTGTGTAAGTTTGGTAAGAGACAGACAGAGAGAGAGAGAGAGAGAATGTGCTTTCTATGATTATTTGTGTCAACCATCAACTGGGCATGAATTCCAGCATATAGGCTGCCCTCATTTTAATGTGATCTAAATGCAGCAAATCAGAATGTAATGCAACTAATTTTAAGCCCAAATCAAAAATATTACGTTCAATGAAGAAAATAATGAATAAGAGAGGGTACAAAGCAAGAAAGAAGAATGATTCCTTTTTAAATGCACCGATAGAAATGTTTCTTTTAGAGAAATTAGAAAGAAGAAAATATTTCCAGAGAAAAATATTAACGTGTAAGCCTTTTAAAGGGAAAAAATACACAAATTTCACCTAGGAATGAAGAAAATGCAATAGAACCCTTGATGGCTCCCACCGCGCATGCCAAAATGTTTCACCATTTTATTTACATTTTTGAATGACAAAACAGATAGGGTTATGGGCTAGGAGGAATACTTGTTAAGTGGGTTGGTTGATGTTTGTTGCGTGCATTCTGAGTTCTTGATCTAGTGTCGATTGTGAGAGATCCATTTTGGCTGGGTAGAAAACAAGACCAAAAAAGAGAAGATAAATGATATATGATAGTGGACTGCCTAGTGTATGCTAGTTTTGGGAAGTGTGATACTTCCTAGATGGTTGTCAATCCACTATTTTAAAAAAATTAATGCGACAGATAAATAAATTCCTACTGTAGTTGATATAAATTAGGTATCTCATTCAAGTACAATAAACAAATCCAATCACAATGTTGAGCCCCTGAAATATTGATTAAGTATGAAGGCATGTAGATGTGTGGGACCCCAGTTCCAAGATGGCGTGCAAGGCAAAAGTACCCAAAAGAAAAGGCTCAAGGAAGCATATAGCACGCATGGCATGTGAAAGAAGATTCGGGACTTAGCCAATTTAAGCAACAAAGGAAGAACACGTGAAAAGCATGATTGGTTGTACACAGATAACATGCCAACCTGGCAACAGGTGGCCTAGGAAAGGGCATGCCATCAAAGGAATCTTCTAGAAGACCATCATGAGATGGAGTGGAGAGCTCAGGCTTGAGGAAACATGCTCATTGAGGGACCAAATTCGACACTTGGTGACAGATCTAAGGGCATGGAAAGGTGAGTTGGCAGCACGAGAAGGTGATAAATACAGGTGCCTACAGACCAAGAAAAAGAGAGAGACCTAAGAGGAAAAGATAGTAGAGATACACACACAGAGAGTTAGCATGGGTAAAACTCTGTAGGATTACTACGAGTGGGGCTATGATGTAGAAATGAATGTATTGAGCTTAGCATTGTAATTTCTTTTTCTATTTTTGTGTAGTTGTCTAAGCCTAGTGATGTGCATGACTGCAGTCTGCCCACTATGGCTCTTTGTAATGAAATGATGAATACAATGAAGTTACCAATTGCAATTAGATATGAATATTAACGGGTTTCATGTATATTTCATTCATAGAAGTTCTCTTTCCTTTCATGCTATGAATGAATGGTTATAGCTTTCTTTTTGTTATATTATATGTTATGGAGTCTTTTAAAACACACAGTCTGAAGAAACTACAAGGATTTGGAGGCCATCCTGAGCCCTCTAATCCTTGTATGTCTAAACTTCTTTCCTGAATACTCCTATACTAATCATTGATGAATGCTTCCCACTAAAAAATCACATTAAAGAGAGACTCGGCACCTACCCATGCCTCGGATGAGTGCTCAACTTCTGTTGGGTGATAGGCCGGTGTGCATGGGATTCCTTCCTCTTATAGTGGGAGTAAAATTGACTACATCTTGGTTCCGTTGCTGGGATCTCTTTTCAAAGAGTAATGACAGATCATTTGACATTGGAAAATGTTAAATCATGGTTCAAGAGCATGGAGGATGAATTTTCCTAGAGATTAAGCACTGGACCTGAGTTTGATACACGTAGATGGGTAGAGGAGAATCTCTACCATGATCTGTATGAGACTTTTTTTGCTACTTCCCAGTAGAGTTATTTGGGTGGCTTTCAGCCTATGCATCTAGATCAAGTTGGCATTATGGATCACGAATATGGACCAAAGAAGACTACCAAAGGTTGCAGGATGCAGATCTGATGTGGACCCATTCTATAGATCACTGGTAGGGAAGAGCACTAGCTATCTACACGCTGGAATATGCCATTTCCATGCATTTTTGTCCAGAGGTTGTTGATTTCGAGTTTCTATGAGAAGCTAGGGGATCATTTCTACATGTTATCCCTCTAGCTATAAAGATATTGATGGTTACCATGAGTCTAGAAGTGCTTCCAATGGCCGGCTAAACTATTTTGAGCACTGGGTAAGGAAGCTCAGGTGAAGGAAGATGGAAGATGACATGATAAAAAAGGAGAGGGAAGAAAGATGGCTCAAGTATGGTGAAGCACGTGCAAGGGAGATTACTAGATGATGCAAAGATGCTAGTTTGATGGATCTATGGAAGAAGATATTGTGGGAAGGAATTGAGGTTCACGTGGAGGATGTGGAGCCTGAGCAGTCTATGCTACTCCATATTGGTAAGCACGTGAGGGATACCCCTTCGGCTTCTAGTGAGATTTTTTCACATGGAGAAAGGAGAGTCATTGGCGCATATCTGAACCCACCCAGTGATGGAGCCCTGGTGCTTGGTTTTCCCAAACCAGGAAGAAATATTGAACCGGTTGAAACTAGTGGAAGAAACAGATCCGTGCCTAGGAGATACAATTTTACATTCCCTTCTTCTATGGCTGTACATATTCCAGTATTTGGAGGAATTTTTGGACAAGCGGCAAGTGTACAAAATTTTGGTCTCGCATTAGGGGGTGGCACAGGACAAAGTAGCGGTGGTGGGGCACCATCACAGACTGTCAGTGCATAGTTTAGTGGGACCATGGGGGCACTTGGTAAAGATTTTATAGGCCCTATTAGACCTAGTTGTTCAGGTGGCTCTAGAGGCATAGGAACAGGTGGATCTGTGGATCACTAGCCACCACCTCAAGTTTTCTTTGAAATGTCTCCACACTTTCCATATTATAGGGGCATTGAGGATACTATGGAACATGTTCACAGGTGTGAATTGATATGGTGTGTGAAAGGTATCACAACCCCAAAATGAAAGGCTAGTCAATTTGCAACCACATTGCAAGGGCACGCGTATAGCTAGTATAGAAAGTATGATCCTCATCAAACAGTGGTAGATTACACTGCCTTAAATAATGCATTCCTGGTAGAGTTCCACATTCTTGAGTTCAAGTAAAAAAGCATTAGCGCTTTGAAGGAGATACAACAAGGAATGGTAGAGAGTGTACGGGAGTATGATGCGCACTTTAAGACTCTCTTGTCTAAATTATCATATGATATACATCCTTCTTAGCATGCATAGTGATTTATTGGAGGATTGATCACCCCTTTTAGAAGGGCCCTATCTCATAAGACTTTCACAGACCCATGCGAAGCATTGGAGGTTGCCTTGCATGCCGAAGTCACTGGTAGTATTGATACTGGCATTAGCCTATTCTTGGAGGCTCAAATTGTTGCTATGGCTAAATAGTTGGAAAAGCTATCTGCAAACTTGGTCCATGAGACTTGCAGTGGTCTGTGGTGCATAGATTGTGAGATAGAGGGGTACTTTAAGGATAATTTCCCTCAGAGGATGGTACACATTGTAACATTCAATTGTGAAATATATCATGGGGACTATGATGTCAATAGATGTCCCTTGCTATAGTGCACGATCAGAAATAATGTATCCTGTTATCATAAGATTTGAAACTCCATGACCCATGATACTAAAGATTGTAGGCTCATTAATCAGATACATGAGACCATTGATCATGGGGTGCCCCAAACTAGCATTTCTAGTAGTTCTATGGCTGCACATATTCCAATATTTGGAGGAATTTTTAGACAAGGGGAAAGTGTACAAAATTTTAGTCTCGCATCAGGGGGTGGCACAAGACAAAGTAGCGTTGGTGGGGCACCGACACAGACCATCAACGCATAGTTTAGTGGGACCATGGGGGAACTTGGCACAGCTTTTACAGGCCCTATTAGAACTAGTTGTTCTAGTGGCTCTAGAGTCACAGGACCCAATGGACCTGGTGGATCAGGTAGTGGAGGAAACACCAGAGGGAACTAAGGCTCTAGTTCAGGACAAGGACCACAACCACCACCTCAAGTTTTCTTTGAAATGTCTCTACACTTTCCATATTATAAGGGAATTGAGGATACTATGGAACATGTTCATAGGTGTGAATTTCTATGGTGCGTTAAAGGTATCACAACCCCAAAATGAAAGGCTAGTCAATTTCCAACCACATTGCAAGGGTGCGCACATAGCTAGTATAGAAAGTATGATCCTCATCAAACAATGGTGGATTACACTACCTTAAATAATGCATTCCTGGCATAGTTCCACATTCCTGAGTTTGAGTGAAAAATCATTAGCGATTTGAAGGAGATACAATAAGGAATGGTAGAGAGTGTGTGGGAGTATGATGCGCACTTTAAGACTCTCTTGTCTAAATTATCATATGATATACATCCTTCTCAGCATGCATAGTGGTTTATTGGAGGATCGATCACCCCTTTTAGAAGGGCCCTGTCTCATAAGACTTTCACAAACCCGTGTGAAGCATTAGAGGTTGCCTTGCGTGCCAAAGCCATTGATAGTATTGATACTAGTGTTAGCCCATTCTTGGAGGCTCAAATTGCTGCTATGGCTAAATAGTTGGAAAAACTATCTGCAAACTCAGTCCATGAGACTTGCAGTGGTCTATGGTGCATAGATTGTGAGATAGAGGGGAACTTTAAGGATAATTTCCCCCAGAGGATGGTACACGCTGTAACATTCAATTGTGAAATATTTCATGGGGACCATGATGTCAATAGATGTCCCTTGCTACAGCGCACAATCAGAAAGAATGTATCATGTTATCATAAGATTTACACCTCCATGACCCATGATACTAAATATTGTAGGCTCATTGATCAGATACATGAGACCATTGATCATGGGGTCCACCAAAATAGCATTTCCATTAGTTCTAAAAATGATGATCACCGTTATGAGGAGCGTGCAGATGAAGGCACGCGAGGAAAAGGTTTTCGAGGAGGATTCTGTGGACGAGGTAACTGTGGAGGAAGGAGTGATTTCCCACAAGGGACATGTTTTAACTATGGATCTACATAACATTACAAGTGTGAGTGCCCAAACTTGTTACTGTGCTCATGGTGCGGAAAGAAGCATAAGTATGAGGAGTGCTTAGAGTTATATGAGCATATGAATCAGCAGCACCGGAAGGACAAAGGTGCTACGATGGTCAGCATCAAGAAGGCATACATACAATGGATGCCTCGGGTAACATGAGATGAAGGTTTGGAGCCTATTTTGGTAACAACAAGGGTAGAAGCCATGCGAGAAAGAGAGATACCAAGATAGAAGAGCCTTGTTTCAAGAGAAGAGGTCATTAATGGAAAGGACCCAGACCCTGTGCATCAGAAGGAGATATATCAGGACACCATAGATGTTATTTGAAGCTTGCAAGGGGAGATCCTATGTCTAAAGGATAATTATAGGAGGGAGGAATAAGGAAGGATGATCGAGGCATATAAATATGACCAGGATGAGGTCAAGGAGGTGTGTAAAATGCTAAGGCAAGAGAATATCTTTCATTTGCTATGATCCTTGTTGAGAGAGAAGGTACCACGCGTCGGAGAAGATCATGAGAGGTAGGTCTTACACACAAACCTCCCCCCTCATAGCCTCAACTATGACAAGGAGATTACATTGAATGCAGTTGTGGATGGATGGCTCCTCAGCAATATACTCATTAAAAATGGCATGGAGGTTAATGTTTTGACTTTGGATGTATGGCATCAGATGGGGAGACCTATGTTATAGCCATCTTCAAATGTGATGTATATGGAAAACAAGACTAAGGCAATGCCCATCAATGTCTTAAAGGATGCAGCTATTACTATTCAAGGAGCTAAGTTTACTAGTGACTTCGAAGTCTTTGCGCTCGCTGAGGTGGAAAATTTCCCAGCACTAGTTGGGTGCCCTTGGTGTTACAAGAACAATGTGGACCTCTAGTTCAAAAAAGGGTACATCAGTTTTGAGAACAAAGAGGACTGAGTCATTATATCCCTAGTTGATGGGAATTCAACACCCTTCATTGAACTGTTGAGATGGTACACCCTATTAACGGGGTTATCTAGTTTGAGGATACTCAGTCAGTGAGTGATACCACCAGCCTAGCATGTGATAATTCGGCGCATGGGACTTATGAATTAATGGGATAGAAGTTGAGAGGATCAGTGACCAAGGTAACTAAGGCACACACGATTTGGTGCCTTGGGGGGAAAGAACTACCCAAGTACTCCGGAGGAGCCTTCCTTGATGTCTTTTTGCAAGAGATAGAAACTAGTGGAAAAAAAAGGAACGAAGGGAGATGCTGAGTTACGTCTTGCTTGGAACATCAGCTCATTGGTGGGCCACACATCAAGAGAGCCTTTTAGAATGGTGCAAGGTAAGAACTAATCTCTCTATCAAATTTGATAGAAGTAATATACCCACCATCATCAAGGAGTACCATGGGAAGGAGCCCACCTCTTTTCATATCCAGGAGTGTGAACGGATCTAGAGAGAAGGCACAGAATCCTTGCCACCATCCCTCTAGGTGCACAAGTTGTATTCTACATTGTATGGTTGTGCACACACATGGTACATTCATTCGGAGACACGCCACCAAATAAGGAATTGGAAAGATATTGCGACTAATCTTATTCAAGCCTTTGAGTACCAAAGTACCAAACCATCGGTTGATAAGGCCTTGCAAGGTATCAAGTTCCTTACAATGGAGGATAGTGCTAGAATGGAAGATAGGTTGTTGGAACTACTAGGTGAACTAGGATTAGGGGCACGTTTTGAAGATATTGAAGAAAAAGAAGAGCTACAACTTGAGCGCGCGTGTTTGGAAAAGGAAAAGGGAAAGTTAGTATATGTAATTGATGGAGAGGAGTCAAAGAGTTTAAATGTTAGCCATTCTATGGGGACGCGTAAAGTGGTGGGTAGTGCAAATGCTCATGTGCATGCCTACCATGATCCTTTAAAGATAAAGAAGGTTAACCTCAGTTCAGGAGAAGAACTTAAGGAATCTATTATTGGGGATTATTGGATGGAGAAGGAAGTATCAAAGATCATTAATCTGTTGTGTGAATTCAAGGATTTATTTCCACATGGGTACCATAAGCTAAAAGGAATCCACCATTCCTTGATGGAAATGAGGATAAAACTGAAGGAAGGTGGGCACCCAGTTAGAAAAAGGCCCTACCAGATGAATCCCAACTTACGTGTGAAGGTTAAGGAGGAGATAGATAAGATGATAGCTTTTGGGATCATTAAGGAAGTAGAAGAATCAGAATGGATAAGTTTGATGGTAATTAGCATCAAGAAGGATGGGTGGATTAGAATTTGTGTGGATTATAGGGAATTGAATGCAATTTGTGTCATTGATCCATTTTCGACCCCCTTCACTGAAGATATTCTAGAAGGATTTACTGGGCACGAAATCTATTCCTTTACAAAAGGATTTTTAGGATACCACCAAGTATGGATTACAAAGGAGGACCAGGAGAAGACAACTTTCACCACCGAATGGGGAAATTTTTCATATACGATCATGCCTTTTGGGTTGAAAAATATGCCTACTGTCTTTTCGTGCATAGTGGTGCAAGCATTCCAAGACTTTATTCATAAGTTTCTTCAGGTTTACTTGGATGATTGGACAGTATACGGTCTAGTTAAGGACCAATGTGATAGCTTGAGATTAATGTTTGAAAGGTGTAGGTAGTTGAGGATATCCCTAAACATTAAGAAGTGTGTGTTTGCTACACCCTTTGAGAATTTATTGGGGCGTATCATATATAAGGAGGGCTTGCTGGTAGATCCCTCTAAGGTTGCAATTATTGTGGGGTTAAGGGATCCTACTAGCTAGAGCACAGTGCATGGATTCCTTGGGCATATGGGATATTACAGAAAATTCATTAAGGGGTATGCCAAGATCACCGCGCCTTTAGAGGAGCTGCTTAGACACAAAAGTACCTTCCATTGGGGAAAGGCACAACAAAGGGTGTTTGATACATTAAAAGATAGGTGTATTACCACACCTATTTTGTGATTTCCCTCTTGGGACAAGCATTTCCATGTCCATGTAGATGCCTTAGGAACCACCATTGGGGCAGTACTTACACAACCAAGTGAGAGGATTGTTGATCATCCTCTCTATTTCATGAGTAGGAAGTTAACACCAGCAGATTAGAATTATACCATAACCAAGTGCATGGCATTGTCAATGATCTATGTGCTTTTCAAATTTTGACAGTATCTGTTGCCAACACCATTTGTATTCTACACCGACCACATGGCATTAAAATATTTAGTAAATAAGCCCGTTTTGCAAGGGTGCATATGTCGATGGGTGTTGTTGTTTCAAGAGTTTGAGTTCACCATTGTAGTGAAGCCCGGAAAAAGCAATTGTGGACCTGATCATCTATTAAGAATTGATTCAGGAGAGGAAGTGCAAAGTATTGAGGAAACAATTCTAGACACGTAACTTTTTAGATTGCAGCATGTGCACTCTGATTTGGAAGAGATTGCTATATATATTTAAAAGAAGGTGTGGCACCGGATGGAATGAAGGAATTGGATAAAAGTATTTGGCCATACACGTCATGCCCTACATGTTGATTAATGGAGACTTATACAAATTGGGATGTGATGAAGTTTTGCGCAAATGTGTGTTAGAACATGAATGCCTGTCCATCATGGAAGAAGCACACAGAGGAAGTGCTGGTGGGCATTACATAGGTGATGCCACTACATGTAAGATTATAATGGCCAGTTTATGGTGGGAAACCTTATACAGGGATTGTAGATATTATTGTAAAGCATGTGACCATTGTCAGCGCATTGTCAAACCATGAAGGAGAGATGAAATGCCTTTGTGCCCTATTCCTAGCACGGAGCCTTTTGAAAAGTGGGTGATAGACTTTGTAGGACCTCTTGCATCAGAAGAACGTAGGACTGGGTCACATTATGTCATCACTTGCATGGATTATCTCACAAGGTTGGCAGAAGCATCCCCAACTAAAGATTGCATTACAGGAACGGTGACAAGGTTCCTATGGGAGAACATTATCACAAGGTATGGATGCCCTTTAATTTTGACCAGTGATAGGGTACACGTTTTCTAAATGAGACCATGAGGATACTACTATTTGAGTTCATGGTGGCTCATCATAAGACTACGCCCTATCACCCTCAAGTAAATGGAACCACAGAACCATTCAACAAAATACTAAGTCATACCTTGACCAAGATCTGTGATGTTGGAAGATAGGATTGGGATGACAGGTATCAGCAGTTTTATGGGCTTACAGGACTACATATAAAAGACTAAATAAAGCCACACCTTTTCGATTGGTGTTTAGTGTGGAAGCTATTTTTCCGGTTGAATCTATGTTACCTTCTCTATGAATAGCGCGCTCAGGAGGATTAGCCGATGAACAAGTGCTGGAAGAAATAATTGATGAACTACTGCAACTAGATGAGAGAAAATCACTTTCCCGTTGGATCCAAATAGTGGAAAAGGAAAAGCAAAAGGCTTGGCATGATCGCCATATTAGAAACAAAAATTTTGAGGTTGGGAAGATGGTGTTACTGTATGATTATAAATTTCTACACCATCCTGGGAGGTTGAAAGTCCATTGGTTAGGTCCCTACACAATCTCGTACATCCTTGATTCGGGTGCATGCCAATTACAAGCGTTGGATAGAATGGAATTTCCTGGACACTTCAATGGTAGTAGGATGAATCCCTACTATAAATAAGTCTTCTTGGTGTTTGTAAATAAGTTAGTTTTTCCAGTTAGTCTAGAATTCTCCTTTATGCATTTTTTTTCCTTTCCTTGTGTTTCCCTTTCGCGTTGTTGTTTTGTTTTGTGCCTCAGGAACTGGTAACCTTATTGCTATTTTTGGAGAATTTATGAGCATGTGGGGTGGAGAAAAGTTAAGAAGCGCATGATTAAAAGTACCAAGGAAGTTGTGTTGAAGATCCTTGTTGAGTAGCCCAGTTAGAAGAGAGATGAAGAGAAAAGATAGAATGGTTAGTGCCAAGGTAAAGCTACTCATAGATCCCACATAAAAAGTAAAATGAAGTGTATTTAAAGCAACACGAGGTAGGTGAAAGCAAGAATCTAGATAGAAGAAGTTCCTTCAGCATGGGCTGAGCGCACGTAAGAGTCTCCTGTTAGGTTGGTTTGTTTGCGCACCAGAAGGTTGGAGGAGTTTTCACACAAGAAGGGAACGTGAGTAAAGGCACTGAAGACGGGATTTTTTTTTAAAATCCACATTAAATGAAAAAATTATGGGATAGGTAAAGTAGCATTTAATGACCAGTAAAATGAAAAACTATAAATAGAGGGTCAAGACACTCTCATTTTACTTTGTGAATATGAAGAGTTGGAGATATAAGCTAGTACTTTTTCATATTCAATCAACGAGAAGATCTGTGTGATAAAAAAAGTAAAGAGACAATTTGAGATTGAAAACCATAAGGAAGGAATTACATGGGCGTGGAACAAAGTGAAAAGGTGTTGTCTTGTGAAGAATGTATCGAAGTTAGGGTTCAGCAAACTAAGGCATGGGTTTAGAAGATTTATATCATGGATCTAAGATCAAAGGTTCAGAGAAGGAAAGTAGAGTAACAAGGAGAGGACTTGAGTAATATAATTACCTTGACCATGGCACCAAATAAAGGGAAGGGTAAAGCAAAGGCTAAACAACCAGAACCCGAGGTGGAAAAAATCGAAGAATGGTATGCAAAAATGCATTACCATGACAGAGTGATGATGGGAAAGGAATGGAAATCCCATTTGAGAAACATACCAATCAGTGACTATAATCACCACACTAGCACTATAGATAAAGAAATGACATTAGAACTGGTACGCCCAACCAACAACCAAACACCTGAAGGGTTGCCTATCTACAATGATGACGTGAAGGTCAAGCTAGTGAAGGAAAGGTTGTTGTAACTCTATGAGTTGCCTTATTTTGGGAATCCATATCGCTTATACTAGTGGTTGATGTCTTGGGTGAATGAGGACTACTTCCACTTTGCAAGGCACAAGATGCACGTAACTCCCCACTTGATTGCATAATTTATAGGCCTCATATGTGAGGGAGATAGCTTGGAAAATGAAGTTGGTGACAAGGAAGCTATTCAGAAGACCATCACAGAGTATGCCTGTAAGAAAGGGTCACGGTATTATGACATCTCAGACATCAAGGATCTAGTTTTGAAGATGGCCACGCACTTGGTAATGAAACTGAATGGACAAGAAAGGTGGACACAAGTCAACAAGCCATGGCTACATGTCTGCAGAAAGATTACAGAGGGGACTATTTACAACTTGTCCACATACATTGCCGAGGAAATTGAAAAGTGTGCAAAGGAAGGGGACAGGATCCTCTTTGGCAATTTCTTGATCACCATAGTATTTACATAAGTTGGATTGCCGGATGCACCAGATAAGTTTGTGTGGGAGTACCCAGCCAAAGAAAATTTACCTGCAAAGAGGTTTGAAAAGTATGTATGTGATACAATGATGGTTCCCCATAAAGCGTGGCTCGAAAAATGGTATACGCGCTTGAGAAATGCATTTAGGGAAAAGTGGAGGATCCCTAAACAACTCCCAGTAGCCACACAAGGAGAAGCTAAGTTCACTGTGTACCAGCACTATTACTTGGACAGGTTCAAGCTTGTTAATGGATCATGGATCCCTTGGTGCAAGCTCCCTTTCACGTTCATTGCCCAGTACTTCCAAGCAGGAGTGAATAGATTTAAAGAATTGAAAAAGCTAAGGCTGGAGCTAGGAAAGTTGGACCAGGAACAGAGGGATCTGAGGAAGAAACTGAACTATCCTGGAGGTAAGCACATATACATGTAGAAGTACATGTCACACGAGATCCACATGACTAGAATAATAACACTTCCTATTGTTGAAGGATCCATGGTGCGGGTATACGTACGCATAAGGCTGAAATTTGAAAATAGTGTGTACTTGGTGGATGAGATATCCATACCTGAAGACCCCCTAGGAATGAAGAATCCAGTGTCTAAGAAGAGGTGCAGAGGAGAGGAAGGAACACCAAGTGTACCAAATTCTCAGACAATGAGTATGCCTTCTATGAGTGCCAAGCCAAACACCTATATTCAAAGGAAGAAGTCCCTAGTAAAGGATAAGATGCCAGAATTAGAGGCACCTGAACAACCCACCACCTTGGAGGAGTCACAAGAGGAAGAAGAGAAGGCAAAATCTCCTAACCAGAAGAGACCTCTCAGGAAGAAGAAAAAGGTAGATGAAGAAGTTGACTCGGAGGTGACCGACAGCTTGGAGAGATATCTAGGACAAGGAGAGTGAAGAGGGTGGCAACAAGGAGAAAGAGCCAGAAAAAGAAAAGGAACCTTTGGAACCTCACATAGTTAGTGTCTATGACTCAGAGGAGGAGAGTGGAGAAGAAAAGAAAGAGCTCCTATTTACGTGGCGGAAAGGTGCACAAGGAGATGAAAGCACTAAAGATACAAAGGTAGATGAGAGGGATGTTGAGGGACAGAGGGCCACAAATTTTACAAAGGAGCAAATAACCAAAGTGGCAGAGCGAAAAGTGAAGAAGATGCTTGAGATCCTTGTAGACCAAGAATTAGAACGGAGCACAGACATAGTGCTAAAGGAAGGGAAGGAAGAGAGCGGTGAAATGGGACATGATAGCCTAGGAGGCCCTGCTCTGACAGTCAGCTTCCCTAAAGGCAAGCACTCGGGTAGAATACCTATAGATACAAAACAAAGGTAGATAATGGGCTACATGGATGACTCAAGGAAGGTGCTACACGCATGATTCCAGAGCACGGTACCCACTAAAAAACTTATAGCCATGGGATCGTTCAAGAAGGAGGGAACGTACCCCAAGACTAAGAAGATGCTTTCTTGGGCATTTAAATCCCACGTCGATGAGCTGAACTTTGAAGTTTGCCAAAAGGAACTTATCACACTGCCATAGTCTAAGGGAGACAACCCCTTAGTAAATTCCTAGGAGCTCACACAAGAGCAAGTATGTAATGCTCTAAAAAAGGTTGTAGTGGAAATGGAGGCAAGACTATTCACATGGAATGAAATCATAAGGGATTTAGAGGGAAAACCAGCCAAGAAGGAGGAAAAGTTAGCTAAGGTGGCCAAAAGCTTGAAACAAGAGGAATTAATTTGTGCATAGCTAAGACGTGAGCTCAAGGAGGAAAAGTAAAAGGTGCAGGAGGTCTACAAAAAGGTGGACTCGATAAAAGTGCCATCATCTTGAAACACCCAAATCTAATGCCTATCCCCTAGAGGTATGCATTGATGCTGGAATTCCTAGAAGACAGAGAATTGAACGAGTTATGTTTATAATGAGAGAAGTATGTAGGACCGTATTGATTTGAGGTGGAGAGATCTGGGTGGGGAGGGGATTCAGGTAGACGGGCCCATGAGATTAGGTAGAGTGAGTGGATTAATGGAGAGGTTAGAGGTAGAGGTGTCACATTGTAGAGGTAGGAGAGGGGTCGGGTAGACCACCAGCATAGCGGCCAGAAGTGCCACTATGGAGGTGATACTGATTCGAGGTAAGAGCTAATCTTTTCTATGGGTTGTTGTTAAATGTAGAAGGGAATCTGGGTCAGGGGGGTGTGGGTAGGGTAGAGAGTTTTAAATTTTATGGTTAAAATGGGTGAGAGGAGGGGTGGGAAAAGATATAAGTAGGTTGAATAGGGTTGGGAAGGGATTTGGGGGAAGTTTGGGTAGGTGTCTAGGAGAAATGGGAAAGAAATAGGGGATGAAAATAAGGGGTTTGAGTTTTGTCGTAGTAACAGTGACCAACGCTAGTTGAGGTATGGCCGATGTCGGTCTATATATAATGAAATTGGTTAGGATTGAAGAACTAATGCCATTTTAGCATGGACCAGTGGTAGGTAGTGAATTTAGGGTGTAGGTTTGTTAGGGTTGGGGGTTTAGGTTGAAGGATTTTAGGTTCAGGGTGTTTAGGATTTAGGTTGAAGGCTTTATGTTTATAGGGGTGAGGTTATTTAGGTTGAAGGGTTAGGTGGGGGTTTGAGGTTTAGGGTATACATTATAGGGTTTAGGTTTCGGGTTTAGGTAAGTTGAATAATATTTGTAATGTGGTGGATGTAGGCCAGAGAGTAGCTACAGATGAGGGACTGTATACCTCCTTTATTGTTATCAGTATGATCGAGTGTCACCACCTATGAGTGGAGGCACATGCCAGACGTCAACTTGATAGGCATGAGACATTACAAGAATATAGTACGGGAGCCTAGCCTTATGGTCGCACTCATCGATAGATGGGATATAATGACCGACACATTTCATTTACCTATGGGTGAGCTGACAGTCACCCTAGAGGATGTCTATCAAATCCTATGCCTAGCGATAGTGGGACAACATGTGTATTATATCTCCTTGGAGGCCTCTGAGGAATTAATGTTGACAATTTTTGGTGAGGGTATGGAAGAGATGAGATTCCATAGCACCAATCTGAGGTATGGTGAGATGTATGTATCCCATCAAGAGGAGATGAGGTTAGTAGTTTTGATTATGGAGGAAGTATGTTGCTTTGCACTACCAGATGCAGAGGGTGGGAGATTCCCATGGGAATTGATGGGGTCCTTCATGAAATGATGGAGGAGAGGACCCAATTCTCTTGGGTGACAACATACTTGGTGTAGTTGTTCAGGGAGTTATGGGCATATAAGAGATTAAAGTGATTCAGCCTATGTTGCACCTTTCTTCGCCACTACTGGGCATATGAGCACATTGTTTATGTGAGGCCACTAGATATGCCCCGAGCTAATGCATTTGAGCTGGGTTTTTTTTTGAGTGGGTTATAGGCATTGGGTTCCGGTCACTGGAGCACATAGAGCTTCCAGGGATACACATAATGTATCCTATTATAGGCATTTTCTAGAATGGTTGTCCAACATGGACACTATTTGGAGGCCCCACATTGGTTTTCCATCATATGGGTGGATGGCTGCAGAGTTAGATGAGTTGTAGCTGGTTTGATGGATAGAGGGGCATCACATGGGAGAGCATGAGCTGATTCCCGTAGACAGGGTCAGATGACAGTTTGGGCTAGTGTAGTATGTACCACCTCCCTTCCCACAGTACATGAGGGATGATGTGGAGAGGCCGATGTCCCCTCCATGACCTACCATGCCGACAGGGTAGGAGGAAGCACCAGTGGACTAACACATTGATGATGTTGGGTGCACTGATAGATATAAAAAGTGGTGGGCAACTCAGCTATGAGAAATGCTACCTAGACCAGGACATCTAGACATGGCCACCCTCACAGTCCAGAGGGACATGTTTTAGGGATAGGTAGCCACCTTATAGGGCTAGGTTACAGGTTTATAGGGACAACTGATGAGGTCACAAGAAGAGGTGGCCACGTTACAGGCATAGGTGATGGCTCTTCAGGCCCAGGTCATAACATTACAGAGGTAAGTACTTGCATAGGGTGGGGCCAGTGATAGGGAGAATGTGGCCACCCTATAGGCACAAGTGATAGGGTTGCAGGGTTACTTGGCCACTACACAGGCATAAATTGTGGCCTTATAGGCCCATAATGCTATGCAAGCACTGGCAACGGAAAAGGTAGTAGGACAGGCTTAGGGACAGGGTACCATAGTACAATTATAGATACAAGTACAAGGTCAAAGACCCTTATTGATATGTCATAGTAAATAGGTTGTGGTGATACCCATGACACCTCCTTAGATAGTACCCATGGCAATATTAAGGGATGCCCTTGGTGAGGCAAGGTATTATCAGGATCATTTGGTAGCAGCAGGGATATATGTCCCTTCATATGCGGAGTATCGAGCACAATAGGCTTCGACTGAGAGGACCCAATCCCACACTCATATTATGGAGAGCATAGGGGGCCGAAAATCCAAAATGCAGGAGTAGGGTGAGGTCACTAGTGTATAGAGGCCAAATCCAGGTGAGGGGGCATCGACTGCTAGGTTGAGGCGAGTGTGGGGCACCACACAGGAGTGGTAAAGGAGTCGGGAGAGACCAACATAGATATCCGAGGGGCATGTGAGGGATATCACCATTTTGGATAGTATAGGGATTATCTATGATATGGACCAGCCTACGTGCAGATGATTTTTTGTATATGATACCACCATACGTGTCGATGATGTTTTTAATATGATACTGACCTGCATTCCGATGATGTTTTGCATATGATATTGGCTTGCATGTCGATGATGTTTTGTATATGATACCGGCCTACACGCCAATGATCTTGAGACATTTGTATTGGAGACATTGTATTTTGGAGATATTTGAGTAGACAAGTAGAGATGTTGATATATCTATATGATGATGATGATGTTTATGTCATGATGTGTATATGTATTTTTGATGATAATGTTGTACATGTGATGGAAACAAGGTAAGTTAGGCATGATAAAGTTAGGTCATAGGAATGGATGGTGTCAGGTCATAGGCATGGATTGAGTTAGGTTTGTTTAGAAATGATGGATTCAAGTTGGTTTAGGCATGGATCAAGTCAGGTTGGTGTAGGCATAGATCGAGTCAGGTCCTAGGCATGGTGGATTTAGGTCATAGGTATGGATCGAGTCAGGTTATTTTAGGCATGATGGAGTGAGGTTGGTTTAGGCATGGGTCGAGTCAGGTCCTAGGTATGGTTGGAGTCAGGTCGTAGGTAGGGTGGATTCAAGTTTTGGTTTAGATTTAATTTCCACTTTATTGTTAACGAAGGAAACAAATGATGATGGATATGTATGTTATGTTTGAAATTTTTGAATATTTGTGAATTGTGGAAATTAGTGAATGTTATGATGATATGTGGAAAAATGGTTGATAGTGATTTTTATGTGGTTTAATTTATCATTATGGACATAGAAAGGAAACTAACTAGGGTAGAATATGAATATGAATGGAAAAAGGGGGAATGGGTAAGGGTAAATAGTGGCCGAGATAACCTCCAAGGACCCCATGCCCTCAGAGTGTTGCCTACATAGTCCCGACGAAAAAGGGATCTCAAGATGATGTATTTCTCCCACAAGCTAGGGAAGATTGTGATTATGTAAAGGAATGGATTGATATATGTGTAGGCATGGATGAATGTAGGTCATAGGAATTATTGAGTGGTTGTTAACTATAAGTGTTGATAATCTGGTCTTGTATAGGATAATCAATAAGTAATGAGGAAGGAGAATGGTAAGAGGTGGAAAAATAGCCTCTTAATTGATAAGAACTTGAAGGAGTCAACCATACCTAAGAGGGGCTTATGAACATGAGACCTAAAGGTGTTGTGTAATGGACCATTCTAAGGGTGAAGAAATTTTCATAATCACAAAATATCACATTTACGGAAAGTCCCTTGAGTAAAAAGGGAATTAGGATAAAAGGCAAGGAGGTGAGAATGGGCAGTGTAGCGTACCTTGGTGTACGACAGCGTGTCTTTCGGAAAAAGAAACCCAGGACCAAAAATAGGCAAGTCCATGACAAAAATTTCATCTTTTTCCTTCATCTATTTGTTTTTTATAGGCTGATCAATGCAGTAAGTCTATATGGGATGATTATATTATCTCCTTGAAGTCTTTGTGAAGCTGATCAATGTGGGAAGCTTCTGGATATTTATTAAAAAAATTTAATGACCTTATATAGTTATCCTTCAAGGGAGTAATCTATTTATAGTGGTGGAATTAGAGTTAAGAGATGTCCCATTTGAGGGAGTCATCTTTTGCTGGAAGTTTGACTCAAGGAGTTGTATCCATTTTTTTTGGACGTTTAAGTCATGAACAATACTATAAAGGAAGGTTAGGTTCTTGTTTAGAAGACAAGACCGTATCACACAAATATTTACTATGAAAGAGGTGGTTTCGAGTGATGAAAGACCATGGGATTCCATCTTGAAGAATATGAAAAGTATCCATGAGAATCATGCTACGAGTAGAGCCGTGGTACTTATATTAAAGATAAGGTTGAAAGGTAACAAGAATCACATGATTCTGTTTGAGTCATCGATCATAAAAAATGAGTACTATGGAAGGTGAACAATGCTCAAGGGATGAGTGATCAACTGATAAAAAATGATATAGGAATCGATATCAATAATAAAATGGTCAAAGATGCAAGGCATTAAAGGGCTCAAGTTCAGGTTTACCTTCAAGTGAAGACAAATGATATAGGGTCCAAGCCAATTAGGAGCAAATTTTCCCCGTTTACTTTTCCCTTCTTTAGTTACATGTTTATTTTCTTTCAAAACAAGGTTGCCAGTATGGAAGGTTCATTTGTGAATGTGTTTGTCATATACACATTTGATACGCTTTTGGTAAATTTGGAGATGGTGAAGAACATTGAGATGACATTCATCTAATAACTCAAGTTGCACCAAACGATCTTGGCAAAAGTCATCGTTGTTGAGCATGTCTTGTGGTGAGATGCAGAGAGATGGAATCTAGACTTCTAGAGGTAAGACAACCTCAGTACCATAGACCAGAGAAAAGGGTGTGGCAGCCGTTGAAGTGAGAATACTAGTATGATAAGCCCATAATGCGAAAGGGATTTGTGTATGCCAATATTTCCCAGTATCATTGACTACCTTCAAAATATTTTTTTTCAAGGTTTTATTGGTTGATTCAGCTTGACCATTGGTTTGCGGGTAATAAGGTGATGAGAAAATAAGTTAGATGCCAAAAATGTCACATATTTTGCATAGGATTTTTTTTTGAATTTTTTTCCATTATCATTGATGAGGTGGTGAGGAACACCAAGAGAAAAATGATATGATGGTTGATGAATTCACATATTTTCTTGGATATTGTAGAAATGAGGGGAATGGCCTCTAACCATTTAGTGTAATATTCAGTAGCAATTATAATCTATTGGTGGCATTGTGAAGAATGGGGTTTGATCTCACCGAAAAGATCCAAAACCCATTGAGAGAAATTCTAAAGGTCTCGTGCGACCTGTAAGGCATGACTAGGTGTGTGATGAAGATTAGCATGTTGTTGGCATTTTATGCAATATTTGACATAATCACAACAGTCACAGTTTAGGTTTGGCCAATAATAGCCTAGGCAAAGGATGTGTTTTATGATGGCTAAACCACTAAAGTGATCTCCAAAAATTCCATCATGGACTTCCTTAATGGTGTAAGGAATTTCAGAACTCGTAAGGCATCGTAAGAGAATTCCATCGAATCCACACTTTTAAATAAGACCACCCATGATGATATAATGGGAGACACTTTTAAGAAAGGATCGTTGTCCATTACATGTGAGACCAGCAGGAAAAATGGAAAGGGAAAGATAGTCTACATATTACATATACCAAAGGTCACGTGGGTCAGGGGCAATGGTTCCAATGGATTAGACCTCATGAGGTAAATAAGAGGGTGATTGTAGCCTTTGTATGGTGAAAAATATTTTAGAGTCAGTGGGAGAAGAAGGTATCTGAGAAGCCAAACAGGCCATGGTATCCACAAATTTATTGGTAGAATGTGGGGTAGTTTTAAGTGTGTAATAGTCAAAGGCGGTCAAAAGCATATCTATGTGATGCTTATACTTTTGAAGGATCTCATTATGACACTAGTATATACCATTGACTTGGTTTATGACCAACTGAGAATCACCAAAGATAATGATTGTCTAAATATCTAAGGCATAAACGTCCTGGAGACCCAATACGAGTGGTTCGTATTCCACTATATTGTTTCTACAATAAAAATCAAGTTCAAAAGAAAAATTCATAGGTTCACCTTTAAGAGGAATGAGGATAACACCAGCCCCACCCCATGCTGACACTTGGAACCATCGAACAAGAGTGTCATTTGGTAAGAGGGTTCATCTATGGAAAGGGTAGCTATAGACTCGGCTAGGAAGTCGAAGTTAGATGGTTGATCCCCAAAAATAGGTGTGTTGGCTAGTTGGTCAAGAATAGCCTGGCCCTTAATGGAGTTTTGATGAATGAATTCAAGGTCAAGGTCATCCAGAAGCATAAGCAAACATGTAACACGTTGATGTTGATATGCTTTGGCATACATATATTGCAATGGGTCAATATTAGTAATGACAAAGATTTTGTGGTTGAGTAGGTAATGGTGGAGTTTGGTGGTGACAAAAACTAAGGATAGGAAGAGTTTTTTGGCGTGGTTATATCTAGTTTTGTAGTCCATAAGGGCACGTATTATGTAATAAATTGCTTACTCTCGGTGTTGGTCATTGCAATGAGCAAGCATGACACCTAATGAATGGTCAGTGGCTAAAATATATAGGTAAAAGGGCTGGTCATCCTTAATAGGAATGAGTACTAGTGGTTGAAGAAAGTATTGTTTTAAGGCCTCAAAGGCTTTATGGCATTCATCATCCCATTTGAATGAAATATCTTTCTTGAGAAGATGATAAAATGGTTGACAACGGTTGGAAATCTATGAGATAAAATGACGAATGGATTGCAGCTTACCTTGTAGGATTCAAAGTTAATGGAGATTAGTGGGTAGAGGCATTTCAAGAATAGCCTTGACTATAGTAGGATTGACTTCTATGCCATGAAAATAAATGATGAAAACCATGAGTTTTCCAGAAAGTACCGTAAAGACACACTTCTTTGGTTGAAGACAAACACAATACTTGATGAGTCGGTCAAAGACAACTTTAAGGACGGACAAGTGTTTAGTTCAATGTTTGGATTTAGAAATTAGATCATATATATAATCTTCCAATATGAAATGCATGATGTCATGGAATATGTAAGCCATGGCTCACTGATATGTAGCACCAACATTTTTTAGGCTAAAAGGCATGACTCTATAGCAGAAGGTCCCCCAAGGGGTGATGAAGGCAGTCTTGTGTTGATCCTCTAGAGCTAATAATATTTGATTGTAGCCCAAAAAACCATCCATGAGTGATAACATTTCATGGCCAGCGGTGAGATCAACTAGTTGGTCAATGCCTAGTAGTGGGAAATCCTCTTTGGGACATGAAATGTTGAGGTCACATAAATCTATGCAAATGAAGAGTCCCCCTATCGTCTTTATGACAAGCAAGATGTTAGAAATCCATTGGGGATAATCAATGGGTAGGATGAAGGAAACTGAGAGAATGCATTGAATCTCTTCCTTGACTAGAAGAGCAATGCAAAGATGCATTTTCCGTAGCTTTTGTTTGATGGGTTTGGAATCAGGAATGGTTACGATATTGTGGACCATGATTTTTGGGTTGATACCGGGCATATTAATATAGGATCAGGAAAAATCATTTCCATGGTCCCAAAGGAAAGAGGTGAAGGCTTCTTGGTCAGTAGCATCTAAGTATTAGCCGATCTTTAGAATGTGTGGGTCGTCCTGAGTGTTAATTTTGATTTCGATGGTCGATTCATTCAACACGGTTTACATCTCAGAGGGTAATGACTGATGAATATAAGAGTCTTCCACACCAAGGTAGGTGAGGATGGACTCGTCATCTTGGAATTGAATGAAATTAATAGAAGCCGTATCATCATCGATCATGTCTAGGATACGGGAATGGGAGAGAAGAGGGAGCCTCCCCATCACGTTGATAGGTCAGTGGTCCCAAGGAAATGGTGTTTATGAAAAAAAATTAGGAGGAATAGATTCGGGAGCTATGGACTCTGTGGGTGAAGATGGTAATGTGGGTAAATTAGAGGGGGAAAATTCATCATCCTGGATAAGTTCGACGTGAACCTTCTTAGAGGGTGGAGCGTCAAAATCAATGGCACTACAGTCATTGTTTTTACAAGAGATACAAGAATTGACAGTATGGCAGCCTTGTTTGTAAAAGATGAAGCCAAATCCTTTCCATGTGCACCGGTGGTGTAAAGTGTGAGCGAAGCGGTGGTTAGTGAGGGAGTGTAGGTCAAAAGAAAATTGTTGGGCTTGGGATGGATGTTTGGGTTTATAGGTGGCAATATCAAGTCCTCCATACATTAGATTGGGGCGAAGGTGGGGAGGGCCATAAGGAAAAACATCAGCGATGTAGATGTCGTAGCTGGGGTGTTGATGTAGATTCCCATACTCTTGTGGGGCGAGGAAGGTGTCAATATTGTATAGACAATATTCCCCCAGAGTGAGGTGTTGAAAACCACCTTCTAAGGGATCAGTACTAGGTATGTGCGTAGCGGGGATAAATGGCTTGCTAGATGATGGGGAAATAGGTGCTTCAGTGGTTGATCTGAAAATCAAATTTAACTAGCAATTGTGCACACACATTTCTTTACTTTGTATTGATTTTTGATGTAAAAATTAAGCATTATATCCTTTTTTATTTTTAATAAAAGAATTAAAACTGAAATTACTATGTAAAAACAGAAGATAAAGAGATGAATCACTAGTAATTTGACACAGAATTGATAATGGAGTTCGGAACTTGTGGCCTACGTCTCTGGGTTCGGTTGAATGGGACCGATCTATTAAAATATTTAAAATAAATATTTACAAATATTTCTATAAGAATATTATCTTCTCATCACGTTCCTCTACCAAAAATAACAGTAGTCACTTTTTACTTCATCTCAAAATTCCCTCCATAGCTCAAGTTATGAGCATTTCAATATTTTACACAGACCCGAATATCACTTCAAATACAATAAAGCTCCTTTTATAATGTTTCCAAGCGCCTGGATCAATGGTTAGGCACCTAAACTTGTTCATGGGAGGTTAGTGGTTCAAATCCCCTCCACTTCTCTCTCCTTCTCCTTAGGTAGATTTGTAGAGATTTATCCCACATTGTGGGTGCGCGAAAGGAGGAAAGCATTTAACATAAGGAGTGGTGAATGTGTTTATTGGCTTAAGAGCCACCTTATATTAAGCGTGGTGGTTTGTATTGCCAATGTTTGGTGCATGGAGGATATTTGGCCTTTTTTTGTGGAGTTTGGTGCCTCAATTAGTAATATTTAATTACTTATTGACTTGGTAATAGCGTATAACTTGGGATTTAATGCTTGGGATAAGTATTTATTAATTAATTGCATAGTTTAAATGGAATATCAATTAGTCCCACATGCATAGCAAAAATTCATTCAAAGGTAAAATGCATTAAAGATGTCCATAATATATATCTAATGGAGAATTAGGTAGATATCCATAACAAGTCTCAAATGGAGACTTTAAAGTAGAAGAATGTAAGGCGCGATTATAAGCATGTTGCACATAATAAAGATGTTCATCCCATAATTTAGGATGTTTTCTACTATAGCCCCTAAGTAATTGTACCACTGTGTAGTTTACAACCTCTGTTTGACCATCAGTCTGTGGATGGAAAGCAGTGCTCTTTTTCAATTTTGTGTCCATTAACCCCCACAATGTTTACCAAAATTCCCCAAGAAATCTAGAATCTTGATCAAGATATAATTGAAGTAGGTAATCCAAAATGAACCCAAACAAACTGAAAAAATAAATGTGCAGTTCCCTCACTAGTTATTCGTTTAGTACATGGCACCAACAACAAACATTTTGCTAAATATGTCCACTACTACATATAAGTAATCATGTTTCTTCCGTGTCATGGGCAAAGCCTCCTACAAAGTCCATGGAAATTTTTTTCCAAGGCCTTATCGGAATAGGAAGAGGAGTGTAAAGTCCTAATTTCCTATTACTTGGCTTACTTATGGCACAAAGAACACATCCCTTAATATACATGTTTACATGTTCATGGATTCTAGGCCAATAACAATATTTTTTGTAAATGTACAAGTGTCTTACTAACACCAAAATGCCCTGAAATAAGAGGAAGTATGTGCTTCCCTAATCATATGCACACATTCATTTTATGGAATACAAAGTTTACCAGAATGATATAACAATCCTTTATGCAAATGATAATATTTTTCTCCTACTTTGTTTCCCACTTACTAGATCCTCATACACTTCTCTAAAATCAACACCATTAAAATATTGTTCTTTGTAACTAACATGAGCCAAACAACTATGTTGCAAAAGGATAGATGCTAATACCACTGGTGGTTTAGATAACATATCAGCAACCTTGTTTTGAATACATTTTTTTATAACTTGATTACAAGATGAAATTGTTGCAAAAATCCCATCCACCTGAAATGTCTAGATTGCTGCAATTTGGTTTGTGTTTGTAAGTACTGAAGTAGTTGATGGTCAGTATGTATAACTGTTTATTTTCCCATTAAATAATGCTTCCACTTTTTAACACTTTGAACCAAAGCATACAACTCTTTATCATAACTTGGATAGTTTCTTACCGCACTTGTAAAGGTTTCTGAATGGTAACACACTAGTCATTTTGTTCTGAATCAAAACTGCCCCCATTGCGTAGTCACTAGCATTTGTCTCAATCTCAAATTAATGCTGCAAATATGGAAGAGCCAAGATTGGAGCGGTACTTATCTTCTCTTTCGGTGTATCAAAGGCTTTCTGTTGCTTTCCTCCCCACTGAAAGACATGTTTAATACTTGTCAAAGTATGCAAAGGATATGCAATATATGAGAAGTTAGCAATAAATTTTCTCCAGTATTGAATTGCACCTAGAAAACTCCTAGCTTCCATCACATTAGTGGGTCTAGTCCATTTCACAAAATATTACCTGTCTATTTTTGCAGGATCAATTCTCAATTCACCATTTCCTACAATATAACCAAAGTAAATTAAAGATTGTTTTTCCAAATCCACATTTTGACATCTTCAAATACAATTTCTCTTTCCTTAGTGCATCTAAGACTTTCTGGATGTGTTTAACATATTCATCCCATGATTTACTGAAAATAAGAATATCATCTAAGTAGACAATAATGAAATTATCAATGAATGGTCTAAAGATATCATTCATAACTCTCATGAATGTTGCTGGTGCATTGCACAAACCAAAAGGCATCACTAACCATTCAAAAAATCCCTATTTCATTTTAAAAGTAGTTTTCCAAACATCACCTTCTACAATTCTTACTTGGTGATAACCACTTCTTAAGTCTAACTTAGTGAAATAAATTGCACTCTTTAATTGATCCAGTAAATCATCTATTCTAGGACAGAGGGTAACGATTCTTTATAGTAATCTTGTTTAAAGCACGGAAATCAACAACACATTCATCCAAGTTCCATCCTTCTTAGGAACCAAAATAATTGGTGAACCACATGGGGATGTACTTGGATGAATTATACCTTGAGCCAAAAGTTCCATTACCTGTCTCTTGATTTCCTCATTCTCTACTACTGACAACTTGTACATTTCGATATTGGGAAGAGGTGCATCCTAAAGCAACTATATCTCATGTTGAATCCCTATTTTGGGAGGTAGACCTTGTGGATCCTGAAAAACATCATCAAAATAAGAAACAATTTTTACCAATTCATCCTTATGTTTCAGATCACAAGTCTCAAAAGCCATCTCATGTTATTTTTCTTTGGCTTTGACCACCATGAGCACAAAAATTTTGTTTGAGTTTACAAGCCTTTTCATTTGACCTGCAGTTACCAAGGATAGATTATTCTTTTCACGGTGAGCTCTAACAATAAACTCAATTCCATCCTTTACAAGAAAATATTTATTTTCTTCCCTATAGAAGATTGCTTTACGATCATACAAATAAGGACTTCCCAAAACCACCCCACAAATATCCAAAGGAACTACATCCAATTCAACCTCATCTATAAACTTGTCTGTAATGGAAAATCTGAAAGTACAAGTTTTAGTTACCTACAGTTTTGCATCATCACAAACCCAGCCCAAAGGATAAGGCTTAGGATGTGGTTTAGTTTTGAGTCCTAATTTCTTAACAACCTCCTCAGAAATTAGATTAGCTTGAGATCCACTATCAAAAAGAGTATCAATTTTCGTATGCTTTGAAATCTACTCTAATGTGGAAAAGCTCATTCCTTTTCTTATCATCATGTATAGTTTGTTTACTAGAAGAAGATGCAACATTTGTAGTACTATTGTTGGAAATTGAAAGAGTTGATTTACCTTGAAAACTCATAGCTATGATTTTGGTTTCATCACCTGAATCAGAACCAAGATCATGCACTACAGTGTTTGTTTTCTTTTCCTTTTCCTTTCTTAACCATCCATTTAGGCTTCTTTTCAGGATGTAATTTCCAACATTTAGACTCATCATGGTTTTTTTTACAATGATTACAAAATGGTTTTTCATCTTCCTTCTTAATAGTAGAGTTTGTTTATGCTTACCCTTTCCTTTTCCTTGTTCTTTCGAACCTTTTCCCTTCAGATTGCTTGTTCTTTTGATTAAAAGAAGAGAAAGAGGACTCCTTTTTCATTTTCCCTCATGCTTCCAAATGGGTTGCTTGAACACATACTGCATCAAGATTAGTAGGACCTAAAACAAGTATCATATGCCTTAGATAACTATGCAATCCACCAATATATTTGAGCAGTGTTTCTTCTGTGTTTAGATGAAATTCCCAGAATTAGAGCCCTTTTACTAAATTCCTGTGTGTATTCTTGAACACTTTGTCCCTTAGTTTGTCTTAATGTTTACCAATCCATCATAGCTTGTTGCTTATAACCAAGAGGATAAAATTGTTGCCTAAGATTTGAAACAAATTCAGACCAAGAAGTGATTTATATACCTTTGGTTTCTTCCACTTCCTAAAGCTTACTCTCCCACCAAATGAGTGTTGTGCCACCCATCTGAAGAGTTTCCAAATGAATCTTTGCTTCATCATCAACAATTCTCTGAACCCTGCAATATACTTCTATCTGCTTGACCCAGTTATCCAACTTCTCTGCATTTAGCTCTCCAGTATACATAGGCAATTCAAACTTGATATCTAACTTTAATGAAGGAAAATCAGATTTTAAAGGGTCTCTTTTAGGAATATCAAAACTAGAGCTTTCTTCTTTCTTACCTTCTCTAGTTCCTTTTTCCCTTTGTTTATCTTGGTACATTTCTTCCACCATTTCCTTCATCTGTAGGAATGATTGATGAAATTTTTCTTCCACTTCCTCTCAATCCACCATTGTAGGACTTCAAGATCGTCTGGTACCAATTTTGGGATCTCCTTCAACTAACTCTCCTTCACCCTTCTTAGATCGAGACCTTGTTAACATCCAACACACAACTTGAAATCGAAAAAAGAGTTAATCTTGAACCAAAAATCAGTCAAAACTCAGCTCTAATACCAATGATCTGAAAATCAAATTTAACTAGCAATTGTGCACACACTTAACTTTGCTTTGTATTTATTTTCGATGTAAAAATTGAGCATTATATCCTTTTTTATTTTTAATAAAAGAATTAAAAATGAAATTACTCTATAAAAACATAAAATAAATAGATGAATCACCAACAATTTGACACAAGAATTGATAACAGAGTTCGACACTTGTGGCCTACGTCTCTGGGTCCAGTTGAATGGGACCGATCTATTAAAATATTGAAAATAAATCTTTACAAATATTTCTACAAGAATATTATCTTCTCATCACATTCCTCTTCCAAAAATAATATGAGTTACTTTTTACTTCATCTCAAAATTCCACTCTCTAGCTCAAGTTATGAGCATTTCAATAATATTTTACACAGTCCTGAATATCACTTCAAATACAATAAAGCTCCTTTTATAATGTTTCCAAGCTCTGGGTGCAATGGTTAGAAGGTGCCTATATTTTTTCATGGGGAGGTTAGCAGGTTCAAATCCCCCCACTTCCCATGTCCTTCTGCTTAGGCATAGATTTTTAGAGATTTATCCCACATTTGGGTGCACGAAAAGGAGGAAAGCATTTATAGTAAAAGGAGTGGTGCTATGTGATAGTTATTGGCTTAAGAGCCACCTTATCCTTATGCATGGTGGCTGGTTTGGATTGGGCCAATGTTTAGGTGCATGGAGGATATAAAGTGGGTTTTGTGGAGTTTGGCGCCTCAATTTAGGTAATATTTAATTACTTATTGACTTGGTATGAAATTCATAACTTGGGCTTGGATATAGGTTTAGCAAATGAAATGCGTGGATGGAAGATTTGGAGTTAATTAATGCATTTAAATAATTCATAGGTAATTAGTGTCTATTTTTTAATTGCACTAATAGCTAATTAGTCCCACATGTATGGTGTATAAAAATGGACATATTGATGTATATATATACAAGAGCTGGTATAGTAACAAATGCAACTGGTGAAGGAGGCCAAGACACCCCTCCATAATACACAAGTGTGTCAAACTTGGTTGAGGGCCCCCAGCCAGTAAATAGTGGGGTCCATTTGTCAAGTGTGTAACGAAGTGTCTAAGACCAGCATTCCAAAACCCAAATTTTAGTCCATCACACTATATTGTGCATGTGTCACACTCCCATTGGTCCACTTGTGCACACGTCTAACCTGCACGCAATCCCAACTTTTGCTAGTTGCCCAAAAATTTCAGCGGGCCATAACTTTTGTAAATGAGCTTCGTTTCCTGCAAACAAGATATCGACGGAATCGTCTAATTTTTCTCCATGCCATGGAACTGACTGCAAATGATTTTGAGAAGATCTTAGATCAGTGTTTCTCAGTGAGGATCCTCTGGATCATTCCTCCCCACTAAGAAACTTTTGGACCCCAAAAGTCAACTTAATTGGTGAATAGGTGAGGGTATTTCTCCCTCACCTTTCTAGTTTCCATCCATTTAGCCTTGTTCAGATGCATGCCTTTGAACCCAACACGAAGATACTCAATATCACCCCTTCGTGAAGTTTTGACTTTCCTATCCAAAATGATGTCTTCCTGCAACTCATCAAGATACTCAGGAGAAAAATCATCAATGGAAGGCATTATGTTAGCATCATCATGATCAACAATCATAGGTGGTTCATACAATCTTAAATTCTCAACATTTACAACTGAGTAGATTTGCATATATGGAGGTAAATCCAACCAAAAAGCGTTGTTACCAATTTTTTCCAATATTTGGAATGGACCATACCGTATAGGTTTCAATTTTTTACCTTCACCTGTCAACCTTTCCTTGCTGATGTGAAGCCAAACTAAATCACCAACTTTGAATTTTGTGATCAGTTCTATGTTTATCATGCCTGGCTTTTGTACTTAACCTAACTTTTCTCCAATTGTTCACGGACATATTGATGAACCTGTTGTATTCTCTACACAAATATTTTAGCCTTGTCAGAATCACTTGAACCATTAACAATAATTTCATGTCCATAATATACATCTAAAGGAGAATTAGGTAGATATCCATAACAAGTCTCAAATGGAGACTTCAAAGTAGAAGAATGTAAGGCATGATTATAAGCATGTTGCACATAATATATATGTTCATCCCATAACTTAGGATGTTTTCCACAATAGCCCCTAAGCAAATGTACCATTGTGCGGTTTACAACCTCTGTTTGACCATCAATCTGTGGATGAAAAGAAGTGCTCTTTTTCATTTTTGTGTCCATTAACCCCCACAATGTTGACCAAAATTCCCCAAGAAATCTAGAATCCCGATCAGATATAATTGAAGTAGGTAAACCAAAATGAACCCAAACAAACTGAAAAAATAAATGTGCAGTTCCTTCACCAGTTATTTGTTTAGTACATGGAACCAACACACACATTTTGCTAAATATGTCCACTACCACATATAAGTAATCATGTTTCTTTTGTGTCATGGGAAAGCCTCCTACAAATTCCATGGAAACACTTTCCCAAGGCCTTTTCGGAACAAGAAGAGGAGTGTAAAGTCCTAATTTCCTGTTACTTGGCTTACTTGTGGCACAAAGAACACATCCCTTAATATACATGTTTACATGTTCATGCATTCTAGGCCAATAACAATATTTATGTAAATGTGCAACTATCTTACTAACACCAAAATTCCCTGAAATAAGAGAAGTATGTGCTTCCCTAATCATATGCACACGTTCATTTTCTAGAATACAAAGTTTACCAGAATGATATAACAATCCATCATGAAAATGATAATCTTTTTCTCCTACTTGTTTCCCACTTACTAGATCCTCATACACTTCTCTAAAATCAACATCACTAACATACCGTTCCTTATAACTGACATGAGCCAAAGAACTATGTTGTAAAATAATAGATGCAACAGTAACTGGAGGTCTAGATAACATGTCTAGAAACCTTGTTTTGAATACCTTTTTTATACCTGATTACAAGATGAAATTGTTGCAAAAATCCCATCCACCTGAAATGTCTAGACTGTTGCTGCAATTTGGTTTGTGTTTGTAAGTACTGAAGTGGTTGATGGTCAGTATGTATAATTGTTTCTTTTCCCATTAAATAATGCTTCCACTTTTTAACACTTTGAACCAAAGCATACAACTCTTTATCATAAGTTGGATAGTTTCTTACTGCACTTGTAAAGGTTTCTGAATGGTAACACACTGGTCGTTTGTTCTGCATCAAAACTTCCCCCATTGCATAGTCACTAGCATCTGTCTCAATCTCAAATGAATGCTGCAAATATGGAAGTGCCAAGATTGGAGTGGTACTTATCTTATTTTTCAGTGTATCAAAGGCTTTATGTTGTTTTCCTCCCCACTGAAAGACCTGTTTAATACTTGTCAATATATGAGAAAGCAATAAATTTTCTCTAGTACTGCTAGAAGGACTTCTAATGCACATTAGCGGGTCTAGGCCATTTGACAATAACCTCTTTTTTTGAGCAAGATCAAGCAATTCTCCATTTTCCTACAACATAACCCAAGTAAATTAAATATGTTTTCCCCACATCTTATTTCTCTCTTCTTAATGCATCTAAGACTTTATGTATTTGTTTTAACATGTTCATCCTATGACTTACTGAATACAAGAATATCCAAGTAACTTCATCAATGAATGGGTCTAAAGATATCATTCATAACTATGAATGTTGCTAGATGCATTATGCACAAACCAAAAGGCATCACTAACCATTCTCCCTGTTTCAATTTTAAAAGCCATTTTTCCACAATAACCTTCTATTTTTGCAGGATCAATTCTCAATCTAACCATTTCCTATTCAATATAACCCAAGTAAATTAAAGATGTTTTTACAAATTCACATTTTGACATCTTCAAATACAATTTCTCTTTCCTTAGTGCATCTAAGACTTTCATGGATGTGTTTAACATGTTTATCCCATGATCTTAACTGAAAATAAGAATATCATCTAAGTAGACAATAACAAAATTATCAATGAATGGTCTAAAGTATTGACTCATTCATAACTCTCATGAATGTTGTTGGTGCATTGCACAAACCACAAAAGGCATCACTAACCATTCAAACAATCCCTGTTTCATTTTAAAAGCAAGTTTTCCAAACATCACCTTCTGCAATTCTTACTTGGTGATAACCACTTCTTAAGTCTAACTTAGTGAAATAAATTGCATTCTTTAATTGATCCAGTAAATCATCTATTCTAGGAAGAGGGTAACGATTCTTTATAGTAATCTTGTTTAAAGCATGAAAATCAACACACATTCTCAAGTGCCATCGTTCTTAGGAACCAAAATAATTGGTGAACCACATGGGGATGTACTTGGATGAATTATACCTTGAGCCAAAAGTTCCATTACCTGTCTCTTGATTTTCTCATTCTCTACTACTGACAACCTGTACATTCCGATATTGGGAAGAGGTGCATCCTGAAGCAACTGTATCTCATGTTGAACCCCTCTTTTGGGAGGTAGACCTTGTGGATCCTGAAAAACATCATCAAAATTAGAAACAATTTTTACCAATTCATCCTTATGTTTTGGATCACAAGTCTCAAAAGCCATCTCATGTTCTTTTTCTTTGGCTTTGACCACCATGAGCACAAAACTTTTTCTTGAGTTTACAAGCCTTTTCATTTGACCTGCAGTTACCAAGGATAGATTATTCTTTTCATGGTGAGCTCTAACAATAAACTCAATTCCATCCTTTACAAGAAAATATTTATTTTCTTCCCTATAGAAGATTGCTTTACGATCATACAAATAAGGACTTCCCAAAACCACCCCACAAATATCCAAAGGAACTACATCCAATTCAACCTCATCTATAAACTTGTCTGTAATGGAAAATCTGAAAGTACAAGTTTTAGTTACCTGCAGTTTTACATCATCACAAACCTAGCCCAAAGGATAAGGCTTAGGATGTGGTTTAGTTTTGAGTCCTAATTTCTTAACAACCTCCTCAGAAATTAGATTAGCTTGAGATCCACTATAAAAAAGAGTATCAATTTTTGTATGCTTTGAAATTACTCTAATGTGGAAAAATCTCATTCCTTTTCTTATCATCATGTATAGTTTGTTTACTAGAAGAAGATGCAACATTTGTAGTACTATTGTTGGAAATTGAAAGAGTTGATTTACCTTGAAAACTCATAGTTGTGATCTTGGTTTCATCACCTGAATCAGAACCAAGATCATGAACTATAGTGTTTGTTTTCTTTTCTTTTCCTTTCTTAACCATCCATTTAGGTTTCATTTCAGGATGTAATTTCCAACATTTAGACTCATCATGGTTCTTTTTACAATGATTACAAAATGGTTTTTCATCTTCTTTCTTAACAGTAGAGTTTGTCTTATGCTTACCCTTTCCTTTTCCTTGTTCTTTCAAACCTTTTCCTTCAGATTGCTTGTTCTTTTGTTTAAAAGAAGAGAAAGAGGAATCCTTTTTCATTTTCCCTCATGCTTCCAAATGGGTTTCTTGAACACATACTGCATCAAGATTAGTAGGACCTAAAACAAGTATCATATGCCTTAGATAACTATGCAATCCACCAATATATTTAAGCAATGTTTCTTCTGTGTTTAGGGAAATTCCTAGAATTAGAGCCCTTTTCCTAAATTCTTGTGTGTATTCTTGAACACTTTGTCCCTTAGTTTGTCTTAATGTTTTCCAATCCATCATAGCTTGTTGCTTATAACCAAGAGGATAAAATTGTTGCCTAAGATTTGAAACAAATTCAGACCAAGAAGTGATTTCTATACCTTTGGTTTCTTCCACTTCCTGAAGCTTACTCTCCCACCAAATGAGTGTTGTGCCACCCATTCGAAGAGTTTCCAAATGAATCTTTGCTTCATCATCAACAATTCTCTGAACCCTGCAATATAATTCTATCTGCTTGACCCAGTTATCTAACTTCTCTGCATTTAGCTCTCCAGTATACATAGGCAATTCAAACTTGATATCTAACTTTAATGAAGGAAAATCAGATTTTAAAGGGTCTCTTTTAGGAATATCAGAACTAGAGCTTTCTTCTTTCTTACCTTCTCTAGTTCCCTTTTCCCTTTGTCTATCTTGGTACATTTCTTCCACCATTTCCTTCATTTGTAGGAATGATTGACTAAAGTTTTCTTCCTCTCAATCCGCCATTGTAGGACTTCGAGATCGTCTGGTACCAATTTTGGGATCTCCTTCAACTAACTCTCCTTCACCCTTCTTAGATCGAGACCTTGTTAACATCCAACACACAACTTGCAATAAAAAATAGTTAATCTAAACTAAAAATCAGTCAAAACCATCTCTGATACCAGTGATCTAAAAATCAATTTTAACTAGCAATTGTGCACACACATTAGATTTTGCTTTGTATTGATTTTTCATATGTAAAAATTGAGCATTATATCCTTTTTTATTTTTAATAAAAGAATTAAAACTGAAAGTACTGTGTAAAAATAGAAATAAAGAGATGAATCACCAGCAATTTGACACAAGAATTGATAACAGAGTTCGAGCACTTGTGGCCTACGTCTCCGGGTCTTGTTGAATGGGACCAGATCTATTAAAATCTTGAAAATAAATATTTACAAATATTTCTACAATAATCTAATATTCTCATCACAATCCTCTACCAAAAATAACAGTATTCACTTTTTACTTCATCTCAAAATTCCCTCTGTAGCTCAAGTTATGAGCATTTCAATATTTTACACAGACCTGAATATCACTTCAAATACAATAAAGCTCCTTTTATAATGTTTCCAAGCGCCTGGCTCAATGGTTAGGTGCCTAAAATTTTTCATGGGAGGTTAGCGGTTCAAATCCCCTCCACTTCCCTCTCCTTCTCCTTAGGCATATTTGTAGAGATTTATCCCACATTGTGGGTGCGCGAAAGGAGGAAAGCATTTAAGATAAGGAGTGGTGCATGTGTTTATTGGCTTAAGAGCCACCTTATATTAAGCGTGGTGGTTTGTATTGCCAATGTTTGGTGCATGGAGGATATTTGGCCTTGTTTTGTGGATTTTGGCGCCTCAATTAGTAATATTTAATTACTTATTGACTTGGTGATAGCGTATAACTTGGGATTTAATGCGTGGGATAAGTATTTATTAATTAATTACATAGTTTAAATGGCATATCAATTAGTCCCACATGCATAGAAAAAATGCATTTAGAGGTATATATATACACAAGTTGGTATAGTGATAATATGAGAAGGAGGCCAAGACACCCCTCCATAATTGAGTGTGTTGAACTTGGCTAAGAGCCCCTAGCCAGTAAATAGCGGGGTCCATTTGTCCGTGAACGAGTTTCCAAGACCAGAATTCCCAAAAACCACTTTTAGTTCATCACACTAATTATCCACGTGTTGCAATATAATTGAAACACTTTAGTGAGTGTGCACACTTTCAACCTACACAAAACTTCAAATTTTGCCAGTTGCCTAAAAATTTCAGCGGGCTATAACTTTTGCAAACGAGCTTCGTTTCCTACAAACAAGATATTGACAGAATCATATAATTTTTCTCCACGCTTTAAAAATGACTACAACTTATTCTCAGAATACATTAGATCTTTGTTTCTCTATGAGGATCCTCTGGATCAGTGGTAAAGGCTACAGCTGCAGTTGAGATAGAAAGGTAAGATGCGGCAGAGGTAGTGGCAGTTTTGGTGGATGGGCTTGTATGTGAAGGTGAAGTAGTGATAGTGGCAGATGCCTTGACTAGTACAAGCACATCATTGGGCTGATATAGCATGTTAAAAGTCTTGAAATATGATCAGTCGGTAGGGATGGTGTAATTATGTCCCTCATGTTCAAATTTGAGGCAACGATGTAAATTCGAAGGGAAACAACTCATGGAAAGGATCCAAGGTCGACCAAGTAGCAAGTTATACTAGAACTCCCCTTCTAGGACATAGAAAAGTTTTGGCACAGTGCGGGGAACCATGCAGACATGGAGAAAAATGGTACTTAGGGTAGAGGTCATGGAATCATTGAAGGAGTGCATCATAACCGGTTTACCATGCATGCAATTGGTAGGTATCCACATTTGGTCATATGCATGGGAGGATATGATGTTAATGTTAGCACCACCATCGATCATAACGTGTTGTATGTGTATATTATCAATAAAGACATAGATGAAAAGAGCGGGGTCGTGGTCATCAGATTGGAAGGAAGTGATATCTTCATCTAAAAAGCTGAGGGTGACCACTTGGCGAGTAGGTGGAGGTATAGAGGAAGGTGATGATCTAGTAATAGAGGCTACATTGTGAGGGGTAATGATGGAGGCTACGGGTGTGGGGTCATTTGGTAAGACTTAAATAGATTGAAGAACCTCCATGAGGGCTTGACGATGTGACTCCGAGGTTTGGACGAGGTCATATAAAGACATTTTGAGGGGGGATTGGTGTAGTTGTTTTAGCATTATGTGATGTGTTACCCCATCGAAAATAGGATATGCAGGACCTCGAATGGTGACTTTGGGTATGGGTGCCGCTGATATGTTGGGTACCGGGTTGATTGATGGGCCAGTTGATTTTTCCTTTCCATTTTCTTTCTGAGCATGAGTGACAATGTTGATCATGTTAATCTGAGGGGATGTGGATGAAGAGGGTGTGTCATGGAAGGTATAGAGGCATGAGGGACAGAACCCTAGTGGGGGATACAATCCTTGTTAAATGAGTAGGGCACATTGGTATTTTTATGGTGGTTTGGCCAGCTCTCTTATATGAACCATGTTGATCTCAAATCTCAGGGGTGTAGATTTTGGTTGCTAAGTAGGTAATGGGAGAAGATCTGTGGAAATTGGTGAAGGAGAAATGGGGTCCTCATCAAGAATATCATCGTCGTCAAAATTTTATCCAGGAGGACACAATTGGACAAGAGTGGTTTTTAAAGCCTCAGAGTTCTCTACATCATGTCCTGACACATGATGGTAGGTAAACATTTTGGTTTTGTCAAGCCCTTTTGGTTTGGGTTTGAGTGGGTCATAAGGTCTAAGAGGTGGTAATGTGATGAAAAAAGTTTCGAGGAGATTGGTTAATATTTTGGCATAGGATCATGATAGTGGATCACAATGGGATGTGAATGTAGGTTTGGGTGTAGGTACAACTGATTGTGGAGGAAGAGGATTTATAGGAGGGGGGTGGGTTGATTCACTAGTTTGGTGTGTGAAGTGGTCTTAGGTATTGGTTACATCTTTCTAGGTACGGGCATGGTAGAAGAACTAGCAATGAAAGGTTCGGTTGGTTTAACTACCTTATTGGATGGTAGAGGATATTTAGATTTAGGTTACATATTTTTGGGAAATGATGACATGGGTGTACGAGATGCTGAGAGAAAAGCTGATGGTGGAAGAGGACATGTTACCCATGGGGGTAACCGAGGTGCTATGGAGGTAGGTGGTGTATTTTAGGAAGGAGGTGTGAGTGAAATAGAAGAAAGTGTCATGGGTAGTGTAGAAGTTATGGATGGTAGTTGAGGTATAGGTGGTAAGAAGGTTACAGGTGAGTGTGGAAGTTGTGTGGGTCACTTGGGTATATTAGAGGCTTGTGATGAGGAAATGGGTTGCTGGGTTCTTGATTTACCAGTAGACAGGGGCTGCTTGGCTAGGGTCGAGGGGTAAGGTCCTAGGATTGACGGAAGGGGTGAAGGTGATAATGGCGTGGTAGGAAAGGTTAGTGTATGAGGTATAGGAGATTGAATCTTCTTTTTAGGGGCCGGGGTAAGTTTATTTTTAGTTTTTGAAGATGTGGCTAAATCTAATTTGATGGGTGGGTGAGTAAGGCTAGCTAAAGGTTCAATGGTGAAGGGTCATCAAAAGACACTGGTAATTATATAGAATCCTCCATAGGGAGAGGAGAGGATGGGCCAGATGAGGTGGACTCTCCTTATGTTGGTTTAGGAGATGGACCTACATCTTCTATGAGTAGGAGAGGTGCCACTAACAATTGCTGGGAAATTTGAGGAGTTAAAGGTGGTGTGCTAATTATAGGCTCTTCCATATGTGAAGAAGAAAATGACGGGGGTTCCTTTATGGGTGGAGGAGTAGATGAAATAGGTTCTTGTGTAGGTAGGGGAGCTCAGGATAATATTTCATCTATGGAAGGAACATGAGGCAATTGGGAAGCAACTGGTATGTCATTAAAAATAGCATAGACCTCACAGATGTTGCTATCATTATTTGAGGTATCACCAACTTGGTTGGAAGATGGGGCATGATTATGGAATGGCTTCTTGAAGATGTGTAGGTTTTGGTTAATGAGTGCATTCGGGCTAACCAAGACTAGATCACCATTGTCTAACATTTCTTGGATGATATTGTTGAAGGCAATGTAGTTATTGTTGCTATGACCTTTGACATGATGATAGTTGCAAAATTCATGTTCCTTATACCATGTGGGCATGGGTCGCTCAGGGTCAAAACTAGTATGTGGTTTTATAGGTGGAAGGGTAATGGCACCATCCTTTACAAGATTTTCCAAAAAATAAGAGTAAGATTCCCCTATCGAAGTGTACTTTTGTTGTTCTCGTATGAACTGGAAAGCTTGGACGGGAGAGAGATTAGAAGGAGGTTTGGATGGGTTTGATTGGTGATGGGGACCAACCTTGAGAACTACAGTGTTGGTAGATCCTTTGGGTTTTGAAAAGTTTTTTTCAGGTTTCGAAGATGAATAAGCATCATTTGATTTGAATGCAATGTTCTTGTCATGAAGTTGAAGTTTATTCTCTTTGATAGCACATATTTCTAATTTCCATGCCATGGTGAATCCATTGTCAAAAGTGTGAAAGGTCTTCACCTATAGGTCTGGTGAGATGTGTCTTGTAAAATCCCGAGTAAACAACTCTATGAGTTTAGTTTTAGGTAATTGAAATGTGAACTAGTTAATTAGGATATGCCAGCGAATGAAAAATTCAGCGATAGACTCATTGTCGTACTGTTGTGTGCAATAAATATTAGTCATGGTAATCTTCTTAACAATGTTGATGGAGAAGTTATCTAGGAAGGCTTGGGCTACTTGATTAAATGAGTAGATGGAGTGTCTTAGTAGCCCACTGTACCATTCGAATGCAAGTCCTGTCAATGACATCGGGAAGGTTCATAGGAGTAAAGCATCTTCATGGGAGATCAGGTAACACCCATATTTGAAAGATCGTATATGCTGCTGTAGGTCTTCTTTACTATTGAAACAGTTGAATTTTGGAATTTCCCAATGTATAGGGTATGGGAGAATAGGGATGGATGGATGAATAGAATCATTAAGATTTCATCGTAGGTGAGAGAATTACATGATCTTGAAACCAATGCTTCTAGTGTCTGCATCCTTTCCATCATTGATTTGATGAGGTCATTGGTAGGTTTCGGTGGAAGGGTTCCTCCTGTGGTTTAAGAGGGATATTATGTAACATGTGATGTGGGTGGAATTCCATTATATGGTGATGTTGAATAGGTATGTTGAGAATAGGGCACCGATATAGAGGGTATGTATCTAGAATGGGTGATAGATGAGAGTGGTGGTTGTTGGTAATATGTGTATGTAGGTGGGACAGTCGTAGTGACTCTATTAGCGATTAGGGGTAGTGTTTGTGGGATGGAGAGGACAAAATTATAGAATGGATTAGGGGTCACCGACACCATGAGTGGTTGTGTTATAATGGGTATTTGTGAGACAATGGGTGTGGATGGTGTTATGGCTTGGGTGGTTGATGAATTAGATCCAAGTACTAAACCCATCAGGAAAAAACAAAGGCCAGTCAATCCACACATGGAGCCTCTCATGAGGAAAGAATTGAATAAGTTGATAGAGTCAAGAATCATATTCCCTATTAAGCATTCTAGTTGGGTGGCCAACTTGGTTCCAGTTAGAAAGAAGAGTGGGGAAATCAGATTGTGTGTTGACTTTAGAGATTTGAATAGAGCATCTCTCGAGGATCATTATCCACTTCCTTCTATGGAGCAGATTTTACAAGTTGTTGCCAGCTTTGAGAGGTTTTCATTACTTGATGGCTATTCATGGTACAATCAGATTGTGGTGAAAGAAGAGGATCAGTTCAAGAAAACCTTTACAACCAAATGGGGAACTTATGCATACAGGAAAATTCCATTTGGGTTGTCCAACGCTAGAGATACTTTCCAAAGAGAAATGAACATGGCATTCAAGAATTTGATTAACAACGTGGTGCTGATATATCTTGATGATATCACTGTTTTTTCAAAAAATGCAGCACACCATCTCTTTCATTTGAGACAAGTGTTCCAAATGTGCAAAAGATTTGGAGTATCCTTGAATCCTAAAAAGTGTATTTTTCTAGCCCATGAAGGAAAAATCCTTGGCCACATTTTCTCCTAAGAAGGATTAGCAATTGATCCAGAAAGAGTTGAAGCCATAAGAGCACTACCATTACTGAGCCATAAGAAGGCCCTTCAAAGTTTCTTGGGGAGAATAAATTTTGTTCAGAGGTTTGTCCCAAATTTTGCAGCCCTAGTCAAGCCTATCACCAAGATGTTAAAGAAAATCATGGCTTTCAAATGGATAGTAGAAGGAAAGGGAAGTTTTGAAGCAATCAAAGAAGCCAACTCTCAAGCCCCAACTCTCATTAACCCGTATTTCTCCAAGGATTTCATCCTCTATGCATTTGGGGCTAATGATACTATTTCTACAATTTTGGTATAGCAGAACAAAGACAATGATGAGCAGCCAATTAATTTCTTCATCCAAAGCCTAGAGGAATATGAGGTGATATATTCTTTCATTGAGAAGCATGTTCTTGCAGTTTTTAGGAGCTTGAAGAAATTCAAGCATCTAGTTTCAAACAACAAGGTTCAATTGTTGGTTTCTCATGAAGGAGTTAAAGACTTCTTCCTCAACAAAGACCTAAATGAAAAGAGAGCAGGTTGGATTACTCATGTCATGGAGTATTACATTAAGATCAAAGTCACCAAGTTGGTCAGAGGAAAAGGATTGTGTGAGCAGCTGGTCTTGAATAAATCCAAGGAAGCATGTAATGAGAAGGAGGTTGTTTTGCTGTTGCAAGACAGCCATGAACAAGGAAGCACTCAAGAGGAAAATAATGGTGTCATCACTCCTTGTTATACCCAAGACACAATGCACTTCCTAAGCACAAGTATATGTCCTCTAGAGATGAATAAGACCAAAAGAAGACACTTCAGATTGCAGGCTGTCCCATATGCCCTTGTTGGTGGTGTTTTGTTAAAAAAGGATGTGAATGGAGTGTTGCTGAGATGCATTGGTACAAATCATATTCACAGGGTGTTGGAAGAATTTCATGGTGGATCAGCTGGTGGTAATTTTGCACCAAGAGTGACAACTCTAAAGATCATGAGGGTTGGCTATTATTGGCCCAAGATTTTTAGTGATTGTTATGCATGGATCAAGAGGTGCAATAATTGTGCATTCTTCACGGGTAAGGAGAGACTAGCTGCCCTTCCATTGCATCCAATTTCAGTTGACCAACCATTCATGTAATGGGGTTTGGACTTCATTAGAGTCATTAATCCAAATTCAATCCAAGGACACAAATGGATTCTAACAGCAACATATTACTTCACCAAATGGACTGAAGCAGTAACACTCAAGGAAGCAAATGAATCTAGCATCTTGGACTTCTATGAGGGAATAACAACCAGATTTGGCATACCTGCTACAATAATATCAGATAATGCATTGGCATTCATTGGGTCCAAGGTAACTGAATGGGCTGTCAAGAATGGGATCTACCTAAGCACTTCATCAAATTATTACCCTCAGGGTAATGGCCAAGCTGAATCTATAAACAAGAATTTTTTAAGGATCATTAGGAGGAATCTTAATGAAAATCAGAGTTGAAATCAGCCTTATGGGATGATAGAATAACTCCCAAGAGATCTACAGGTAATTCTCCATTCAAGCTTGTTTATGGAAGAGAGGCAATTTTTCCCATGTCACTTGAGTTGCAAACATTGGAACTCATGAAACAATCAGAGTTGTTGGAGTTTGGACCCATGGAGGCTAGATATATAGAATTGATGGAGCTCCAAGAAATCAGGAATCATGCATCTCAAGCAATGGAGAAGGATCAAGCTTTGGTCAAGAAGACCTTCGAAAGGAAGGCCAAGGATAGATCTTTCCAAGTTGGAGATCTAGTGTTAAAATGGGATGCAGACAGAGAAAAACTAGGAAGGCATTCAAAACTTGATGCCATTTGGAGTGACCCATACATGGTCACAAAGTGTAATCCAATTGTATTCATTGGATGGTGAAGAATTGTAGATTCCAGTCAATAGAATCCATCTGAAGCATTGCTACTGAAAGAAATTCTGCACCTTGTACATATTAGCTTAGGTTTTCATTCCTCCAAGTGCTTATGCACATTGTTTTGTTGAATATTAGCTTTGCTTTCCCTAAGTGCTTTGGCACAAGCTTGTTGTTCCAGGAAATGTGTTTTGTAGGCCTTGCTCCAATCAGATGGCATTCTACCTTCCATCTTCCTCCTTGCAGTGTTCTAATCAGTTGGGGTACCAAGAAGAGAATTTAATGACTCCATGCCTAATGGATTGTTTTCAGCAACTGGTAATTTCATCCAGCAGGTAGATGACCCCTCTGAGTCACCAAAATTATTATCCAAAATGAGCCCCTTGCACATTTTGTGGCTAACTCCTTTCATTCTTCCCTCCCTTGTGCCTCAGTTATAATTTTTTTCTTTTCAGGCACTCAAGACCTTCTGGAAATGGAACCATTGGATAGAGCTTTTTCCCAGCTTTCCAGAAAGGTAAATTTTTCCTCCTAACTCCATGTATTTTTGAAGTTATGGCTCAGTGGAGATTTTGTGGGAAATTTTCCCCTAAAAGGTCCACAGCCAATAAGATGAGAACATGTGTCCTCAGGAGGGTGGAAGGCGGAGGTAAAATTGGAATTTTTACCAAGTGTTCGGAAAGTTTTCAAAAGGAAGTTTTCCCCCTGAAGGCCCACCAGTGAATTGGATGTTGCCACGTGTCCAGGTGGGGAGAAATTAGAAAAAATTCCTAAGGGTTGACACAAACAAAATTTTCAACGCCAAGCCCGCATCCAATCACATTGTGCCACGTGTCTCTCGAGGAAAGGAGTGGCAGATGGTGGAGTAAAAATAGAAACTTTGACTGAGTGTTGGCGCCATGGAAAAATCTCCAGGAAAGGCCCGCACCCAGTCACATCATGCCACGTGTCCTTAGGCCAAGGAGTGGTGGAGGGTGGAGGAAAGATTGGAAATTTGGAAAAAGTGATCGGAGAGGGTGCAAAGTTAAATTTTTACCCCAAGACCCACAACCAATGTGGTCAAGCCACGTGGCCCCAGGAGCAGCGGGGAAGAGGTGGAAAATTTCCCAAAGGTTTGAGCAAAATGAGAAAGGTTGGCCCCAAAAGCCCGCATATAATGGGAGCTTGCCACATGTCCCTAGACTAGTGGAATGTAGGGGAAATTTGGGAAATTTTCCCAAACCAAAATTGAAGTAAATAAAAAAAGGAAAATTCCGCCCCCCAAATGCGAGCCAATGGGATCTTACCACGTGTCCACGTGGCGGTAAAATGCAAGGAAGGCCCACAAGGATAAAATGGTAGGGAAAGCCCGCGTCTAATAGGGTTTTACCACATGCCCAAGTCAGAAAAGAGTTTCAAAAGTGATGGAACAGATAGAGGAAAAATCCCACATCTAATCACATCGTGCCACGAGTCCTCAGGCCATCGGCCCGGCGGAGAATTTTTAGAAAACTGTCCAATGGTCAAAACAGTGGAAAATGAAGCGTAGAAAGCCCGCATCCAATCAAAAAATTCCACGTGGCACCAAGAAAGGTGGATCATGGGGATTTTTTTGGAAATTTTCCCAAATGCAAAAAGTGGGAAATTTTCAAATTTTTGGCCCACCAACCCGTTTTGGCCCTGTTTTGCCCTAAATTTTCAAACGACCATAACTTTTGATCTAGAGCTTGGTTTTTCACATTCTTTATATCAACAAAAATATGGTGAAATTATCTACAAGATTATGGGCTCAATTTTTTATTTTGATGGAGTTTAGAGAGAGAAAATTTAAAAACTCCTTTGGCACGTGGTAATGAACAAAAATGACATTTCAACCACCATTTTTAATACAGCATGGCTCGCATTTTCTCCCAGCATGGCAAAAAATGTCAGGGAATAGACTTGTAAGGATTTCCATGTTGTTTTATTACATTTTGGTTGGTGGTTGAAACTTCTCTCACATTTTCCTACGTTTCTCTCTCCCGAGCTCATTTTTTGCATTGTAAAACCCAAATTTGGCTCATTTTTGAGGGGTTGGACATTTTTTTATTTTACAGGCTTCCTCCTTCACCTTAAAAGTGATTTTGTGGAATATCAGACCTCTTCCAATACTGTAACATGTTTTCTACCTCTCTGATGTTGTAATGCATGCATTTTTTATATTGGAAATGAAAATGCAAGCTCTGTGAATGAGTTTCAATCCTCTGTTTGTGTTGTTTGCTTCATTTTTTACCTTTCATTACATTTTATCAATTTTTGCATGATGTTTTGTTACATTTCTATGATCTGTGTCAATTTTTATAAGTAAAAAATGCTCACCACTCCTTTGGTGCATCACCTTGTTAGCATTAGTTTCAGTTTTTTTGCATTTTGTATCTTTGTCGATTTGGAATTCAGAGTAGGATTTTGAGCTCCAAACCCCGGAAACTTGCAAGTAATACACCTGATTAGAGGAGTTGAGGAACCAACCTCTAACCTGGATACTCTTTTCAATTTTTACAAGTCCCACACTTAAGGAAAAGATTCAATGTTGTGCAATCACACTGGATGTCCAAAATGTCAAACTAGAAATCTGATCAACATCCATGGGTGTTGCTGAATTGCAACAACAAGAACATGCCACACCACCACCCAAATGTCGTTGCACCCAACTGACCTCACAGGATTTTTCTCCTCCAGTATTTTTTTTCCCATCGTGTCATTATACCACTCACCCTTCACCTTCTCCATTTGCCAACTTCCCTCAAATCAACATGATACACGTCACTACATGTGCGCAGAAGGGAAAATAAAAAGTAACTAACCCACCAACCAATCCTATACCCAACATACCATCTACAGCCATACCTAAAATAACTATCCATGGTCCCATGTACCCCATTGCTAATGGTGTCACACATCACACCATTCTTAAACAACTACACCAATCTCCCCTCAAAATGTCCTTATATGACCTCATCCAAACCTCAGAATCCCATCGTCAAGCCCTCATGGAGGTTATTTAATCTATTGAGGTTTTACCCAATGACCCTACACCCATAGCCTCCATTATCACACCCCATAATGTAGCCTCACTCACCAAATTACCACCTTCATCCTCACCTCACCTTGTTCGCTAAGTGGCCTCCCTTAGCTTCTCAGAGGAGGAGATTGTGCCACACCAAAATGATGACTCAGACTCAACCCTCTTCATCTCTATCCATATTGATGACATACGGGTATGTCGTGGGATGATTGATGGAGGTGCTAGCATTAACATCATTTCATCCCATGCATTTTCTCAAATGCACATACCTAACAATTACATGCATAAACATCCAGTCATGTTACGTTCATTCAATGACGCTATCACCTCTGTACTAGTCATTGTCATCCTTCATGTTTGCGTGGGCCCCCATACTATTCTAGAATTGTTCTATGTTTTGGAGGGGGAATTGAAATATAACTTGTTGCTTGGTAGACCCTGAATCCGTGTCATGGGTTGTGTTCCTTCCACTTTGCATTATTGTGTAAAGTTTTAACACAAAGGAAACACTTATACCATTCCAGCTAACCCATTACCTTTCAAAACATGCAACATGCTTTACCGACCCAATGATGTGCTCATACCTGTCAAGCCTTCTACCTCAGCAACCAATACTGCTTCACCTACACCTTTGCCTACTAGTACAGTTGCCACCTCAGCCACACATACCTCCTATATTCCTACCGCTGCTATAACCTCCATGGCTGACCCATTAATTTCCCAATCCATCAACTCCACCTCCGCAACTACCTCTGACACATCATCCACACAAGCTACCTACATACCAACCAATGATCCCTTGGAAGGTGTTTTTCAATGCCTCACTCTGGGGGAGTACCGCCTATATAGTGTCAACACATTCCTTACTCCGCATAAGTATGAAAGCCTTCACCAACACCCTCACTATGATCACCATATAGGAAAACACCTCCTTTATGGTCCTCCTCATCTTCGTACTAGTCTCACCTATGGGGGACTTGATACTGCCACTTACACACCTGAACCACCATCACAACCCCACCCATTTTACGCTAACTTCCAATCACTTACCAATCACCGTTCCACCCACACCTTCCTACACCACTGTGCGTGGAAGGGTTTTGGCTTTAGATTTTACAAGTAATGCCACAATAATGTTATTCCATGTACCACCCGTAAAAATAATTACTGTAGTGGTATCAGCTTCCCCAAACCTCCTACAAAACAGGACCACATTGAACTCATTGAATACCCTAGCCCTCCTCCACCTTCATCTTCATCACTACCTTCACCCACTCCTCCTTCATCACCACCCTCACTGAGAAAGTTGATAGATCCTGAATCTATCCCCCCTAAAAAAAAATTTCATAAACACCATTTCCTTGGAGCCTTTGACTTATCAATGCAAAGGTGAGACCCCTTCCACTCTTCCATTCCTATATCTTGAAATGATCAATGATGACACACCTACAATTAATGTCGTTCAATGTCAGGATGATGAATCCATACTCACCTACCTTGGTGCAGAAGACTCATATATTCATTGATCGTTACCATCTGAGACGTAAACCATGTTGAATGAATCGACTATCGAGATCAACATTCATACTCAGGATGACCCACACATCCTAAAGATTGGACAATCTTTAGATGTTGCTGAACAAGAAGCCATCACTTCTTTTCTCTGAGATCATAATCACACTTTCACTTGGTCTTACATAGACATGCCCAGTATTGACCACACCACAGTGGTCCACAATATCATAGCCATTACCGATGCCAAACCTATCAAACAAAAGCTGAGGAAAATGCAACCTCGCATTGCTCTTCTAGTCAAAGAAGAACTTCAGAACCTTCTTTATTTTTCCTTCATATTACCCATATATTATCCTCATTGGATTTATAACATTGTCCCTATTACTAAAGTAACAGGGGGACTCCACATTTGCATGGACTTCCATGACCTCAACCTTTCCTGCCCGAGATACAACTTTCCCTTGCCCGGTATTGATCAACTAGTTGACCTCACCGCTGGTCACGAGATACTCTCACTCATGGATGGCTTATTGGGTTATAACCAAATTTGGCTTGCCCCAAAAGATCAACACAAGACTACATTCATTACCCCTTGGGAAAGCTTTTGCTATCGAGTCATGCCTTTTGGCCTTAAAAATGCTGGTGCTACATATCAGTGTGCTATGACTTACATCTTCCATGATATCATGCATCACATATTGGAAGATTATGTGGATGATCTCTTAGCCAAATCTAAATGTCACGCTAGCACCTCACCATCCTCAAAATCATCTTTGGTTACCTCATAAATATTGCATCTGCCTTCAGCCTAAAAAGTGTGTCTTCGTGGTTCTCTCAAGAAAGCTCCTGGGATTTATTTTTTCCCTCCATGGTATAGAATTTGACCCTGCTAAGGTTAAGGCCATTCTGGAAATGCCTCTACCCACTAACCTTAAACAACTCCATAGTCTGCAAGGTAAACTGGATTCCATTTGCCATTTCATTTCATAATTATCTGATCGGTGTCAACCATTTCATCATCTGCTTAGGAAGGATGTCTCCTTTAAATGGGATGATGAATGTCACAAATCTTTTGAGGCCCTAAAACAATACCTTCTCCAACCACCTGTAATCATTCCACCTAAAGATGATCAACCTTTTTACCTATACATATCAGCTACCAATCATTCCTTGGGAGCCATGCTCACTCATTGCGATGAACAACACAGGGAGCAGGTGGTTTATTACATAAGCCATACTCTTTTGGACTATGAAACCTGATACAACCATCCAGAAAAGATTTTCCTAGCCTTATTTTTCGTTGCCACCAAACTCCGCCATTACCTACTCAACCAAAAAACCTATGTCGTGACCAACACCGATCCCTTACACTTCATGTATGCCAAACCTTATCAAAATCAATGTGCCACATGATGGCTTATGCTTTTTGCTGATCTTGACCTCGAATTAATTCACCAAAAGTCCATCAAGGGTGAGGCTATCACTGACCAACTGGCTAACACACCTATTTTCGAGGATCAACCCTCTAATTTTGACTTTCTCGACGAGTCAATTGCTACTCTTTCCCTAGACAAACCCCCTTACCAAATGACATTATTCTTCGAAGGTTCCAAGTGTCAGCATGGGGGCAGGTCTGGTATTATCCTCATTCCTCTGGATGGAGAACCCATGCCTTTGTCTTTCAAACTAGACTTTGAATGCACCAACAATATTGCCAAATACGAAGTGCTCATACTAGGTCTCCAAGACGCATATGCCCTAGATGTCAAATCAATCCGCATCTTTGGTGATTCACAATTGGTCGTAAACTAAGTAAATGGTATGTACCAATGTCGTAATGAGATAATTCAAAATTATAAACATCATGTAGACATACTTTTGACCACCTTTGATCGTTACACCCTTCAAACCATCCCACGTTCAACCAACAAATTTGTAGATACCATGGCCTTCTTAGCTTCCCAAATACCCACTTCCCCCACCGATTCCAAAATATTTGTCACTGTACAACACCTCCATTCACCTTCTTATTTACCTCATGATGTTTACTCAATCGGAACTGACAACCCTGACCCAAGTGACCTTTGGTATAAACAATACTCCAACTACCTTTCTCTCTCCATCTTACCTCCTGATCTCACCCGTAACGGACAACGCACCTTCCTTAAAAAGGTCTCCCATTTCATCATTCTAGGGGGAATCCTCTATAAATGTGGCTTTGATGGTATTCTCTTACGATGCCTCATAATTTCTGAAATCCCTTATACCATTAAGGAATTTCATGATGGCATATGTGGAGGTCACTTTAGTGGCCTTACTGTTGCTAAGCATATTCTTCGTCTGGGATATTACTAGCTGACCCTTAACCATGATTGTTGTGACTATGTCAAATGTTGTGTGAAATGCCAACAACATTCTAACCTTCATCATACACCCATTCATGCCTTATAGGTCACTCGTGACCTATGGCCCTTCTCTCAATGGGGTTTGGATCTTTTCAAAGAAATCAATCCTTATTCTTTCCAACACCATCAATGGATCATAACTGCTACCGCATACTTCATAAAATGGATGGAACCCATACCACTCATCTCTAAAAAAGTCAAGAAGATATGTGAGTTCATTAACCATCACATCATTTTTCACTTTGTTGTTCCTCATCGCCTCATCACTGACAATGGAAAACAATTAAAAAACAAAACACTGCAAAAACTTTGTGATGCCTTTGGCATTCAGCTTAGTTTCTCATCACCTTATTACCCACAAACCAATGGCCAAGCCAAATCCACTAACAAAACCCTCAACAAAATTTTCATAAAAGTGGTTGACAATACTGGGAAGGATTGTCATACGCACATTTCTTTTTCCCTATGGGCATACCGCACTAGTATTCACACTTCCACTACATCCACACCCTTTTCATTGGTCTATGGTACAGAGATTGTTCTGCCTCTCAAATTCTAGATCCCTCACTCATCATTTCTCTCCATGACATGATTACTGATGATGAATTTCATCAGGACCAATTAGCACAACTAGAGTTATTAGATGAACGTCTTCTTAACACTCTGGATCACCTTCAAGTTTACCAACAACGTATCAAATGTGCTTATGAAAAACATGTTCATGAATTAACCTTCCAAGTCGGTGACTTTGTCTTGAAATAAAATCAACATGTAACCAAAGCAAAAAAAAGTAAACGGGGAAAATTCGCTCCTAATTGGCTGGGACCATACATTGTAACTCATACCTCTGGATCAGGTGCCTATCATTTATCCTCACTTGAGGGTAAACCTGAACCTGACCCCCTTAATGCATTGCATCTTCGACCATTCTATTGTTGACTTATTGTCCTACCTCACCCTTTGTCTCTTTACAGGATTTTCCCTTGAGCGCTATCCACTCCATACACCTCCCTAACAATTAAACAAGAATCATGTGAGTACCCATCACTTGTTATCTTCTCTTGAATATGTGTACCATGACACTGCACATAGCATGATTCTCATGGATAATTTTTTTCTACCTTTAGATGAGATCCCATAGTCATTTCACCTTGCCTTTTGAATAAGAGTCCTATCCTCCACCTTGGTCTTGTCCATGATTTCAAAGACCTCACATGGGACCAAACTCCTTGACTCAAACTTCTAATAAAAGATGACTCCCTCAAAAGGACATCTTCCTCTAGAAAAAATTGTTGCTATAAATAGACTGCTCCCTCGAAGGAAAGCTATGTGAAGCTCAAAAAAAAGAGAGAGAGAAACCGAAGCTTCCTACATCGATCAACTTCATGAATACCTCAAGGAGTACCACATTCATTATCCCATATAGACTTCCTGCATCGATCAGTCTATCAAAATAAAAAAATATTTTAGTCATGGACTTACCCATTGCGACCTCGGACCTCTTTCCCAAAAGACCTGTCACTTAAAACATATACATTTAACTACCTTTCACCCACCTTACCTTTTCCACTCTCATTTCCTCAATCGCCTCAAGGGACATCTTGACATTTTGACATTTGGTGATCCTATGACTACCTTCATCGTAGAACAGTTAATTATCCAATGTCTTTTGGGTATTTTTTTCATCACCCCCTCCAAGGTATGATCTACTCGATATGATCCTACCCAATCAAGTGGCTTTATTGCCCCCCTCTTATTTTTTAACCATCTTTGTTTACATTTTGATTACCTTATACAGGACTTGGTAATCGATTCTTACCTTTGAGGTAGTCCTCCCCTCTTGCCATAATCACCTTCCCCTGCATGCTTTTCCCTATAATCTACCCACACCTATTAAACCTAAACCCACAACATGCCCACAAACCTACCAACTCATTTTCATATTCTTCCCTAGCTCATGGGAGAACTACATCGGCCTGAGGTCCCTTTTCGTCGAGGACTATGTAGGTAGCACTCCAAGGGCATGGGGCCCTTGGAGGTTAGCTCGGCCATTCTTTACCCTAAAAACACTTTATCAACCATGCCTAACTCACCATTTACCCCACATTTCACTTAGTTCCCCTTTTCTAACAAACTTGGAAATCTTGCCACATACATAACAAGTTTCTTACTACAGCATACATTTATTACACCTACCATCTCTCTATCATCACTATGCATAGATTATACAACATTTCACATATGACCCATAGTATCATTCATTGCCAAAATAATGAATCATAACTAAACCTACTTTCAAATCCACCATGTTCTATGACCTGAATCATCCATGCCTATAACTTGACACAATCCATGCCTATAACTTGACACGATCCATGCCTATTACCTAACTCCACCATGCCTATAACCTTACTCAATCCATGCCTAAACTAACCTAACTCAATCCATGCCTAAACAAACCTAACTCATCCATGCCTAAACCAACCTGACTCAATCCATGCCTATAACCTAACTCATCCATGCCTAAACCAACCTGACTCAATCCATGCCTAAACCAACCAGACTCATCCATAACTATAACTTGACACAATCCATGCCTATAACCTTACTCAACCATGCCTATAACCTAACTTGATCCATGCCTATAATTTAACTTGATCCATTCCTAAACCAACCTCCATCATGCCTAACTCACTAACTAATTTAAACCAATGACTCACATTAAAGTAACAAATCCATATCTCAATCTAACACAAGCCATAACCTGACCAATGTCTCATAAACATCGATTAACACATCACAAAATACCATGAACCTGACTCGATCATGCCTATAAATCAATGCCTATAACATGTCAATATCTAAACCAAAATACATGCCTATCTCATCCTAATCCATCATCTCAAAAATGTCAGCACACAAGCCATGATATACAATACAAAATGTCATCGGCATGCATGGCCGGTCTCATATATGTGTACAAAAATCTCAATGAATCTCAGAATCAATACCAAAAATACAAAATGTTCAGCACGCAAGCCGGTCTCAATATATACAACAAAAATGAATACATCCTCACTAAATCTTCGGCACATAGGCTGGTATATGATAAAAAATACTACTATCTTCGGCATGCAGGCAAACATATATATAAAAAAAGAGTCACTCGTATACATCAAAAATCAGGTGGCCACATATCAGACATCTCGCCAGATGTCCTCCATCTCTGTGTCACTTGTACCCTCAGCCTCTTGTGTCCCTGCTGGCACATCACCTTGCTCTAGTCATCTTGTGCTTGTGGCCTCTCCCTTATCAGGCCTCAGAGCTCGCTACCCTCCTGTGCTCTCCACACTATGTGTGGGATCTCATCCTCTCACTAGATGCTTGTTGTGCCCTGTACTCTCTGTAAGAGAGGAAGTTTATCCCAGCTGCCATGAGCTAGTCCTGATAATATCTCACCTCACCTAGGGCATCCCGTAACCTGGATATAGGCATGGTCTATGGTGGTCCCATAGGTCTCGGCCCCTGTACCTACCCTACGTGCTAGCCTATAAACTGGGACCAGCTCCTTGTACCTCTGGTGGTGCCCCTTCCCTTCTGCCTATATATGGGCTTGTAAGGTTCCAATCTGTGCCTGGGCTATGGCCAACTGGCCCTGTAAACCTACCACCTGAGCCAGTAAGGATGCAACCTAACCATGTTTGTCTCTATCTCCATCACCTCCACCCTCTCCCTCCACCATCTGGGCCTGCAAATTGGCCACCTGTACTCATAGCTCTGCTACCTCTGCCTCTGACCCCTCCAACTATGTCTGCAGTATACCTATCTATGTGATCAGTGTCACTACCTACCCCTGTAGGGTGTCTCTCTACACTGTAACGGTAGCTAAGTTAGGCTGCCCCGGTCTAGCTAGTATGGCTCATAACTGAGCCACCCACCATTGCCTATACCTATCTGAGCATCCAGCATCATCAATCTTCTAATCCACTGGCTGCTCCTCCTCTCTTGTAGGCACTGTAGGCTAGGGTAGAGGTAGAGGCCTCTCCACGTCATCTCTCTGATACTGTGGGAAGGACATAGGAATATCCTGTACAAGCCTAAACTACCGTCAGACCCTATCTACCGGGATCATCTCATCCTCCCCGGCATGGTGACCCTGTATCCACCTCTCTAGCTGGAGCTCAGCTAGCTCCTCATGCATGTGCCTATATGAGGGGAATCCCACATATGGCCTCCAGACAATGTCCACTCTGGACAACCCCTCTAACAACTACCGAAAATGGGACACATCATATATCGGCCTATCCGACCTCCACTCTCCTACAACTAGCACCCATATCCTATATCCCAATTGCACACAGACCTCATAGGAAATGCATCTACTCGAGGCATCCCTATAGGTCAAACATAGACTATGTACTCGTAGGCCCAGTAGTGCAGTATAAATGTACAGCACAGGATAAACCTGCACATACCACCCATACTTCCACAGCTCTCTGTATAGTTGCACCAAGAATGTTGGTGCCCAAGAAAAGCGTGTCTCATGCACCATCATATCATGGATCACCCCCATCAGTGATCGGGGAAAGCATCCACCCTCTGCATCGGGCAGTGCATTACAGCACACTACCTCCATCAATAAAACCACTAGCCTTGTCTCATCCAGATGGGCTAGGTACATCTCGCCATAGCTCAAACTGGCACTATGGAATCTCAGCTCCACCACTCCCTCACCAAAAACTATCCCAATCAGCTCCTCTAAGGCCTTAGAGGAGATAGAGTACACTTGGGCCACTAATATGGGTAAGTGCAAAATCCAGAACATGTCCTCCAGGGTGATACTCATCTCACCCATCAGAAGGTGGAACGTGTTTGTCACGAAATCCCATCTATCGATGAGTGCGACCATCAAACTGGGCTACCGAACAAGCATGTCGGTAGCAGCCGAATACCACTCAAGCCCACTGCCTCCATATGTTGTATCTCCAAGGGGGTCGCTAAGCCATGCAATGTCACTAGTAGCGGTGGAACCCTATCTTGCATATGTAACTGTGATCTCCCCTGCATCCAATCCAAGCACAACATTAACCTACATTTACCATGACCATATTCACCAATTATCATTACCCCCCACCCTATTTTTACTTTACCCATCTCAACTACCTGGACCACATCCCTCTTGGACCCTTATGCCTAAAATCCCGACCGGTGCTAGTTCATCCTAACCGACTCCGATCACCCTTAAACCGACATCAGTCACTTGTTTGGTGACCGATACCGGTTCCTCTTTACCGACCACGGTTACCACATAACCAGCATCAGTCACCTATGTTCAGTGACCGATCCTGGTTCTACCCAACCAATGCTGGCCAAGCTTAACCGACACTGGTCACTGCCGTGGAAAAATCCACGACTTCCCAAACCCCCCCTTTTTAATAAACCCTCCCCCTACCCCTTTTACCCCACTTATAATGACCTAAACTCCCCTTAGAACCCTACTCACCCCACCTTTACAATTTTCTACCCTCCCCCCTATTTTTGGCCCGTTATTCCCCCATACCCGATTTAACTTTTTCCCACCCACAAAATACAAAAAACCCACAAAACCCTACAAATAGAAACTATCACAACCTCTACTCTATCTAATTAACACTATAGAGTTAGGCACTTACCTCGTCGTGCTGCTGCCATCTCAGTGGCATGTCTAGCCGCTATGTCGGTGGTCCACCTGATCCCTCTCCAGCCTTTACCATCCCCCAATATCTACCCATAACCTCCGATCAATCAACTCTCTCACCCTGATCCCTTGGACCTGCTACTCACCAACCCAACCCTCGTCAAATCACACTGTCAGCTCACTGTCCCATTTTATCCAGACACTTTTCCCTCTTTTCTCTCTTTTTTGTCATTTCTTCCCTTCGCAAATAACAAATGAATAATAAAAACGTGGATTTTTTGTTTTTATACAAAACCTGACCTAACCGATGTCGGTTCCCCTAGACCGGCATCGGTCTCATGCCCTACCTCACCGTCGTCAGTTTTCCTATACTGACGTTGGTTATCCATGACCACCATCGGTCAACCTAACCTACACATTTCCCCTACTTTGCCATTTTACCCCACCCTTTACCTTGCTCCTTTACCCCATCCAACCTTTACCCACCCATTACCTTACCTTTCCTGACCACCTCCATTTTTCCTCCTTTGAGGACTTCTTATTCTTTTACCCCTACCTTGGCCTTACCCATGTCGTGACCTAGATATTTGGACCTGGACCATTGCTTGTGACATTTGACCTCATGTGTTTGTTATACCTTGTGGCACTATTACCTGTGTTGATTGACCTAATGACCTTACCTAGCCTATTGTTGTGATCGTTTATCCTGACCCTACCTTTGGTGTACTAGAACATACCTACAACATTCTTGCACCTAACCTACGTTGTGTTTCCTAACCATATCCTATACCTTGGATACCGGATTCACTTCAAACCTTGTTTGGATAAACCTATCGACCTTAGACGATGTAGAGTTTACCTACTCTTCAACCCGGTAGCATGCTACAGTTTATACGTGTGCGTGCATTTGACTGTTGCTACCTTTGACCCTGACCCATTACCTAGATTACCCATGTAGACCTTTCACCCTTTTTCCCTGTACCCACTTGCCTTTTCCTCACCTTTACCTTTTATCAAACCACTCACTGCTTCAGCCTGCTACCTCGTCAGTTCCTGGTTTGAGGGGGATCACCTTCACCCACATATGGGGCAACCACATCTTATTTTTGTTAGACATCGCTTACCAATACAAGCTACGCAACAAAAAGGGGAAAAATGTAGACACTAAAATTAGGTCACACTCCCCTTTTGTCCCTCGACATATAAGCACCCTTTATTACATTTACCTAGCCATGACCCCCTTCACCCCACTAATATTAATTTAATTAATTTAATTAAATTAATGCATTATCCTCACTATATTTATTATTTAAATATATTATTTGAATAATATCCCCACATATAGTTCACTTAGACACCTCACCAAGCCAACTCAACCTAAGACCTATTCTTAGCAAGTTGCCATAACTAACTAAGACTTACCCAAACCCTAAAAATCAATGCCTACATTCCCTCTAACCACATTCCCGCATGCTCACAAGAAGCTCCCAGTCTAATCCATAGGATAATGACACGAGATCCAAGGAAATCAGGAGGATCTCCCTAGTTTAGTAAACCTAGGAAATCCCACCTTGACCAACGTCGGTTACCCCTAACCATTGCCGGTTAAGTCGGACCACTGTCGGTTACCCCTTTTAACCCCAAAAAAACCTTATTCTCAAGGTTTGAAGCAAGTTGGAAAACATTGGGAGAAATTTGAAGAGCAATAACACATCTTAGAGAGATAACACATCTTCATAGAGCCAATTCTAGTGAAAACTCACATCCAAGGAAGGAGATTGAACATCTTCTCCTGCATAGCCATCCCAACCATGATCTGATCTATCCAAGACAAGAGGAGTGTACATGCAGCCCATGTAAGAAGCTTTTCTTCAGTTAGTGATCACTTGTAACCTTCAAACCCATCATCAGCACCTCCATCCCTCACACACAGACCTTCAGGAATGAAATCCAAGTAAGTACAACATCATACTTTCCTGGTTATTTCATTTCATCATCATTTTATCATCTATTGTTTATCTTGGCTCCCTATTGACCTTCTCCACATTTTCACCTCAATATACCCATTGAAACCTCACAAAATCCTACTCCAGTCACCCAATACCTCATCTCGACCAACCAAAGTCCTTTGTGCAATCACAAAGGAGACCCCACGCTTGTTTTGTGACATTTCCAGATCTCACAGTAACCGGCACCAGTTACACCTAACCATCCGTTGGTCACCCCTGACTGACACCGGTCTCTTTGTTTGCCCACACATCCCTGAACAAAGACCTACCCACCTAATTTTATCTCACCCTCATTCACCTGTGATCTACCTGAGACCTTTATCAGACCTGCAGAGACCCAGAACCAATCATTTGACCTTTGGATTCTATTCTAGCTTAGCCTGTTAGATTAGATCTATTTCTTATTGTGTTTTTAAGTGAGATACCTAAATCATTTTAAAATAAAAATAGGATTTACTTTGTTTACAGCATTGAATTGTTTAAAATAGTGGACTAACAGCCATCTAGGAAGTATCATACTTCCCGGATCTAGCTCACGCTAGGTAGTTCACTGCCCATATTGTTTAATTCCTTCTAGTGGTCTTGTTTACATTACAGGTAATTCCTCATAGCAAAAAGGAATCTCTCATGATAAATTGTGGAATCGGAAGTCATACACGTGCAACAACCCATCAACCGACATTTGAATAGGTATTCCTCCTACGCCCATTACCCTATCTGTTTCATCAACACTTCAAAGAAAAAATCTAAGAAAAAGGTGAAACAATTATCATCGCCACAAGTTGTCTTCTTGGAGTGAGTTCGGGAGTTAGCCAAATTTTGAGACGACACATGTTAGCTCCAAGATCCTGACAAGATTTTATGTCCCCGAAGTCCCTGAGGGTCAGGTACATCAACCTTGGAAAATTTCACCCATCCCCCATGTGACCTCTAGAACCCCATATGACCATTAGAATTGCCAGCTTATCCCCCAGGTGCAATTTGGAGCTTAAATCCCCTGTCGTTGTATCTCCGACACGTGTAAGCTCCAGGACCACCATGGAATTTGATGTCCCCCATGTCCCTAAAAATTTAGGGACATAAAACCTTGAAATTTTTTCCCATCCCCTTAGGAGATACTTCTGGTCACCCACATGACCCGCTTCCATCCCCTCAGTACTTTAAAGCTGGTTTTAGGAGCACCCAATCCCTATCGTCAGATCAAAACCACATGTCGTCTCTTTGACCACCATGGAAATTGATGTCCCTCATATCCCTTATGAGTTGAGGGACATGTGGGACATGAAAATTAACCCATCACTCTCTTAGCATGTTTTCAAAACTTTAAATATCTAACTGCTTCCGGCTTTTAACTTCCTACATTCCTGTGCATAGCCATACCTCCATTCTTCCTCCACAATATCCTTGCCATCACTCCACCGTTGATGAATCTCAAACCAGACCTACCACAAAAATAATCTCCTTTAATCCATGAAATAATCCAGGTCTCATATGGAAGTTTGAGCAAACAAAAAAGAAGAAACAAAGAACAATGAAGAGAACAGTAGAAAATATCCATAGCCAAAAAATGGAGATTCATAAAAATATTACAAACCAGTGCATGAATAAATGAACCATTTTTTTCCAATCATTCCTCTATCAATGAAAATAAAAAAATACTCTCAAACTCTCCTCTCATTCAACAGAACATTCCTAATGAAGAAATCTCCTTTCCGGCTCAACGAAGGAAAAAATGGATTTTCCGTCAAACCAGTTATCTCATTGAACTAAAATTTTGTGTGAAGCACCTGAAGAAAAAACCCATATCAGATATATAATTTTTTTCACAAATGGAGGAGAAAACAAGACCTATAATTTTGAGGTCCATTAATGGTTGCCACGTCTAGAAGCAATGTCAGGTCCAAAATTTGAAAGTTTAAAATATCCTAGACTATTAAGTGGGTAGAGATAAAATTTCAGAGTGGCAATATTGGGTAAAAACCTGTATCAGAAAAAAAAAATTCATGTCAATTTGACCTCCAGAAGCCCACTTTATAAAAATAGAAGGTCTTCCGCATATGAAACTACTATTTTGGGAAAGCCATCAATAGAAGAACTTGTCAAGGAGATGAAGACATTAAAGATGCATAACAATGTAGAAACCATTAGAATGGGCATTTGGTCCAATTTTGGCACTTACTAAAAATAGTAAGTGATCCCATGAGCACTTACCAAAAATATAAATTTGATTCAAAAGGAGTGAGGAACACAGGGAGAAAGGAGAATCAAGTTTTTCACACTCAATGGAGGTTCAAGGGAGTTTCTTTTTTGTACTTACTATTAATAGTAAGTTATACTCAAAGGGAAATTTTGGCACAATAGGACATAGAGGGATGATCATTCAGGTCAACATCATCATGTGAGATCATCATAGACATTTCTCACAGGTAATTCAAGATCCATCTTAGGGTATAAAGAGTTTGGAGATGCACTATAGCAGAACACCTCATCGGGTCATCTTGAAGGAGATATGGGCTTTAGAAGGTAGATTATTCGTCACCAGTGTTTCTTCCTTCTTCTTCTTCCTTATTCCTCTCCTCTCTTCTCTCCCCCTATTTCTCTCTCCTCCGTGTTCCAATTCTTCATTGGGGGTGCACTTTTTAGATGTTTTTTAATGAAATTAAAAAAGTAACTTCATGCTTCTAATGTAAAAGTCACCTTTATGTTATAAAAAGGGACTTAATATTCTCTTAGGAAGTTGAAAATTTTTAAGTTACGTAAGGATATATTAAAATCTATTGGGGGGTAGATGATGAGTCATCCCTCATTCTATAAATTGTAAAGCCATTCCCATCCCAAAGGGTTGGAAATTGATCTTGCAAACTCAAGAGTACATTGTACTTAGAGAAAGAAAAGGAGATAGCCATTTTATTCTACTTTCCTCCACTCTCAAATTTCTTCCATTATCACGCTATGTACAACTTTTGTTTAAGAAGTCAATACAAGAAGAATGAGTTTCTAGATTTCTTTGACTAAGGGTTTAATTGATACTTTTTAATCAATAAATTCTATTTGGTCTTGTTTTTATTTGCAAAGTTTTTCTTCTCATAAATGCATGTGATGAATTTTTTAACTAGTGTGTGTGCATGAATCTGATTTTCTACCTGCAACATTAGTTCTCATACCTCATTCTCACTCCCCTTTCCCTCTCTACAGACAAATTCTTCCCTAGCAAGAGATTACTAGATTTTCCGTAGGGTCAGTGAAGTGCCCCTGTTAGATAATCGACCATTAGTCTACCCAGAGAAAACTCACTTTCACTCACGCATGCATATATGGTAGTTACACCAGTTAATTATAGGGAATTAGAATCACATAGCGTTGGAAAGAAATCCATAAGTTTTTCCACTTGAAAAATTTTCTTGCCAAAATTTTTTAGCACCCATTGTGGGGCAGATTTAGCAGCATCTACACATAAAATATGACCGCAAGGTCCAAAATTTTCAAAAAAAAAATCATAAAAAAGTTCACGAAAATCCATTACTGAAAGATGCATCACTGATTTTCTGCACATGACTTGTCACATTTTGCAGTGTCTTTTCATATTCCTATTGTAAAGTTTTTCAGTGTTAGAATTTGAAGAAGGATTTTTCGAAGCAATTAATGAAATAGAAGTAGAAGAAAATATGGAAAACGAAGAAGAAATACCTCAACCCATTATTCTATGGGGAAGAAATACATGGTTACTTGCTCTCAAACCACCTCTTCATGATTTACCTATAGGTTCTCACAAGAAATTTCCAAAGTTCAAAGGAAATGAAACACAACATCCTTAATAATACATCATTTCTTTTATAACATCATGTGGAATTCTTGTTGTGCAACATGAAGATGTCAATATAATACTGTTCATGGAATATCTTTAAGAAAAATAAGTAGAATGGTTCTACCTCATACCTCTCCAATCCATCACTGGTTAGAACGACATTAAGTCTACCTTTGAGGAAATATTTAAATCAAATGAATGCTAGCAAGACCTCTTGGTGCAGTTGGCTCAAATGAAGAAAGGAGAAGGTGAAAATATGAGATAATTCAAGGCTCGTTTTGAACTATTACGTCATAGGATACGAGAAGAATATTCTCTACCTGAAAACAATGTTAAGATATTCTTCATCAAATCTCAATCAACGGAGGTAGGATTTATCCTACAAATATTTCAGCTAAGGAATGTTGTAGAAGCACAAAGGATGGCTATTAAACTTGATGACAATTTCATCCTCTCTAGAAAGATCAAGAATCTGTCAAAGGGAAAGACACAACATCCTAGAGATGAGAGAACATATCCATTGTTACAAAAATTGGTGAATGAGATGATGTCATTGAAGAGGGAAATATTTGAACGAGTTTCTTCTCAAAGAAGGAAAAAAAATCAGATTGCAGGAGTACCTCGAAGGCTTTCCTTGGAGGCCCCACATGTCAATGTAAGCTGTAGGATTCAAGAAAGTGAAGGTGACGATCTCCTTGAAGTTGATGAGCTTAAAAATGATAAAAAAATTCAGATTTTGTGAGTATTCTAAAGGTGTTGAAGAAGACAACAAAGATGCACCCAGTTTCTCATGTGCAGTATTAACTAGCTCTCAGTCTGAGAAAGGATAACCTCCCTCCACTGCTACAGAGAAAAATAAGGTTGATGTTCCTCCTATAACGAATATGAAAAATAAAATAATCACTCGATGATCACCACTTCTATCTTCCATGGAGTCTGCATTGTTGAATCCTAATCCTATAGCAAGTAAGAAGACTCCCACTATTCCAAGTAATTACTCTGATGCCTCTTCCAATTCTAAATCCAAATCTAGTACTTTGAAAACTCCTAATGTAACTTTCAAGATCCCATCTACTCCCTAAAAATATACTCTTGCTCCCAAGTCTATTCAAACTCCAAAATCAGTCCCTTCACCCCCCTTGTCTGCATCTACTCCCTTTGACTTCATAGAATATGTGAACAAAGCCAAATTTTAGATTACCAAAACTAAATTTTTGTGGACTCACCCTAAAAAATTTGAGAGTTTTGTTCAATACATCATGAGTAGTATTTTAACACCCAATGATGTAGATCCTCATTCTAAAGGAATAATACCAAACCCACCTATACCTCCCTCATAGAATAGGATTTATTTGAGTGGAAAAAATACTGATAAGGTTGAACCTTTTTATATCTCCCTTCTTTTTTAGAGAATATGTATTGAAAAAATTCATAATATAATTGGGTGCCTCGAATAATTTCATGTGTATGAACGTTTCCAAAGCTCTAAAACTCACCATGACTCCACCCGACGTCTCTTGTTATTCCGTGGAGTCAAAAAAGGTACCACTTGTACGGAAGGTCAAGGATGCATACGTAGCTCTTGCCAAATTTCCAAACAAGAAATTTTCAGTGATGATTTTGGTAGCAGACATTACAACCTCATTTGGAATGTTACTGAGTAGAAGTTTCTACTGAGAATTAGGAGGAAATTTTTTTATGAATTGCTTATCTACAACCATACTAGTGAAGGTAGGTATGGAGAAATTTCTTCCCAAGAAGAAGATGAGGTACACGGAATGAAATTTCGGAAGCCCAAAAGCTAACATTTTATACCAAGATAGCAAGAGGATGAATATTTTCATAATGACTAAAGAAGAAGATGATATTCCCATCTTGATAGGTCCAGACATGCCTTTTCGGAGAGGTATGGACCTTCAAGAAGCATTGCCGATATTTGAGTTACAAGAAGGAAACCTAGAATCACTAGATAATGCAAACCATGAAGAAGAGGAAATGGTTTCTGATGATTTTCAAGCAGAAAAATCAGCTTGTGTGATTATCCGTGATGAGGAGTTATTCTCATTCCCATTTGGGGATGAATATGACCTCAGCCATGCCCTGTATGGAGAGACAAGGACATCTTGTGATGAACCTATGAAAGGTTTAAAATAACTACCTATACAAGAACTTCTTAAAGCTATAGAAGAAACTGAATATCATGAGCTCAGTATCAAACTCCTGATGCAATCCATAAATCTACAAGATAGCTGCGAATATGATTTAAAAGCTTCAATCAATATGAAGGTTGGACATGTTGAAACAAAGAAAGATGAGAAATATGATGCCCCCCTTGAGCCAATGATTGATGGATGCAATGATGAAATGGAGATATTTTATTTCCCATTTGAAGAAGAAGACTCTTTCCATGATAAAGAAATTGAAGCAAGGAATTTTGAGGCCTTTGAAGCTGAAATATCTTTGGAAAAAGGAGTGATAAAATGTAGTGATTCAAGTAATTCCTCCAGATAGTTTCCTTGAGCTGAAAAATAAATATTCTTGGAAGGCATACAAAAATAAGCTGCAGGAAGTAACAAAGGAGATCTTTGTGCAAGAACTATTGGAAGCAGTAGAAGTTGCAAAATACCCCAATTAGATTCTTGATCTCTTAAATCATGCCATGAACATACAAGAAAAGTATGCATTTTTCCCCAATTCTCCTGTCATTACTAAAATTCCTCACAATGGAATAGAGATAAAGGATGTGTTTTTGTGAAAATGTGTAACAGGGAAATTAGAAGTTTCCAAGCACAACAACTATACCCCTATGGAAAAAAATTCATTCCTAGGTACCCCAGGTCAAATCCATCAGTCTAATCACCCTATTTGATGTCAAAATTTTCCCCTAGGTGATTTAGTAAAGTGCACTCATTCCACCTAGGTGATTTTAGGGAGTTCTAAAAAGACACTATCTCATGGCAGGATAGGGAAGGGATATCATTGGCCTTCTTAGGATCGGATCTCCCCTGGAGTGAAATGGAAGAGAAAAATCAACATGGAGGCAAATGAAATACCTTGGAACGTCACATAAATGATTTTGGGAGGTCTGGGGAAGTTCTGTAAGACTTGGAGTAGTCTGAGTAAAAAACAAGGTTCTCAAGCCTAGGCGGTACACAGGCCTTAAACAACTACTGAGATTCAGAAGAAGATACTGAGAGCTCTGGATGGATTTCAAAGTAAAAAAAAGATATTCGGAAAGATTATTCCAATACCTACATGATGGTGGAATAATATTTTTCAAAACATCTTGGTGCATATGATTGGAAGGTAGTTTTTCTCAGGCACAAGTGGTGTCCCAGATCAAAAATCCGATTTATCAGGGATTATATGGTCGAATCAAGACATGAGACCCACATAATTGGATTTAAAATGACATTTCTGGTCAGGATCATATAAAATTTCACCAATAAATTCCACCAGGAGCTCAAGTTATCTTCATTCCAAGTTACCCTCTCAAAGGCAGTTCAGGACTTAGTCATTTTTTTGAGAGGACACGTGTCAGCACCAGAAGCCTAGTGGGATTTCATGCCCCTGAAGTCCCTGAGGTCAGGTACATCAGCCCTTGGAAAATTTTCCCTGACCCCATGTGACCTCTGGAGCCCTCATATGACCTTCAAACTTGACAGTCCAGCCCCCAAGTGCATTCTTGGAGCATTCATCCTCTGTCGTTGGATCGGTCGCCACGTGTCAGCTCCAAGACCACTTTGGAAACTCGTGTCCCTTATGTACCTAAGGTGGGTGACATAAGACCTTGAAAAATTCTCCCATCCCACATAGGGATTCTTTTGGACACTCACGTGACTGCAGTTCAGCCCCCAGGTGCTTATTTGGAGCGTGCATTTCCTACCGTCGGATCGGGCTCCACGTGTCACCTCTAGGACCACTGTGGAAACTGATGTACCTTATGTACCTAATTTTGGGGACATAAGACATGTAAAAATGCACCCAGACCCTAGGAGGAGTCTTTTGGACACCCATGTGACCTCCTTTCAGCTCCTCGTGCTTCAAATCAGCTTTTTCCTCCTTCATTCCCTGCAATTGGATCTAGTGCCACATGTCACCATCTTGCTCATTGTGGAAATTTATGTCCCTCATGTCCCTGAGGTCAGGGACATCAAGCATGGAAAAATTCACCCAAGCCCTACTTGTGCATATGTTTTTGAAAAATTTCCAAGTGTCACTTTTCCCACTTCTAACATCTAACAGTTATATGTGCACTCCATTCCTTCATTCTTCCTCTGCAACATTATACCATCACTCCCCCATTGAAAATTATTAGAAAAGATTAAAAAAGGAACTGAAATACCTTTCCCATGGTGATGCATAGCTCTCAAAAGGAATCCTCATCAAGCTAAGGAGAAACGAAGAACAACAAAGAAGAGAACAACAAAATCCCCATAGCTAAAACATGGAAATCTAAACAAAGCTTACAAACCAGTGCATGAATAAATGAACCATTTATTGACATGCATTACTCTATCCAAGACCATAAAAAATACACCTTTAAACTCCCCCCATGTGTGACAAAGCATCCACAATGAATAAATCTCCTTTTCGGCTCAACGAAGAAAGAAATGGGATTTCCCATCAAACCAGTTTTCGGATTGAAGTAAGATTGCACGTGAAGCACCAGAAGAAAAAACCCACATCAAAAATATAATTTTCTTCAAAAATGGAGGAGAAAACTAGACCTGCAATTTTGAGGTCCATTAATGGCTGTCGTACCTAGAAGCACTGTCAGGTTTGAAAATTAAAACTTTAAAATCTCCTAGATTATTAAGCGGGTGGGCCCGAAATTTCAAAGGGATGATATTGGTCGAAAACCCATATCAAAATTTTTTGTTCCATGTCAATACGACCCCTAAAGGCCAACTTTCTAAAAATAACAGGTCTACTACTTAGGAACTGCTATTTTGGGAAAGTCATCAATAGAAGAAGCCTGCAAAGGAGATGAAGACATTGGAGGTGCACTACAACTGAGAATTCACTAGAATGGAAATTTTTGGCACTTAATAAAAATATTAAGTGGGCCCTCGAGAACTTACTAAAAACAGAAAGTTGATTTAGAAGGAAAGAGGAACATAAAGAGAAAGAGGAAAATTGAGCCACAACATCCAGTTGAAGATCAGGGATTTGATTTCTCATACTTACTAAAAATAGCAAGTTGATTTTTATAAGGGAGATATGAAGCCAAAGTGGATGGGTTAGAAGCCTTCTTAGGATCATGAAGTGGAGAACAATCAAAGAATGGAACCAACTCCATTGCAACAACTCATCCTTTAGCATAGTTCTTCTTCTTATTCTTCCTCTTCTTTCTCTCACTTTTTGCTTCTCATACGACACTCTCTCTTTTCAAATGTTATATTTTTGTGTTGAGGGTTGCACATTTTAATATGACTTAAACGAATTTAGAAATATAATGTAAATTAAGTCACATTGCTATTATAAAAGGGACTTAAATATTTAAAGTGGAATATGAACAATCTTAAGTCATATTAAGGCATATGGAGGGTCATGAGGAAGACGATAATTCACCTCTCATTCTATAAATTGTAATGTCATTCCCATTGCAAAGGGTTGGTAATTGATCTTGTAGACTTAAGAGTGCATTGTATCTAGAGAAAGCAAAGGAGATAGCCATTTTCTTATACTCTCTTCCCCTCTCAAATTTCTTCCATTCCCACATTATGTACAACTTTGATTTGAGCAATCAATACAAGAAGGAGTTTCTAGCTTTCTTTGACTAAGGGGTTTCTTGATACTTGGTGATCGGTGAATTCTATTTGGTCTTGTTGCTATTTGCAGAGTTGTTTCTTCTGATAAATGCATGTGTTGAAGTTTCTAACTAGTGTGTGTACATGAATCTAATTTTCTATCTACAGAATTAGTTCTCCTACCTCTTTTCTCACTCCCCTTACCCTCTCTACAGACAAAGACTTCCCTAGCAAGAGATTGCTAGCTTTTCTGTAGGGTCAGTGGAGTGCCCCTGTTGAATCCCCAGTCAAAAGACCACCACAGAAATCCACAATTTCTTGCACATGCACATACGACAGCTGCACCAGTTAAGTAGAGGGAATTAGATTCCCAAAGCATTGGCAAGAAATCCACAAGTTTTTCCACCAAACAAATTTTCTTGCCAACAATTTTTGGTGCCCACTGTGGGGCAGATTTAGCAGCATCAGCACCCAATATATGACCGCAAGGTCCCAAAAATTCAAAAAAAAACAAATTTTAAAAAAAATAAAAAAAGGAGTTCATGAAAGTCCATTGCCAAAAGATACATTGCTGATTTCTACACATGCCTTTTCACATTCTACAGTGCCCTTTCGTGTTCCGACAACAAAAATTTTCAAAATTTGGTTGAAAGAAGATACACCAGGTTGAACAGGTCAAGAGGTGTTGCTGATTCCAATTTTAAAGCTTTGAAAAATCAGCAAGAACGAATTAGAGATAATCCATACTTATTCTCGCAAGCCTCCTCTCCATCTGGAACTTCGAGTAGTTCTCCTGGAAATCCTATCCAAACTCCTTTAAATTCTCCAATTTTTCAACCATCATTGAACATCAAGTTCGTGGAAGAAGAAGAATTTGAAGAAGTAAGAGATAAAATAGAAGTATAAGAAACGATGGTGGACAAAGAAGAAATACCTCAACCCATTGTTCCATGGGGAAGGAATATAGGCCCGCTTGCTCTTGAACCCCCTCTTCACAATCTACTAATGGGTTCCCATAAGAACTTTCCAAATTTCAAAGGTGACAACTGACAACATCCAAAAGAACATGTTGCTACTTTCACGACATCTTGTTGAATTCTCGGTGTCCTGCATGAAGATGTCGCTGTAAGATTATTCGTGGAGTCCCTCCAAGAAAAAGAAGTAGAATGGTTCTACCTCCTACCTTCGTGATCCATCACTGGTTGGGATGACATCAAGGATGCCTTCAAGGAAAGATTTAAATCAACTGAAGATTTTCAAGACCTCTTAGTGCAGTTGGCTCAAATGAGGAAAGGAGAAAGTGAAACAATGAGAGACTTCATGGCTCATTTCAAATGGTTGCTTCATAGGATACCAGAAGAAGATTCACCCTCTCAGAACAATATCAAAAGATTATTCATAAACACTCAATCACCAGAGGTAGGATTTCTCCTATGAAGAGTTAAACCAAGGAACATTGTAGAAGCAAAAAGGAGGGCCATTGAATTGGATGAAAATCTCATCCTCTTTGGAAAGATCAAGAATGCATGAAAGGGCAAGCACCAACATCCTAAAGATGAGAGAAATAATCCATCACTGAAAAATTTGGTGAATGAGATGGCCTCTTTGAAGAGGGAATTATTTTAACGAGTTTCTTCTAAGAGAATCAACAGAAATCAGATTGTAGGAGCACCCCAAAGACTTGCCTTGGAGGCCCCACCCGTGAATGTAAATTGCAGATTTCAAGAAAGTGAAGGTGGTGATTTTTAAGAAAGTGATGAGTTTGAGAATGATACACAAATCAGATTTTGTGAGTATTCTGGAGGTTATGAAGAAGATGAATAAGATGCACCCAGTTTCTCATCCATGGTATTCACTCACTCTCAATCCGAGAAAAGAGAATCTCCCTCCACTGCTGCAAAAGAAAAGAAGGTGTATGATCCTCCTTTGGTGACTTAGAAAATAAAATAATGAATCAAGGATCTTCACTTCCATTTTCCATGAATTCTTCATTGTTGGATCCTGATCTCGTAGCCAGTAAGAAGACTCCCAAAATCCCAAGTAAGTCTTCCATTGTCTCTTTCATTTCTAAACCCAAATATGCTCCTAAAAAATCTAATTCCTTGAAAGATCCTAGTGTTCCTTTCAAAATACCATCCATTCCTCAAACATCAAATCCTTCTCCTAAGCCTATCCAGACCCCAAAATCAATCCCTTCACTCCCCTTGTCTGCATCTACTCCCTTTGACTTCATAGAATATGCAAACAAAGCCAAATTGCAGATTACTGAAACTGAATATTTGCGGACTCATCCTGAAAAATTCGAGAGGTTCATCCGATACATCATGAGTGGTATTCTAACACCCAATGATGTAGCTTATCATTCCAAAGGCATGCTACCAAAATCATGTACACCTCCCTCACAGAACATGCTTTCTCTGAGTGCATCAAAGACTGATAAATTTGAACCTTTCTACATCTCCCTTCTTGTTGGAGAATATGTACTAAACAATTACATAATAGATTCTGGTGCCTCAAAAAAAGTGATGCCTATGAAGGTCACCAAGGTTGTTAAACTTACAATGACTCCACCTAGTGGCTCTTGTTACTCTTTGGAATCAAAAAAGGTCTCACTTGTACGGAAGGTTAAAGATGCACAGGTGGCTCTCACCAGATTTCCAGACAAGAAAGTTTTAGTGATGATTTTGGTAGTAGACGTCCCAGCCTTGTTCAGAATGTTGCTGAGTAGAAATTTATACCAAGAGTTGGGAGGTAAAATTCAGATGAATTGGTCTTTTACAACCATACCAGTGAAGAGAGACATGGAGAAATTACTTCCTGAGAAGAAGATGAGGTGCACAGTATGAAATTACGAAAGCCTAGAAGCTAACATATTGTATCAAGGTAGCAGGCAGATGAATCACTTTGTGGAAACTGAGGAATAAGAGGATATCTCCATCTTGATAGGCCCAAATATGCCTTCCCAAAGAGATTTGGATTTTGAAGAAGCATTGAGGAGATTCTAGTTACAAGAGGATAACCCAAAATCACCAGATGATGTAGACCATGAGGAAGAGGAGATGGTTCTTGATGATTTTAAAGAAGAAAACTAGTTTATATGATTTTACAAGATGAGGAGTTATTCTCATTCCCATTTAGGGATGAGGATGATCTCAATCAGGCCATCTATGGAGATAAAAAATCAGCTCGTGACGAGCTCGTGAAAGGTTTGAAAGAAATGTCTGTACAGGAAATGCTTAGAGCTATAGAAGAAACTGAAGATCTTGAGCTCAGCCTCGAGCTCCTGATGCAAACCACAAATTTGCAAGACAAGTGTGAAGCTAATTTACAAGCCTTAACCAATGTGATGGTTGGCCATATTGAGATAAGGCAAGATGAAAAATATGATGCTGCTCTTAAGCTAATGATTAATGGAAACAATAACGAAATAGAGATATTTTCTTTTCCATTTAAATATGAACCTCCTTTTGATGAAGGATTGGTAGAGTGCAACGATTCTTGAGATGATGAGGTAATCCATCTAGATAGTTTCTTTGAGTTTCAAGATAAAGATTCTTCAAAGGTGTACAAAGAGGGACTATAGGAAATGATGAAGCATTACTCCGTGTAAGAAATCTTAGATGCAGTAGAAGTTGCAGAAGATCCCGAGCTGATTCTTGATCTCTTCATTAGTGTCATGGACATATGAATTCACATCTAATCCTTCCATCAGTACTCAAGAACCTCACATTGGAGTGAAGGAAAATGATGAATCAAATGTTTCTCATGGAGAAGATGTCAATGAGCATAGGCCTAGGAAAGAAAATAATCAAGAATGTTCAAGTATTTTGAACAAAAATCAGCCCTGGGGTAGCGATGAGATCCTCAATGGAAAATCAGCTATATGGATAAACATGGAAGGCAACTGGAACTATGAGACTGACTTCAAAGAACATGAAGGAAATGGAATTTCCAAGCAAGGACCAAAGCATCAAGAAGATCACATGGGCACACTCGTACAAAGTAAAAGGACAATCATGGAAGCACCTAGATTCCATAAACAATTAAAGAAAGGAGGCTACTTTTTGGAACCCGTCAACGGCTTCGCAAAACATCATCATTCGATGTTGCCTCTTCAGGGGTAACTTTTGAGAAATAAAAATTACTTCAGTGAAAGTGGGTTTTCCCTTGCTTTTTACCATAGGTGATTGATAGGTGTTTTTTCCCTTTTTGTTGTGTGTGTTTCCCTTCCTATTGTGTGTTGTTTGTTTCCTTTCTGTCGTTTTGTTTGCGTGTGTTTCCTCCTTCTAGTATCTCTTTCTAGAGGTTGTGCATGACTCCATAGGGCTCAATCGATAAGGCACTGGTCAATGAACTATATGGTCTAATATTGAGATTCTAGATTCCCATGTCATGTCTTCGCTGCACTCAGTCCATGTCATGCCCCCAAGCTAGAGCCAGATGCTGTCGTGAAAATGTGCAACAGGGAAATTGGAAGTTTCCAAGCATGACAACTATACCCCTATGGAAAAAATTTCATTCCTAGGTACCCCAGGTCAAATCCATCAATCTGATCACCCCTATTTGATGTCAAATTTGTCCCCTAGGTGATTTAGTAAAGTGCACTCATTCCACCTAGGTGATTTTAGGGAGTTCTAAAAAGACACTATCTCATGGTAGTATAGGGAAGGGCTATCATTGGCCTTCTTAGGATCGGATCCCCCCTAGAGTGAAATAGAAGAGAAAAATCAACATGGATGCAAATGACATACCTTGGAACATCACAGAAATGATTTTAGGAGGTCTGGGGAAGTTTTGCAAGACTTGGAATAGTCTGAGTAAAAAATAAGGTTCTCAAGCCTAGGTGGTACACAGGCCTAAAAAAACTATTGGGATTCATAAGAAGTTTCCAAGAGCTCCAGATGGAGTTGGAAGTAAAAAAAAAAATTCTTCAGAAATAGGATTCAAAGACCTACATGATGGTGAAATAATAGTTTTCGCAACACCTTGGCGCATATGATTGGAAGGTAGTTTTTCTCAGGCACAAGTGGAGTCCCAGATCAAAGATCTAATTTTTCAAGGATCATATGGTCAAATTAAGATATGAGATCCACATAATTGGATTCCAAATTCCACTTTCAGTTAGTATCATAGAAAATTTCACCAAGAAATTCCACTAGGAGCTCAAGTTATCTTCATTCCAAGTTACCCTCTCAAAGGCAGTTCAGGACTTAGTCATTTTTCTGAGACGACACGTGTCAGCACCAAGACCCTGGTGGGATTTCATGCCCCCAATGTCCCTAAGGTCAGGTATATCAGCCCTTGGAAAATTCACCCAGCCCCCATGTGACCTCGGGGGCCCTCATATGACCTTCATACTTGACAATTCAGCCCCCAGGTGCATTCTTGGAGCATTCATCCTCTGCCATTGGATCGGGCGCCACGTGTCAACTCCAGGACCACCATGGAAATTTATTTACCTTATGTACCTGAGGTGGGGGACATCATACATTTAAAAATTTTCCCATCCCGCATAGGTAGTCTTCTCGACACTCACGTGACCGCAGTTTAGCCCACAGGTACTTATTTGGAGCGTGTATTCCCTGTCGTCGGATCGGGCACCATGTGTCACCTCCAGGACCACCGTGAAAACTGATGTACCTTATTTACCTAAGGTGGGGAACATAATACATGGAAAAATGTGCCCATCCCCTAGGAGGAGTCTTTTGGACACCCATGTGACCTCATTTCAGCTCCTAGTGCTTCAAATCATCTTTTTCCTCCTTAATTCCCTGCCATTGGATCTAGTGCCACGTGTTGCTGTCTTGCTCATTATAGAAATTGATGTCCCTCATGTCCCTAAGGTCAAGGACATCAAGCATGGAAAAATTCACCCAAGCCCTACTTGTGCATATGTTTTTGAAAAATTTCCAAGTGCCGCTTTTCCCACTTCTAACTTCTAACAGTTCTATGTGCACTCCATTCCTCCATTCTTCCTTTGCAACATTCTACCATCACTCCACCATTGAAAATTCTTAGAAAATATCAAAAAATGAACTGAAATACCTTTCCCATGGTGATGCATAGGTCTCAAAAGGAATCCTCATCAAGCTAAGGAGAAACGAAGAACAACAAAGAAGAGAACAACAAAATCCCCATAGCTAAAAAATTCAAATCTAAACAAAGTTTGCAAACCAGTGCATGAATCAATGAACCATTGATTTCTATTCATTCCTCTATCCAAGCCCATCAGAAATACATCTTCAAACTCCCCCCACATGTGACAGAGCATCCATAAAGAAGAAATCTCCTTTTCGGCTCAACGAAGAAAGAAGTGGGATTTCCCATCAAACCGGTTGCCGGATCGAAGTAATATTGTACGTGAAGCACCAGAAGAAAAAACCCACATCAAAAATATAATTTTATTCACAAATGAGAGAGAAAAAAAAACCTGCAATTTTGAGGTCCATTAATGGTTGTCCTATCTAGAAGCACTGTCGGGTCTGAAAATTAAAACTTTAAAATCTCCTGGATTATTAAGCGGGTGGGCCCAAAATTTCAAAGGGATGATATTGGGCAAAAAACCATATAAAAAAATTTCATTCCACATCAATATGACCCCCAGAGGCCAACTTTCTAAAAATAGCAGGTCTACTACATAGGAGCTGCTATTTCGGGAAAGTCATCAACAGAAGAAGCCTGTGAAGGAGATGAAGATATTGGAGTTGCACTACCACTGAGAATTCACCAGAATGGACATTTTTGGCACTTACTAAATATAGTAAGTGGGCTCTCGAGAACTTTCTAAAAATAGAAAGTTGATTCAGAAGGAACAAGGAACATAAAGAGAAAGAGGAAAACTAAGCCACAACATCTAGTTGAAGATCGAGGACTTGATTTCTCATACTTACTAAAAATAGCAAGTTGATTTTTATAAGGGAGATATGAAGCCAAAGTGGATGGGTTAGAAGCCTTCTCAGGATCACGAAGTGGATAATAGTCAAATAAAGGAGCCAAGTCCGTTGCAGCAACTCATCCTTCAGCATAGTTCTTCTTCTTCTTCTTCTTCCTCTTCTTTCTCCCACTCTTCACTTCTCATATGACACTCTCTCTTTTCAAATGTTATATTTTTTTGTTGAGGGTTGCACTTTTTAATATGACTTAAATTACTTTAGAAATATAATGTAAATTAAGTCACATTGCTATTATAAAAGGGACTTAAATATTTAAAGTGGAATATGAACAATCTTGAGTCATATTAAGGCATATGGAGGGTCATGAGGAAGACGATAAGTCACCTCTCATTCTATAAATTGTAACACCATTCCCATTGCAAAGGGTTGGTAATTGATCTTGTAGACTCAACAGTGCATTGTACCTAGAGAAAGCAAAGGAGAGTCATTTTCTTCTACTCTCTTCCCCTCCCAAATTTCTTCCATTCCCACATTATGTAAAACTTTGATTTGAGCAATCAATACAAGAAGAATGAGTTTCTAGCTTTCTTTGACTAAGGGGTTTCTTGATACTTGGTGATCGGTGAATTCTATTTGGTCTTGTTGCTATTTGTAGAGTTGTTTCTTCCGATAAATGCATGTGTTGCAGTTTCTAACTAGTGTGTGTGTGTGTGTGTGTAGGAATCTAATTTTATACCTACAACATTAGTTCTCCTACCTCTTTTCTCACTCCCCTTTCCCACTCTACAGACGAAGACTTTCCTAGCAAGAGATTACTAGCTTTCCCGCAGGGTCAGTGGAGTGCCCCTATTGGATCCCCAGTTGAAAGACCACCCCAAAAATCCACACTTTCTCATGCATGCACATACGACAACTGTACCGATTAAGTAGAGGGACTTAGATTCTTAGAGCGTTTGCAAGAAATCAATAATTTTGTCCACCCGACAAATTTTGTCACCAACAGGATGAATCCAATGGTTCTCATGGAGAAGATATAGTTAAGTATAGACCCACGAAAGAAAGTAACTCAGAATATTCAAGAAGTTTGAACGAAAATCAGCTTGGGGGAAGTGATGATATGCTCAATTAAGAATCAGATATGTGGATAAACATGAAAGGTAACTAGCACTATGAAACTAGTTTCAAAGAACTTGAAGTCGATGAAATTTCTAAACGAAGGTCTGAGCGTCAAGAAGCTCATGTAGACTCACTCCTACTAAGAACAAAAAAATAATTAAAGCACATGGATTTCATAAATAGTTAAGAAGAGGAGGATAATTTCTAGAACTAGTCAATGACTTCGCAAAACAACCTCACTCAGTGTTGCCCACTCATGGGTAACTTTTGAAGAATGAAAAATGCTTCAGTGAAAGTGGGTTGTCCCTAACATTTTACTATAGGGGATTGCTAGGTTTGTTTCCATTTATGTTTAAAGTGTTTCCCTTCCTATTGTGTGTCATGTGTTTCCTTCCCATAATTTTTTGTGTGTGTGTGTTTACTTCTTCTCTCTCTCTCTCTCTCTCTCTCTCTCTCTCTCTCTCTCTCTCTCTCTCTCTCTCTCTCTCTCTCTCTCTTGTTGTAAGTTATACATGAATCTGTAGGGCCCAATGGATAAGGCATTGGTCAATAGATCATATGGTATAAAGTTGATATTTTATATTCTCCATGTCTTGTCTTCACTATGTTTAGTACATGTCATTTCCCCAAGATTGAGCTAGTTGTCATGCAAATGTGCAACAAGGAAATCATCAATTTCCAAGCATGACAATTATACCCATGTACCAAAATTTTCATGTTCTATCCTTCTGAGATACCCCAGGTCTACCCCGTCAGTCAAGTAACCTCCCAATTTGTGTTAATTCATTCCCCTAGGTGATTTAGGAAAGTCAAATCAACCCCCTAAGTGATTTTAGGATTTCTTGAAAAATGTTATCTCTGGGCAGTGATTAGAAGGGCTATCACTAGCCTCCCTAGGACTGAAGCAACCCCTAGGAGCGGAGAGGAGGAGAAAAATCCAACATAGGTGAATTGAAGACCTAGAAACATCATGGAAGTAATTTTGGAAGATTTAGGGAAGATTTGGGGAGTTTGGAGTAGTTTGATCAAAATTAGGGTTTACAGGCCTAGGTAGTGCACATGCCACAAACAACTAATAAACTTCCGAAGGTGATTCTAGGAGCTCTAGATGGATTTAAGAGTAAAACAAAACATTTCCAGATAGAGGATTTTAAGCCATACATTCTGGTGAAATCTATTTTTTAACAACACTTCAGCACATGAGGTCTGAAACCAATTTTTCTTAGGCACAAGTGTAGTATCAAATAAAAAATCCAAATTTTAAGGGATTTGTGGGAGTAATCAAGACATGATACCCCTGCCATTGGATTAAAAATACCATTTCCAGTCAAGATCATATAAAATTTTTCCAAAACCATCCATCGGGAGCTCAAGTTATCATCGCCACAAGTTGTCCTCTTGGAGCAAGTTTGGGAGTTAGCCAAATTTTTAGAGGAAATGTGTCATCTCTAGGAGCTTGGTGTGATTTTATGTCCCTGAATTCCCTAAGGGTTAGGTACATCAACCTTGGAAAAATGCTCCCAACCCCCGTGATACCTCTGGAACCGAATACGACCATAAAAATTTCCAGTTCAGCTCCCTAGGACATAAAACCTTGAAAAATGTTCCCATCCCCTTAGGAGAGACTTTTGGTCACCCACATGACCTGCTTCTAGCCCCTCAATGCTTTAAAGTTGGTTTTAAGATTTTCCAATCCCTATCATCAGATCAACACCATGTGTCGTGTCCTTACCACCATGGAAATTGATGTCCCTCACATCCCTTATGAGGTGAGGGGCATTAGGGACATGAAAATGTTCCCAACCCTCTCTCAGAATGTTTTCAAAACTTCAAATATCTAACTACTTCCCACTTATAACTTCCTACACTCTCGTGCACAACCATACCTCCATTCTTCCTCTGCAACCTCCTTTCCATCACTCCACCATTTCTCAACCTCAAACAAGACCTGCCAAAAAAATACTATCCTTCAATCCATGAAATCATTCAGGTCATAGAAGGAAGTTTGAGCAAACGAAGAAGGAGAAACAAAGAACAATAGAAAATCTCCATAGTCAAAAAATAGAGATTCATAAAAATATTGCAAACCAGTGCAAAGATCAATGAAACATTTTTTTTTGTTTTTTCTTCTATCCATGAACATCAAAAACATACTCTCAAACTCTCCTCTCATGAAACAAAGCATTCACAATGAAGAAATCTCCTTTCTGGATCAACGAAGGAAAAAATGGATTTCTCATCAAACCGGTTGTCAGATTGATTGAAAATTTTTCTTAAAGCACCAGAAGAAAAAGCCCATATCAGATATATATATATATATATATATATATTTGTAAATAGAGGAGAAAACCAGACATACAATTTTGAGGTCCATTAATGGCTGCATCATCCAGAAACACTACCAAGTCTAAAATTTAAAAGTTTAAATTCTCCTAGACTATTAAGCGGGTAGAGCTAAAATTTTAGAGGGATGATATTGGGAAAAAAATCATATCAAAAAAATTTTGTTTACGTCAATCCAACCTCTAGAAGCCCACTTTATAAAAATAGCAGGTCTTCCACATAAGAAACTATTATTTTGGGAAATCCATCAACAGAAAAACCTGTGAAGGAGACAGAGACATTGAAGATACATAACAACTGAGAAATCATCAGAATGGGCATTTGGTCCAATTTTGGCACTTGCTGAAAAATAGTAACTGATCCCATGAACACCTGCCAAAAATAAATAGAAATTTGATCTAGAAGGAGCGAGGAGCGTAGGGAGAAAGGGGAATCAAAGTCATCACACTCATCTGAGGTTCGAGGGAGTTTCTTTTTTGTACTTATTATTAATAGTAAGTTACACTCAAAGGGAAATTTTGTCAAAACAAGACATAGAGGTATGATCATTCATGTCAACATCATCATGTGAGATCATTATAGACATTTCTCATAGGGAATTCAAGATCTATCTCAGGGTATAAATAGTTTGGAGATGCACTATAGTGGAACACCTCATCAGGTCATCTCGAAGGAGATGTGGGCTTCATCAAAGGAAAATTATTCATCACCAATGTTTCTTCCCCCTTCTTCTTCCTTCTTCCTCTCCTCTCTTCTCTCCCCCTATTTCTCTCTCCCCCATGTTTTAATTCTTCATTGGGGGTACAATTTTTAGTTGTCCTTTAATGAAATTAAAAAAGTAACTTCATGCTTCTAATGTAAAAGTCACCTTTATGTTATAAGAAGGGACTTAATATTCTCCTAGGAAGTTGAAAAGTTTTAAGTTACGTAAGGATATATGAAAATCCATTGGGGGGTAGATGATGATTTATCCCTCATTCGATAAATTTTAAATCCATTCCCATCTCAAATGGTGTGTAATTGATCTTGTAAACTCAAGAGTGCATTATACTTAGAGAAAGCAAAGGAGATAGCCATTTTATTCTACTTTCCTCCACTCTCAAATTTCTTCCATTCCCACACTATGTAAAACTTTTATTTAAGAAGCCAATACAAGAAGAAGGATTTTCTATATTTCTTTGATTAAGGGGTTTTGTGATACTTTTTGATCAATAAATTCTATTTGGTATTTTTGCTATTTGCAGAATTGTTTCTTCTCATAAATGCATGTGATGAAGTTTTTAACTAGTGTGTGTGCAGGAATCTGATTTTCTACCTACAACATTGGTTCTCCTACCTCATTTCTCACTCCCTTTCCCTATTTATAGATAATGTCTTCCCTAGCAAGAGATCGCTAGCTTTGTTGTAGGGTTAATGGAGTGCCCTTGTTGGATCCCCGGTCGTAAGGCCACCCAGAGAAAACTCACTTTCACTCGCACATGCATATATTGCAGCTGCACCGGTTAAGTAGAGGGAATTAGACTCCCATAGCGTTGGAAAAAAATCCACAAGTTTTTGCACCAAAAATTGTTTCTTACCAACACTTGTGTAGCACTAGATTATCCTGATCTACATGCCTATGGGATACAATCATCTATTATACTTACTTTCTTGATTGATTGTATTATTGTTGTTATGTATACAATATATGGCCTTTGCTACGATTGTCTTTGTGACACTTTGGTATCCCTTATTTTAATCTTATATTACCTTTTTATCATGTTTTTTACATGTGTGAAAATTTTATGTCCCTTTCTTGTGGCCACTTGGGTCTTATTTATTACTAACAAATGTGAAATTGTGTTTGTACTTGTATGTTTGATTACTTTTTTGATCTTTTTTTACATGTTGTTTTATATCTGTGTCATGATTCCTATGATTCACTCTCTTATAGGAATGAGATCTAAACAATGGCATCCATGTGAAACGTTGACTATTTGATACATCTAACATGGATACACATAATCTCTTTTGAGCTAATATTTTTATTTGCATATATCACTTGCCTTAAAAGAGGACGCATTTGGTGGAGTTTTTACAAAAATATCTACATTACATATAACAAAATTCAAACTTTAGGAATATAATTATACATGGTACATATACTCAAGAATATAATCAAATATAAAACATGAAAAAATTACAAATAGGGACAAAACCACCATACACTATAGTCCAAGATGGAAGTTTTCTTCTTGGGAGTATATTTTTAATAGGATATGGATTTCTCATATTCTTACAGATAGTTATAGATTTCTTATACATGTTTACAAACATATTACACAATTCAAATTAGGTTCTACTGCATTTTGTACATAATGTGGGGGGTTTGAGTACTTGATTGATGTTTGGCATTGCTTAGCTTGAGTATAATTTCACTATAAGGTATGGTAGATTATAATTGTATTATCCTTTTACTATATTAAACATTTCACATATGATACTCATGGGACATCACAAGGTGGGGGCATGATAAAAATCATTCCATTTCAACTTTATCATATTTTATAAATTAGGTTTAGATCTGTCTATAACCATATAATCATTGGGATTAGAATAATCTTAAGGTGACTAGAAGACCTTATGGAAACCTTATTCTTATTCAAAATTTTAGTGTTAGGTTCAGAAACACCCATTTCCTATGTGGCTTCGACATATCCTTCAGCGAAACTAGGGATTGATCACCCTTAATCATTTAGCATCTTAACTCCAATCCAAATCTCCAAGTGTAAAAACTTCAAGAGTTATCCTTTTTCAAAGAAAACAAGTGTATTTCTTCCATGTATTTTTCATTTCATACCTAAAGGGGAAAAAATGTAGACACCTAAATTTGGCAATGCCAATATTGGATTTAAACCTAAAGTATGATTTACATGTACATTCCAAGCCTAGATGACATATCTTTATCTCTCTTACATGAGTAAATGCATCAATACACAACATTATATTCCTCTCTAGAATCATTTATAAATTTTTATAGAATCCCACATAATTCATGTTATAGAAATTGTTATCACAAAAAGTAGCACCCTAGGATTTTTTTGGTACAAATCCCTACTCTTTATTAACATGGGACTATATCTCAAGTTATGGGACTTGCTACTTGAGATAGACCCTCATAGAAGGCTAGTTCTTCTACCTAATCCTAATGCTAACACTAATCCTAATGCTGTAAATGAGGCTATCTAATCCTAAACTAACATTCTAAGGGACCAAGGTGGGAGAGAAATGAATGAAAAGTAAAAGAAACTACACTAACAGAACTAAAAAAAGGGGTGTGCAAATATCCTATTTAGGGAGAAGGGAGAAGGAAAACACAGTAGGGAGAGGAAAGGAAATTGTGACACAGACCAAAAACTTCATTCACCATATTTTCTCCATGAAACACAACAATATGAACTTGTAAATGATAAATGCATGCATAAGATGCAATAACAAGAATGAAGAGGCAAGGTAATATAATAAAACATATGCTAGTGTTGAGAGAAACACCACAAAACATATATTTTATTTATTTCAAAGTATGCAAAATGCATTACATGTGAAGAATAAAGGCACAAGAATGCTTTCTAGGCCCAAATGAAGGCTTGCAACTCATTGATGTTAAGAAACCATTTTGATAGAGTTTCTCTATATCCCAAGATATCCCCCTCTCAAATGAGAGATGTTTAAAATATATAGAAGGATGAGAGAGAGAAAAGAGTATAATCCCATTTTTTTCACACACCAACAAGATGCATTAAGTGAATGAAAAGAAGCATGATGACCTGTAAGATCCATTCTCTCATGTTCTTTTCCTTATGGAAGAAGAAAGAGAACCAAATATCATTAAATTCTAGCTACTGGGAAAACTGGCACTACAATTTTCGATTTGGGAAAGTTATTTCATATTTTTATTCACCTATTCCCATATAAATTTGATTTTTGTTATGCCAAATTGAGCTATTTGAGGATACCTTTCCAACAAGACCGATTTTGTAATATTTGGAGATAGGAATTGAAAGATATTTTAATATTTGTATGTATTGGAGTGTTTTCTTAATTTTTTCTCACCTAATATCAAAAAAATCATATTTTCATGTTTTCATGACGTAGTTCATGAAAATACATTTCTAATGATATAAAATTTGTTCAATTTGGAGCTCTGGATTGAAAGATATGAGAATTTGAAGTTTTGAATGTCGGGAAGCACAGGAATGTGACACATGGCATCATTTGATTAGATTGGGTATTTCCCTTTTTCTATGTGCACAAGATTTGAATTTTTCCATGTTTTGGTCTCTGATTGGGTCATGGGGTCAAGTTTTACTTCATTTCCTTTCTTTTTCCTTTTCCTTTGTGAGCAGGTCTGCTTCTTTACAAAACATGAGACAATAAGCCAATGTCATGCTGCTTGCAAATGTTAGATTATATTTGCACTTGTACCATCCATTGCGAATCAAAATCCAATTAAATATCTCCAAACTACTTTGTAAATCACTTTTTCAATAGCCTGTGAATGACCACTAAAAAGTGTGAGCTAATAAGAAATCTCCATGCTCTTTGCAATGTCATTCCTTTTAATTACCTCCTCTGATAGAGTGTGAAGTCATAACCAATTAGGAAGCCCTATGCCCCTCCTAATGTTAGTGTTACAGAAATTTTAAAAACCTTGACTAATCATTACAAAGCATACACCAATAGGAAATCTCCACGCCACTTCTCATGTCATTCTGTTTGATATCCCCTAGAGATGTTAGACTACAAAAAGTGAGCCAATAAAAAGGCTCCACATAGCTTCTGATTCCGCAGTTGTTATGCTCATTTGTTGTTGACTTCACATCACAACTTTTAACTTATGTTATTCCTAGAACCAAGAGCCTTATGAAACTTCGCTGATTTAGCAGACTTGAAGTCCACAAAACCGAATGGCTATAAATAGACCCAAAATCCAACCACATAGCCCTTTGCATCGCGAGCACTTGAACTACTTTGGCGGTATAGACTTTGATGTTCACTTGAACATCTGTCATATTTTAAATATAACCCTTTAATGAATTAACAAAGTCTCCCATGGGATTTTTAAATGCCAATGGCCGATGTTTTTGGAAAGGGGAAAGTAACGGCCATTTGAATGCAATTTCCCCTTAAAAATGGTTAAGTCCATTTTTAATCTTGTTAAATCCAAAATAACTCTGGGAAGTATTTTTTATAAAAATTTGGTGACCTCATGAGGTAATCTTCCTGTTGTATTAGATCAATGGCCATTTTTAATCCATTTGGCATGGAGTCGAGCCAAAAACATTAAAAAACTGATATGAACTTGAATTTTTCGAACCCCTGAGCTATATGGAGCATGAACTAAAATTAGGAAAATTTGTGGAACTTTGAATGATCTATGGAACTTATCCAATTATCTTATTCCAACAAGGAAAAGGCACTGAGGTATCTAAACTATAATTGATCTTGGGGTCTGAATGATTTAGCATTTAAAACTACCCCATATCTGATTTGGCCTTAGACATTGCTATAAACTGAATTGCAAATTGATTTGACCATTTTCATCATAAAAATTTTCTGAATAAGGTTTTATGCGAGTGAATTTTTTTTAACTTAATGGTTTCACCATGTTTCCCTTGCAATCAAGGATGAACCTAGGAAACAACAACCCCAATAAAAAATGCATGCCAATTTGATCCTATAGCTTATTTTTTAGGATAAATGAATGAAAACTCTAAAATATACCAAATCTGATTTTAGTTGCTCTACATTTGATATTATGAAATACTACAGCTAATCTCTTAGGGCCAAAAATTTCACTTTGAAATCTGCCCCAAAATATTATTTTGGCCATGAACACTATTCTTCCTAAAATGAACTGTGCAACAACAAAAAAGGAAAAAAACTATGTACAAAACATGAAAATCATACATGATCCAATTGGAAACATGTAGAGTGTGCATAATTCACTTCTTCTACTAAAATCAGACCTACCCACCCTACTATAACAAAATAAATGAGAAGCTAAACAAATCCTGAAATAGATAGGGAAAAATAACTTCCCTGTCTTACAAAATGTGGCCATGTAATTAATTTAGCAATGAACATGACCTTTGGTAAGAGTGAAAAACTAATTTGAATATGGTTTTCCACCCCTTTTTCCAAAGTATATACAAAAATCAAATACCTCCTTTAATTGTTCTACATTTGGTTGGAGGTGTTGTAGTTGACCTTTGGCACACTGAAGCTCATCCTCATGCTCTGAAATGAGCATGACTGGTTGTAACTTTGTCTTTGGATCCAAGATATCCATATATATAATTGGTCAAGGGACCTTGGGAACCAATGGTCTAATCATGTTTGGTTTTCCCATTTCTTTGAATAGTAACCCCATGAATAGTGGTATCCTGCAGATTTACCTTTCCATGAATAAAGTTGCTTGCCAGCTGATCCGATCCTTGTTATGCTTCCACAAACAACTCTTCCTCCTCCATGAAAAATTCCTTATTTTTAAATTGATTCATCATGGCTCTGTTCATCTTCCAGAATAAATCTTGAGATATCAAATGCATCCACAAAATCAGATTCTTATAAGGATGAAGGGAAGATAGATATGAAATTCCATCATTTAAACAAAGAAAGGAGATTTCTATGACCTCTTCTTCACTGAAAACCACTGAATCCAATTTTTCCTCTCCATAGTATAAAGCTACTCATGACTATTTGAAACATATGGAGATATTATTTGTGGATAATTGCAATCTTCCAAAAGTGAAGCAATCTCTAAACATGTAGGACAATGGGGGTCACTACATTTGAATGAAACATCTTGCTCATTTGGAAGCTTCTCTTCCTTTTCTTTCAACCCTTTAGTTTCAACCTCTTTAAGTTCATATTTTTCAAAGAAAATAGGATGAATATTTTTAATGGATTGGGCCACTTATTTATCCATTATTCTCTCAAATTCATTCCATTCTTCAACAAGTATATTATGACTTTTAGAAATAGGACTCACCTCAGTTGATTATGAATAACTTGGAGAAGGTTGAATATTAGGTTCTTGATAATAAACCTCTCTTACTTTAAAATCATGGCTCCAATCCTTGAAGCTCTAAATTTTATCTGCTCTGTTTAGATCCTTTTCAACTCTCCCCTCTAGGCCTACAAGTGCATCTTGTTGTCCAGAAGAATGAATCTCAACCCTTGTTGTGATGAAAGATTGAAGATATTTTTTATTAATGAATGGATCCTCTGGAAACAAAGAAATTGGGCCCTTAGTCTGTTGGTTAATCTCCATTACTTCATGATCTTCAACAAATTCTTCTAGAGGCTTAAAAACATGTAAATTTGGTCTTGTAAAATGGGGGAAGACTTTAGGTCTTGGCTGATTTTGCAAAGGTAAAAATGGTAGAGGAGAAGAAATGTTTTCTTGTGAAGGAGATGGAGGTTTGGGAGGAATAATTTTAGAGAAATGAAGGTGATATGGAAGAGAAGAATTTGGAGAATGAAAATCCTCAATCGGGGCAATTAGAAATATAGGGACATGTAAATCATGTTGAGATGGTTAAATTTAGGGATTGTAAAAAGAAGGGCTATGTGATGGTAGTGTAAAGTTTCCCCATCGATAGGGTTTCCCAAAACTGGATTCATGAGCCTCCACTAACTAAACCCACTTTTCAATTTGGGGAGACATTTCAACTATAAAATCCAACTTCTATTGAGGGCTGAACCAACTTAGTATAGGGCCAACCCATGGACATTTAGCATTGGTATGCATCATTTTCATCTCCATTTCTTGAATATACCTTTGAAAATCAACATCTTCCATGATATTTCCATCATAATTTGCATAACCTTGTTCTTGATAAACATTTGGGTTAAAAAATAACCATATGGGTCAGTAGAGGGTGGGTTATATGCATATTTATCATGATTGGGCTCATAAAAATGATTTGGAGGTCGATTTTGGAAACATGGAGATGGAGTGGAATGATATTGATATTGAAAATGAGGATTCTAATGAGGAAATGAAGTCATGATTGAAAAAAATTATGAATGAAAGGAAAATGAAAGAAGGGAAGGGAAATAATAAATGGAAGGAAAGGAAAAGGTATGCAATAAGAGAATTGGTTGTTTGGAATAGTGGAGTCACCAGATGTGTTGAGAACATGCCGCCAAAGGATGGATATCACCAAGAACACATAAAATTTGGAAATATGAATAAATGTAAGCTTTCAATGCTTATCCTATTGGACATGCTAGAACTACTATCACAAAAAAGTAGCACCCTAAGATTTGTTTGTTATAGATCCCTACTCTTTTCTAACATGTAGTTATCTCTCAAGTTGTGAGACTTATTACTTGAGATAGACCTACAGAGGACTCTAATGCTAACACTAATCCTAATGCTAGAAATGAAGCTATCTAATCCTAAAATAACACCCCAAGGGACCAAGGTCAGAGAGAAATACATGAAAGGAAAAAAAATCCTACACTAAAAAAGGTTATGACACCAAGAAAAGGGGTGTAGAAATATCCTGTTGATGGAGAAGGGAGAAGGAAAATGCACTAGGAAGAGGCCAAGAAAATGTGATGTAGACCCAAGACTTCATTAAACATCTATTCTCCTTGAAACACAACAATCTGAACCTAGAAATGAGAAATGCATGCACACGATGCAACAACAAGAATGGAGTGGCAAGGAAATACAATAAAACATATACTAGGGTTAAGATAAATAACACAAAATAGATATTTTATTACTTTCAAAGTATGCACAGTCCATGTAAATGCACAAGAATGCTTTTCAATCCTAAATGAAGGCTTGTAACTCATTGATGTCAAGAAACCATTTTAACAGAGTTTCTCTACATCCCAAGATATCCCCCCTCTCAAATGA